>WNWU01000001.1:24385895-24534392 GCA_012654045.1 Ptyas mucosa
TCCTTCCTTCCTTCCTTCCTTCCTTCCTTCCTTCCTTCCTTCCTTCCTTCCTTCCTTCCTCACATATCTTGGTTATGATGGCCTCCCCAATTTTGTAGCTAAGTTAATGCAGCCTTTCACTTCTTACTTTACAACATATTGCTTAATGATAGCAATCTTGGTCTTGATTGCCATCATAAGATTCTCTCTCCCTCCTTCTCCCTCTCCCCCTCTCCCTCACTTCCACCTCCCTCCTTCCCTCACTCTCTCCCCTGTTCCCTCTCTCTCAGGCATGTAGCTGGCACATAATGTGATCTATTTCTAGGCATATATGTATTTTTCAGTAAATTTGCCACAACTTTATTCAAGAACCTTTTCTCCTTCCATTCCTTTGTTGTTGTTGTTGTTAGTTGCAAAGTCGTGTCCGACCCATCACGACCCCATGGACAACGTTCCTC
This sequence comes from Ptyas mucosa, assembly GCA_012654045.1. Classification (NCBI taxonomy): domain Eukaryota; kingdom Metazoa; phylum Chordata; class Lepidosauria; order Squamata; family Colubridae; genus Ptyas; species Ptyas mucosa. The sequence continues at coordinate 24,386,333 of WNWU01000001.1, forward strand.
CAAGCCTTCCTGTCCTCTACCATCCTAGAAACATTCTAATTTATATATTTATTTGCAGGAATGTTGCAGAGTCAAATGAAACCTTCATTATAGTCATTGAGCAACATAATGGGGTACAGTGGATACAGTTAATTTAAAAGCACAGAAAATACATAAAAGACTAAAAATATGAAAAGCTAGGCAATATCAAAATATATGTATTAAAACAGAAAGTTTGTATAAAGAAGGGTTTTAAAGAATCTAAATGGCGCGGTAGGAGGGTTAGATATGTTTTGGGGAGCATAAAGATTAGGATGTGGAAAACTTTATCAAATTACAAAGCACTTGAATATGAAGAATAGATGCTCACTGTAGCATAGGTCATTTATCCAATGATTTTTAAATGCTGCTGTGCAGAACTTGTCAACATTGCATATTGTAGCCGGGCTGGTATCTGACAGGAAGTGTAGAAATGTGCCTGTGTGCCCTCAGTAGTTATGCAGTACTGGTGAGATGAGACTAGAACGAATGTCTCTATAATGCAGGCACTGGATTATAGACAGTGTCCAAAGTCATAGGGACATTGTCTCTCTGGGTAAGGAATCTTTCTGTATTGGCTGTCAAGAAAAGCTGGGAGAAGAACATGACGTCATACCAGAGTCATGTTCAGCCTTCTGGTGTTTAGATACTTTGAGTTCAGTTTAGTATCCCATAGGGGAGGCAGAGTACCTGTTGGATTCTCTGGGAATAAAAGTTGAGGTCCTGGCTAGATCCCATTGACATTCTTTGGCTCCTACACATAGTTAAATGAGTGGACTGATCATCTCTCATACTGAGTAGAAGACCTGGAAAGAAGCTGAAGGGTGAGATTTTAGTTGCCCTTGTCAGTTCCCATTTGGATTGAAAATCATCACTCAAAGTTAATGGGGCAAGACCAAGGGGAAAATAGTCTGAGCCAGGGCCCAGTGATTAAGTTTACTAACTCCCATTGGAAAAAGACAATGTCTGGACCACTTTGGTTCTGCATATAAGAAAAATATTTTCTAATAATAGACCAATTTGGTGCAGCAGTACAGAAAAAATAAATAAACGAAAACAGTCATATGCTAGAAACAAAACAACTAATTTGCAGAGAAATGTAAAAGGGAGGGGATAAGAAACAGAGGAGAGCTTAGCTTCTGCAGATCAAGACTCATGAAGGATTTGAGATAGAAGATTTCAAACATGGCAATTTGTTCTCAGATTATAACAGCAACACTAACTAGTTAGCTTTCCTGGCAATATTTTTCTATCGCTTCTAAGACCTACAATATCCTTTCCTAGATGATAAAAGCTGTGCTTTGCTTCTTCACACAATGGATTGGCAACAGTTAAAAACAAAAAAGCTTTCTTTCCATGGGCCATTACTGAATTTTAAAAAATTAAATGCACCTCATATATGAGTGCTACTTAACATCATTATACATTAACATACTGCCCTTCCTTCTGTAAATAACCACCATTAAAATATTTGAAATCATTCAGAAGTTATAGTTACTGATTTGTTATGTAATTTATTACCACATTTAAAAACAAACAAAGATCTTTTCCACACAGGACACCACTGAATTATGTCTTATATTTGAGATTTTGCAATTATTCTAGCTACAGCATCTTTAACTTTCTTTTGATGTTAGAACAAGGGCAACAGCATATCATTGTGGGGCACTTATAGTCATTACTTGTTAATATTCTATAATGATAATGAGTTCAGTCATCAACATATGTCTCCCCATTAAAGAGGGATGCAAGATAAAAGAAAATCGAAATGAATTATATTACTTTATTGTCTTGGAAGTTCAATCTACTCTTTTAAAATCAAGGGGTATTTTACTAATTGATTTCAATGAATGGGCATTGCACCTTTTCATTTTCTCATGGGAAAAATCACAACTTTGCTTAAAAACATAGTAAAGGACAACTAGCATCAAGCGATTTGATGTTTGCAGGTCTCACTTTGTTTCTGTTCAAGGCATCCACATCATTATTGAAACAGTCTTGTTTTGTCTCCCAGGGCACAAAAGTAACTGCCCCCCCCCCCCTGCACACACACATACACACACATGCTAATTGCCACATCAAATGACCAAAAATGGCCTAGTAGAAACCTTCAAATAGCTGTGAAAAAATTCAGGCCATCCATAAATGCTGGGTAACCTTTGCGAGAAATTTCCCATCCCAGATTAGGTTACTTTGGTTTGAGGGTGGGGGTGGGGTGGGTCATCACACAGGAAGAGTCTGGACGCAGATTAGTTCTGCACCATTGCAATTTCGTAATGCCAGCTTCATCCTCAGGCTTCAACAACACCTATATTGTATTTTTTTTTCATGATGGCCAAGAACACTGGCCGGCTTCTGAGACAAAGACGAAAGCAAAGAATCTAGTGTGTTGCTAAAGTGTAGCTTCCCTTGCTTTGGTCATGCACCAGTAACGTGAGTGCCAGGGCTCGGATTCTCAACTCACAGAGAGCCAGAGAAAAAAAAGGCAAGCATTTTCGGCTTGTTCAAAGGCATCTCCTTTGTAAGAGGAAGACTATAGTGGCACAGTCTATATACCTACCAAAGCATGTCAGGAGTCAAAAAATCTTAGTGACCTCCTTTGTAGTGACTACTATTCAGACTGTCTTCCAGACTTGCTATACAATTCTTACTGCTCTGAATTTGTCTTTTGTCAGGGCGCCCTATCAGCTCAACTAACGAATGTCCAATTTGGGTCACGACCTAGTGCCTTCAAACTGTTCAGATATAAATAACCAATCTCTTATCCTTGTCATTTGCTCTTCCTTTCGTGAGAAACCCCAAAGTTAGATCTTTTTAGTAGGCACTACTAAGCCTTCCCTTTTTTTAGCAGTGACCCATGGAAGTGAACTCCACTGTTCACAGGTAAGACAAGATATTAGGATCAACTAGGGTTTGAAGAGAGCTGTCTATAAGAACTGTCTATTGTTGCAGTGATTTTTCCATCCATGACTCTTTGGAATAGTTCTTTTTGAGATATATGGCATGCTATTTATATTTACTTTACTCATATTCTGTCTTTCTTCAGAAGACCAAGAAAGTGTACACAGCATTCTTCCTTCAGTTTTCCCCCACAATGTCTGAACCTGCTACTCATTGGAGGTTGGAACACCATTTGTCTGAAATGGTGCAGGGTTTCCTGCCTAAGCAGGGGGTGGGACTAAAAGACCTCCAAGGTATTCTATTCTATTCTATTCTATTCTATTCTATTCTATTCTATTCTATTCTATTCTATTCTATTCTATTCTATTCTATTCTATTCTATTCTATTCATTATGTTTAAGTACCAGCCTGGATTCATAGCAGATAAGGTAATAAAACCTTCCCAAAATACACTATTTGAAAGATAGGTGTTACCTTTACAGGCATATGGAGACATGCATGCTTGTCATATGACTTCAACATCCTGTCATGACACCATGATATAAACAAGCCACTGTAAAGTACAGGTTAAATTGAGCATTAAACCACAGAAACAATGCTTTATAATAGAGACATATCACCCTCCTTAGAAGAATGGTAGGGGCAAAGGCTCATCTTTTCTTTAGCGTTTGGTGGGAGAGGGTTGTTGGAAGGACTTCTGAGCCTCTCAAGGGTGAAAATATGAAATAGCTCTTGAGGTCATCTCTATCCAACTTCCAAGTGAGAATTATTTAGAGGAAATGGTTTGCATGAGGGTCTGGCTGGAACTATGGACAACAACTGCAGAAGGGTCTGTTAGAGGCAGAAGCATCTTCCTCTTTTAGTATCTCATTTAAGGGACTTAAACATGGGCATGAGTGCAGCTGAGTCTTCCTGTTCTCGTTCTTGCCTTTTAAATCCTGGGGGGGGGGGGGATGTCAAAATGGTCCCAAACTGGCCCAGGAAATAGTGATTTTGAGAGAGTTATGGGGTGGGAGTACTATCAGTCACCACCACCACAACAAATATTTTGGATGTGTTTATGTCACCATTTTCACTTAGACTAGACTAGGCTAGGCTAATGGCTATGAAGTACCAGTTATTTTATACACGTTCAAGGGTTCTCTGTTGTAGACTGAATGATTATGAGAACTATTAAGTAGTGGAACAATCTCCTAGATTTATGGATGATCCATCAATGGAGATTTTCAAGCAAAGGTTGGAGATCCATTTGTTTGGGAGGGTCTGAGGATCCCTACCCTAGGTAACAGGATGGATTCAAGGTCCTTCCAACCTTATGGTTTTCTTATAGTTCAGAACCTGAATAGCCTCCTTGTACAATATGTGGATAAATTTAATTGTATGGTGATGCAAGGAGTGATGCTTTTTCCAATTAACTGCAGAGATGCACTCAGATAACATTGGATATGGATAAAGATATGACTGACTTTTTTCTTGCCATTAAATTAATGCTGCAGCTATTAACAAACTAAATAGAATCTGATCCATTTATTCAGTAAACATTATATGAAAGTTCACTTGGCAAGCAAATCCAGTACTTGAGCTAACTGTGGAAACTGTGCATTGTGAGACTCTGCTTAACCTCACAAGCTGTTCTTAATTATTCTGGATAACTGTGGGTAATTTATATGACCACTACAAACATTTCCTATCGGAATACACCCCTTGTGTAGGTTCTAATGTGCTTTAATCCTTCAAAGTGCTTAAATGCTAGCTAAGTAATAGAGGAAATAAGATGACTTATTTTAGGAAATATAAGGAACAACCTAGTACTTAGAGTGGACCAATCAACATTCTTTATTTAGCCATTTATTAACTTTACTTAACCAGAATTAATGGCCGGGCAGCAACACCAGTTTGGAAACATATGCAATCTGGTGGCAACAACAGCAATTTAGACATGATTAAAGGCAGAGAACCAGCCTTCCCACTTAAATATACATGTGTATATATAACAAGATAGATGGTATTCGTTTTAAGATCTGAAGTACAGGGTGTGATCTTACCCCCTTTTTCCCAGCCAGCCTCACGACTGAGTGAAAGATTAGTCTGATGGCAACTTCCATATGGCTGATGAATCGGATGTGGAAATGCCATGTTCACTGATGCTGCCTGTAATCTCAAACTCTTCATCTGTCTAGTCTTGAATTAGGTATTTTGGCAGGAGCTCTTTATCATTCAGTTACAATTTCCCCCCTTAACAGACTGTTCATGCCCTAAAATTATCAAATGCTTACAGATCAAATCATCTCTGTGAGATTACTGTCCATCTGGAATATATTTTATTTATTTATTCAATTTCTACACTGCCTGTCTCACTTAAGTGATTCTGGAAAGTTTATGATTTCATTATGTGACATCATTCATGAACTGGCATGACTCTCCTGCACAAATTCATAGCCAAAAGCAAATACAGGAAGTCACGGGGAAGTGGAAAATGAAGGCCTGGGGATAATAGACAACTATTTTTTATTAAATGTATTTTGACTTACAGTAATGTAATAAATGGTATCATAACAGAGAATTAGGTATGTGGGTTTCCAATACTCTCCCCTCTCATCAAAAAAAAGTGGGTGTTGAGGGCTCATTTCTCAATATAAGATCAAATGAGATAACAGCCCATTCTGAGTATATGGAGAAGTATACCCAATCCTTGTAATAGGATGGTCTTTGGTGGGATTGAGACAATAAGAGTTTGACATACCTGGTCCTGTTGGATCTCTTCAATACCACTGACCGTGGTCTCCTTCTTGTTCTGTATGCAAATTGAGAAGGGGGAGTCTCCACTTTGCAGAGTGGCCAGGACCAGTCAAGGAGAGGAGAGATGTTGAGACTGAGTACTCCAGCTGCAGAGTGATGCAGCTTTGAGCTTTTTCCTTTCTACTGTTAGCCTCTACACCCAAAAGAAAGAAACTATCCATTGGTACACAATGAGGTGTCCTCAATATGCAGCTATACATCTCCATCCTTGGAAGTATATAGGACTCAGCGCCAGGATCTGGATGAAGAAAAACAAGCTTTATATCTCTGGAAGAGAAAGTAATGAAAGCTGACTGCAGAGCTAAGTCCTCCTTTAACTCTGTACATGGTTGCAATCCATCACCATCTGGAAACCCCGCTAAAATAACAGGTGGAAGCCATGGCCAAGTGACTTTTGCAATGTCCAATCATGTGCAGAGCATGCTTTACTGATAGTCACTCATATCTTGACATCTTCACCTGAATGATTGTAACTCACTCTACATGGGGCTGCCCTTGGGAGCTGCAACTGATTTTATATGCAGCAACCCAGGTATTATTTATTTAATTTTATTAGAGCCACCCAATCCCATAGCCCCTAGGATTGGGTGGCTGCAATAAATTTAAATAAATAATAAATAATAAAGGCTTGTCAGATGTTACATCTTTTCTACCCTGTTCTATGGAGTAGAGAGTTGGTCTCTGACAGAAAACCACTTGAGGAAACTAGAAGCATCTGAAATGTGGATTTACAGACGACTGTTAACAAAATCACAAATGAGGAGGTGATAAGCCACCTGGGAAAGCAAAGGGAAATAATCAAAACCATTAAAAATGAAACTTAGAATATTTTGGACATGTGATGCGACACCCAGAAAAATAGGGCATCCTTCACTTAATCCTCCAAGGAAAGATTGAAGGCAAACGAGGTCCAGGCAGAAGGAGAATATCATGGCTTCAAGACCTTAGGGACTGGTTTGGACAAAACTCAGCAGCACTTTTTCATACGGCTGTTGACAAAAATAGGATTGCCAACATGATCGTCAATGTCCAATGACGGATATGGCACAAGAAGAAGAAGTAATAAATAAAATGGTCCCAAAGTTGCTTTTTTTAAAGAGGTAATTGAACTACCAGGTTTTTCTTTGAAGACCTTTCACTTCTCATCCAGGAAGCTTCTTTAGCTATGAATTGGATGACTGAGAATCTCCATAATAAATAACAAAATTAAATAAAAAAATAATACCCGGGTTACAAAACAAAAAACCAAAGCAGTTAAAAACAACACAGGTATTCTGGACTGACATAACAGTAATAAATCAAATAAAACCAAAGCATGGGTCACTGCCAGGCCTCCGACCAAAGACAAGAACCCCAGTAGAGAGGACCATGTCCATATCTCAGTGGGGGTGGGCAGGGGGAATACTGCTCCAGAGGATAGGGGCTATGACAGGAAAGCACATTTCCTCAGGCCCATCAGATGTTTAATGGAAAGGACTGGGAGTCCATCTACTCTGCTGGAATGTACCAGGTTGGCAGAAACTGTTGAAGGCCTGCTCATATAACACAGCTCTGAGTGAAGCTGCATTGGCTGCCAACTTCCAAATGTGATTAAAGAAGATGGTGGTTACATTTAAAGGTCAACATGGTTTAGAGCTCTAGTGGAATCTGCCTGTCTGGATAGATCAGGGAAAAAAGACTTATCAAGGGTCCTGCCACTAAGATAATAACATCTGCAGGGACCTGGCTGTTGAACCTTCTCAAGAATTGCCCCCTTCCTCTGGAATAGCCTTTTTTGGATATTCAGACTGTCCTCCTATTTAGTTAAGTTTTCAAAGAGTCTTGAAAGCCTGCCTTTTCTAGATGGCTGGAAAATTGTTTTATCTATAAGGAACATTAATATGGGAGCAGGAGTAGCAATGGTATGCACTAGTCGGTTTCCGATTCGTGCTCAGAGTCTTCAGATCATGGTGTTAGATAAATGAGTAAATGAATAAATAAAAAAAAATGCCAGAAGGTTGCCAGGAGTAACTATAATCAATTCTTTAGGGAAACAAATACTGTCGTCCTTTTCTTCTTTCATTTCTTCTTGCTTTTTATTCCAGGCTTTGTAGCAATATTTTCAGTTATTTGATGATCAGTGAAAGGGAAAGATTGTCTCTTGTTTGTCTTCAAGTGTTATCTCCCCAAAAGTGGCTGAAGATTCTGGGAGCTGCCATGGCAACATTTCTGGAGGATGCTTGTGAAATCTAGGCTTTGATCCAACTACCCATTCTTTTCCCAAGGAAGAATACACTTAAATACCACCCCCTCTCCAATACTGCCAGCAAAATAAATAAATAAATAAATTTCTGCTGCCACTTTCGTACCTGGCAGATATCTAGACCCTGGATCCAGAAAAGACTTGTATTATTTTCATGACTGTTCCTTGATGATTTTCTTATATTGCAAAACAAAATGTATCTTTGCGATATGTGTGAAATTCATGGGTTTTATATTCATTACATTCTTTAAGTAAGTTAGATATTCTTTGATAGTTGAGATTCAAATGCTAAAGGAATTTAACTGGGTTTTCTCTTGTAAACTATTATTCCTTACAAGTATTTCTTATCACTCTTGTAGAGGTAAAGCTCTACAATAATGTTCTACATTACTTTGAATTCTTTTATTTTTTTATTGTTAAACTGGAAACTTATACCGCAGTTTGCCTTTTCAAGTCAAGAAATGTGAACCTTGTGAAATGTAGTTTAAAATTCAAAGAATAACAATAATATATGTGCCAAAATAAATACCTTAGTTATAGAAATTAAAATTATATCTCTTTGAAAAGTATCATCACAGTAGACAACTAGATTATTTGTTTGATTCTTTAAAGCATTCATCCAGATGTGGGAATTATAACTTTAGATATTCATTAAAAAGTTCAAGAGATTAAACCCAGTTTCTTAGCACAGTACAGATATTAGTTGGCTCCCTAATGCAAGAATCTGTAGCACTTATTGTCTGAGTGGTGTTCTCAATAAAGTAATTATTACAGTTGACCTTTTTTGCCACAGTTGTTAAAAGAATCCAGTTTCCCTCATTGACTTTGCTAATCAAAAACCTGCTGGGAAAGTCACAAATAGTGATCATTGGTCCCCAGAATCACGAGCCCAATTGCAACCATCATAAGTACATGACAGTTGCCAAGTGCTTGAATTTTGATCATGTGACCATGGAGATGCTGATGTTCATAAGTGCAAGACAGTTGTAAGTCACTTTTTCCAGAACTGGCTTCACCTCATTGCACGAGCCCATCCCATTCATTCAGGCAGGGAAGGCATCCTGCAGACCACGTCAGTCAAAGAATTTTGACTGGCAGGGTCTAGGAAGACGGCCTTTTCTGCTGCTGCTCCTGTATTGTAGAATATCTTGCCCTCAGAAGTGAGGAAAGCCCCCAGTCTCTTGGCCTTCTGCAAAAGGGTCAAAACTTGACTATTTGGTCTTGTGTGGGAGACACAGGGGCCCACACAACCATGGGACTAGCTGTCCCCATGAGACAGCCCCCCACCGCCTGTATTAACTGCTAATACCCCATTTTGGAATGCTTCATATTTTGAGATTTTGGTAATGTTTTATCATTTAAAAATTTTAAAACTTAAATTAATATGATTTTAATGTTTAATTTTATTAATTAAAGTGTCCTTTTTGAGGCACATGGGTTATTAAGTGTGAAATCTAAATAAACATCAGGTTTGAGGAGGCCATAAAAATGTTTATGGGTCCTGAGTGTTAGATAGTTTATTCATGCAATATTCATAGATGGGAGAAGCAGGTATCTCTCATCTCTTCTTCACTGAAACCATTTTATCCTTCAGTCAAATGCTTATCCATAATCACCATCAACCTCAAGATAGTAAAACAAGGAACAAAGGATGTCAACAAGGCTGCTTTATACCAGTTTTCACAGGTCTTGAAATTAACAAAACAGAGGGATTTCTACCACTTGACCAAAGAGGGAAATAGAAGGGTTAGTCCAGAGCCCTCCTCACTTGATACTATAAACATTTGTTTGGTTCCCCCTACACCTGAGTCAGAAAGCTTGACCTGCAAAGCCACTCATGCCCACAAATTGTTTACTATGGCAGCCAAAACCCAAGAATTGTGAGGTAAAACTTGCCTTCAGCCTGTTGCAATTTTGCAAAAGGAAATCCATAGCTTTGTTGCCATTTTGACTGAGCCAGAGCTGACCAGGAAACAAACTGACGTGGTATTCCAACTTTGCTTACTTTGTGCAATAAAAGTGGAGCTGCTCCAGCCCAGGGCTCATTGTGAGGTGTCCTTTGTTTTCTTCTCATAGCCAGTTCTCCCCACTTCTGCTACACACAGACAACACTTTACATAGAGGTCACATTTTAAATTCCCTTTCAAGCTGCATTGTAACAGTACCTAGCTAAGAAAACTACAGTATTTTCTTGCCCTTTCCCCCAGAGAATTTGAATGAAACCTTTAGCCTACATTTAAGAAACCTACTTGATCACAGTTAGAGCCTCTATAACTACTGGCTGTCTCACAAAGATACAAAAAGCAGAATTAAGCACAAATTTACGAAAGGAGAGGTGTATGGATTCATTGCAAGGGTTTTATCTTAAATGCAAAATAAACATACTGTGTTTGCATCTGGATATGACATAATATTGTCTGGTACAAAGGCAAATGTCCAAGATACTAACGATAATTATAGCCATCTTTGTCAAATAGTTATTATTTAGTATGAATCATCAGCAATAGTAACTTAAGCTGTGCCTTTATAAGAAAAATGTGTAATAGCTCCCAGAACTTTAAATATAGGTTAGATCTGTCCATAATTTAAAAAAAAAATCCCAGAGTAAAGAACTTTTTAATGATATCAAATAGCTTTAAACTTCATCCATTTTTAACAGATTCATTGAAGTCAGATAAATCCTATTCTTTGTTACAGATAAACAGTATAATACTAAATAAGCACATAATTATGAACATAATACATAAGGATGTTACCAGATAATTCATCAGAACTCAGGAAATGAAAGTTGGTATGCCTCTTTCAAAGTTATTTTTTAAAATTGGGATAATTGAGGATGGCCTTATTTAAAGCATTTAAATATTTAATTTAAATATTTAAATATTTATAATACAGGAATTGGGTATGTCTAGTCTAATGAAAAGAAGGACTAGGAGACACATGATAGCAGTGGTCCAATATTTGAGGGGCTCCTACAAAGATGTGGGGTCAACCTATTCTCCAAAACACCTGAAGGCAGGAGAAGAAACAATGGATGGAAACTAACCAAGGAGAGAAGCAATCTAGAACTAAGGAAAAGTTTCTTAACAGTGAGAGCAATCAACCAAAGGCCTTCAGAAGTTGTGAGTGCTCCATCAATGGAGGCTCTCAAAAAGAGACTGGACAACCATTTATCTGGAATGGTATACGGTCTCCTGCTCGAACACAGGGTTGGACTAGAAGACCTCCAAGATCCTTTCCAACTCTGTTATTCTATGTTCTCTGTTCTAAAACAAAATGTTCTAACTCTGAAACTTTGCATTTCACAGCAGATTCATCCACCGAGATATCATTATCTTCCACTAATTATTCTACATTAATCTACTGAATAATAAAACTTAATATCTCATATGTGGCCTCTCCAGTCAATGATAACTTTTTAAAGTGAAATCTTATGTATATCCACTCAGAAATAAACTCTTATTGTGTTTAGAAGGATTTGCTTTAGCAGATGGAAGCTAAACAGAATAACAACACAGGAGAAGAATCTTTTGGAACAACTTCTGGCCAGATTTCTACTGATCTGGACATAAGTGTGGGGAAGACAATTTGATTGTTTTAAGTATTTATATAGCTGCACATCTTATATTGAACTCTTGTTTTCTGATTTACGTTGTTGCAAGCTGAAATTGATTTGTAGAATGGTCTTCTATTTGATCCAGTGGGAGAGAAAAAAACCTTAATAATTTTCCCTTCTAGAAAACATTTGTGTTTGTGTGTTTGCTTATAAAACAAGACAGACATCACTAAATATTGGATATACAAAGCATGCATACTAAATGTTGTGTATCATTCTTAACCTATAAGTAAAATGTAAATGAATCACGGTGGCTGTTCTTGAAGCAATGTGTCAATGCAGAAAGATTTCACCATTGAGCTGCTGTATAGTTTTTGAAAAACAGTTTTCTTTCATCTTCCAGATTATACGACTTCACAGGACATATAAATACCTATGTGCTAACAATTAACTTAAATGTTGCATTTAATGGCAATAAAAAGTAAGTAGTCTTACCTGTGTGAGAATTAACATATCTTGTATAACAAGGGTTGATGATGGGAACACATGGTGTCATAAACTGATTTAAGTTACATGACCTGATTCTCAGTTAATTATTTTACAATTCATTTATGTTCACCAAATGTTGGAGACCTTATTGTCAAAAGCTATGGTAAACAAAAATGCTTTGATCAGATAAATGATGTGACAGAGCAATTTCACATAAATGGTACAATGATGCAACATGTCTGAAAAATCTCCACTTAAGAATAAAATAATTAATAGGATATAGGATAACTTCTTCAAGTTAATGGTTTTTGATAACCAGTTTGCTTTTTTTCCCCAGGCAACATTGTCCTTTCTTTCCCTATCTCAGTTTTTTTTCATCCACTGGGCATCAACTGATTCCAAATATAAATCAAAATATGATCAAGCTAAACATTGGTATCTTATCATTGTATGCAATATTCTTTTACTATTGCTTCAGCATTACCAAATCATCACTATCATTAAAAAGCATCCAAAATTGTACAGCAAAAAAATGAGCACGGTGCATTATTGATCCTTACTATGTTAGGATGTTAGTTATGTTATTGACTTGGAGGTTCAGCAAAGCACTCAAATTTGCATTATTTGCAAACTAAAACCTTTCCCTAAATGTGATTTGTCAGTGGCAAAATTTAGGGTGCAGCGAATTCTGAGGGGGAACAATATCTACCACTTTACCACATAGTTATAGGAATTGGCTTTTTCAGTCCCTTTCTTAAAAGGAAAGAACCATTGATAGCATCAATTTTTGTAATCAGTATTTTCAGGATCCTTAGTCTTAGTACTTGCACATTGTTCTTTTTACAACACATAACTCTTAACCTTCCCATGAGAAAGAGGAGGGAGAAAACAGGGAGGGAAAGAATGCATATGCCTTGTGCAGGATACAATATAAAATACATGTAGAATTATATTAATTATGCAGATGATATAAACCAACATCCAGTTAGCAAAAATCAATAGTAATGCTTTCTTTAGTAGCATTCTAAGCAAATTGGGCAGTGGAATAGTAATTTTTGTGGCAAGAACTTTTCAGAAATCTATAAAAGGAGCATACAGTGCCACCTTGTGGCATTGATTACATTCAAGTGAGAAATTATTAAACTGACAATACTTTTTCCTTTAAGTGAAGATGACTCAAAGCAGCTATGTAAGTATTTTATAGCAGACCAAACAGAGTTTTTAGGGTTAGCACTGTTCTTGCTTGCAGCTGTGAACCTTAGTTTTAGTGCTTCTAAATCCCAAGATGGTTTATATTTTTACTATGTACTATGGACTTACTTTAGTTTAGTTTAGTTTATTGTCATTGCACATGGTACAACGAAATTAAATGATTTAATTTAATTTTCTGATTAACTTTATGATTCAATACATTTTTCAGAAATAGGTGAAATAAAGGGTGATTTATTCAACACAACTCAACAAAAAATAAGGCAGACATTTAATTTCTTATCATAATGAGAATCCATATCGGCCTCATCTGCATGCACACACCCATATGGTACATTCATCTCCAAATGTGCTTTGCTGTTCCAGATAGTTCAACAAATAATGTCCCAAACTCATTCAGAGGCATGATACTCTAGGCAGAACTCCGAGAGTTGGTCCTGAAGAACAAAATTTCTCCACTATCTCTTCCTGCACTGAGGAACACAATAAGCCTTCCAATAATTAGAAATTAGAACTATAACAATAGCACTTAGATTTACAGTATATACCGCTTCATAGTGCTTTACAGGCCTCTCTAAGTGGTTTACAGTGTCAGCATATTGCCTCCAATAATCTGGGTCCTCATTTTACCAAACTTTGAAGGATGGAAGGATGAGTCAACCTTGAGCCAGTCAGGATCAAACTCCAGGTTATGGGCAGAGTTAGCCTGCAATACTGCATTCTAATCACTGCGCCATCATGCATCACATAGAATAGCAATTATATGTCAGTTTGTGTGGATCTCTCTGAGCTGTATTAGATTTGGGGGGGGGGAGTGCAAATTTACAGCACAACATTTAGAAAGTAATCTAAACAAGATTTTTGTTTTCTTGGAAGTAACCCAGCATGTATGTTCTTATGAGTCTGATTCACTGGAATGTCTTTAAAACCTAGTCAGCTCAGGTAATTTAGTCATCTCAATTAATCACATTAGAACAAACTTGCAAATCCCGAAATGCATGTACAATTTCTTCCTAATTTCTTCCTTTGTTTACCTTGGGAAGATTATAGCATCTAGAACAAACGAAACCATTTAGTACAAATAAGAATAAATGGTAAGAAATACTTTTATGAATCCTGAACTGATAATACATTATCTGGGCAAGAATAATAATAGTATGTGAGCTATGCAATTAAGTTGCTTATTTGAATTGCTTCTAGATAAGAAAGTCCTTCTGAAGCACAGAATGATAAGTTTATGCCATTATACTTCTGTGAGCTTCTGAATCATTCAACAAATCGCAAAATTCACGGAGGTGACGAATACCTGCATGAGATTGTCAAAATGGTACAAAGGAAAAGTGCAAAGTTTCATTCTCTTGAACTCTTCATAAAGGGAGGAATGAGGAAGTACTAAAATTAGGGACTAGTGATAAAAAATGCAAAGAAACTCTAAAAATTAGTCCAAATATATTAGAGACAGTGTTAGAGTTTAAAATTGGTCTTTGAACTAGATTGAAAGCACTGAGTTATGCTTGGTAGCTACAAGTAGTCCTCAATTACAGACCATAAATAGGAGAGTTGCCAGTACATAGCAGTCTGATTTAAAACTGATAAGCTATATTAAATGTGCTTAATGCAGCTGTACTAAACTATGTAAATTAAAACCAATAAGCAAAAATGATGGTGTAATAAATTTTGTTTGATTTTGAGTAAGCAGATTCCTTTGTTTTTCTTTAAAAAAAAAGAAAAGAAAAAAAATGTTCCTTTTATAAATTAGCCAAAGCAAAGCTTGCCCACCCAGGTAGCAACACTGAGCCAAACTTAATCCAGAAAGCTAAGCAAAACTGGCTCTGTTTAATACTTGAAGGGAATTATCTAGAATAGGGGTGTCAAACTGGATTTCTTTGAGGGCTGGATCAGCATTATAGTTCTCCTCTGCAGGCCGGCCAGGGGGAGGGAGACGGTCTGGATGCCTCTTGCAGCACTTTGCTGGCCAAAATGGGGCATGGGGGACAGAGTGCTGTAGGAGGCCATCCAGGCTGAAAACAGGGCACGGGGGTGCACACAGCTCCACCTCCCGTGCCCATTTTGGCTGCCAGAGGCACCGCGGGCCAGTCCTTTGCTATTTCCAGGCCGATCCCGTGGGCCAGATTTAAACACTCCTGATCTAGAAGGTCTAGTATTGCAGGCTAGTGGCAAAATGTTTTAGAAGGTTAATTGGGTAACTTCTTCTGCACCGGGTGATGCCTCCACTTTTAAATTTATGGGTCCTATATGAAAGGTAGTTTATCTGACTCCAGGATATTCGTAGTTGAAGGGAGGAGCTGTTTCTCATACCTTCTGGACTGGTACCACTTTATCTTTCAATTGCAAGCTCATCACTAGCAATCTCAAAATGTTAACAAGCAACAAAGGAGGTCAACAATGGCTGTTCTATTTCAGTTTCCAGAGGTCCTAAAGTCAATTAAAAAAAAGAAAAAGAGGGCCTCCTACCACTTGACCAAAGAGGGAAATACTATGGTTAGTCCAAATCCATCCCCGTTTGATATTATATTGTAAACATTTGTTTGGTTTCTCTCCCCACCCCACAGCTCTTAATGAACTGACTAATAAATGAGGGCTGGAAATTTCTTTAGCAGTTTGTGAGTCTATCCCTGAACTTTAATCCTGAAGTCAATAGAATAATCTGCTATGATTAATCATTATTTGAAATAATTTAAATTCTCCAAGTTGTACCCTGTTGTTTTGACAACAGCTGGTCAAATGCTACATCAGTCCCATAACAGTAGGAGGCTTGGCTCACTCATTGACTCAAGGGGATTCCTGAGAATCTAAGCTGTCACCAGATGTTTACAAAATGCTAATGTAGAATATTTAAAAGAGATGGCATGTCTCTGCAATGGTGATGTGTGGCAGTACTGAAGCTAAGCACCAGATCAATCTGCATAAGTCCTTCTAGAGTCAAGTGGGAATACCTTTGATTCCTAAATATGTCTTTGTGTTGGTTTCTTTAGCTATTACAGAGATGTAAAAATGATTAGTCCTTGATAAGTGGGCAAAATAAATACACGAGTACTTACCGGTACATTTAATTAATTAATTCAATTTATATGCCGCCCCTCTCCGAAGACTCAGGGCAGCTCACAATACATTTTTAAAAATCATTATAAAAAACATTTAAAAATTAAAAACATTAAAAACATTAAAAACTCATTCACTCCATTCATGGCCGGATCTCACCAGATCACAAGAGTGAGATCAATGGCCCCAGGCCTGCCGGAAAAGCCAGGTCTTCACTGCTTTTCGGAAGGCCAATAGGGTGGGGATGGTCCAGACCTCAGGAGGTAACTGGTTCCAGAGAGCTGGGGCAGCCACAGAGAAGGCCCTCCCCCACGGGCCCGCCAGCCGGCATTGTTTAGCTGACGGGACCCAGAGGAGACCAACTCTGTGGGATCTTACTGGTCACTGGGAGCTATGCGGCAGAAGGCAGTCTCGAAGATAAATAAATCCTCCTTCGCTGCCCTCACTTCTTGATCTGAAAAGACACAACGGAAGACATTCCCTCATGATCGCTGCCTGTCAAACTTCCTTCCTACCAACCTAGACTAGAAATTGTTAATCCAAAGAACAGGTCCTTTAGAGATTTGATGAGTAATATTTATTAGAAGGAAGGCTGAAGAATTCCAGCAAGTATTCCACTTTTGAATGAGAAATCTGTATATGTGTAGTGCAAGATTGCAAAAGTCTGCTTCATTTTCTTGCACTCCTTAGTTATATAAAGAAGGAGGGTTATCCACTTTTGAGAAGTTATATCTGTGGATTATTTTGGCAACTGCTGCTAGATTTGTTTTTACTGTAAGAAACTATCCCTACAATACCTTTCTATAACATTTCATATGCTATATATGGAAGAATAAACCCATGTTTGGATTGTACCAGTTCATGGATTGCCTAATTACAATTTTCTTCCATGACCTCCATGCATATATATCCTCTACATCAGGGGTGTCAAACTCATGGTGTCACAGCTGTATCATCATCACATGATGTATCTGGACTTTTCCCCCTTCTCTAAACTGGGCATGGCCATGGCAGCACATGACGCATCTGGTCCACCGACCATGAGTTTGACAGCCCTGCTCTATATCAAGATAAATAAATTCTAAAGAAAAGCACAAACTTTTCTTCCAGGATCCAGGTCTGCATGCTGCTTGTGAAACCCTTTAAGGAGGTACCCAAAATTGTTACTAAATTGTAATTTCCAATACGATAGAAAAATTAAAACTCAAATTTATGACTGTAAGGATAATCATATAATGCATATTTAATTATAAAGGAGTAAAAAAAATGAAATAAAAATTATTTCCCCTCTTTACAATTTGCAAATCAACAGTGCAAATCACTGGCTAAATGGAGACAGATGAGGAAAAGAAGCCATTTGTGTTCCATTAATAAGGAGAAGGCAATCACTTTGTCTTTTTTTCCTTTTCCTGTTATCTTCTACACGAAGAAGAAAAACATTTCCGCAATAGAATTCTCTGTTTATCTCTAGAAGCTCTCCACGAGAATGTGGAATTGGCAAAATCACATCACTCAATGGAGTCTCCATTGATGGAGAAGTTCCTCAATATAGACTATCGCAGAGTCAATAGACTATTGATTGTTTGATTTAAACAATCAAAGAGCCATTTGGACCCATTTCCCACAGTAAAGAAAACACCGGGAGCCACAAAACCCTTCCTGTGCCTAACTATTTCTTAAGTGGCCACAAAACTAGCATATGTAGTTGAATGAAATGTTCTGTTTTCTTTTGAAACTTTTCTTTTCTTGGATTTATCCATGGTTGGCCTACCGGGGATTGAAAAACTCAATAAATTGCGTGCCGGCAGGTGTCGCTCATTGGCGGTTGTGACTCATATTTTGAATGACAGGGAGCCACAGCAGAGGGGTGAAAGAGCCACATGCGGCTCCAGAGCCGCAGGTTGCTGACCCCGGATTATCGTGTCTTGTCTATGTTTATGATGGAACTAATACACTAACTGGATACATGTAGAAATATCTTCGCAAGGAGATTAAAATGCTGCTTAACACAATGGACTTAAGAAAAGGATAACCCTGCACAGATTTCTTTGTGTTTCATCCCAGGACAAAGACATCTATTAAACCATTTCTTTTTTTACAAACAGGTGGAAAAGTCAGCTCAATACCCCAAGAATCTCTCTTGCCAAACCAATTCCAGCTTCTAAGCAGCAAGGTGAGCCAAACAGACTCACTTCTAGCACAGCAGCCATCAGAGAACATTGAATTTAATGGGGCTTGCTTTATAGGAAGCACGCATAGACGTATGCTTTCCAAACTCAGATTTCCACAACCTCTTTGTGTTGCTGTGTGAGAAATTAGGTTGTGCATGAAAATAATTGCCTGAATGATGAATTAATATTACAAGTGAGTGAGGTCTTTTAAAGATAATGACTGATTAAAGTTCATCAGGCATTATTAATTCAGTGGCTCTACCCTTTTTGAGTATATTTTCTGGCTAGTATGAACACACCCATGTTTATGCACATATATATGCATACAAGTGGTCACATATATTGGTTGGGGGAATATCTCCAGATTGGTTTTAAGAGGAGATGGCAATCCCAGCTGACAATGTAGTGGAGCTCAATAGGATAAATATATTTTTCTGTATTTATTATTTCCGTTTGGGGGAATATCTTACATCTAGCATCTTCTTCCTTCTGGACAAATACATTACAAAGTATTATTATAATATTGACTTTATGTGAACACCTAATACCATATCCTCATAATATAACTGAGAAAGATTCAGCTGATAAAAAAGTAGGCCTCCAACCCACTTAAATGGGGGAAAGTCTTCAAACAGTTCTGGAAATAAGTTAACATTAACTTTAAAAAGAACTTGTGGTCTAGCATAACATTACATTTTCCAGATGAAAATAGATCCTGGAAGAGCCAATTATGATTAAAGTCTATTCAGTGATAACCACTAAATAATATCACATTAAAAAAGATAGTCAACCTAATTTCTTATCATCGAAGTATGTAGAAACTGCCACCTTGTATTGAAACAAAGTAGAAACATTCATGTTCTCTCTATAATTGTGTCTTATTTCAATTAATTTGATAATAGAGATTGCATTGCTTATCACTGTCTCCTAGACAAATGATTGGGAGGGCTTCTTTCCCTGCAACCATCTATACTCAAGGGACTGAAATGCAGTGAAGTTTTGAAGAGTAATTTGGAGTATAATGAACTCCAGACCAACTCCACTTTAGGACATGATGTCAGAATTCCTTCCATGTGAAGCAGAAGATGTAGAGCTTCCAATAAACACTGAGCTTTATTCAGATTATTCCTGTTTAATGGCCTTTGTAACAGTGGTGAAATCCAAATTTTTTATACTACCGGTTCTATGGGCATGGCTTGGTGGGTGTGGCAGGGGAAGGATACTGCAAAATCTCCATTCCCTCCCCACTCCTGAGGCCAGCCAGAGGTAGTATTGGCTGGTTCTCCGAACTACTCAAAATTTCTGCTACCGGTTCTCCGAACTGCTCAAACTTTCTGCTACCAGTTCTCCAGCTCCTGTCAGAACCTGCTGGATTTCACCCCTGCTTTGTAGTCTTTCTACTGAGGCACTAAGATTTCAGAAAAGACCACAAGCATTTAAATCCAGAGTGAGCAACAAGAAGAGTGAAGCTAAAAGATCAGTCACATGCCAACCTTTTTAAGATCTCTCTCAGCTGGCCAAAGTTTCTTCAGGTTCCTAAATGTGTTAAGATTTTGGATGTGATTATCAAATGACAGGCTAAGAATGCCAAGGGCTATGCTATGAGATGAAGTCTACTTTAGGATTGCCATAACAGTGTTGTGTCAACAATGGAATGAAGTAGTCTACAACAGGAAATACTAAATTAAGCTGTTTTTCAAAAGACCCTAGGTCATTGAACATTCAAATGATAACACTGTATCTCTAAAGGTTTTGTGAAACTCTGCCCACACAGAATCTATTTCTAACCACAAACACAGCTTAAAGCTTAAGAACTCCAGATGACAAACCAGCTAAATGAACAACTTTACATGGTCAGTGGAAATAAATGGGAATGGATCAGTCAGCCACAAAACCTCCAAAGCACCATTTCAAGCAAATTACATACCATATGCAGTGCTTTGATTTTAATTCCCGATTCAATGTCTTTGTTTTCTTTTTCGTTTCCTCTTAATGAAAAGCAGCTGGAGAGAACTAAATCTGAAATGGTGAAGTAGCAGTTAGAAAAAGTGTTCAGTTCCAGCCTCCTGCCATTTTTTTGTTCAAAACTGGTAAGAGAAAGATGCAGAGATTTATTGTCCATTAAAGAGTAGAAGAGTATTTTGTAGAGGAATGCTTTTAAATTGCCCCAAGAGTCATTTACTAATTTCCCACTGTGTGAGAGAAAAAGTACTGATTATTTTGTGAATCTATTGTATTTTGATACTTTTTGTAAGTTTCCTTGGAAAAAATTAGCTGTAGAAAAACAGGATATAATTCATCATTAATGGATACATAGCAAAGAAATGAAACCTACATTTCTTGTTAACTGGAAGAGATCCTTTCCACTAGATAACCTCAGAAGTGATCTTGTTAACCAGCACAAGGCCAAAAATCTTGAGAGAGATGGAATTTCCTTATTTTTTCCCCCCACAATAAGCCCTGACATGATGCTTCTGTGAAAATCCTAATTTCAAGTATTTCTTGAAATTTTAAGATGGCTACTCACACACAGTTTAACAAGCTTTAGGTGAAAGTTGTAGGCAGGAGAGGGAAAACTCCAGTGGCCATTCGCACTGTAAGCAGAAATGAACAAAAGTTTAGCAAAGGAATATCTATGGAGATTCTCAGTCATCCAGATCATGGTTGTCCCAAAAGTGCTTTTTCAAAAGGCAACTGGATTTTGTTTTTTCCCTGAGGACATTTCTCTTCTCATCCAAGAAGCTTCTTCAGTTCTGAACCAGAACTGAATAAACTTTTTGGATGAGAAGTGAAATGTCCTCAAGGAAAAAAAACAAAGTCCAGTTGCCTTTTGAAAATGCACTTTTAGATTAGCAAAGGGCTCCATGATAAAGGAATCAAAGTGAAATATTTAGAAACAAGATGGTTTCCCTTTACAAAGCCCTATAGTTGGGGAATGCTCATCCAATTCCTTAGAGAAATTGGTGAATTGGTCCCATCTAAAAGTCAATTAGAGCAGAACCCATTCTCTCTTATCAATAAAATCCAGTTTGCAGCTTATATTCAGCTTTTGAATAACTGGGAAGGTGGCATCAGCCATTAAATAGTTTTCTCATATATCATATGACAATGATCAGTCTTTCCCCAAGAATTAGCTATTATGATTTATCTTTATATTCCTAAAATACTGTGAGACAACACTAAGAGAATCAAAAGAAGCTGCCTAGCAACATCCAAACAGGACATCAAGATATCCTTTCCAACTACACTATGCCCTGAAACCCAAGATCCTCTTCACATCAGTAAAAATCTAACTGGCTTATTTGAAATGATGTTTTATAATTTATCTTAGATTCCATAGCTGCAGTAGTTGCCTCCTGGTGTTTTTTCTTTCTTTGTTTCTTTCCTTTTTCAAAGCAAACTTCTTTCTCAATCTACAGATTTGATCATGTTTTAATAGATGTTTGAAATCTCCTCATGCGCAAGACTGTAACATCGCATTGCAACTCTTATTTGTTTCAAGGTTTATTAAGTTTTCCTTCTAGGCCTTAGCAAAGAAGATGCAAAGTATTTTCCATTCTTTTTATCCTGGAGGCTAGAGGAAAGTGTGAATATATTATTGTATTGGTAGAACTTTCTTGCAGCATAGATTCAGATTAATTCAAAAAAGTTCACTGAAGCCCAAAAGTTCAATGGCAGGCCATTGTGTGAGGAACCCTTGAAAAAAAGCATTTGTAAAATGATCGGTTTATTGCACGATTGAATCTGGGTCAGTCACCGGGATCAGACGTTTATTCTTCCAAGTTTTTGGACCCATGCTGGAGCCCATCTTCAGGGAACTTCTTTCTACTGGAATACTAGAGTTCAGTTTATCTCCTTGTTGTTATAAAAACAATGTTTTGGGGGCACAGCAAAGAGAATTTCACCTCTTTAATGCAAGCCTCAACTACTGTATATTTATTTTTTACAGAATCACAGAAAGCAGATAATGCAGATAGGGAATTATTTTTGGCTCTTAAAGATTAATCATATCTCGCCTCACTTCTCTGTAAAATGAATGTGTTCCTCATTGCCTTGCAAACTATGCATTCTAAAGTCATCTGCATTTAGGATGCTGTTTTCCCTCCCACCACCCCGCAAATATTCTAACAGTGTGCCTTTGAAGCACAAGAAGGAAGAAATATACATAAGAACTATTCCCTATAAAATCTGTTCAATGCCAAGAAAGGAGAGGAAGGAATAGCATACAGGTAGTCCTCTACTTATATCATCATTGGACATTTCAAATTCAGTCTGAAATGGAAGGAAGTTTCATTTCTGATGCAGTCATTAGCCATTATAGAGTATTCTTCTATCACTGATCAATAAATAAAATGTGTCATGGCAGTCACATCTTGTGCCTCAGCTGAAATATTGCAGTGCAAAAACTATAGGATCGTGATGGTAAACACAGAGCCATCTCTCCAGGCATGCCAGTTGTCGCCCATTGTTCTTCTGGGTTCCAGCACGCACATGCATGCTGGCTAGCTGGT
Organism: Ptyas mucosa; assembly: GCA_012654045.1. Taxonomy (NCBI): domain Eukaryota; kingdom Metazoa; phylum Chordata; class Lepidosauria; order Squamata; family Colubridae; genus Ptyas; species Ptyas mucosa. Next base: position 24,409,292 of record WNWU01000001.1, read on the forward strand.
CTTCACACACGTGGGAGCGCCAGAAACAGGAAGACCAAGTGGCCGGCATGCACGTGAACGCAGGAAACCGGAAGCTCAGCTTCCCAGCATGCGCATGCGTGCCAGGGAGCTGCTCTTCTGGTTTCCGGCACTCCCCCATGCACGTGCTCCCGTTTCGGAGGTTATAGGGGAGGTTACTCTATAGTGACAAAAGAGTCCCCAGCACATAGATTTCATGTATAAGTTATTAGAATATACATTAAATATTTTAAAACCCTATTTTTTCTACTTGCAGTTTCCTGCGCCTTTCTTTGGAAAAAAATGAGATTCATAATATATTAACCAGGATTATAGTAATCACAAAATCATACTTTAATGTACTGTATCATGTGGATGCATTTCATTAGTTTAACTCTTCGTTGTCAGTTCTGTAACACTTTTAGATATTGTTGGCATGTCATTCTTATGACCATGCAGCTTACTCAGTGAGCATCTCATTGGCCCTATCCCTTAAATCATGTTACACACATGCTTGGTTGGTTTTGTGCAGGTACAGTATGTGCTGTGTTATTAGGTTGTTAGAATAAAACTTCTATTAAAAACTAAGGACTAGGGTTTGTTAATGATCCCTAATTCAAACTAAGTTCAATATTCAAAGACATCAATATTTGTTTTCATTGATATGAAGTTTGATGTGATAAAAGTATCAACTATATACTGAAATATCTGCAACTACATTGGATTGTGATAGAATGGGATAAAATATGGTAGATAGCGTTGATCCTACCAAACTTTGGACAGATCAAAGTTTTGGGCTTTTTTGCAAAACATTTAAAACATTCCCTTTCCACTTTCTTTAAGACCAAAATAGCAGAGATGAAGAAAGAACAAGCAACGCAGAAGCAATGCAGAAACTGTCTTACTCCAACCTAAAAGTAGACATATTCAAAAACTGTTTAAAAATTAAGTTTTTATTAAAGATGGTAAAATCTATTTGGTCACTTACTTTTCTGACCTGGCAGACTTCTTGGCATGACTATTGGCAAGATTAACTTTTTCAGGTTATGATGCCAGCCATTTTTTAAAAAAATCTGGTGTGTGTGTGTGTGTGTATGTGTGTGTGTGTGTGAGAGAGAGAGAGAGAGAGAGGGAGGGAGGGAGGGAGGGAGGGGGGGAGGGAGATCATTGCTGCTTATGTAATACAGTACTTATCTCCTTATCTCAGGTACCCCAGATCCCAATATGCCACTCTATTCTTCCCTCAGCTGTGTCTGTAGAAGTAAAGCTGCAACAATGTTTGAAACCAGAAAGAGGTAGATAATAAGTTCTTTGGTTTTCAAATCTTTCTCTGAAGCAATTCAAAGGCATGCCATTCAATATTAACACCCTCCGGTCACTGCAAAGTTTCCATTTTAAAATGCAAAGGCACAATTCAATAAAACCTTCAAATTGAATTCAACCATCAAAGCTTCACACAAATCTACTCAGGCGAATATGTTTTTAAAGAAAATTTCCCATAAGCTAAGAAATACTTCCAATTTCTTCCACTGTGGGGAGCATTTCAGTTTGTAAAACGTCTGGGGGAAAAAGCTTTAACATTCAGTGTAAAGTTTTAGTGCTTTGGAAAGCAATACTGAAATTGTACTTCAGGCTGTAATCTGAAAGACACTAAACAGAGAAAAAAAATCCAGCAGAACTCTTTCTGTCTTACATCTGACTACTACATTAGTACATGATCACTAAAGTCTTGTTTTAAAATAGGTGTATTATATTCTATTAAACAAAGCAAAGTTACTGGAAGCATGAAATATATTTCCCCTCAGCAAATTAGAGGTGTGAACCTAGAGTTATACAAAATATTTTGAATTTAGAATGTTTCAAGTTTATTAAACTTAAATGCTGCCCATCACACCTAGTGGTGACCCTAGGCAACTTACAATCAATAAATATAATATAAGCATTAAAACAATAAATAGATTATTGTTAACACTAAATCAACACTAAAATTGATTAAAAATTACCAAAGATGGAAGGAAGGGAGCAAGATGGACATGGGGATCTTAGTCCATTAATCACCTCCAGAGTGGTACACCTCCATTGTGGTCCTAGGTCAGTCAGCAGAGTGATGTTTTGAGGCTCCTATACAGTGGTGGGATTCAGCCAGTTCGCACCACTTCGGGAGAACCGGTTGTTAACTTTCTGAGCAGTTTGGCAAACTGGTTGTTGGAAGAAATCATTAGGGCAGAGAACCGGTGGTTAAATTATTTGAATCCCACCACTGCTCCTATGGAAGGCCAAAAGGGTGGGTGTGGATCTAACCTGGTGTGTGAGGGGGGCACACTGTTCCAGAGGGCGGGAGCCAGAATTCTTTGCCCAATAGGGTCTTCCACATGCCCTTCTGCTGACATGAGTGGGGCAGGCCAATTCTATTGGGTTGGGACAAGTTTAATATGAAATGCCCAGCCAGAGCTATTACATGGGCAAAAATGTGAGGGAGGTTCAGGAAGACCCATTTTTGAACTCAGTCTCAAAGTTTCAAACTTCAAACAGAACATTTTAGCATGCCTTGAACAATTTGCATCCCCTTACATAATCCCCTACATGTTAAAAAAATATATAAATTTTCTATTGATCTTGACTCCATTAAATGCAGGGAGGGGAGGGAGAAGAAGGTGCCATTCTACATATTGAGGAACGTTGTTGTTGTCAAAATCCCTTTCTTCTTCTTTTTTCTTCTTCTTATATAATGAGACTGTTTTACACAACAAAAATACATTGTTGAACTTTCTAAAAATAATCAAATATTAGCAATAATTGAGTACAAAATAATAACATACGCTTAGCTGTTTCTTCTCCTTAGGGACAGTGGAAGAGTTTGAGCACCAGCAAAATGTGGACAGTGATCACTTATTTGTGCTTTTTTTTTTTAATCCCAAAGACTAAAGAGTAGTCCTCTGGGAAGGCGCATTGAAGTCAATGGCAATGGATATGAGCATTTTCCTACAGATGGAGAAAACAAGATGCTGTGGGAATTTATTTTCATCTGTATTCCATTAGACTTTTCTTCTAGATAACATGAAAATACAAATTAATGAGTTGGAGTCTATAAATATGGCTCTGTTGTGATTTTGTACTGCTCATTATATTTCAAAGAAGATAAAAGGTCTACTATATAAACATATTACACCACAAAAGCTATGTATGCATGTTCCTGAGTTGTACCACTTCAGACTGTAGATGTCTCCCCATGCAAAATAATTCCTTCACAAAGAACAGAAAAGAAACATGTTACAGATGTGTTTTCCTAGCGAATGATATTTTTTTGGGGGGGGACTGTTAAGACATCAGGTTAACATTAAAGTGAGACCTGTATTAATGTGAATGTGGGGAGCTTTATCTCTTAAGCATGGAATTTGTTTGTTGCAATATAACCTAAATCTTCTTTCCATATTATAGGTCAGTTTCAAATATTTTTCTTACAAGAATTTAGTTGGACTAAGTTGGGATTGCAATTCCCAATTTTCTCAAATGAAGCTTATTATTGATGTCTGTTTCAGTTCCCAGCTCTGGGTTTGATCCAGTTTTGGGAAGGAAACAGTCTTGGTAAATAATTTAGCAATAGCAATAGGTTAGCTTAGCAATAGCAATAGCACTTAGATTGATATACCACTTCATAGTGCTTTAAAGCCCACTTTAAGCAGTTTACAGAGCCAGCCTATTGCCCCCAACAATCTGGGTCCTTATTTTACTGACCTCGGAAGGATGGAAGGCTGAGTCAACCTGGAGCCAGTGAGACTTGAACTGCCGAACTGCTGGCAGCTGGCAGTCAGCAGAAGTAGCTTGCAGTACTGCATTCTAGCCACTATGCCACCATGGCTCTTAGGAGCTGGACTGGAGGTATCTCTCTCCTTTGATGTTTAATAATATGAATGAGAATATCTGTCTAGGATATTAGGCTAAAATAGAACTTTAGGATACCATTCCTAGTTCTGCATTCCTCAATGATGTAACTAGGGACTATTGTTTAGATCTTAGAAGTCTATGCTGTCTCTTACACATTCATCATTATGAAACAGAGTAGGGAGGTTATTCAAATCTTGATACCAAGTGCTGACTCTCTTTCTGAATTCATGCCAGTTTCCTCACGGCCATCAATGCCACCCTTAACACTGGGGGTGGCAGGAGATGGAGAACAAATTGAGATTTAGTCCAGATAAAGGGTTCCTATTGATCAATAAACAAGCTAATCCAAGATTTGGTTGAGAATACAATTTGTTCTTTGGATGGAGCAGTGATCCCTCTGCTGGAAAAGAGACAAAGTTGAGCCTGCATTTGGTTTGGAGCTGTTCTTGTATGTTCAAATGTTGTGAGGGTATCATTATCTAATTTCATCTAATGTTCTTGCTGGAGGTTTTCAGTGAATATGTTGAGATCTAGTGAATATACTGAAATATACTGATCTACCTAGAGTGATTCATATCTTTCTCACTTATCCTCTAGATCAGTGGCCTGCCCAACCTTTAGGATACCATGGACCGGTTCCATGGAGCACAGTTTTTAAGCGAACCGGGGTGGGTGGGTGGGTATGGTTTCATGTACTGCCTGGATTGTGTGCATGCATGGATGGGGTTTTGCTCCCTTGCGTGGACAGGTTCTGGGTGGGCCGCAGACTGATGCCAGTCTGTGGACCAGGAGTTAGGGACCCTGAATCTAGATTATTCTATCATGCTTTGTGTGTGACAAGATACCACCTGTCCTCTATTGGGCAGACACAGCTTTAAAATTAAATATTATCTAGCTTTCTGAGTAACTTGTTTTTTTAAAAAAACAAACAAACTGAACTATTTTCACAACATAGTCATTCAAACATTCAGGAAGTATGACCTTGTAAATGGTTTGTTTCTTTCTTTCCCTTGTCTGTCAACAGACTTGACAGTCTAGATTTATGTTATTTAATTGATTTCCTGATTCCAGCAATTACTTTCAATCCAGCCCCCTTCAAATCTATCATCACTGAAGTCTGCAGATTACATCACATTATATATTTCTTTTTTACAGTACTTTTTATTGAAATTTTTAGCAGCAAGCAAAGATAAAACAAAATGAAATTAGAAAAGAAAGGAAGAGTAGAAGGAGAAGGGATAGAAAGTGCAGAAAATAAAAGAGAAAAGAGAAAGAGAAAAAAATGGAAAAAGGGTATTTTAAAAAGTAACTTCTGATCAGAGTAGTTATAAACAAGTTTAGTATCTTTTCTCCCTCTTTCAAGTTATGTCACATTACATAGAACACTTCTTCCATATCTCAAAGACTGTCCATCAGAAAATCCAAAAATCATTAAGACTTCCATCCAATTTTAGCAAAAAGTTCATAAAGGGTTTTATAGGAATATATATTATCTTATCCCTGATCAAGCAACTCAATGTTACAGTCTTTTCTTTTGTGCAATATTCTGAACATTCTTATTCCTTAATTTGACATTAAGATGCTATTGATAAGGCTAGTCTTCATTCATATCTTCTTCTTCCCATTCTATTTTTTTTTAAAAAAAAACTTTAACAGGTCTCTCTTTTAAGTCCTATAGTAGGCCGTCGCCTGGGTCATTTTTTGAATTAATATTTGTATTTCCTCTCTATTTTTTATCTGTTTTATTTTCCACAATTTCTATTTTGTTTTCCAAGATTTCTACCTTGACATTAATTTGGTTTGCCATTCCATTCAGTCAATGTAGATATTCTTCCAAATTATTTTCCATCTCATCTTTTGACTCTCCTTTGAGATCTCTTTTAAATGATTAATTCACATAAGCAGATATTGATGTTGTTATTGCAGCTGTAAATTTCTTTCCCAGTTCCTTGAAGATCCTTTTAAATGTCTCAAATGTAATGCCTTTGTCCATCATGTCATAGATTTCACTGCTTTTCTAGTTAAAAGCCATTTTATCAAACACAAAATAAAAAGACTTTTTTTTTTAATTTTTTCACCTTTCTTTGCTTCCTTCTGGTACTCCACATTGCTTTAGAAAGCAAATTCTGTGTATTTATAGGCTCCACTACAACTGTGAGCTTGTTGTCATTCCTGTGTCTCCCAACACTCTTATGTTGGGCATAACTTGGGCATAACTTGAGCACAATCCATGATGTAAGGAGTAGCCGTAGCCATCTGGAGCACAAGTGGCCAATCTCTCAATCTCTCCTTGTCTGAAGAGGCTCCATCGGTCTTGGCTTGTCACCCAGCCATCGGTCTTCACCACAGCATAGCATTCCCTCCTTCAGAAACATCGTAATCCACCATTGTAATGCTGGAAAAAGTATTTCTATATACAGTCTCATTCTCTCTCTCTTCTCCTCTCTCTCTCTCTCTCTCTCTCTCTCTCTCTCTCTCTCTCCTTCTCGCTCTCTCTCTCTCTGTATGTATATATACAGTTTTTTGCTGTAATTTTTATTGTAGATGGCATGAAAATTAAACAGTGTGTCCTTCTTTTCCCCATTTGTCCTTCTATCCAATTATCTTTGTCTTCCTTTGCCTATTCGGATATCTGGTAATCCTATCTGCGTGGAGCTTATCTTTAAAACTTTAAAACTTATCAAACATTCTAACTAAAGCAAAATGGAGAACTACTGTTTATCATACGCTTATTGCATCACCATAAGTCGTGGTGACACAGTGGCTAGAATGCAGTATTGCAGGCTAACTCTGTCCACAGTCTGGAGTTCGATTCTGATTGGCTCAAGGTTGACTCAGCCTTTCATCCTTCTGAGGTTGGTAAAATGAGGACCCAGATTGTTGGGGGCAATATGTTGATATTTGCTCAGAGAGTGCTGTAAAGCACTATAGGATGATATATAAGTCCAAGTGCTATTGCTAGTGCTATTGTATATCACCATTCTTGGATAAACTTACCAGTTGTGGGGTTCTCTTACACAAAGACGTTCATTCCTACTTGAAGTGGCTAAATGGTCTGAGGCAAGATATCTGATGAATCACCATTCCTGGTGTGAAGAAAGGTGCCTGTGATTTGGGTTCATTAGCAGATGCCCTAATATGCATCTCATCTTTTTTTTAAAAATTTAGATTTATATGCCGCCCTTCTCCAGAGACTCAGGGCGGCTTACAATGCGTTAAGCAATAGCCTTCATACTTTTGTATATTTTATACAAAGTCAGCTTATTGCCCCCACAACCAGGTCCTCATTTTACCTACCTTAGAAAGGATGGAAGGCTGAGTCAACCTTGAGCCTGGTGAGAATTGAACTCGCAGTAATTGCAGACAGCTGGAAGTAAATACTACTTTTAACAGCAGCATTAGTCTGCATTAGTCTGCTGCGCCACTCAGGCCCCTCCCAACTTTTTAGAAAAGTTGGTTTTATCAAGCCAAAACTAAGACTGGAGATCCTTTTTTTCCATTACATTTCAGGTCAGAGAAACTGTCTTGCTTCCCGTTTACTAGACATTTCCGGTTTAGGACTGTAATCTTAGACTGTAGAACTTATTGCTCCCTTCCCAGACCTACTCAGTGAGGCCAAGGGCCAAAATACTTTAACCAGTATAAGTCTTGTAAACTCCAGGTAGGCAGATTCAGATCAAAACAGCAACAGACTAAACTAATGAAGATTCTGCAGCACTTGTAATTTAGCAAGAGATTATGTGGAAGTTGTATCTGAAGATCAGATTGATCTATGGTGTTCCTCAGCAACATCTTTTAAATTCTCTCTCTCCTGCTTAATATCAGAAGTTAGCAACTGCTAATTAGACCCTGTGGGTGGTCAGAACAGCTTGTTACATTGGAAGTGCAATAGACAAAATAGCGGCAGGACACTGATACACAAAGAACAAGCGGATTCATGTAAATAACAGAATATAGCTTGGTCAACTGGTTACATAAAGCAAATCTTCATAGAGGTTGTTAGGAAATTATTACCCAACTGGTTGGTCAGGAAATATTTATATATAAACCAACATTGTGTGTTTGTAGCTAAAAGTATTATGTAGCTTTAAAAACTGTGTTGTATCAGCCTGCATCCTGATTGGCTGAGCTCTGTAGCCAATGTACTTAAGGAGAACTGAATTATGGTTTGTGTGGACACTACACCATTTTACCTGCTGATATGCTGTAACTCTATATTTGATCTCTCTCCATGATCATTGCTTGATCACGGCTATTTATTGCTTTTCTAATATTTATTGTTTTTATATTGAACTGTGTTCCTGAATGAAACTAAAGAAGATCTGTTTTATTGTATTTTTCTACAACTGGTAAGAAGACTTTATATTGGAAAATATCCCTGGACTGATCTTTATCTCACTTTATATGTGTATGACTTGGAATGTTTTTGGACTATGATTTTGCTTTTTCCCTAAAAGTAAAATATTATCAAAACCCAGTTTGTTTGTATGTGAACTGTTATTATCCACAATCATTCTCAGTCGCTTTCGTGCGTAAACTCAAAGGGTAATCTGCTCAATAACCCACAACATCGGTTATTAGCCAAGAATATCCTTAACAGAGGTAGATATTCATAGGGAATTAGCAAGCACTGGCTGAGAATTCAGTCATCAACAGATCAATACTTGCTGCCAGGTACCCTAAAACAGGAGTCTCCAACCTATGGGCTGTGCCCCACTACCATGCCATTGGCCTATCTGCAACCAGCTCCACTTGCACGAGTGGCAGGCACTGGCACCTGCAGCCCCATTCATGTGAATGACAGCTGTGCGCGCCCACTGATCACCCAAATGAAGCTGTGCGCGTGCACACAAGCACCTGACCCTCACAGAAAACCTCCCTCCTCCCCAGGCTACCAACCAGGCTACGAACCTGGAAAGGTCGGGAAACGTTGCCCCCTAAAATATATTTCCCATGTATCGTATTTTGAAGAACACCAAAAATATAAAACTGGTTACTATCCTAAGCAAGTCAAAACTTGAGACTGTAGGAAAACATGCTGAAACACCTTCCTTCCGGTGAAGCTATCATTCTCTTGCCAAATAGGATCTCTCTCGGTGCCTCCATGCTTGTTTTCACTTACATATTTTACAGATTAATTGGATAGCAGTAGTGAGTCAAGTCTCTCCCTGGCAACAATGTGTTTTCTGTTGTTTGTTTCCCACAATTATGAGTGGGAGCTTCAATATTATTCCTAATTAATGCAAGTCTAGACCCATTGTTTAAGGAGTGGGATATATGTGACATGAAAAATGAGAAAAGGTTCACTTGTTTCGAGGGCATGCAGTGACGGATTATATCCAATTCTAAATTATTGCTGGGGCAGGTTACCAAAGCTGAGCTCCAGGATTTGCTAATATCTGCCCACACAGTGTGCCCACTTTGTACCTCTTGAAAACGAGCTCATTCTGAATGTTGAAAGATGCCTAAAAAACAGGAAACACTACCTTAAGTAGAAGAAGCCAGCAGAAGCTTTTTTCGCAATCTTTTAGATTGACCATTGGATACAATCCAGAATGTACAGGATACTTAAATAAATCCTAAAAGGTAGGACAAAGCATATACCAGTCGGGGCCACAATTAAAAGTATATGAGATTGGGTACATTCTCTCTTTTTCTGGTCTCTCTCTTTTTCTGGTCTCTCTCTTTTCTCTCTCACTCTCTCTCTCTCTCTCTCTCCCTGTCCCTGTCCCTGCCCCCATCCCACTCCCCATCTCCCTCTCCTTCTCCCTCTCCTCGTCCCTCCCCCATCCACATGCTAGGCAGTGGTGGGTTTCAAATAATTTCACCACCGGTTCGCTGAAAATGTGACTGTGTGCACGTATGCGCACGCTTCTGAGCATGCATGCATGGACAGCTTGCGCAGATGTGCACACGCATGCCTTCATGCATGCTTACCTTGATGAGCAGAGCGGGTGAGGTGCAGAGGTGAGGCGCAGAGATTAGCTGGGCCACATGGCGAAGGCAAGTTATATAGGGCAGCCTGGGGCGGGGCCAGCCGGTGGTGCGATTTGCCAGTTCTCCCAACTGCGCAGAATCATTACTACCGGTTCGGTAGAACAAGTCAGAACCGATTGAATACCACCTCTGTTGCTAGGTAAACGTTATGTGAGAGTTACACTGTAAGCTAGACTTCCCGGAACAGGAATGGTAGTGATCTTACAGGTCTGAGAAACTCAAAGCAAGATAGAGTATCTATTAAGCCATGGGAAAAGTGGGGAAAGAAAACACAGGATTTAAATTGCCATGCTTATAAGAAGGAACTGCAGACTTGTATTGACAGAGAGCAATCAACTGTTTACAATGGCTTAATCCTAGTATGCAATCAAGATCCTTATTTAGCTTTGCTGTGTCTTTTGTCTGGGTGGCTTCTGCCAAGTTTGAGCCAGGGAAACTGACAAGTGATCCCTTACCAGAAGCCTGAATTGGTTGCCAGTCCAAGGACTTTAAGATTCCACTCCATATTAAACAAATAAAAATGTATCTCTGAAATGAAGTAAGTAAATAGGAGCCAAGGGAAGGACCCATGTTTCTTTAGGATTAGATGCATTTAAGTAACAGATACAGTTTGGGGTAGTTTATGGCATCAGGCTAGACACTGGGAGACTCTGAGTTCTAGTCCCCCCCCCCCCCGGGCACAAAGCCGGCTGGATGATTTTGGGCCAATCCCTTTCTTTCAGCTCTAGGAAGGAGGCCATGGCAAACACTTCTGAAAATCCTTGTCAAGAAAATGGCAGGGATTTTTCCAGGTAGTTTCTGAGAATCAAACACAATTGAATGGAAGAAAAAAAATTAACATCACAACTGACTGGTAACTTGGATCCTAAATTGAAAAGAGGCCCATGGATAATTTGTCTTGAACACAAGATAATTGTTCATTTAAAGAAAGCTGCCTTGCCTATCTTGGAAGAGCTGTCTTGCTTTTATTTTTTACAGATCTGGATTTGCCAACTCTTGATTTACAAAATATGAGTTGCGAGCTTGAAGGTCATATATTGTGCCCTCGTGGTTTCTCATTCTTTAATTATACTAATGGCGAATTGGAAAGGAACCTACTCTCTCATTACAATTTACAGCCAAACCATTTCAAACTGTGCCTCAATTAAATTTGCACTTAAATGAATTTCAAGAGAGGTCTGAGCAATGTTCTCGCCGCGGAGCATCACTAATGAGGTCTCTACTTGGGGCTACCATATCTCCATTGCAAAAATCTGGAGAAATGTTTAATGCTACTGGATCTCTTTGCTCCCATCTACCACTCAACTGAATGTGTGTAGCTGAGATACAGTAGTCCTAACTTATTCCTAAATTGGGATTGTATAATTAGCTGCTTTTCTAAGTTATCAGTTCAAAGGGGCTTCAATCTGTGTCTTATTCCACCGTAGACAAGTAGTGAAAGTACAACTGGAAAGCCAAATGGGTCACTGAATGCCCAGACATAGGAAGACATATAAATGACCCTACAAAAGAGGTGCCAGGCTTTGAACTACTACATCAGTAATGGACCATCTTGAATAGGATTTGCACCTCACATGGCACCCGCCAGGACTCTCTGTATAAATGGGGCATAATATCCTCCCTTCAGTGTGAATGCATGATCCCACATCAGTAGATCACATGTGACCTTCTGTAAACTGAGGGCATATACCAGTCCAGTATCTGATTTTTTTAAAATATAAACTAGGCCTTCTAGCTATTGTGCTTCAATGGTTAGATGGCCTAGACCCATGATGGCAAATCTATAGCATGTGTGCCAGAGGTGGCACGCAGCATCCTCTATTTAGGCATGGGAACCGTCGCCCCAGTTCAACTCCAGTGCTCATGAGCATGCGCATGTGCCTTCCACCAGCCAGCTGGTCTTCAGGTCTCTGCCACACATGCGTGGGGGGCAGGGGTGTGCAGGGGGCTGCACATGCATGCACGGGGAGCAAGGTGCATGCACGGGGCCATGTGCACATTGCATTTTGGGGGTTCGAGCGCACACATTCGTGCACGCACACGCACGCTTTGGACACTCAGTCCAGAAAAGGTTAGCCATCATTGGCCTAGACATTGGTATTTGAACATAGATATTTCTAACATTTATATTTTATTGTGTTTTACTAATCTTGGTGAAATGTTAATACAGTATATGTTGCTAATTCATGTATGATATGCCATTCGCTAAATAAAATAGAAGGTACAACATGTTCTTAAAAAGAATTAACTCATTATTCACTAGGACTTCAAGATTTCTATATAAAAAAGTTGCACCAATCTGAGCTCGGCGTCATGCCGCTGGGTCCTCATGAGCATGAGGGACTTGCACAGGTCTTTGCAAGTTGTACTGGTTTCCTTTTGGCTTAGCTGCTGCTCCAGAGGAAATATAATAAAGACCCTATTTTTGGAAACATTTATCCTGGAACTACAGATGAAGCAGTTTCTGGTCTCACTGTACCATTCTGTTCCTCAAAATGCCTCCCCTCTCCTGATGTCATGCGATTTCCCAATTTTTCCAGGCATTCTCTGAGGTAATTCTGCCACTCTTCTACAGGGGATTTGAAATCCCCTGGCAACAAGCAAATGCAGGAAAAACAAAGATGGAGGTGGCTGCCCTGTGTTTTTTTTTTTACATTTTCCCATTGACCAGCTGCAGGGAGTACTGGTCAGCTCAGTGGGAGTATAAACACAGCAATCTGGGTCATGCAGTTGCATAAAAAATGCTGGACTCTTCAAGACTTCCATTATTTTGTGTCTTTTAACGGTAACAGAAAATGTGCAGAATTCTGTATGGGTTTCCTGTGCAAAGAGAAGATAAGAAAAGGGGGTCTTCAGATTATGTTAAGTCTGAGCTTCTGGTTGTGTAACCTATAGGAGTCTCAGTCTAGGGGTGATTGGCAGCTTTTCCAAAAGTACACAGGAAACAGGGAGGGCTCCTGGGATTTTCAACATACTCCCAAAATAGCCACCACTAAACTACTCCTTGTTGCTCTTCCAGCTGATGGGATCTTGTGGTTTCTTGTGTGCCTATTTATATATATATAAAAAATAGGCTAAACTTTTATAATATTCAACCCCTGATTTACTAGTATAACAGATGTTCCATGATACTTCTTGTTTACATTACGGCACACATAATTACTGCTTTTCATACTTCATAGTTTACTCTGAAGTATAAAAAGAAAAAAAATATAATAAATATTCTGTATCAATAGTAAAAGAATATTGGTATGCACCATTTATAACATTTAGATTTTTTTCCACCTCCTGTTGACAATGCCTTGTACTGAATGAAATTCATCTGCCAGGAAAATGGCATCTACCAGTAAAATTGATTTTCCTGCCCAAAATCTGCTGCGGAGGAACAGAAACTTTTATGACACATACAAAAAGAAAGTAGCACAAAAGAGAATCAAGAACCATTCTGTCGGAAGTCCAGTTATGCAACATTTAATGCAATTCAATTAATAGGTTGCCAATTTACCTAGAGGGGAAAATTTCTGTGTCTTAAAAAGAAATCAAACTTTCTGCTTGAACTATAGGCATGATACAAAAGAGATTTGCTTGCACAGCATTAAAAGCATGGAAAATATGCCGCTGCCAGAAAAGGGGGAAAGCCCATACCATTGATTGCTTTCATGATCTACAATGCTGCAATCTATTTGGTTCTTTCACGATGTTACATATTGTTGATTTATGACCCTGAGAAATTACAGTATGAGCTAAGACAGTGAAGGAAAACGTTGCCAAATATGAGACTCATGTTCAAAACTCACATTTATTTATTTATTTATTTATTTATTTATTTATTTATTTATTGTTTATTGTTTATTCTTTTCTATTTTTAAGACCACCCATTCATTCTGATCAGTTCAAACTGAAGACAATATAAAGTTAAAAAAAGAAGAAGTATAGGGCATATTTAGAGAAAAATTCATAAATGAACTACTAATTGATGCTAAAGTCTTGAGTCTTACAATTTTCAAAGGGTAGGAAGCGAACATCTGTGGACTTGCAGCATGCTTAGAACTTTGGATTAGGAGTGGGGATGGGGTGGCTAGAGAGACAAAGCAATAAATCTTAATTTATTTTGGAAAAAAGAGTCGGCAGGATTGACTGCCCAAGTTTTTTTTCTACTCGGTCTGAAGGTCATAGCCTAAGGCAGGGCTCTCCCAACCCCCGAGTCATAGCCCACTATCAGGGCTTGAGCCCTTTGGCATATCCCCACTTGCACGGGCAACAAGCAAGCGTGTGCACGCACAGTCCATTTGGGCAAGCTGCAGGCAGAAATGGAGCTGCACGCTGTCCTGTTGCTCACATGGAACCATCACCTCCAACCAATCCGCAAAGCCAGAAAGGATGGGGAATTCTGGCCTAAGGCAACCTCAAATGCCTTGCCTATGGCCATAGTCCTTCCCAATTCATTTCAAAATCATAAGTTTAAAATCCACAGAGAAAACAAATTAAAACTTTGCTGGAGAATATAGAAATCCCTAACTGTAGGCAGTATGTCAGGCTTCACAATATTTGCTTAATGTAAAAAGGCTCTAGGATTTAGTATGGTAATAGGTAGTGCTCTTCTCAAGAGACGGAGAGCAGCCCTCTTAGACCAAGACTAATAACTGAATTGAAGAAACTCTTCTTACTACTTTCGGACTACTAGAAAGATTTTTAAAAATAGATTTGAAAAGAGGATGGTTTTATCTTTGCCAGGCCTGATATATCAAATGGCTTCCTGTTTCCAGAATAAGTAAGCTATTGTAAAGAGGTGATATTTCACGGGGATATTGGCTGCCAACTGTTTGGACAAGAACGCCTGACTTTAAAAAAAACACACAGAGAGAGAATATTGCCTATCATAAACTTTGCACAGCCATTCCAGCATCAGACAATAACTCAGGGCAGGAAGGTGTTTAAGAAGCACCATAGATCTTACCAGTAAAATGCATGAAACAAAGTCCATGTAATTTTTTGATGAAAAGCAGCCCTGAGAGGCTGAAAGTGAGAGAAGAGCAACAGAAGAAGCAGCTGCATTTTCAATTATTTTCCCCAAGCCTCAAATAATTCCTGTGCTATTTGACCCTCGCTGAAAGTCAGATGGAAGGACCTGGTGCTAACCAAACCCCTGTGGTTAGGAGTGATTTTGAGACATCCGATGGTGAAAATATGAAGAAGGATTATCATCTCCCATGCTTTAATCTACAAGCTGATAGTGTTTTCCATGCTGAAAGAGTCACTCCCAACTGGAGCTGTACTGCTTGTATTGGCATTTAAATGCTGCTTTGCTTCACATTTTCTGTCACATCCACAATGCACTTTCCTCCCCAAATCATTCCTTATTTCTGATTAACATCTCTGGGAACCTAAATTTAGAAAATAGAACAATTCCTCAGTCATTCTCAAACAGTAGAATAAACAGAGGGTAAATAACTCTGTTGCTATAATATTTGAGTTAATCCCAAGCATTGCTAGGATATTTTCTACATCAGGAAACAAAGCTAGCTACCAGAAAGGAAAACTGACAGTCCTTATACAAGGCGACATTCTCCTTTTTTCAGGAAATTCCATCTGGGTGTGGTGTTTGCCTCTCACACCTTCCTTCATCACATTGACTTTGCTTTATGGAAGTCGCTAAAATGGAATGAGAATAAACAAAAGGAAGTACTGGTTGGCATAACCCAGGGGTCAGGAACCTGTGGCTCTGGAGCCGGATGTGGCTCTTTCACCCCTCTGCTGCGGCTCCGTCACTCAAAATATGTGTCACAACTGCCAATGTGTGACGCCCACCGGCATGCGATTTATTGAACTTTTCAACCCCCGGTAGGCCAACCATGGATAAATCCAAGAAAAGAAAAGTTTCAGAAGAAAACAGAACATTTAATTCAACTGCATATGCTAGTTTTGTGGCTGCTCAAGAAATAGTCAGCCGCAGAAAGGGTTTTGTGGCTCCCAGTGTTTTCTTTTCTATCTTATTCTATCTTTTCTCTTCTATTTCTTTTCTATCTTTTCTTTTCTAACGGGTCCAAATGGCTCTTTGAGTGTTTAAGGTTGCAGACCCCTGGCATAACCCATAACTAAGGGCTCACAGCTGTCTTAATATCCTTTTGGCCAGTCCTTAAAAAGCATGCCAGTATAAATTGTGCTTCTCCAACTATTGAGACCTATTCTGCCTCGGTGAGACCAGGGGGCATTGCTGCCTCACAGTTTCATGCAAGACAATTTAAGAGAAGTAATAGGTGGAGTCCTCCAGCTTTGTTTACATTTTCCCCCCTACCACCACATCCGAGTATCAACTGCCAACAGGAAAAAAAAAACAAATTGTTCTCTTTTATATGGGAAGGGCTGGGTAAATGTAGGCAGGTGCTTTGGGTGGACAGATTAGCCACAAGTTGCCTGAGTAACAGGTCACAGGCTGTTCTCAGTCTTTGACCCATATCTCAGGGCTACTTTTTATTGGCATAGGTGTAGCACTTTCTACAGTGCCAATCAAGTATTAGGCAGGTGGATGCATTTGCAAAAGACAGGTGGCCAATCTCTCTTGAAGCTCAAGACAAAATGGCTTTGAAAATAGGGCTAATGATGAGAAGGGAGGGGTTACGTTATGACAGGCCAAATTGCCCAATAGGAGCAGAGAAGAACGCAGCCTGACCATATTGTTAATCAGGGCAGGAGCAAAAAAAATGGCAAGATGCGTAGGGATAAAAAAATCACCTCATTTCATTTGTATGCAATGTGAAATATTTGACATGATTACTGATGTGTCACTCTAAATCAGCAGTTACAAAACTGTTTGCCATCACATGTCCTATAATGTACACATCTCTCCTAAATATCCAAATGATCAAAATGAATAATGAAAACAATACAATTAAACTTTGGGAATGGGGAATTTATTTTAACAATGTAACTAAAAGATACTTCACACCTCCTCTGGAATTTGTCTGTACCTCATCAACGGACGTACACCTCATAGTTTGGGAAACCCTTCTTCAAATGAAGGACACAATCTCTATCGTATCCTGAGAAAGCACATATAGTAATCCTCGATTTACGACCATAACTGACCCCAAAATTTCTGTTGTTAAGTGAGACTTTTTTGTGAGTTTTTCCCCATTTTACGACATTCACTTAACCACAATTGTTAAGTGAATCCATGCAGTTGTTAAGTTAGTAACACAGTTCTTAAGTGAATTTGGCTTCCTCATTGACTTTGCTTGTCAGAAGGTCACACAACAAAGGTCATAAATATGAGCCAGTTGCCAAGCATCTGAATTTTGATCACATGATCATGGGGATGCTACAAAGGTCATAATTGTGAAAAATGGTCATAAGTCACATTTTTCAGTGCCCTTGTAATTTTGATTAGTCACTACCGAAACTGTTGTAAATCGAAACTACTTGTAACCAACTGATCACATAACATAGTGGTGGGATTCAAATTTTTTTTACTACTGGTTGTCAGGTTCCAAGTCAGAATGTGGGGAAAAAACACCAGACCACAAGATGGATGTTGTAGTAAAGTTTATCTTTCTAGATTTGGCATGTTCCAACAATCATCCAGCATTTCTGTGAAATATTGTCAGCTCTAACCCTAGTGTGCTCCCATCACCATTTTTATACTCTGTGCACCCTACCCATCTACTCCACCCTCTAACTCCACCCCATACCCCAGCGTTGATTGGTGTGTTCCAGCCACTCCCCACGTTCCCGCATGGATCGCAATTAATCCAGGGCTGTCAGCCCCGAGAAACCCTCATTAACACTGGCTAAGGCGGTCAAATCAACTTTTGCACAGGCGCAGTTCCATCCGCCTCTCAGCTGAGGGGCGGCAACTTGTCCGATGGCGCTGGAGGACACAGAACACCCTGGAAATGGTGGGGAGAGTCTGGTGGGGAAGCAGGCAGTGTTATTGTGATTGTCTCGATTCCGGGAAGCAAGGCGGCATGATCTGCTAGTTCCCGTCCTCTCCGGAATGACAGCCCGGTGGCAATACGGGGCTGACATCGGTTCTTGGGTGTGGCTTGGTGGGCGTGGCATGGCATGGCTTGGTGGGAGTGGTTTGGTGGGAGTGGCAAGGGAATGTTTCTGTAAAATCTCCATTCCCTCCCCACTCCAGGGGAAGGTTACTGCAAAATCCCCATTCCCTCCCAATCAGCTGGGACTTGGAAGGCAGAGAATATATGGAGGCGGGGCCAGTCAGAGGTGGTATTTATCGGTTCTCCAAACTACTCAAAATTTCTGCTACCGGTTCTTCCGAACTGGTCAGAACCTGCTGAATACCACCTCTGACATAACATATTAAAAAGGCACAAATAAAAAAATGGACTAAAGTGAAATACAGTAAAGTATTTCACAGAGTCAATCATTTGAATACTGACTAGTTTTACCAATGAAAGGTTAAGCCTATTTATTTGCTCTTCTACTTATTAGTAGAACAAATGCATTTGCTGAATGGCCAGCGCTTTCATCCACTATTACAGACAGCTGTTAAATGTGACAACACAAAAGTAAACTTCACATAGCTGGAAGAACAACTTTATGAAAGAGACCCTCTTCTTTTGGCAGGGATGTCAAAAGTTAGCATTTAATTTGACACTTTCTTCCTTTTAAAGGGCTGCCCAATCCAAATCCGGTTTAAAGATAAAGGAACGTTAGAAGAGAAAGGTGGGGCCATAAACATTGCATTTAAAGAGCAGACGTGGCTTCTGGCCACTGTGTCCAACACTAAGGTAAGGTTTATTTTTTGCTCTCTTTATAGAATGTTCTTGGAAGCCTATGTCTCTAATATCGATTAGTACATGTCACTCTCTGCAATTAGATGCCCTTTATTTGAGATGCATTTATCAATGGGACCGACTTCAAAATAAGGATTCATAGATGAACTTGCTGTCTGAAAGGCAGCATCTTTGAACCAGATGAAACTTTGCTTTATTCTTATTCAGTCCGTTCATTGTGCAAACCTCGCTTATCACAGTTTGGGGCTGGAAATCTTCCCACTAGGTCCTTGTTCTTTCTTTTCAGGAGACACTACAACTACAGTTTCATCTATATCATTTATCATTCGGCAATCATTTATTGCCAAGGAAAATATCTAACGAACAGCCACCCAGGCAGAAAGAGCATAGTTATGTCTCACTCTCTCTCTCTCTCTCTCTCTCTCTCTGTGTGTGTGTGTGTGTGTGTGTGTTTGTATGGTATATATGTGTGTGTGCCTATAAAAGTACATTCCCTACCTGCAGTCTAGCGTGCTCAACTGCAGAAAACCAACGCCATGTTGTTATTGTGAATAATAATAAAGATAATAATAAAGTAATACAAGGAACAATAAAGAATAGTTCACGTCCTCGGGGATATTTCTTCTAAACAAAAGTGCATAAAAAATGCACCAGCAATAGCTACAAGAGAGATTCCTCTCCCGTTTACCCTATATAAGGAAGGAACAATTCTTGCCCCTGGTGTGGGAGAATTTTAATTAAAGAACTCCCACCAAGAAGACAAAGACCTACTGCAGAAATCATCCTTCTTTTCACCGACAAGCCAGGCTGCAAGTGTGGTCTGCCTTTAAAGCAGATTTTAAGAGATTTTTTTTTTCCAATCCAACACAGCCTGACAGATGCTGGGGAGGGGGAGCCTGACCCAGTCTTGCTGATGTAAGACAAGTGAGCCACATAGTTGTTCTTGCTTAGCACTTTTACACAAAAGGGATGGCTGGCAAAGCAAAATAGTTTGGCTGGTTTTGTGGAGTCCTTGGTGTTCACTCTCTGAGCTTGGTTGTTTCCTTGTAGACATTCCATTACCCATTAGCTCGATAAGATGATGCACTGAAGATGTTGTTAGCTCACTGGGTAATGAAATGACAGCAAACAATCAAGCTCAGAGAGCACCAAGGATTCTACAGTTCAACTCTGAGCTGCAAAAAAAAAAAAAACCCTCTTCTATTGGAAATAGTTAGTTCAGGCTGGGGTACTAGACAGCTACTGCTCTTACTCTTCATTGTTCCTGATCGGTATTTCCATTTTGCTTTCAAGCACGGGATTTTTGATGATAAGGAAACCAGGGACCAAAAAACTGCTAGAGTGAGGTATTAGTGAATAAGATCTTTCAAAGAATTTCAAGTTTCAAAAAATCTCAAGCTTTCTTCTTCCCTTCCTCTAATCATGTTCCCACCCTGCATGCCTGATTTTGAAGCAAATCTTAGTTTCCCCTTTTTTGCCCCATTTGCAAGTCATTGTGGTTTGTATGCAATGAGAATCTATGAAAGAATAGAGAAAATCAGTATCCACAAAAAATAGAGGGATAAACAAAACCCCTAAAGTCATAAAGTCCTCAAGGATTATTCCATCTAACACAGCATTTTCTAATGTTTTTCCTGAATGAGAGACCATTTTGGTAGTCATCAAAAGCGTTTGATAACCACCGTATGTTTTAAAAGGCTGAAGTCTCATGGAACAACATTATGTACTATATGTTCTTAAGACAAAAAAAGGGGGGAGGGGAGTAAAATCCTGCCAGGTTTCAAGTGAGAACACTAAAAGCTTGTAAAATCTGATGAGTTCTTGGCATCAGGGATCATCGGCATTACTCTAAAAGATTACCAGGAGGGAAAACACATCTACTAGTACCAATCCTTAGAAGTGATATAACTTGTTAATCAAGGAAAATATACATATCCGTCAATAATAAAAAAAAAATCAGCCTACGATAAGATCTTCATAGGCTGTTTTCTCCTCCATCATCTTGCATAGCAAGAAAGGGGACGCACTGCAGTCTCTTCAAGAATTTCACATTAAGGACTTCAGAACATGCTGGAAAAGGTTGGCACGTCCTTGCGATTTCCACTTTGCTTTGTAGCATTGCCAGATTCATTTGAGCTGATGCTCAGTTGGGAAGAGTCCAAACTTTGGTTCGAGCTGCTGAGAAGTCAGTTGTTCTCTTCCAGCCTCCCTCAGCGGAGACAATCTATTGCTTTAGGAAGGATGAGGATTGTTCATGCCATCGCATACCTAAAACCTCTCTTTTAGTAAATAGAATTCCTTTTTTAAAAAAAAAAAGATTTAAAAAAAAACAAAAAAGTTTGGAAAAACTTGACAAGGGTCAGTATTTGTGTGGGGAGGAGATAGGAGGATATTTCAATTAGAATTTTTTTTATTTGTTTATCAAGTTTCAGGCCTGGACTCTCCCTGCAAATTCCTGCTGAATATTTGGGGGGGGGGGGGCAGAACCAGTTCGATGATGTCATATTGTCATCGCTACCCGCTCAGCCGAACCGGGCGGAACCGGAGGGAACCCACCACTGGAACTGCTGCACGGAAGATGAGGGTGTTTGCTTTATCTCCTTAGGAAAGTTTTATGTTCTTATTGTTTAGTTTTTCTCCCATAACAAGAGCAAGAAATCATCTTTTCACCAATTTAGCCTTGAAGTTTGATTCTATAATTTCAGAGGGCTACAAAGAAAAGGAGTTAACAACCAAATATGATTCCTGGACCATGGGTCCCGCAATCTGGTTTTAAATTACTGTGAGCATCTCTCAGTGGTGGGTTTCAAAAAATTTTACTACCGGTTCTGTGGGTACGGTTTGGTAGGGGTGGCATGGCTTGGTGGGCATGGTTTGGTGGGCGTGGCAGAGGAAAGATACTATAAAATCTCCATTCCCACCCCAGTCCCGGGGAAGGATACTATAAAATCTCCATTCCCTCCCCAATCCAGGAGACGGTTACTGCAAAATCCCCATTTTCTCCCGATCTGCTGGGACTTGGGAAGCAGAGAATAGATGGGGGCGGCACCAGTCAGAATTTTTACTACCAGTTCTCCAAACTACTCAAGATTTCCACTACCGGTTCTCCAGAACTGGTCCGAACCTGCTGAAACCCACCTCTGGTGTCTCTGCATTGAAAAGGTACACCAAAGCAATGGCTTATGCAAACTCTATTTAAATAAAAAAATAAATCATGTGAACACTGATTCTCACTTATATCCTTTATTGTACATATAACTAGGCAACAAAATCTTATAATTCTTGGTGAGTTGTATCTCAAATTATGTCTTGTTTATGGAGAGGTATTACGTGTCCCTTAAGCATACTTACACAGCTGCTTGCCACGTAAATATCCACATAGTCTTTAAAACCAGCCTAACTTGTTTCCTATTCATTATTGTTACCTGGAGGTAGAACCATCTTTTCAATCATAAGTTTAACTTTATTTTCCCTTTTGATATGCTGTTATTTTTTGTCAGAATGAATACAGGCAGGGGTGAAATCCAACAGGTTCTGGAGAACCGGTAGCGGAAATTTTGAGCAGTTCAGAGAACCAGTAGTGGAAGAGTGGGGTGCAGTGGTGGGTTTCAAAGTTTTTTACTACCGGTTCTGTGGGTGTGGCTTGGTGGGCATGACATGGCTTGGTGGGTGTGGCTTGGTGGGTGTGGCAGGGGAAGGATACTGTAAAATCTCCATTCCACCCCAGTCCAGGGGAAGGTTACTGCAAAATCCCCATTTCCTCCCAATCAGCTGGGACTTGGGAAACAGAGAATAGATGGGAGCGGGGCCAGTCAGAATTTTTACTACCGGTTCTCCGAACAACTCAAAATTTCCGCTACCGGTTCTTCAGAACTGGTCCGAACCTGCTGAAACCCACCTCTGGTGGGATGGGAATGGAGATTTTGCAGTATCCTTCCCCTACCATGCCCACCAAGCCACTCCCACAGAACCGGTAGTTAAAAAATTTGAATTTCATCACTTAATACAGGTAGTCCTCAACTTATGACCACAATTGAGCCCAAAATTTCTGTTGCTAAGTCAGACATTTGTTAAGTGAATTTTGCTCCTTTTTATGACCTTTCATATCCCAATTGTTAAGGGAATTAGTTCAGTTGTTAAGTCGGTAACGTGGTTGTTAACTGAATCTGATTTCCCCATTGACTTTGCTTCTCAGAAGGTTACATGATCCCAGGATACTGCAACCATCATAAATATTGGAGCCAGTTGCCAACCATCCAAATTTTGATCATGTGACCATGGGGTTGCTGCAATGTCACCTCCAGCTTCAACTTTTTACTTTATGTTTTTGCCTGTATTCTAAATTCCTTCCCTGATGTTTTCTTCTGACTAATTATTGGGTTGTTATTGTTGGAAGTATAACTTAGTTGCACCGCTCTCCCAAGGACTTTACAACTAAAATCAACACTCATAAACGTGATTTTTTGTAAGTCACACTTTAAAAACTTAATAATGAATTTCTAAACAATCGATTGTCTCAATGGACGCTTCCTAGCACCCAAATTACATCATGATAGTCTATGTAACTTGAAGAGGGAAATTACTTGAAGCAAGTATAATTTTTTAGGAAACAATTTCTTCCACAAAGTATTGCTGCTGTAATTTTTTCCCTTTGTGATAACCTCTTCTAATATAGTTATTAAATAACAATGAATATTCCTAGAAATCCTATTCAATGATTGTGTGGCAGAAGAACAATATTTAGGAGATTACCAGACACTGCAGCCCCCAGTAGCGCTATTGGATATATAATGTTCTTCTGGCTCTAATTTGCTATCATTAACAGTTATAACCAAGCCTTTAAAAGACTAATCTGACATAGTGAATGTGGTCTTAGTAGATTTCTGCAGATATGTTTGAATGATATTAACAATATTTCCTATGCAAACTAAGCCAATCATAATTTTTCTTAACAAACAGCCTATTTTAGAAAATATGTTATTTACATTACAACTTCTGTGCTGCTTCAATCACATTTAAGTCCTGTAGCATATTATCACTACATTGTAGAACAAACCAGTACAAACTTACAAGAAGTTGAAAATACAAGTATTCCATTATAAAATATCACAACTTTCTTATTTAAACACACATTCTCCTACAGTTCTTAATCCCCAAAGATTTTTTAGAACAAGATCCTGAAATATCAAAAGAAGGGAACTAGTCCTATCTCTAGAGCAGTGTTTCTCAATCTCAGCGAGTTTAAGACTTGTGGACTTCAATTCCCAGAATTCCCCAGCCAGCTAAGCTGGCTGGGGAATTCTGGGAGTTGAAGTCCACAGGTCTTAAACTTGCTGAGATTGAGAAACACTGCTCTAGAGGCAAACTGTTCCCCAAATAGATAACCAGTTCCCCCACCCCACCCTCTGTAACCATGCTGCAATTATGTATTTCAATGGGTAAGGTATCTATGCAGGGGTGGGCTTCAGATCCTTTAGCAATGGGTTCGCTGCCCCGTTGCTGGGTGGGTGTGGCCATGGTGGGCATGGCCTAGACAGCCACCTGAACCGCAGCGAGTAAGTGGGTGCTTTTTGCCCACCCATGCTCTGGAGGCTTTCCTTGAGCCTCCAGGAGGGTGAAAACTCCTTCCTCCAGGGTCTGGAGGCCATCCAGAGGCCGGAAACAGGCCTGTTTCTGGACTTCCGGAACCTCTGGTAGGCCTGTTTTTTGCCCTCCCAGACCCTCTGCGTGGCCCCTGCACTTACCTGGAATGATGAACAGGCTGCATGGAGATTCCTGGGATGGGAGGGGAGGGGAGGGGTGGGGTAGGCGTGGCCAGCCAGGGGTGGCATCCTGCCAAACCCCCAGGAGCCCACCCCTGTATCCATATAAAATCAGTGCTGAAATGAGCTGGAAGCCAAACAATTTCTTATCCAATGTAGGGATTGTGTTGCAGAAGAAAAAAATGGCCATCAAAATATGAGGTATGAAACTGTGGCTCCCTATTAAGCCTACCAAGGATAATTACCACTTTGACCAAACTGCATCCATACTGCTGGTTAGGACAAGCAGTGATGAGGGACAGTGGCAATAGATGTCATGTTGTGTATATAAGTTAGTGACACTACTCCAAAATGTTCTAAATGAAAGCAATTGCTATAAAGTAATGTTGTGCGGATTATTAAGAGAAGCTAATGAGTGATGATTCACCTAGATCTCACCTAATGCAAACACATTGTGCTGTGGTTTGCTTAATCATAGCTTAGTGTATATGGCTAACATCACACCACATTCTAAGTTATAATGTGTTTTGAAAGACAGGAACAGTTTTGGAGCTCTGAAAACTACCTAAGATGCAGTTATTATAGATCTTTCTGGGGACTAATGAATTTCCTGCCTGCTAAGAGCCATTAAGCTGTTTTTACTTCCTCTGTGTTTATTGTCTTTTCAGATGTCATTATAATATTGCTTCCTCTCCCTTTAGCTGCATTCACCCACAGACAATTGTAGCAGGAAGGAGAACCCAAATTTAAGGAACTGGAGCCATAATATACTTGGTTCATTATGACCACATTTTCCCATTTTTGTGTTCCATTTCCACTGCATTTTTTTTCATCAATATGGGGAGTTCGCTGGTGGAAGGATCACAACAGTTTTTATTTATTTGTTTGTTTGTTTGTTTGTTTTATTCATTGATTCATTCATAAATTTATGCATTCATTCATTCATCAAACAAAAATTACAAATTGAAACAAAGAAAGTAAGAAAATCAAAATGTGACAGGAGAGATATGCATGCCAGTTCACTTATGCATGCCCCCTTAGGGGCCTCTTAAATAGGGAGTGAGATCCACAGAAGTAAAGTTAGAATTAAAACTGTGAAAGTTAATGGCTGAGACAACTGAATCAGGTAAGCTATTCCAGACTTCGACAATTCTGTTACAAAAATCATTTTTTTTACAATCGAGTTTAGAGCGGTTTGTACTAAGTTTAAAGCGGTAGTTCACGTGCATTACATTATGATTAAAATTTAAAAATCCATTTACACAGGTAAAAGTGTTACTATTTACACTTTTTGTATGCAATACCTAAGTCTGACCACAAGCGTCGCAGTTCTTTTTTATTATTATTATTATTATTTTATTATTTTTATAACACAATATAACAATACAAGACATACTACATTTATAAACAAACTCTCTTTACAGCTATTGCATGGTGGTCTTTTTTGTTATTCACAATTTCTCCTTCTTTCTCTTTATGTTATTCCGATTTACTACTTGTCCCCAACATTTTAATTGCAATATATACAATGTATTTCTCTCATTCATATCAATTTCATATGTTTATACTTTAACATATCCTTTCTTTATTTTTTAACATTTCTATCTTTCCCCTCTATTTTTCTTCTCTGTTTTTCCTCCCCTCCAACAAGCGTCGCAGTTCTAAACTATCCAAACCAAGAATTCCAAGCCTGGTAGTATAAGGTATTCTATTATGGACAGAAGGATACA
This sequence comes from Ptyas mucosa, assembly GCA_012654045.1. NCBI lineage: Eukaryota > Metazoa > Chordata > Lepidosauria > Squamata > Colubridae > Ptyas > Ptyas mucosa. The sequence continues at coordinate 24,435,419 of WNWU01000001.1, forward strand.
AGACTTTTCTTGTAATGTACTTCTGAACTCACTCAGTTGTATTAAAGAGCCATCGTGACCCAGTGGTTAGAATGCCATACTGCAGGCTAACTCACTGCTCACTCCAGAAGTTCCTCACTGGCTCAAGGTTGACTCAGACTTCCATCCTTCCGAGGTCAGTAAAATGAGGACTCAGATTGTTGGGGGCAATATGCTGACTCTGTAAAAGCACTGTGAAGTGACATATAAGTCTAAGTGCTATTGCTATTAATGTCCTATATGCAGGAAGGATTCCAGACAGTTGAACAATATTCTAGGATTTCTTCTTTTAAGTTTACAATTTTCTGAACATTCGAACAGGGCTGGTGAGCATGGGTTGGTATGGGTTGTATTCTTCTGTGAAAAAAAATCCTATCTAACAGATAGGATTTACTCAAGAAGTATATCTTCTCTATTATAGAACCTGCCCTTTGGAACAGCTGGTCTCTATGAGATTCTGCTGCCCTTCTGTAAGGCCTTGAAAACCTATCTTTTCCTGCAATAATTGGGACAGGATAGTTGATGAATCCTTCCTAAAATATTTGGGAATGTTAATATGATCATGGCTGGCATCAGTTGTATTATCGTTTGTGGTTTTGTGGCTTTTATATCTATTGCCTCTCTTGTCTTCTGTTTTATGACAGCCGACCAGGACTGCTATTCACAAGTTGATAAACTATTGAGGAAGGAAAGAAGGAAGGAAGGAAGGAAGGAAGGAAGGAAGGAAGGAAGGAAGGAAAGAGGGAGGGAGGGAGGGAAGGAAGGAAGGAAGGAAGGAAGGAAGGAAGGAAGGAAGGACGGACCTGGGACAGGCTGATGTTGTTTGATGGTGTTAAAGGTTTTGTCACAGGATGCAATCTGTTCCAAGTAAAGGTGCCTTTGCAATTGACTGGTCATTATTATTATTTTTATTATGTTATTATTTATTATTATTATTTTATTTAGTAGTAGTATTATCATTAAGGCATGACTGGGCTTGGTCACAGCTTAAACAGGATGAAATTCTGCACCAGCTTCCACATAATCTTTCTTTGTGTTGTGAGAAATTCAATCAACTGCCGCCCCCATTATCACATGGAGCAAGTAGCGTCTTGTTTACTTTAACACCAGTTATTCATGTGTGTAATATGATTTTATTTATTTAATACAAAGATTTTAGTTAGTTTTCTAAATGTCACTATTTTCTCACACATTGGATGAGCAGGCGACTTTTTACTGAAATAACAACTTGATGGAGGTGCACCTGTATTAGGTTGTAGCAGATGCATCTGCAATATAGGTAGGAAAACTGAGCTGAATAATACGGAAGTAGGACAAACCAGGCTAGGAAGGACAGGAGGAGAAAAAGATGGAAAGCAATTAAAGATTTGGGGCTCTACCAGCTGGAGCAGAGGTTCAGCCAGAACTGATTGTATAACATCCCCTAAAAGGATGTTTGCACAGGTAGTCCTCAACTTACATATCATATTGCCAAACATCATATGTTTGACAATTCTTCAAAGTTACAACAGCACTGAAAAAAAGTTACTTACAACCAATTCTTGCACTTCTGATCACCACAATATCTCCACGGTCATTTGATCAAAATTCAGGCATTTGGCAACTATACAATGATTGTAGCTGACTGGCTTCATTTGACCATCATTTGCAACTTTCCCAGGCAGCTTCTGACACCTGTAATGGATAGGGGGCTCTCCAGAGTTGATGAAAATAAATGCTATGGCAGTCATAATCACCTTGGCAAGAACCTCCATAACCAAAAAATAACCAAAGAAAGCTGAGGGACAAATGAAAATGTGCTATCTACAGTATAATAATGAATTCAGAAGACTGTGTGAAGGCAGTGTTGGAACAGAGATGGTTCCTTGAAAACAAGAAGGATACATCTACATGCTTACAGAAATGGTGTTGAAGGGAAAATTTCTCCTCCCAAATAACAGCTCAGGAGGACAAAGCATGAACAGTGTCTCTGGAATGTATAATCAGAATTGGAAAAGCAAACATGGAATGGAGAAACAGTGGAACGTCTTACTTCAGAATGGCTAGTTTGCTTCATGGCCTGGTTTCTACTCAACTTCAAAACCTGAGCCTGGATTCTGAATGTGAAGAAGGAAGAAAGTTGTCATTTATAATAGGGACAGAACAAAGATTTATTTCATGCCTTGGATTTTAGAATTATTATTCAACATTATTGATCTGGAAGGGCAATAGTTCAGGGGTGAAGCACATGTTTTTCTTGATATAAAAATCTCTATTATACTAGCCTCAATTGGGTGGCTAGGTGGTTCAGAAAAAGTTTCTATTGATACCAATGGGAATATATTTCTAAGCACTGCAGATGTTAGAAGGAGGGGAGAATTGTCTGGTTCATGGCTGCGAGTAAAGGAAAAATTCTCCTCCTTGTTTATGGCAGTCTCATCAAAAGTAGTATATGCCAATTCCCCACAACTGCCATTATCACCCCACACCATATTTGCAATTAATGAAAGACAATCTTTAAAACATAACTGCCTGTGGTGTGATGTTTGGTTTGGAAATACTATACAAAGGATTTATTGTTTAGAGCAACCAATAGATCAATTACCTTTACAGTTTGTTTACTCACAATGATTTCTTAATTAGATCCATATTTTCAACCATGCAGCCATATTTCAGATCATATTAGGATTTCAACCTATGGCAGCTAAAGTAACTAATGATCTACCCATTAAAAATAAAGTTTCACGGATACTGAGTTTGACTCCAGCTAATTATATGGATATATCCATGTCGTTTTCTTGGCAAAAACATGGAATTTATTTGCTGTTGTTTACTTACTGACTTTTCTCCCACTTTCCTAAACTAAACCCATGAGATTTCCTTGGTGTACTCATCAGCATCCTAGTAAGTTTGCTTGGAGAGCAAACCACTGTCAAAATCTAAAACCCGAGTTATAAGTATTTTCTATTATTTCCTAGTAAGGTTTATTTCATTTTGTCTTGTCATCTTGTATGAATCCAACTCATTCAATAATAGCTCAGGAAACCAGGGATCAACATAATGTGTGAACAAAGTGTCCACAGGATGTTTGTTTCTGTGTCAAACTAGCTGCTCTGATCAAAACAATATTCTGCCATTATGCCATAAGACTCACCTCATTAGTACAGGTGTCAGGACATTACACATCTCCAAAAGTGATGGAGCCTGTGACACAATACTACATTTGCCATTTTAATTAAAGCAGTTGGAGCATTGGATCCCATTATAAAAATCTAATTTCCTATGAAAGTACTGGCTTCTTTAATTATTTTTTTTAACAACATTAGGAGATATATTTCCAGCCACAAAAACTATGCTTCCACATCTCTTTCTCTAATAAAAGAAAACTCAACAACATCAGTTTCTGTTGCAGCACTAAGCTTCTGTAATAAACTGTGTTTGTTCTTTTGGGCCTTAAAAATTCACAATCAGGATTTTCTTTACAAGCTTAGCTCCATTCACATACATATGATCTACTAAATGTCAAATCCAATAAATGTAGTGGAGGATTTCAAACAAAAATATTAGCCGAAAAATTTTCAGAATTTTTTTTTAAAAAAGACAAAATATGGCTCAGTCATGATCACAGTAAGGAGTCTTGGGGTATAATTAACCTTTGATATATTGACCATCATTTGACATATTGACCATCATCAACCTTTGATATATGGACATCACCAGACAGTCACCACAGAAATCAGATTGACTATGTGCTCTGCCGCCAAAGATAAAGAAGCTCTATACAGTCACTAAAACAAGACCAGGAGCTGACTGTGGCTCAGATTATGAGTTTCTCGTGGCAAAATTTAGGCTTAAATTGAAGAAAGTAGGGGAAAGCACTAGGCCACTCAGGTATGAACTAAATCATATCCCTGATGAATATACAGTAGAGGAGACAAATAGCTTTAAGGAATTAGATCTGATAGACAGAGTGCCTGAAGACCTATGGATAGAGGTTCGCAGCATTTTACAAGAGGTAGCAAATAAAACCATCCCAAAGCAAAAGAAATGCAAGAAAGCAAAATAGCTGTCTGAGGAAGCCTTACAAATAGCTGAGGAAAGAAGGGAAGCAAAAGGCAAGGGACAATGATACACCCAATTGAATGCAGAATCCCAGAGAATAGCTAGAAGAGATAAGAATGTCTTCTTAAATGAACAGTGCAAAGAAATAGAAGAAAACAATACCCTGTTTCTCCGAAAATAAGACATCCCCTGATAATAAGCCCAATCGGGCTTTTGAACGCATGCGCTAAAAGAAGCCTCTCCCTAAAAATAAGCCCTCCCCAAAAATATTTAAACGCAGAGCTGGAAATCAGGTAAGACGGCAAGAGGAGCCCCATCTTGCTCCACAATAAGACCTCCCAAAATAAGGCCAAGCGTTTATTCGGGGTTAAAAAAAATATAATACAGGGTCTTATTTTTGGAGAAACACGGTAGAATAAGGAGGACCAGAGATCTCTTCAAGAAAATTGGAGATATGAAGGAGACGTTTCATGCAGAGTTGGGCATGATAAAGGACCAAAATGGCAGGGACCTAACAGAGGCAGAAGAGATTAAGAAGAGGTCGCAAAATTACATAGAAGAACTATACAAGAAGGAACTTAACATCCTTGATAACCACAATGGGGTGGCCACTGACCTCAAGCCAGACATCCCGGAATACGAAGTCAAATGGGCCTTAGGAAGTCTGAGCAACAACAAAGCTAGTGGAGGTAACAGTATTCCAGCTGAGTTATTCAAAACCTTAAAAGACAATGCAGTAAAAGTGTTACACTCAATATGCCAGCAAATTTGGTAAACTCAACAGTGGCCACAGGATTGGAAAAGGTCAGTTTACATTCCAATTCCAAAGAAGGGTAATGCCAAAGAATGCTCAAACTGCCGCACCATTGCACTCATTTCATATGCTAGCAAAGTTATGCTCAAAATCCTACAAGCTAGGCTCCAGCAGTATGTGGATCGAGAACTACCAGAAGGAGTTCGGCAAGGCTGTATACTGTCGCACATCATGAGAAAGGCGGGACTTGATGAATCACAAATTGGAATTAAGATTGCCAGAAGAAATATCAACAATCTCAGATATGCAGATGATACCACTCTAATGGCAGAAAGTGAAGAGGAACTAAAGAGCCTTCTGATACAGGTGAAGGAGGAGAGTGCAAAAGTTGGCTTGAAACTCAACATTAAGAAAACTGAGATCATAACTCCTGGCCCTCTCAATTCCTGGCAAATAGATGGGGAAGAAATGGAGGTAGTGACAGATTTTATTTTCCTGGTCTCCAAGATCACCTCACATGGGGGCTACAGCCAAGAAATTAAAAGATCCTTGCTCCAGGGGAGGAAAGCTATGGCAAAGTTAGACAGCATACTAAAAAGGAGAGACATCACCCTGCCAACAAAAGTGTGTATAGTCAAGGTTATGGTTTTCCCAGTTGCAATGTATAGTTGTGAAAGTTGGACCATAAGGAAGCTTCAAATAATTGAGGCCTTTGAATGATGGTGCTGGAAAAGACTCCTGCGAGTCCCTTGGAATGCAAGGCAATCAAACCGGTCAGTCCTAGAGGAGATCAACCCTAACTGCTCTTTAGAAGGCCAGATCCTGAAGATGAAACTCAAATACTTTGGCCACCTAATGAGAAGGAAGGATTCACTGGAGAAGAGCCTAATGCTGGGAAAGATTGAGGGCAAAAGAAGAAGGGGACGACAGAGAATGAGGTGGCTGGATGGAGTCACTGAAGCAGTAGGCATGAGTTTAAATGGTTTCTGGGGGATGGTAGAGGATAGGAAGGCCTGGAGGAACATTGTCCATGAGGTCGCGATGGGTTGGACACGACTTTGCAACTAACAACAACAACAACAACAACATATTGACCATGGAAGAAGGTAATTAGCTGTATTTTTCTTTTCCATTTTTTAGCTCACAGCTTGATGTTGATATTTTATAACATAGGGTCTAACACATTTAACCTAACCAGGGTTATTTCAATTTTTTTCCTGACAGAAACAGTTTTATACCCCACCTTTGCTACATATCACCAGCTATGTGTATCATCAAGTATATCGTCAGTGGCAAACCTGGGTATTCCGCTTCATAATTTGTGAAATGACTCTCAAGGATATTTGCAATTTAAAAAAGTGTAAAAAATTATTTATCATATCAAATTAGTGTCGAAGAGAGACTCAAAGTAAGTTTAAATATTCCATATATGAAACTAAAAAAAAATCACTGTTAATGTTGAATTGTCTTAGGAGAAATACATTATGTTTCAACATCCTTTTGTTAAGCATCTGAAGTTTAGGTTGTACTGTAAGAAACTCTGTGCCTCTTTTGAAGCAAAACAGAGGTTATGAACTTTATCTCTAAACTAATCCTTTCAATATTTAGTTCCAAAAACCAGTAGCATTACTCTGGTGTGAAAACTAGCATGAAAACTACTTCTAGTGCAATTAATAAATATTGTGCAGCTGTAACAGAAGAACGGCTGGTGATTCTGGGCTATTTGTTCATAGTAGGACTTTTTGACCAAATAAGGCAATACAGCTTTCCCTTCTGCTTATAATACAGACATGAAATATGATGTTTCAAATGGTTACAAGAAAACACATTTCATTGTTTCTTGTCCATTTCCAAGGTTCTTCCTCTAAGAAGCTGGCTATGACTCTTGGATAGATTTATAGAGATTCCCCCTTGTCTCTATTAAATAATACTTTAATGGAGATCCAAGAGAAAGAATGAAAAATCAACTCAACAATAATTTGTAGTCGGTGATAAAACATGGAATTTATTAAAAGCCCCCAAAAATAGCTACTCTGGGGGAAAAGATAATGATGTCAGTCATGTTTTAGTAGTTATCATTTTGATAACTGGAACAGAACATTTCTTGAAGGGTGTAGCAAAGAAATAACTTCTTATTCAACACATACAAAGTCTGGATAGACCTGGGTTCTAATAAGAATTGGGATTAGAACTAGAAATAGGACTTTTTGTTCCTGTGTGGAAACAAAAGGGAGTATTAAGACTTTACCTGGAGTTTGTTGCACTCCTTATGGGACAATTTGAAATTCAGACATGCGCTGGCTGATTCATAAATCACTGTTCCCACAACTGATTCCTTTCCACTTAATTAAATTCTCATCTTCAACTAATTTTCTTTGCAGAAATGCTTGTAGATAAGAATCAGTATACTAACCTTTAGAGGTGGAAACCTCTATTTGGTGGGCAAGTTAAAATTAATAATATTTGTATTTGCCAGTACTTCCATCAAGACCATTGGGTATATCAGAAGAGTCTGTTCCAGATTAAACAAATTCAGTATTAATGACTCTTGAGGAAATTGAGGAAATATATTCAGATTTGCAAAACTCTGTTTCTATAATCTTATAATAAAAGCAGTATTAGCTTGTGTGTTTGGGATTTCCAAATACGGTCCACCTTGGAGGGATAACATCAATCTTGAAAGCCTGAATGTACTTTCCCAGTCCCTCCCTTCATGACAATTATGGAGAGTCATGCCTAAGATACTTTTTCAAAATTCATGTCTGACTTGGATTCAGATTTCTTTAATCAGACCGTTGTCCTTGGCTGCAGCTCTTCCTCCTGTCCCTCAGTGTTATTCCTTCTGCCCATTAAAATAGTCTAATGCAAGGCTGATTCTAGAACTCTGTTCACAGGCCTAACACTGAGAAGTAATAGTTGCCATTTTGTCCTTCTTTCTAATACTCGTAAAGCGAGTGCTACAGTTGTTAAGCAAAGCCATTGTTTGCTATAGGGCAGTTTTTTATCGGAAACCAGGAATAAACACCAGTTTCTGGAAAAAGCATAATAAATCGCAGTCATGGAACTGTGGGGTACTGCAAATGGCTGTACATGTGAGCTGGTTGCTAAGTGCCCAAAATGCAGTCATGTGACCATGGTGGGGGGTGCAAACATTGGAACTTTGAAACCAAGTCATAAGTCCCCATTTCAGGGTTCGCCTTAACACTGAACTATTATTAAGCGACCAGTCATAAGTTGAGGACTACCTGTAGGCATGTCAGTTATTGATGTCAGCACTGAATATTAAGTTCTTCCTAATGGGATGAATAGAATTTCTGAATCATGGGGGGGTGGGTGGGCGCTCCTAAATGTATCTATCTAGGTGAAAGTGAGCACAGTAGACAAATTCTTTATGTCTGGATATTAAAGACTCTGGTTGGAGCTTAACAAAAAATGACTGTTACTGGAGGCAGGGGAAAAAAGGGGAGGAAGAGTGAGTGTCCCAGATTTACAACCATGCAACCAACAAATATGCATTTGTTTTCTGTTTATGAACTAGTTCTCCATAAAGAAAAGACTGATCCATAATATTCTGTCTGGTCAAGGTTTAGTGATGTTTTTAAAAGTAGGCTGAATAAAAATTAGGGTGAATGATTTCCTCTATGTACATCATGCATTTGTATGTTTTCTTTTTTTTTCTTTTCCTTTTTTCCCTTTCCTTTGTTTTTTTAAAAAAAATGTTTAGGTTTCTTCACTCTTTTTTATCTAGTAAAGCAATAAAAAAAGGACTTTGAGTGGGTGAATAAGAAGGGTTTAAACAGTGTGACGGATGGTGAAAGTGGACAGACGTTTTTCCTCATATGTCAAAATATTAGAATTCAAAGACAGCTGGTGAAATCAGTTGGCAGCACATTTATAACAGAAGAAAACCCAGTTTGTCACATTACACATCCTTAACTTTTGGAATTCACTATCACGAGGTCTAATGATGGCCATTTACTTGGGCAGCTTTAACAAGACATTAAACAAATTCATAGTGATACATGCATAAAAGTCTATGACCACGAAGGTCAAAATGTTTCATGTTCCAACTTGATAAGCTGATAAATATTTTCTGGGATTCCTTCCTTCATTACCTGCTTGTGAACAACTTCTAAAAGTATCTGGTTAAACTATACAGATTGGTATCTTCAGCTAAGGACGAATTGGGGCACTAAAGGCAACGATGGTTAGGAGACAAAGAGAGACATAATGGGAGACAAAAGAGGAATAGAGTCGAGTCGAGTCGAGTCGAGTCGAGTCGAGTCGAGTCGAATAGAATAGAATAGAATAGAATAGAATAGAATAGAATAGAATAGAATAACAGAGTTAGACGGGGCCTTAGAGGTCTTCTAGTGCTCACTGCTTAAAAGGATAGCCTACACCATGTCAGACAAATAATTATCCAATCTCTTCTTAGAAACTTCCAGTGTTGTAGCATTCACAATCTCTGGAGGCAAGTTGTTCCACTGGTTAATTGTTCTAGCTGTCAAGAAATTTTTCCTTAGTTCTAGGTTGCTTTTCTCCTTGATTATTTTCCATCCATTGCTTCTTATCCTGCCCTCAGGTGCTTTGGAGAATAGCTTGACTCCCTCTTCTTTGTGGCAGCCCCTGATGCTAGTCCATGTTTGTGCCTTGCTTAATTGCAATGTGGGGGGGGGGAGGCAGGCCCCAAATCTCATTGGGGAGGAGAAGGACCCATGTGCATTGTATCTTCTTCTAACCATCTTCTCATTTGATCTCTGTGCAGTTTGTTTCTTCTGAAATAGGGATGGGATGGTTTATAAAATAGATAATAATTAATAGGAATCACTATACTGTACGTAGAGATCATACACTATAGACTGTACACACACACACACACATGCTACATTGTACACACTATATTGTATGCTGCCCAGAGGCCTTCTGTAAAGGGAGATGGTCAATTTCAAAAGTTGATAAATAAATATAGTTACTGCACATACTGGAACTTCTGAAGTTTCTGGATTTTATTCAGTGACTTACTACTTCTTTATCAACCGATTTGATTCAGGTGCGATGAAATCTGATGGAGCGTCCTAGGGTACTTTCTTACCATGAGAGAAGTAGAAACAAGAAGTTTGGATATAAATCATCATTTCGGGAGAGTTTCTTGTAAGGCAGTTTGCTAATATAGTTATCTCTTAATTGGATGGGCAAGAAAATAATCAATTTTAGCCAGAAAGCAAGTAAAGGCTTTCTCAATATGGTTTCCTCAGAGATATTTGCTAAATATCCTTATTATGCTCTATCAGTTTTGCTACATTGATTAGGAGTTATAGGAATTGTTATCCAACATATATGGAAGATGGAAGTTAGTAAAAATGATGTATAGGAATGCACAATGTTACATTGCACAGATAGTCCTCAACTTACAACAGATCATGTACTGACAGTTCAAAGTTACAGTGACACTGAAAAGGTGACTAATGACCCTTTTTCACTTACGACCATTGCAGTATGTGATCGTGTGATCAAAACTCAAAATTCAGTTGCTTGACAACTGACTCATTTATGACGGTTGTAGTGTCCCAGGGTCACATGATCACCTTTTGAGACCTTCTGACAAGCAAAGTCGATGGAGAAGCCAGATTCACTTAACAACCGTCTTACTAACTTAACCACTGCAGTTATTCATTTAATAAATGTGGCAAGAAAAGTCATTAATGGGGCAAAGCTCACTTAACAAATGTTTCACTTAGCAACATAAATTTGGGGCTCAATCATGGTCGTAAGTCAAGGACTACCTGTATATGGCTTACAATATGATATGCTCATTGGGGTTATTTTATGATTTAAGATTATCACAGTGGGTTTAAAAAGGGAATGAAAAATGGTGAGCATTAAAACAAACCAGAAAACTAAAGCAATCAAAACTGAAATTTCAATGAAATATAAAAGAAGTTCTGAATTACAATTGGACAAGCACAGCAGCATGTCTCATGAGGAAAGAAACTTAGTTACAGTAGTTATGAAAGTGATGTCACATGTATTACCCAAATTATATTATTGTCATTTACATAATTACAGGACATCATCATGTTACTACCAGATGCCTTTGCAACTGGGTCCTTATGATTGTAATGATTGAGTGACAAACTCAAAGTGCAGCTTGCCTCAGCAGATGGATGGCTGAAGAAGCAGAAACATGAAGCAAAGAGCTTTCTTTATATAATATAATAACATTAGGCCAGGATTTTGGACAGAAATCCTGCTCCCTCACTAAATCCTGCTCCCTCACTAAAATAGCCATTGCAATATAGCAATAGCAATAGCACTTAGACCAGTGGTGGATTGCCACCGGTTCAGACCAATTCGCAAGAACTGATAGTAAAACCGGCGGGAAGCTCCGCCTACTGACCCGGATGTCATCATGCGGGCACGATGTGAACCAGTAGTAAAGGTAAGTAGAACCCACCCCTGACTTAGACTTATATACCACTTTATATTGCTTTACAGCCCTCCCTAAGCAGGTTAAGCAAGTCAGCATATCGCCTCCAACAATCTGGGTCCTTATTTCACCTGCCTCGGAAGGATGGAAGGCTGAGTCAACCTTGAGCCAGTGAGGATTGAACCCCTGGCAGTCAGCAGAATTAGCTTGCAATACTACATTCTAACCACTGTGCCACCATGGCTCTTATATACCACTGAACTGACATATTTTGAAATAATTGACATTATATAATTATAATTTAAACCTGAGGTGAGCACGTGTGAATGATGGTCCCCAGACTCCTGCAAATTGCATTGCCAAACTCTGTGGCATGTCACCTTCCAATGGTGATTTCCATTGTCACTGTAACTGAGTCCATCTACCTTGCTACTTCTTCTCTTTCCTCCCAGATTAGCGTCTTCTCCAGGGAGCTTAGTCTATGCATAATGCATCAAAAATAGGATCATTTGATACTGGTCATTTGTGTCTCAAGTGAGAACTCTGGATTGAGTTCTTCAGTGATCTATTTGTTTGTTTTCATGGTTCTCAGGACTTTTCTCTAACGCTCAGAAATGTCAGAATTCCTCCTATCCGATTTCTTCAAAGTCTAACTTTCACTTCCATAGAAAGTCACAGGTAATATCATTGCCTGCATGAATCTGATCTTTGTAGATACAGACACCTCACAACACTGAATATTTTCCATCCTTGGTAAAAACAGAGGAGTGGTTTACTACTTTCTTGTCCAAATGGCAACCAGACACTGTATCATGTTCTTTACTCTTTCCAAATTTCCGAAATCCTTCGCCATTAGCCCTGTTGCATGAAGTTAAAATCTGGTGCAATCAAAAGACAGAATTAAGTGAATGCTTTGAGTGGAAGACAAGGACAATATAGGGTTAAAAAGTAATTTCTCCATGTAGCCTAGAGTTACCTTTTCAAACTGGCTAAAGCAATCCATTCCTCACCTCCTGTGACTTTAAAGAGGGTATTCTACAATAAGCCAGCATAGAAAAATGTGTACTCCACCACTGAACTGTGGTGTCTTTCTATTTGCAAGATTGAAATATTGCCTAGTTTGTAACCAGGAACTAAATTTAGTGTTGAAGCAAAGTGAGCTTCCTTTACAAATACTGGCATGTGTCACTGACCCATTATGATTTTAAGTGTCTCTAATGGTACAAAGGCGTGCTCTGTTCAGAATTTTGAGCCACACCTTTCCTTCATTTTTAAAAAATATTCTACTTTTGATGTTTCATTTCTGCAATAATGCCATTTCAGAGAGGATTACTTGGGAAGCAACTATTTGATTTATGATTCTGGAGAATGTATTTTACTCAATAATAGGTAAGTCAGCAAGACAAGTGAACTATTATTATGCCTTCCGTGAATGATAGTTGTGCTTCTTTTTTTTAAAAAAAAACTTGTTTTTGCTTCCTTCTATTGTTGGGTATTTTCCTTTAGTATTACTATCCACTTATAGTATTGTCTATGTAAAAATCACAATTTGTTTACTAAGGGAAACAGGTATAATTTGTTTTACGGCAAGATTCTTTTAAAGACTAAAGTTTCATTTGGCATCAACAGAGTGCCAATTTAAAGACCTTGCCACAAAACACTTTAACATATGTGAGAACTAAATATCATGAAAACTGGAGAACCATATGTGTGGATGGGAACTATTGGTTATGAAACTGTTCAGGCAGAATTTCATGATGCCTTAATATAAATCACTAATCAGATATTGGCATTTTATTCAATTGCCCATAATAGCAATAGCACTTAGATTTATATACCGCTTCACAGTGCTTTACAGCCCTCTCTAAGCAGTTTACAGAGTCAGCATATTGCCCCCAACAATCTGGGTCCCAATGGGGCATGGCAGTGGGGAGATCTTAGTTACAAGCAGAAATGGGACATTTTCATGAATAGAAAATATAATAGGAAGGTTTTTATTGCTTTGGTTCTGTTGTTATAATTTTATTTTTTTTCTGTATTGTGTGCGCTACCCAGAATCCTTTGAGGTTGGGATGGGCTACAATACTGTTAAATATACATATAGACATACATACATACAGGTATGTATGTATGCATATCAGGGGTGGTATTCGCTTACTTTCGCTACCGGTTCGCAAATGTGAGCACGTGCCACCTCCGCGCATGCATAGAGCCTTCCGCTCGTGTGCAAAGCATCAAAAATGGGATGTGATGATATCCGGGCAAGTGGGCGGAGCCTCCCAAACCGGTTATAACCAGCTGAATACCACCACTGACGCATGTATACTTAATTCTCTAAAGTCAGCATAGTATGTTTCCCCCATATAAACTTAGCTCTATTAAGCACCAGTATCTGTAATTGTAAGGGATCCATCCAGGTTATTTTAGTAGAACTAACTAACACTATGTCAAAAATAGAAATAATTAAATAATAGGCAACCTTTTCTTTCAAAGATATGTATATTGCAGAAAAAATGAATACCTATTTCATTTTACATATGTTGGCCATTTTCAAATTAAAGGGAGGCAGCTTTCTTATACAGGCTTAGATCTAAATGACTGAAACATAAAAGAAAATAAGGCCATATTTAAAAAAAGGAAATATTTGTTCTGTTAAGTTCAGAGAGGGTACCCCCCCCCCCGAACCTGTGGCAAGAAGCAACCTGTAGCTTCTCTTGTGGTTCTCTTCTGTATCTTTCTTCAAGATAGTTCTGCTGGTTATAAGAGTGTGAGGATCACTTTTATTAAATTTAAAAAATTCTATGCATCGACATAATTCCCCTCCTGTCAAGTCTACAGATGAAATATTTTAAAATCACAAACCCCTGGCAACTTAAATCACAAAGCATATGTGCCATCAGCTTCTTTTTACAATTCAAAACTAACAGGGATGTTTTCTTTTGAAGCACGAATAGGTAACTGTGAGGCAAGTAATGATCCCATATTGCAATAAGATAACCTAAATAGTACAAAATACTCTGATGTATAAAATAATCAATAGCATTAGCTTTCTCCTCCCCTTCCACCATCCCTTAATCAAGAATTAACCTTCATTTTTCCTTTGAAAGAGTTGAAATAAGGAACAAGCATTCCTCTAAGTGAATGACTTGGGATTTGCAATGTGTTCGATCTTTTCAGAATTAAAATAGATTGCCTGGCCACTTTTAAAAAGCTTCCTTTGATTTTTCACACAGTGTCAAAATTTAAAATATTGATTCTGTTAGGAACAGATGTCTCCTTTGATTTAGAGGCAAATCCATCTCTCTTTTAAGTTTAGCGTACTTAAAAATACAATTCTGTGTGTGCCTACACAAAATAAGTCTCACATAATTTGGAATAGTTTAAATACAAATAAGCGGATAAAATATTGCAGCCATAAGGAATAACCTGTGGCCCAGTAAGGAATAGAATCTGTGATAAAATTTTAACAATGTCAAATAACAAGTTGCCAATTTCAGATAAATGCAAGAGGAACTGGAAGTAGTTTAACACCTTGCACAGAAGAGCAAAATGTACAAGTAGTTGTGTTTAAATTTTTTATGAATAGAATTAATTGTCCTAAGATGGAACAAAATCCGACTCTATTTCTTGGTGCAAAATCCATTTGAGGAACTGGACAGATAATAATGGACAGATAAGGTAATCAAACATCGTGCAACCTAAGAAAATAATTGTAGGACCCAGACAAAAGAGCAAAATAGGGCCACAGCACAACTCCAGAACAATAAATTACAGGATGGCCCTCTGTCTTCATAACAGTACATATTTTTTTTCAAAGGGAATAAACATATTTTATTAGTAACACTGGAAATAATAAACAGATCCTGTGGTCATCGCCATGTGTAGTCTTGCATCCTTTCACAGGATGAGGCAGACCGACTGGGATGGTTAGGAAATCATCAAAGTACCGCTAGGACATATGTCACAAGCAGGACAGTGCCTGTTTCAGAGCTCCCTGCTTGGTGTTGGTGTGCATATGTGGGAGGTAGAAGTGCTGTTTTCAGCATGCTGGTGTTTAAAGAGATAGGGTGAAATCTGCTGCAGGCACTGGATTATACTGACTCCTCCCATAGTACCTGTAGGTCTCCCAATCTGCTCTCTAGGCCTATTAAACTAGATTTAGGGAAGGGAAAGGGGATTGTGTGAGATCAAAGTAGCACTCTTGTGGAAACACATGTCTGGCTGTGTGAGACTGGAAGCAACCTAAAGCTGTGCAGGAAAGTTAGCCATTGTGAGAACAAGGAGGAGCCCATGGTTTTTCTTTCTCGCTGATTTTGGAGTATTGGAGTAGTGGTGAAATCTGAACCAGTTTGCTACCAGTTCGTTGGCCGCACATGCGCGCTGCGTGCCAAACACACACCACGTGCACATGCGTGCTGCATGCCAAATGCATGCTGCATGCGCATGCTTGCTACGCACCAAACCCACGCTGCCGGTGCATGTGTGCTGCATGCCTGACACGTGCTGTGTGCGCATGCATGCTGCACTCCAAACACACACTGCATGTGTAGGCACAGTGCACACACGACACATGCTGTGCATGCACTTCCACATTACACGACAAAAGGAGGCTTTGGAAGGTAAGTAGAACACGAGGGGGGGGAATCAGCTGTACCTCGCGATTTAGCTTTGCTAGAAAGCAGAATTTCCTACTTCCTAGCAAAGCTAAACCACATGGTACAGCTGATCATCGGAAATACCGGTTCAGAGCAACCGGTAGTTTTTATCACTACCGGTTCGCCCAAACAGGTAGCATTTCAGCCTGTATTGGAAGTGCAGGGGTTATGACAATGAGATCATAGCATTGCCAGAAAAAGTGGGCTTGGTGTTTTTCAGGATTGGAGGCTTTGTTTTTCTGCAGTTCTTTTTTGAGTCTCTTTAGTGAATAGATATATTAATCCTATGGAAAATTTAATGCATCTGTGTAATAGCTTCTTAACTCAGGCTGTTATTATATGGCAGCTTGCCTGAGTTTACTTGGCCAATCATGGAAAGCTCCAAGACCTGTAGAAAGAAGGCAGGAGGCAAAGGCTGAAAGAAGGTAGATTGAGGTGAGCAAAGAACTGTGGGTTGTGTGAATGTGCTTTATCTGAATTCTCTTTTGTTCTGCTCTTTGTCCATTCCATTCTTATTGTCCCCATGCTGATATGCTCTCCACCCACATATCAATCTTTCCTTTCCTTTTTTTTCCTGTTTTGTTCATTTCCAAAAAAGTTGGAGAAAATAGAGGTGGGGGGAGGTGAGGAATTGCCTAATTGTGAAATGATCCAGATTGGTCAGCAGGACACACTTATAATTACAACATTTAACAATGAAAAAAATGTATTCACTGTATTAATGTGCACTAAGTGAAGCAAGAGAGGCTTCTTACATTGTATTTGAAATTGTAATTGCAACTTCCAGGGCACTTCCATTCTCTTCCTAAAGCAATTTCAAGATGAGCTTTGTTCATCTAAATTTTAGAGATCTCAAAATATTGAGAAGTTGCAGTGTGTACTTGAGCCAATCAGCATTCTTTTTTTTTCAACAGACCAATAAGAGAATGCAGGAAAAATCCTGTCACCTCACCCCCCCACCCCACTCTGTCTGGTGGGTTACTATAGATCCTGGAGCAACAGAAATCCTTTCACTTCCACTCCACAAAAAATAGAAATAAAATAAATTGCCCTCTGCCTTTGACATTTGTAGCTTACATTGTGCATAACTGGTTGCTTGTAAAAAAAAAAAAGTGGGGGAGGGAAAAAACCGAGTTCTTGCTAAGAAAAAAAGCAAACCATGCCACTTACAAAACTGCCTTTTCTCCTAAAATCATATTGGAAGCTGGAATTTATTCATTTATTTCAATTGATATGGCCGCTCATTTTAACATCATAACTCTGGGCGGCCAGCACTGGTTAAAAAACATAAAATAAATATGACACCCCCATGAAAGCATATCAGCATTTGTACAACCGTGGTTGCATGCTGTTTGGACAGCTGAAGGAAGGACAGAGAAATACATACAGGCATTAGAAATAGGACATACTGTAAAGCTAAGAGCTAAATGAGGCAACAGTTGCCGTCATTGGGGAAAGGAAAGAGTCCAAGTTCTACCAAACTGCTGTATTGCAAGTGAAAAGACCAGCTGTGCTCTGATTTCACATAAACCAGCAAGGAACCAGAAAAAAATAATGGACTTGGCTCTCAACATCATTTATAAATAGGCGCTCAGGGGATACTTAACTGATTATGAACTTGATGCAAATAGCTTGCCCAGTAGAGAAGAGCTTTTAGGTACCAAGTTGTGGGTGGATCTTGGACTTATTGCTAGGTCTCTTAATGATTTCCAGTAGATCATTGCTGGTCTTCTGATTCCCAGTTGTTCAATTTTTCTTTACTACCAGTTCTCTGGGCGTGGCTTGGTGGGCATGGCTTGGTGGGCATGGCTTGGTGGACATGGTGGGGAAGGATACTGCAAAATCTCCATTCCCATCCCACTCCAGGGAAAGGATACTACAAAATCCCCATTTCCTCCCGATCAGCTGGGACTTGGGAGGCAGAGAATAAGGCTGGCAGAGCCAGCCAGAGGTGGTATTTGCCGGTTCTCCGAACTATTCAAAATTTCCGCTACCGGTTCTCCAGAACTGGTCAGAACCTGCTGGATATCACCCCTTATATAAAGTGATATACCTACCCATCTGTACCGAAACATAATGTTGCTGAAAAGAATAAAGCTTGGGAGAACTAGAACTAGATGTTTGTTTAGAAGGAATAGAAACTGTTTTCAGTTCTAGTATTCAAAACAAATTCCTGGGCAGTGTCTCATGATGCTTGAATTATAAATGTATGTTGTTTGCACAAGTCTCTCCAGTTGAGTGTTCTCAGGGTTGTAGTACAGCAATAACAACATGGGTTATTCAATTAACTCGTGGCTTCTGCTAGTTCCTCCTGCCTGGACATAATGAGAAATATGAGCATAAATAGGGTTATAGCTTTGTAAAATATTTATGTAGTATGATAACTATTTGATTATTTATGTGCCAGTGGGGTTCAACAATTTTGGAAAGTATACCACAAGTCAAATTTTGCCTATATGTTAATAGTATTATATATACAAATACAAATTCTGATCTTGCTATGGTATTATCAAGTTTATTGGAGCTGGAGATCAGCAGAAGCTTGCCAATCTCCTTCTGGCCAGCTTCTTCTCCTGTCTAAGACTGCAGTAACCCTTTGCTGTCTAAAAGCTGTGCTTCAAGATGGCAGTTAAAAAAAATATGTGGTAAATACAGTCCTGAAAAAGCTAATTTGGATAATCTAAATGAATAGACAATCCCATTTCAGAGGTGTTTTTTTTTAAATGGCTGGTTTTTACTAGACCAGGTAAAGCATGTATGAATTTTGAAGGAGAAATTCATTCCATGTACAGAAATCAACACTTAGGTCCTTATTCTTTGGTAGTTATGACTACATTACATACAGACCAATGTGGAGTTATATTCATTTGGTTTCATTGGTTATTGGCTTGAGAAACTACTTGCTGTGACTTCACTATTTGCTCATATACTTCGCATGAACCATGTAATGTGGATATTTTTTAATCAGTTCATATAAAATTAGAGAACAAACCAAGGTCCCTATCACTTTTAATGTTATTGTCTCATTGATCCCTTTAAAGTAGTAGGATTAGTGGAAGCACCATCTGATGAAGCTGAGAACAATCAGCTTCTCAATAGCTCCCCCTTGCGTTTAAAACAATCCAACATGTTTAGCAACTTCTTCCTCTCCAAATCTGGCACTAAAACAAGGAATATATAAATATTTATATGTTTGACTTTATTTTTAAAAAGGGCATATTATAGTTTTTCTTATTAGGACTATGCAGTAGTTCAATTTTGATTTGGAGGAGGTGCTTTGGAATATGCAAAGTCAAGAACTGCCACACTGCTTACAACTCATTAAAGTAACTACATCATGAAATCCTGGAAATACATGTAGCCTGCTTCACAGAGTCTTAGACAGGTGCTTCATTCATAGTTCCATGAAACATTATTCCCAAAGATAACTACAGCAATCCACAACCTTATTTCTCATGTAGCAAAATTAAAAACATCATGTTTGCCAGATGTGGTAAAAGACTGTTTTCACCAAAAATCTCAGTCAGAACTCAAAAACCCATCTCTGGGTTTTTGCACACTGTTGCATAATCAGATCTTTTCAAGTCAGTGTATGCTAAAGATCCTTACATTTCTTTGGAGTAGCAATTATATTCTGGAGGAGGAGGGAGTTTTATAACCTTGCCCTCCACAAAATGGCTAATCTAAATCTCTCTCTCACCGACAGTGGCTCCAGTTAAATCAGTTGTCCACTCTCTCCTCAGCTATTTTCAAATCAAAACAAAAATATCAGGAGATGAAATCATGGGACTCCCACATAATGTGTACTTTGGCACATAACAAGGAGTGTGAGAGAAAGCAATTGCATTCTGGCAGGAAGAAAGCTCTGCTAGAGATGGAAGAGAGCATAAACTGTTCATTTCACCCTGTCTTCAGAGGATAGATGGATATTCCTTAGAAGGCTCCACTTATGGGACTCAGATATTTCCAGTGTAATTCTAAATGACAGAAAGAACGGACTTCTTCCACATGTCCCTTCAGAAAATTCTCGGAAGTCTTGCTCCAGCTCTTAACTACTCTGGACAGGTGGTGGCCAGGCCTTCTCCATGGTGATGTCCTGATTGTGGAAAACTCTCTCTAAAAGTATTCATTTGTATCCTCTCTGTTGAATTTGAGAATTCTTACTCTTGAAGAATATGAAAGATGGGAATGACTGGAGGAGTTTTCATCTTCCTGAATTATTTGTTGTGGTTTCTGAGTGTTGATTAACATTTATTACAGTTATAGATCAACATGATAAAATGATTCATGTCCCAAAGGAATATATACATGTCCTGCAGTACACAGATGTACTGCAGGACATGAAATATAAAAGGAGTAAGTTATAAAAATTCACGAACAGGTCAAGTTCTTTCATAGTACAGGAGAGGTGTCTGTTTAATTGGGGAGGTGAGAAATCTTAACTGTTAGCCTCTATGTAGTGAACAGCAAAAACACAGAATTTAACTACATTGTCGAAACTTCCACATGCTTCTCCATCAAAAGCCACAGCATTTTGTTCTCATCTATCAGGCTTTGGGACAGCTGCCTAAAACAGACCTTGATTCCTTGCCCAGCATAATTTTCACAGAGTTCTCTTTAACAAGATTCATCAAAATAAATGAAATGGGATTACAAGAATTTCAACAACTAAATTATTTCCCATCTGGAACCAATGTATCTTAGGGCAAAGGCATTCCAATTTTCTTTTTAACAGCCTTCCTATGATCTCATGGGGAGGCAGGTCCCTTCTGTACCAACAGGGTAGCTTGCAGCTGGCTGTTTACATAATGGCAATTCTATCAGTCTGGGAACCAACCCTTACATAACCTGATCTTCCTGAACAGTTTAGCAGCAGGGGACTAGTAGCTCTGAACTCTAACCCATGTGGAAAAGGCAGCAGAATAAACCATGGGTTTATTCCATGGGTTTATTCTGCTCAAGGTCACCCAGCTAGGAGGCCAAGTTTAGTTCTGAACAAAATCTCGCTTCCTGTAACTCTGAAGGCAAGTTATTCACCAAGTAGAATGCTATCTGATGTAGCTAGCATGAGGTGATAGTAACATTAATTCCATCCCAAATCTTAAAGGAGAGAAAGGAATGGAACTTCAATAATTCTGAGAACTGTTTCAATTCCAAATTGATTTCCACCTCCAATGAAATAAAATATTCAGCTGACCGACTGTGTCTTCTAAAGTTTAATTCAATACCTTTCATTCAATACTGTATCCTGTTTTGTCAAGAAGATGAGAAATTTCAGGTTAAAGATCAGTTTGGACTAGCATCTAAGGTGACAGTCTCAATATGGGACACAGTAGAAGTTATTTCTGGTTCCAGACACACCAAAGAATTAGAGATGCACAGTGAGGAATTCAAAAGTTTGAATTTGATGGCTTTTGAGAGTGTGTCAGTCTTGATAAGTATACATCAATCTATTTATTTATTTATATCCTCCCTTTATTATTTCCACAAATAACACAAGACAGTGAATATATCCAACACACATTCCTCCTCTTATTTTCCCTACAACAACAATAACAACTTTGTGAGGTGAGTTGGGCTGAGAGAGAATTACTGGTTCAAAGTCAACCGTCAGTTTCTATCCTGCTGTCTTAACCGCTAGACCAACTGGCCTTGTAGGTGTGAATAGTGATGGGTATATAATTGTTACCTCGACTGCCAGGAGATACAGAATTGTATTAGCAACTTTTTTGATCCCTTCAATGACAAGTTTTGCTTTGCTTCCCTCCAGGAAGCAGAGGGCTGGAAGATAATTCTCAGGTATTTGAAGGCCTTAGTTTGTTCTCTCAGACTGTTGCTTATTTTCCAAGAGTGGGTGTGGCTGGCCAATCTTTTGGTAAAGACAAATACTTTTGTTTTAGTGTAACTCAGTTTTTTCCTTTCTATACAGCTACAACTTGAAACCTCTCTTTGTTACATGGAATAGAGCTATGCCATCAGAGCTTGAGTTAGGGAAAGTATATAAACAATAAATAGAAGGGTCAATTGTTATCATATTGATGTATTCTCATTGTGCTCCTTTTCCTTGTTTATTATATTGTTTTATTACTTTACTTCTGTTCTGTTTACACTCTTTTCATTTCTTCCTTTTTGTTGTTGTAAGCTGCCTAGAGTAGCCCCACAGTGAGATAGGTGGCAGATAAATTTAACAAATAAATAAATTGCACACCCTTCTTTCTTTTTTCAGTCAGGATTGATATAGAAATATGTCACAGAATGCATTTAACCTATGAGAGAGTGTTTTTAATGATCCAAAATAGAAGCCTTCAATCAATTACAGGTAGTCCTCACAATTGGGACTGGCAGCTCAGTCATTAAGTGAAATGGTTGCTAAGTGAAATCACAACTATGCTTATGATCTTATTTCAGCTTTCCTTTGCCTTGTAGAACTGCAAGGGTTGTAAATGCAAGATTGGTTGTAAACTGTCATAACTGGGAACAGTTGCTAAAAGGGGTAGTCGTTAAATGAGGACAACCTGAAGAGTGGTTAGCTTTGCTAAGAACCCATCTACCCTGGGAATCGAATAAAAGCCACCATTAAATCAAGAAAGATGACAACTTGGTTAGACTTTTTTTCACTAGATGGTATAGTACTAGATCAAGGTCTATAATAGCTCACCCTGTCCCGAACCCAGCTTGGACTTTATTCAGAAATTTGTCCTCAATCATGAGATGGCCAGCTTACAGAGAATACTTATGAAACTAACTGGAAACCTGCACTAGTTCTTGGTTAATGATCACAAATGAGACTGGCAACTCCACCACTAAGCTGTATGGTCTGTAAGGGAAACATCAGATGACCACGAAGGACTTATGACTTAGTTTCCTTTGTTATCATTAACAAAAAAAAATTGCAATCATTAAGCATGACCTCATGTGACTGCGACTTGACATTTTATTGCCAGCTTATCTGTTGACTCCGCTTGTTGGGAGCCAGCTATGCAGCATGCAAATGGCAACCATGAGTATGGGATGCTGCGACAGTCGAAAACACTCATTGGTATCCAAGCCCAATCATGTGATCACAGAGATGCTGTGACAGTTATTAACCCATAATCGCAGACCTGCAGTCATAGTGACCACAACTGTTTTCCAAAATGTTTGGAACACCCCTATTTTTAGAAATGGACCATTTTGGTTGTGAATAGCTTTTGTTTTCCCACCAATAAGAGCGTATGCAGCATCGTGCTTACATAAGTTATTTGGTGTTTTCTGTAGCGGCGTTTGAATTTGAATTGTGGTCATTTTGACCACAGATCTTTGTTAATGTATATATTTTTTATAATGTTGGGGCCACGTTATATGCCAAAAAGAGTGCGCTTTCGTGACCCAAACTTTGAAGAAACTGTTCTAATATGGTATGAAGAAGCAGAGAGTGATCTGAGTGAAGTGGAATCAGATTGCAACAAAAATTTTGTAATGGATGATGAGGAACCCACCGCCGCCGCCGATCCTGATATCAGCGATGACAAAGCTCCTGATGAAATTGATGACCAGGTACAATCTACGTCATGCAGTAATTTATATGGCAAGAACAAAGTCAAATGGTCTGCACCTTTTGGAAGCAATAGATCCAGAACCACTAGTCACAATATTGTAGTGCAATTACCTGGACTATGGCCAGCAGTCATTATGGTCATTATGACCTCATATCTGTAATAGCATAGCTTAAATAGTACATCTGTGGTTAAGGGTTAATGAGAGAAACAGCTTTCAAGTTACTTTTTCAACACTGCTGCAACTTCGCATAGTCACAGGGCAATCATTAAGTGCCTATATTCACTTGGCCCTTGACCTTTTCGCCATGAATGCCACCTGCTAGTGGCTATACTATGGCCAGAGCAGGCAATGGAATAAGGCTCTGCTGTCAGGGACATGGCAGGTCTAATATGTTCTAATTTCAAAAGCATTCCTTATGTACTGTATACATGGGCAACCACAGAAACAACCCTTACTTACAGTCACATACACAGCCTTCCCTCATTGTCCTAAGCATGTGTATACGATGTATATCTGTATACTCTCATGCGGCCTCTTTTCCCTGTTTCTAACAATGTCCATAATATCAGAGGATTGGAACCGTGAGAAAAATTAACTCTCTGCTCCTGTATACTATCTTTTCACTTCTTGTGCAAACTCTGTTCTCCCACTCCAGCCTGCCAACAGGTTGTGATTTACTTTGATAAGATAGTGCAAAGAACAGGTCACTCCTGCATATGACCCCTCCAAAGAAAACCATATTGCACATAACATACTGAATAGCTGAGACATGTGCCTGGGTAACCATGCCACATTTTCACAACTATGAGGAATTGCATATGATTTAGGATTAAAATGCCATGTTCTTTTTTAAGTGAATACAGAGCATATTTTCTTCCCATTTTGGTGGTATTTTAAAAAAAAAAGCTTTAACTTAACCTACCATCAGTTTGAATTGTTAGAGATGTTATTGTTGCTTAGTTATGCTATTTTCTCTTAATGCTGCATTTAAAAAAAAATGTTTATTTATGTTACAGTAATTATCCTACATGACTTGTCAGAAATGCCATCAAAATCAATGAGAATGAATTTTAATGACTACCTCAAGGTCCATTACTTAATTATGACCAATTTACTCTGACTCCTACTCAATGAATTTTGGAAGCAACGTGCTAGGAAAGACAATATAAAAATATATTAAATAAATAATATGAATGCAACTTGATTAATTTCTAATAAAGGAGTATACCTGTTCCTACTCGGTTAACTGGTTATGTTATTAAGTCCTAGCAAGTATATTTAAATGGCAGAAAAATTTAGTAGTAAAGGGTTTCGGTAAACAGCTCAGGCATCTGAATTCATCATACTAGAGGCCTGTGAAAGCCATGCCTAGCTTGTGGAATACCAACCTATGGCCAATACAGTCTTTCAGATATTAGACCTTGATCTTTTTTAAGGAAGCCTTCTATAAATCTTTTCACAATTGTTAGGTGCATTTATTTATGAAAAACGTAACTTTTGATCATCGATTACATTTCTTTGGGATTTTTAATGCAGATTTGATACAACATTGGAGATATTGTTGTAACGGTGCATTGTCTTGTGTTCTTAAGGCCAAACTAAAGTACATGTATTTGCTGAATATTCATATAGTAAAAGGTTCTTACAACTCAAAGGAACTATTAAAGAGAGAAGACAAAAGAATATAGGCATTAAATATTTATTATGCCTGTAAATCAATAAAACACTAATAGCTGTTTCTCAGCTGAAATACTTTCCTGAAATACTGTACATATTCTGTATCATTTTACAAAATATCCATATGAATTTATTCTGGTGGGGAATGATGTCAAATGATGTTTCACTACTATGGTCACAACTATGGTATACATCCGAGATGGCGAACCTATGGCACATGTGCCTGAGGTGGCATGCAGAGCCCTCTCTGTGGGCACGCACACCATCACCAGCTGCTCTTCCGGGTTCTGTCACATGCATGCATGCCGGACATGTGCTCTGGCGCACATGCACGCCAACCAGCTGCTCTCTTGTGGGTTCCGATGCTCCGGTGCGTGCACGCTCCAGTTTCGGCACTTGATGCCAAAAAGGTTAACCATCACTGGTATATCAGCGAAGTGGGAAGGAAAAAGAGACAGACATAGACTTAGAGTGGCTGAGATCATACCACAAGAAAACCCTTGTTGTAGCTTTTTAAAATTGGTCTCTCTTAGTGTTATTTTAATTCTAACAGCCAGAAGAGGACCTTGCATTTTGCGAGTGGAAACATCTCAATTGCTATATTTAGATATCAGACATGTCAAGGGAAGTCGGAGATTTACCAGATTAGGTTCTAGAAAGAAAAGTTTAAAAAGTTCAAGCTGCTGACAAGACAGAGAAGTTAGCCTTTTGAGGCTACCGTAACCTGACTTGAACCTATACCACAGCCAGGCTATAAAGAAATAAACAAGCAATTATGAACCTTGAGGGTTGAAATTATAAGTGTTCTGCAAAAAGCAAAGGTCCAGCTGATGATTTTGACAATGACACAGACAGGACTAATCACAGAAAGCCCATGGAGATTCACAAACATCCAGGTCATGTTTGTCTCAAAGGTGCTTTTTCCAAAAGGCAACTGGACTTTCTTCACAATAGCTTCCTTTCCCTACCACCTCTTTAGCTCCCTCCATGTACCAATGCTACCAGCAGTGATGGCTTTAGGGGTCCCCCCTCCCCCCGCTTTCCCTATTCAATACTTCTGGATGGAACACACATTTCAGATCCATGACAAATACTCCTGTATTGGATTTGAACCTATATCAGATCAGGGGTGGGCTCTACTTACCTTTACACTCCCTTTGCTCGCGCGCACGGTTCTGCTCATATCCTCCATTATGATGTCTGGGTGGGTGGGTGGAGCCTCCCACCGCTTTTACTACTGGTTCACAAGAACTGGACAGAACCGGGAGCACCACTGTATCAGATGTAGTTCAGTCTAGACAAAGATCACCTGAAACTAACTGCTCCATGCATGGAACAGTTTCAGTTGCATGTTCCCACTTGGTTTTGCAATTAGATTGTATCTCTCTGTTTCTCTCATACATTTTACATTATTAGCTGTTCACCTTTGAAGATATTAGTAAAGAATAAGATTGCAAAATGATAAATTATTTCCACGTACCTGGCAGGCAGCCAGTGTCTTATGGTAACCATGAAGGTATTATTTTCTGTGGAATTAAGGAGGACTCCTGAAGGATTATGAGTCAGAAATAGTACTTGAGTCACTGTATTTGCTTTGTTACTGCTACGGAGATTTTTTTTTAAAAAAAAATATTGGGTGTGGATCTGACCAAGACACAGTCCTCATTTATAACTCTATCTAAACCACAGATAACCATAGCTGATTACTAGTTACCTGTGCCTCACCCACAGGAAAAGCTTCCAGGACATTCTAAAAAAAGGACAGCCCTCTGAATATTTTAGGATGACCTCCAAAAATTCGTAGCAGAATGGCTCCTAAATAATATTTCATTGCTAAGTTGCATTATCATTTTTATTTTTTAGCACCCATTTGTATATATCATTTTATACATAGTGGGTGAAGGAAGGGACTGGGACTAAGCAGTACTTTGATCCAAGTAATAAGTTTACATCAATATGTTGAATGACGATTCTAGTAATCTAGGTTTAAATCCATACTCAGTTACGAAGCTTCCTGGATGAGCTGGTCATTTCCACTATTGATGTGTGAAGATAAAGAGAGAGAGAAAGAGAAAAGACCAACATGACATATTGTACTTCTCTTAGAATACTTGTATTTTGAAATATTTGTATTTTTTGTATTTTCAACATATGAATTTATACGGTGACGAAAATTCAATAACTAGGGTAGAAAATGAGAATATAACTTACCAGTTCCCAAATAAAGTATTTTCAAATAATAATACAAATATACAAATAACAACAGTTATAACTGAGCATAGGTTTCTTGCTTATTTATCTTACATAACAATCCAGAAAATATTAAGATAACATTTCCCAGTATTTCTCTATTTTTAAGGTCATAAGAGGTAAGAAAATATCAGAACATATGAAGTTTCTTATATCATATAAATTAAACTACTTTTCCAGATGGAAAAACAAACCAGAAATGCATATCTAAAGTTGGGCTTGTTAATGTATTACAAGGCTTACCATGCATGGCGGTTTTCAATTATGGACAGCACAAATTCCTGATGGAATTCCTAATAGACTAATCTATGAAATCCTTTCAATATACAAGATCAGATGTCTACTGAGTGTGTTTTTAAAAAAGTCAAGATGCCTGTTTCTTATGTACATTGTGATGCACAAAACAAAAAACAGCCAGGACTTTGATCACAATGTCATGGCTGCCATCTTGATTTTGTTTAACATATCCTTCAGACATCTCTACAAGAGATGAAATTTACTGAATAGCTTATTACAATTTCATGTCAGTGTAATATATGCTTGAAAAATAATTAATTGTGACAACTGTATTTGATTTGAATACTTACCCATTCTTGTAACTGTTTGTTAATTTTCCAGAACTCTGGACAGAATTATATTAGCACTTCACATTGTACCCTTTAATCACTGTCGTTTCTTTTAGGGTGGTTGGGTGGTTGGGCTTATTATTCTTTGACTCATATAACAAATTTTTAAAATATTAGACATGCAAAATGGTTCAAAAATAGTTGCAAAACAATACATCATCAAAAAGTCTGCTTTAGAAAAGTGGTAAGTGGGGAATATCCAGGAAAGTGTAGGTATTGGATATAGGTTATTATTTCAATAATTTATACCCTGCACCAGTGGTGGGTTTCAAATTTTTTTACTGCCGGTTCTGTGGGTGTGGCTTGGTGGGCGTGGCATGGCTTGGTGGACGTGGCAGGGGAAGGATACTGTAAAATCTCCATTCCCTCCCCAATCCAGGAGAAGGTTACTGTAAAATCCCCATTTCCTCCCGATCATCTGGGACTTGGGAGGCAGAGAATAGATGGGGGTGAGGACAGTCAGAATTTTTACTACTGGTTCTCTGAACTACTCAAGATTTCCACTACTGGTTCTCCAGAACTGGTCAGTACCTGCTGAAACCCACCTCTGCCCTGAACTCCAACAATGCCGTACTTCATGTATGCATGTATGTATGTTTGCATGTATGTATTATTTTTTTTATATAATGATGCATTTATCTGAAAACAAATGAAACTTACTTAGATCTTTTCTTGAAAGTTTTTTTATCCATGAGTTCACTATGATTCTGTGCCCTAAAAAGGTAATAAATAGCACCCTAAATAGAATTCTGTAAAGTGTATGTTTGCAGCCACTTAGAAATCATTAGTGCATGCCCAATATTCAGATTAATGAGAATATTCAAGTTAGATTTAACTAATTTATTAATCCTCCTCACTATGTAGAAAGTTCAAAGTGATTTCAGTTTGCCAGATCAAAGGGAAATTATATTTCCTTTTAATTTTAGTACAGGCAGTCCTCCACTTACAGCAGTTCATTTAGTGACCGTTCAAAGTTACAACAGCACTGAAAAATGTGACTTATGACAATTTTTCAGTTACAGTATGACCTTTGCAGCATTCCCATGATCATGTGATCATAATTCAGATGCTTGGCCATTGGTTCGTACTTATGACCATTGCTGTGTCCCGAGATCATGGGATCAGCAATTGCAATCTTTTGACAAGCAAAGTCAATGGGGAAGCCAGATTCACTTAACAACCGTGTTACTAATTTAACAGCTGCAGTGATTCATTTGACAACTGTGGCAAGAAAGGTCATAAAATAGAGCAAAACTCACTTAACAAATGTCTCACTTAACAACAGAAATTTTGGGCTCGGTTGTGGTCAAGGATTACCTGTATTGCGGCTGAACTCGGTATGTACTATTCTCCAAATCTCCAATACAGCTGAAGAGAGGCAGAATGACAATAGTAGTCTAAAGCAGTGCTTCTCTACCTTGGAAGCTTGAAGATGGGTGGACTTCAACTCCCAGAAATTCTGGGAGTTGAAGTCCACCCATCTTCAAGCTACCAAGGTTGAGAAACACTGGTCTAAAGGATGACTAAGGAAACAAGATTATATTTGGTATTTAATGATGCTTGTAACAATAGAAAGGCAAAATCTGTGCAAGCATGTAGACCCCAATTTTTTTATCAATTTCCTCTTTATGTTACAGTGACCTATGTCAGAGATGGGCAACTATGGCCCTTTTATGACTTATGGACTTCAATTCCCAGAATTCCTGAGCTAACATGGCTGACTCAGGAATTCTGGGAGTCGAAGTCCACAAGTCATAAAAGGGCCATAGTAGCCCACCCCTGACCTATGTTGTTCCAGAGAGCCACCCCAATCTCCAAGGGCAGTTTTTCAGAACCTCAGTTAGAATAGAATCTTCTGTTTGTACAGAATTGATTGGATTAAAAGACCTCCAAGGTCTCTTCCAATTCTATCATTCTGATTCTGGGTTGTTGTTGTTGTTATTGTTGCTATTCTGAAAGGGAATTCGTAAAGGCCATGTTCTGAGAGCAAAACTAAATTCAGAAAAGTCTCAGCCGTAATGTACTTTTAGAAGCTTTGGTTTTGAATTAAAACATTTCCCACATTTGTTTTTGAGCACAATGGTTTTTAAAGATTGTTCTGAACAGTTCAGTAAATGTTGTAAAAATGCCTCTCTAAAGTAACTTCATTTATTGTGTAGGAGATTTTATTTGCTATGCATTCCGTCAGGCAGGGATTTAGGCTGACGAAAGGATCCTTTGCTTGGAAAAGGCAGCCTTACTTTTGTCTCGGTTCACTTGTACAAGCAGAAAAAACCCCCACACATACAGAAAAGCCAGGCTCCAATTTATCAAACATCTAGAACATTGCATCCTGTACTCAGGCTCTAATAAAGTAAATAATGAGCATTTTGCAAACTTATCTAAATTCATATTTGCACAGTGAACTGCACAATTTATAGTAATTGAATGATGAGTGTTAGAATAAAGCTTAGCTCATTTATCCTTTTGAAAATATTTTGTCCTACATATTTTATTGAAACAATGTTTTAGAATACATCTCATGTATATATTTTTAAGAACTTTCTTTTATGTACAATTTTACCAATTACTGTTCCCTTTTAAAGAAAAACACATCTAAAAAAAAACTCTGAACATGGGAGGTTAACTATATACGAGTTCAAGTCCCATCTTAGCCATGAAAGCTAGCTGGGTGATTTTGGGCCAGTCACTGTCTCTTAGTCCAATTCATCTCATAGGATTGTTCTTGAAAATAGGAGGATGATCAGGGGTGGGTTCTACTTACCTTTACTACCAGTTTACATTGCGCTTGCTTCGCTTACTCGCTCTTCTACGCATGCCACCTATGATGATGTCCGGGTCAGTGGACGAAGCCTCCCGCCGGCTTTACTACCGGTTCTTACGAACCGGTTTAAACCAGGGGCAACCCACCACTGAGGAGGATGGTATGTTGGATATGTTCATCACTTGAGTTATTTGTCAAAATAATAAAGGTGGGATACAAACAAACAAATATAAATTGATTATCCACGTTCAAGCTCTTTTCTTCAGAGAATGAACCATGTTGTCAAATATTAACAGCCACAGTAGAAACATCTACCAAATATTTCTAATACTAACTCTGGTATCAGCTGTTTTAAAGTTTCTTTCTCTGGCTTAGTTCTTAGTGTTTTCTGGGTTGTCTCATTTCAGATTTTAGAAGATGAATCCATGATGGAGTGAAATGCTCCTCCACTTCCCACCCTTATGGAAAAAGGAGGTGTAGCCAGCACTGTATTTCAGATGAAGGTTAAAGCTGAGATAGTATCTTGTCAAAGGGAAGATCATTCTGATGACCATAAGCTGAACAAGAAAAAAAAACCCTTGTTATTTACACATTCAGAATTTTAAATGTTGCTTTTCACAGAGGAAGGGAAACAGTAAGTTAATTCTGTGCTCCTGATCCACTATGGTTAATATTTCCATTTGTTCTGTCCTTTAATTGGGAAATGTTCATATTCCACTTCATCTCTCTGTGCATGTGTGAATAGAAAAGAAGTGTTTTCCTAGGTTACAGCCAATATATTTTTTCCATTTTATAAACCATAAAAATGATGAGTTTCTATGCAGTGATTAAACAAAGCAGGATAACTCAGGGTCCAAAAACTGAGCATAGTAGGAAAGAAAAGGGGGAAGGCATTATATGCTATTAGAGATAGACTCATTCAGCAATCAAGAACTTCCTTACTCCGATTGTGTGACAAGGATGTGATCCTTCTTGTACTCAGCTTTGGTATTAGTATCTCCTGGCAGCATCGTTTTTTCCTGCTCTTTCCGTAATATATTGCTTCAATCCCCATGAATCAAGAGTCAAATCCTACGCTAGTCCTGCTTGTTCAAACATGGGTGGTGAGGAACAGCCCAACATTTATTTCTCTATTTGTTTGATTTCTGTGCCGCCCTTCTTGTCTAAAAGATCATTTCTCTTTTTTATATCTAGATCAAGACTTCATGACATCCGAGTGCTTTTTCCCCATCAGAAAATATTACTTGCTTTAGATTTATCCATTTTATGATCAATTGATTGATTGAATATATATATACTACCGTAGTCAAAAAATGATTTCCAATATTGGCTTCTTTCATTTTGGTACTCTTGATCACTCTTTTTTTAAAAAAAAAATAGTAATTGTGGTAGTAGAACTTGCGTCTATATACTAATAATAGTTAAATTACGTCAGACCTATGCATTGTAAGCAATGAACACATTAGAGACACTGGCTGCCAAGATTGGTCCATGAGAATAGATAACTGAATCTCTGACTTAACAAGATGTGCTTGGTTTTTATATGAGTGAATTCTGTGTGTGCAGCCCTGTTGACCATCTGTTTACACTTTGAGAGCTCAAGAAGTGCCAATGGATTTAACAAGGCCACCTCCTGCAGAGCAGCTTAGCAATTTATGGAAAATGAGAAAAAGAAAAACCAAACTTAAGGCAGGTAAGCAAATAATCACACAATACAAAAAGAGGCAGGGAGATTTTTTTTAAAGAACCAGAGTTATTTCCTTTAAATCAGGGGTCACCAACCTTTCGGACCTCAGGGACCACTAAATTCATAATTTTAAATCCCATGGACCACTAATATGATTTTTTAAAAAAGATAAATAGTATTTAGTGCAATATAAAAAGTGCAAATAATTTTTCTGTGGACCACCAAAATTTTCTCACGGACCACCAGTGGTCCATGGACCACCAGTTGGTGACCACTGCTTTAAATCAATATCAATCAACCATCCATTTCTAACCATCCACTTCACTTTGGAACGAGCAAGAAGAACTCAACATTTTACTCCGTAGAGCTTCTTAAGAACATCTTTTAATTATATTTCACTTGTAACAGTCCTTAATGGTAGAGGAATGGAGCATGATCTTGGCTCTCAAAGCACCAAAGGATGTGGTTCAAAACCCAACCTCTCTTCTCTCTTGGGCTGGCAGCCTGTGGTTTTCCAGTAGCTGATGTCTTTTCTTTCGCAGTCTGCTGGCATCGTATATTAGTGACCTTTAATGCGGAATTCTCCCTGCACATGTCAGCTGCTGCTATCATTCAGGGGCACCGTTGCTCAAATGCCCAAGGTCAGTTCTCCCTGCAATCGCTTTGTTTAAGGTAGTCTGAGCTTAATTTATTATATTTATCTGTGGATGTCATTCCTCAAGTTTTATGGTACACAAAAAGGCGCCATCACTGTAAGGGATTTCTCTCTCACTCATTCTCTCTTTTAATGTTGCAGCCAATCTGGAGTGGAGAGACTCCAGGGCATTTGCAGAACAGCCTGATATATTTCAGTTCTTTGAAATTATCGGGTTTTTACAGTGAGGGCAGAAGCATGAGGAAAACCAGGACTGGGGCTTACTACACAATTTTGAGATAGTATGGCAAGGGACAGGAGACGAAGGGTTGGGTTCAAATTTGGCCATTTAGTTTGTCTGCAGATTTTGGAAAAAATCATTCTCTCTTAATACTTGCCTATCCCACCAGTGGTGATGAAAAGGAGAGATGGATTGGAGAAAACTATAGATACTACCTATACACCTGGGAGAAAGATGAACTATATCATGTGAACTTATATGTAAGTTAAAAAAATAAATTAGAAGGTTTGAACAGGAAGCAATTGTGTAGGAGAAACTGAAATAGAGTTGGAGATATTGCTTTTAAAAAACAAGCAGACAAAAGTTAGCTTCCTTTGTTGTAATTGTAGAGACTGCATTACTTAATAAGGACAATATCTTGAAATACGTTTTAAATAAAGTGTATTATGCTTTTCTTTGGGTTGCTTAAGTGGTTTGTTATTTTTTTCCCCCTGTATAGTTTATTCAGCCATCTGATCCACCTTATTGATTAGCTAAAGTACTGTAAATTAAGCCTTAAAGACAGAACACAAAACTCCTAAAAAAGAAAATTATATTGCTTATCCTTTGGTAAAAATAGAACTTGGGACTCTTCAGTTGGACATTCCCATCCCCTTCTTTCTCTGTAGCTCCCACGCACTTCGATCTCCAGGAGTCCCTGATTCTCCCCAGATGATTTGTGTGTGTGTGTGTGTGTGTGTGTGTGTGTGTGTATCACCCATATTTATTATTTTTTATAAATAACTCAAGGCAACAAACATACCTAATATTCCTTCCTCCTCCTATTTCCCCCATAACAACAACCCTGTAAGTTGAGTTGGGCTGAGAGAAGAGTGATTGGCCCAAAATTACCCAATCAGTTTTCATGCCCAAGGCAAGACCAAAACTCAGCCTCCCAACTTCTAGCCTGGTGCCTTATAACTTTTGTACTGTATAACTTTTGCACTAACAAAATATCAGAAGCTGCCAAAGTTCTTCCTTTCTTTTCTCTCTTCCCTTTAAGCAGAGGTGGGATTCTACCAGTTTGGGCAAACCAGTAGCTCTGATAATCAGCTGGGAGCGAACCGGTTCGCCCCAACAATCAGATGGGCCTACCCACACTAGTTTCCTCCCTTTATCTCCAGCTGTGTTACTCCTCCAAAGAAACACGGAAGTGAACGCGCTTAGCGAAGCGCGCAATCATCAAACCAGTTGTTAAACCTGGAGGATCCCACCACTGCCTTTAAGTACTTCAAACTTGGTAAGTTACTCCCTAGTGCAAATTGCAAATTGACATCAGCATGGCTTTTATTATCCCTCAGCCTCTAAATCACAGGGTGTCCAACTCACGGTGTCACATTGCCATCACGTGATGTTTCGCAATGTTTTTCCCATTCGTGGAGCTGTGGTGGGCGTGGCCTACGCATGACACATCTGGCCTGCAGGCCGTTAGCTTGACACCCCTGCTCTAAATAAAATGACCAGGACATTATCATTTTTCTTTACCTAGCTAAGTAAGAGAGAAACAAGTCCAGCTTTTGTGAAAAGCCATATACTTTAAAGTAAAATCCATACTTGAAACTGCTGGGATTCTGAATATCCATGAGTATAATAGTTGTCCTGTTTAAATAGTATAGCCTTAAATATATTCAGAAGTCACAAAACAAGTGTTTTTAATCTATTGATCTCTATGGACTGCCTGGATGTGAAGTAAGAACAGGTCTGAACTTCTAGGATTATGATAACCTGAAATTTTAAAAATCATAAACTATAATTTAAAGGCTTACTTTACAAGCATTGCATTTACACCCATTTAGAAGAGAGATGTTTTGCAATCTTATCATTAAAGCTCATATAAAAAACTCAGTCATTATAAAACTTGCTCACAGACCTTCCTCAATGTAGCAAAACATTGTATCAGATGAAAGTTTATTCAACTTTTTTTTTCAGCCCTTCACAGCTGTTTATGTTGGATTAAACAGCAGTTTAACCCCGATTATTAAATCCCATTCCTCGTGGGTATCATCCAGATCATGCCTTTGGTAGCTTTTAAAAAAAAAAAGAATAAATAAATTAGTGCTAATCAATATTTTTTAAAAATTGGGAGGGTTTATTTATATTTGTATGTCACCTTTTTTTCATATACAGCTCAAAATAGCAAATACACCAATACTCCTTCCACTTCCTATTTTCTCCACAATAACAAGCCTATGAGATAAATTGGGCTGAGGGTTTTTTTTTCTTCTTCTTAGGATTTTTCTGCAAGCTCAGGTCAGCTTTCTTCAGATTAGTCCAGTGTTGATCCACTGGTTGCAATAAGAGTTGACCAACCAGCTTATGGCTGGAGCCTGGATTAGGCCGAGAGAGAAAATTATCGGCCCAGAGTCATTCAGCCAGTTTTTCATGCCTAAAGTGGAACTAGAACTCAAAGTCTCCTGATTTTAGCCTAACAGGAGGAAAGAGACATCAACCTGTCTCAGGTTTAATGTGTGGTTTCAACCATCTCAACAGAATTGACTTTATACCATGAAACCAAAATACCTAAAAAACTCTTGACCATATAATACCTATTAGCTTACCCAAGCCACGAAGGTACAAAGATCCCTTATCCCGCCTCTTGAGTTGAGTTTCCCTAAAACTAGCAGGTTTTTTCGGCTCATCTGCAAACACCCTTTGAAGTAATAAACCCTCCTTTAATAGAGATAATATGTCAACCTTATGCTGTGTGTGTGTGTTTCCAGCCCAAGTGATAAAAACAAAATAGTGAAATAATAGCTCCTTTTCCAACTAACAAATTTTATGGAAAGACATAAACTTTTGTGAGGTTCAGCCAACTTCAGCAGATGCAAAGAGTGACTGGACTGATGTTAGATTTAATTGAGGAGGGGGGAGAGACAGGAGATACTGGTTATCTGAGAGACAGTTTCTAAGTACCTTATCAATTAACAACTGCAAAGTGGTAAAAACCCATTGTGTTTGTTAAGACCTTTTGAGATAGCCTAAAATCTTTTGATGCATAATTTAGCAACGGTCTCAATGGTAGAATTATCATCCCTTGTCTTCAAAATGGTGAGTTTGGGGTCTGTTATAGTGTCCTGGCAGCTTGAATGCTCTGATAATCTTTTGTCCTTATTTTGAGTTCTGTTCCTCCTATGTCTGTGATCATAGGCACTAACCTGTCACTTAGGAAATGTATGGGTGTAACTCCCTCATATAGAAGATTCAGGCTACATTCACACCTGTTGAAATAGTCCACACTAGTTCACTGGGCATTCAAACAGGGCTTATTGTAAGACCAAGGTGTTCTGTTTCATTCTTCTCCAACAACCTCTTCCAAAGGTTTACAGGTCCTAGATTTCTTTTGCTGGCTGAGATTTCCAGGAATCAATGCATTTAAAGGGAATTATATTGAAAAACGTCAAATCTCTATAGTCTTATTATGTACAATGCCATTAGTGCTCTTCTTCAATTTCTCTCACATCTATTACTGCCAGAATATTTGAGTCTTGAAGAAGCTTTCCTTGGAAATGAGAACCTGCTTATTCCTTGTCCCAATGAAACAAAAGGAGTTCCAAAAGTTTCCTCTCTTTCAATGTTACTGAATCCCCTGGATGACCTTTACTACACTATGAGAATAGGAGCAACTCTGAAATAAATAATAGGTGACCGCGGGTAGAAGCTGCCATTTTAATTTCCTCAAAGCCAGAATAGTATCATTTCATCAGGGAGGCTGGAGAAGGATCAAATATTCCATCAGCTACTGTGTTATGCTCTGTAGCCTCTAGGTATCCATGGAATCTTTTTCAAACACTTTCTCTATTAGCCCAATGTCCATGCAGCTATCAGTGTACAGATGGTTTATACTGGGATCCTGCAAGCTCATTTATTCAAAGAATGCAAGGTTGGTATAGGAAGGCAGAGGCATAGAACAGGAGTAAAAGAAACAGGAAAGAACTAAAAGCAAGGCAAATGGAAGATAACTATGAGACTGTAAACTATTTTGTTGTTAGTTGCAAAGTCCTGTCCGACCCATTGCGCCCCCATGGACAATGTTCCTCCAGGCCTTCCTGTCCTCCACCATCCCCTGGAGTCCATTTAAGCTCATGCCTACTGCTTTGGTGACTCCATCCAGTCACCTCATTCTCTGTCGTCTCCTTCTTCTTTTGCCCTCAATCTTTCCCAGGATTAGGCTCTTCTGCAGTGAGTCCTTCCTTCTCATTAGGTGGCCAAAGTATTTGAGTGTTATCTTCAGGATCTGGTCTTCTAAAGAGCAGTCAGGGTTGATCTCCTCTAGGACTAACCGGTTTGATCACCTTGCAGTCCAAGGGAATCACAGGAGTCTTCTCCAGCACCATAGTTCAAAGGCCTCAATTCTTTGGTGCTCAGCCTTTCTTATGGTCCAACTTTCACAGCCATACATTGCAACTGGGAACACATAGCCTTGACTATACCCACTTTTGTTGGCAGGGTGATGTCTCTGCTTTTTAGTATGCTGTCTAGATTTGCCTTAGCTTTCCTCCCCAGGAGCAAGTCTTTTACTGTAAACTATAGTGTTATGGGGAAAAAATTAGCAAGGATTCAGTATGTGGGGTTTTTTTTGGCTACCTCCTCCCAGATGATTAGAGTGTATCTAACTGAAGGGTGCAACCAATAAGGCATTTTGCCTTTATAGTTTCCCAACACTATCTGCAGAGAATGGGGAGAGATTTCTTTGGGCACACTTTAAAAACAGCCCCGCAAATCGGGATTTCGGCATAGGAAGAAAAGGCTAAGTCGGGTTCCTTCGTCTCTGGGCCACTCAAAACTTAAGGTCCGAGAGGTCTGCACTTCGAGAGAGCCAAGCGTCTCTCGGCCGAAACTAAGTAAAGTTTTACTCAAAGGCGTTGTTTCCGAGCCCTCTGAGCCTAAATGGGACCGGCGGTGCTTAAAAGAGTCTTTCTGGGTTGGGTTTTTGGTTCTTTTCTTTTCGCGAGACGGCACCAGGAAAACGGGCGGCAGCTCTCAGCCTCCACCCCTCTTTTCCCGCCCTCCTTTAAGCAAAGAGTTCGCAACGTTTGCATTGGCGGCCGTCCTAGAAGGGCATGGCTTACAACCACCATGAGGAGGAGGAAGGCAGCAGTCCAGCCGCACCGACTAAAGCGCTAACGGCTCCGGTTCCAGCTCCTGCTCCCATCTTCGAGTGGAAGGTCGCCCCGTTCCGCCGCCGCCGCTCTTTTTCCTCAGCGGCAGAAATCACGTGGAGGGCTGGCTCCTTTCCCAGTCTCCGCGATCGCAGTAGCGGCGTGGCTATTTTAAAGTCAATCCCCCCCCACCCTCTCTCTATGCCAGGGAGTTCCTCCTAACTCGGGACCCGTTTCAGTTTCCAACCTCCGGCTCCCAGGCAATAAAGGTTATACTCGTTAGGCGCCTTGTGCGCGCGCGCGCGCACGTGTCCGGGGTAAAGCAGCGGAATCTCGCCTTGCAGGATTTCGCCTTCTGAGGCGGAACGCGCCGTTTTCCCGCTTAACACCCCCCCCCCCCCCCCCCCCCTCCTTCCCTTCAATCGCTACCTACGGCTGGCTCGGGATAATGGATTCCCGAGCGTGAACTATTAAAACTGCTTTCTGGCGAGTTATGCTTGCTGCCTGCCATGCGGTTGTGAGCTGCCTGTCTTGAATGAAACGCGCCCGGCAGGAGAGAAGGGAGCCAAACTAAGGAGGAAGAAAAAAAGAAAAGAAAAAGAAAATCCCCGACGCGTCTCTTTCTCTACTCCCAATTTTTCAGTTCAGCCGCCTCGAGATGGATGAGGATGGGATTCACCTCCAGAGATTACCCCGCGCGTCATGTAAGTGTTACTCGTTTCCTTTGGGAAGGAAAAGCAGAGCTTGGGCTTCAAGGATGGCAGCAGCAGCAGCAGGGACCGTAAAGTCTCTCTTTTAGCTTTAGTTATTCTTCCCGCGGTGCAAGTGATCAAAAACCCTCCCACTGAAAACATCTGGACCTTCCTCATAAATGGAATAATAGGGTGGCATTGCGTTGTAGTCAGGCCAGCTTTGCTGAAAAGGGAAGGACGAACGCGGCGGCGTTCTTTTTTTTTAAAAAATACATGAAATTGGGGTTTTAATATCGGACAAGCATGAGATGCTCAGCTTATTTTCTCAAGGACGATTCTCTGGGTAATTGTTTCTGTTGCGCCTATGACCCACGAAAGGAAGGTTTTCCGACGAATTTCTGTTCACTCGCCTATGGATTTTATTCGTAGATTGATTCTGAGACGTCACCATGCAAATAACAGCTGTCATATATGAATGGCATTAACTATATTTCTGCTGATTATTTAGCATGGTTGCAGATGTATTTGCTAACGATTACATAGTCATTATTTGTGGTGCTCAGTGTTCAGGGAATTGTGCTCCAGCTTCCTTTGTAACTGTATAAAATCGACGTGCAATTTAGCTACTGATAATAGGGACTGAGCTGGGTGGGTGTGGGTGTGTGTAAAGAAAGATTGTACATAGGTAAAAATCTGGTTATTTGTTAAAGAAGTAAAAAGTAATGAGATCATCGTGCATTTCATTCATAATAGGATGGTAAAATACTTCTGGTAGAGCCAAGATGAGGGGCTATTGAGAAGATGCTGAATTTGTAAAAGTAGAAGAAAATTGAATCTTAGAAGCGATTCCATATTCCTCATAATTAATTGATAAAGATGACACATTCAGATTTTAATATCCATTTGATATCGCTATGTTTTTCAGAGCTGAGCAACAGGTGATAATCATTGTGCCGTTCTAGTTTCTTTCCAGGATTTTTTCAAAACTCAGTGGTTAAGTTGGAATATGCAGAAATACAACTGGCCAGCTGAACTGTATACAAATGAAATGTAAATTTAGAATGGCACCATTTATAAATTCCTTGCTTTGTAATCAAGAGGCCAAATCTGGCTGTTTGATTCTAAGAATAGAATGGGGAACCCTTTTCTTCACTTCCTTCTTTAAAGTGAAGTGCCACCAGTATCCTGAAGCTGTTTATTAAAGCAGCCAAATATTACATTGGAGTTCAGCCCATATCTAAAAGTATTGCTGTATGCTCATCAAATCTCTCAGGCTAGAGGAGAGGAAAGTGCAGACAAGGGGCACTTAAGAAAATTAGCCTGATATGAATCAGCTGTGGTTTGATCATTGGCATTTTTTGGGATAGTAGGTATAACTCTGATTGTCAGTGTGAAAAAGCCCCTTATCAAAATTTAGCACAAGGGATGGGGATTTTGCTGAAGAAGACAAGTCAGCTAGAACTTAAGGCATTAATTATTAATATTTGGGCCGGTGAGTACAAGGTACTATAAAACAGTATTATTCATATGGTGCACAGGAAACTAGTCATTATGAACCAACAGTTCTGTAGAACATCAAATGAACAAATAAACTAATATTTGACATTTGTATTTTCATTTGTTCAACTTAGTACTAGTAACCTAGACCACACATAATTATATTATTCTGTGTTAAACATGTCGGATATACTCCAAAAGAGAAGAGATGTGTTTTTCCCTAGCTAATAGAATATGTACATTTTAAAAGATCTAGATTTAGTTCTACAGAATAGTTAAGTAGCATTGACTATTAGCCAAGTACAGTGGCATAAGACCATTACTAAAAAGTCTGTAGATCTCAGATTCATTTTAATCAACAGAAAACAACTTAATTGCTTTCTATGAATTTTCAGAAATATGGGCTACATAAAAATACTAGATCCAAAGATAGGCTTGACCCTTGCCCTGATACTATGAATATCTTACTGTGTTCCAATCTTTATTATCAATACTTGCTGACTCCCCCATCTATATGACTTATGGTCCTTTATCCTAGAAAAATGTTCTCTAATTGCAGAAGGGGCAGGGGAAAGGTTTTTGTGATGCCTTTCCTCATATATAGTATTTTGAAAAATACTATATTTACTTATCATTAGACTTGTTTGCCATTCATCTTATTTGTGTCTAGTAGTCAGTATTGTTCTGTAGTTCTGTTTTATAGTTGACGCTGTGTTCTGAATTATAAGACAGCATATAGCACAGATGTCTGAATCTGGTACCCTTGAACTCCCATAATTCCCAGTCAGCAGTCATTGGTGGCCTCTTTTGTAGGACACTAGGTTTGGGAAGGCTAATTTAGTAGGTGCTGAGCTATAGCTTTGGTCCTGCCATA
The DNA here is from genome assembly GCA_012654045.1 of Ptyas mucosa. NCBI lineage: Eukaryota > Metazoa > Chordata > Lepidosauria > Squamata > Colubridae > Ptyas > Ptyas mucosa. The sequence continues at coordinate 24,476,936 of WNWU01000001.1, forward strand.
GAGACATGAAAAACATTGCATTTAGTGGGATCTTTGTAAACCACTTAGATGTATTAAAGAGTCAGAAAACTGTTCTGGAATATAGTTATTCTGTCCCTCTGAGTCACAGGAATTCTCTTTCATGAGTTTGTGGTTTCACTGCAAGGATAAATGAGATGACTACTTTCCTGCTCTGTCATAATCCTTCAGAGTCATAGGCATGTTACCCTGTGAGACAAACATTAATGTTATTTCTAGTCCTAGTTTATGTTGATCCTCCTGTTTCCTAGAGAAGTTTGAGAGTATGTGTGAGACACTGGTTGGGGGCAGGCCAGGGAAGCATTAACAAATGTTATCATGTTTCTAAGGAACCTGCATTACTGTATCTGCCCGGTCAGTATTTGTGACTTCTAGTCCTGAATGATAATTCAAAGCAAGTTAAAGGCCTGCTTGTGTTTGATGAGCAGGAATGGGAAATGTGTTGAATTTCATTCTTCTCAAAACTTCTCAGAATTCACAATTCATTTTTTCTACTGTTGAAAAAGAGAAGTTAGCCAGCTTGCAACCATATTTTATTGTAAACTACAATTTTGGTACCAAAGTATCATTACTGCACTAGACATTGCAACAATACACTGTAACAGCAGCTCTAGCAAGTTGTTTTCTCCCTTAGCAAACATTAACTTACCTTGAAAGTTCAGCAGTACAGCATTGTACTCGAGAGAATTCGACGTTTTGGATATATGGCCTGAAATCAAAACAAATTCAATAAATTGAGACATACCTAGTAAATTGGATTGAAAATAGAAGTAAAGCTTACACTTTTCCTGTTGTGGCTGCAGGGGAACCCTGCAAGGACAGAAAGATTGATTTTTTTTAAAAAAACACATGAGTTTCAATCTATCCCCTTATTGCTGAACTTGGGTTGAGAGTATGGGTAGATAATTTTGAACCATAATTCATCATTTCCTTTGGCAATGCTGGCTGGAGTTCATGTGCATTGACATCTAAAATATTAGGAGGGCACAGTGTTGCCTACCATTATTTTAAGGCTGTATGCAAAAAGACCCAATAATTAATATTCTCATTAGTTTGACAGCTACTAGAAAAGCTCTGAATTTTTCATAACCATTATTAAAAGATTTCCACAAGGGCTTCCTGGTAAGGACCTTTGGCAGGTAAGTTATCCTTGTGAACAGAACTGGGACAGAATCACACTGAAATAGGCATCCAGGAGACAAATTCCTCCAGAGGAAGAAGAGATCAAGGCACTTGCACTGTGGATAGCTGCTCTTTGTGAGGAGATGACAGGAATTAAGTTTCTTGTGCAAGATCATGAATTAAATGGTTTGAGAGACAAGGAATATCAATTCACCCAGGACTGCTGTGCAGCATTTATGAACATATGATTGGCAAAAAACCCTCTCACTTTCTTAAACCCCACAATATTGAGAGATATTCCAAATAGAAGGTAAAAATAAAAACACTTTATGGAATTAACAAGAGAAAAAGATACTATCTTTAAAATTTTAATTTAGAAACAAAAAGTTTAAGAATACTGTGATACCAAGAATTACTATGCCCTTTAAATGGTTAAAGGGCATAGTAATTTTGGAAAGCAGAAGATTTCTTTTATATATATGGAACCACCTTTGAAAACTGTAAAATTAATCAGACAAACTGAACAGACCTTCATGGGAATGCTGATTGTTTATTAGTAAAGAAATAAGATAATTGGTGAATTTTACAGAACAAGAAGATAAGTGTAATATGAGCCAAACTATGGGACTGTAACTATACAGAATTAATTGGGGCTAAAGTATTGAAGATAGAGAAAAGCATATTAGAACAAAAAGGAGGAACTTCCCTTTTACTTTCACCCTAGTAATTAACATACTTTTACTTTTTCATAATGGCCGCTATAAAAAAAAGTAGCAGAATTAGGAGAAGGAAGGAGTGGTTTAGGAGAATAATTTACAGATAAGGCCATTTTACTAGATTGCAAAAATGTTGAGGAATTTGGCAAGAAGATTACTGTAATGGCTGCCAATAATTTGGATGTTTTAACAAGAAATGGTAGCATTTGCAGAAATAAAAAGGGATATAAAAGAAGAAGAATGAAGAATCTGTAGAACAATTGGCTGAAGATCTAAAATGAATTAATAACAATATGGAAGTTTTGGAAGGTAAGAAAAAAGTTATAAATAGAGAGGTGGAGACATAATTGCCAACTTGGCATTATTGAAACTGAGAGAAAAAGAATTTTCTTTGATATTTAAAGCAATTCCAGAAGAACATGGAGAGAATATCAAAGAAAAGATTGTTAAATCTCTGTCTGATTTTCTGGATTGGGACGAAGATGACAATGAGACAGAGATCAGTAAGATTTATAGGATTAATACAAGAGTTGCAAAATTAGGAAATGTTCCAAGGGATGTCCTTGTGCAGGTTGCCAGGAAGAAGACTAGAGATCAATTTTTATAGCAGCATTTCAATACTAAGTTGAGGTTTGATAACACAGATGGAATTGTACTTAAAGAGATTCCAGTTAGAATACTGTGTAAGAGAAAATATGTTTTTTTCTGAAAGGCAAACTTCAACAGAAGATTCCATTTAGGTGGGACAAGTTGGGAAGGATAATTTTTACTTTTAAACAACAGAGATTCAGACTGAATTCCTTGCAAAAAGCAAGAGATTTTTTTGAGAAAATTTAAAGAATTGGAAGAAATGGAAATGATAATGACAGATATTACAACAGACACTGAAGATGATACCTAGTTTGGTACCACAAATATTGTATTACTAGTTTATAAATGTTTAACATGGAATATAAATGGAAGAAATATTCTTCAAAAGAGAAAAAAATCTTTATTTGAAAACATTAAAATGAAACGTGATTTGCTCACAAGATTTGCTTACTGATATGCATTTCCTAAAATGCATACTAAGGAAAAAAGATATGAAATATTTGGATCACAAAAAATTGGCTGAAAAATTTATACAGAATATCCTCAATTTATGACTGTTCATTCAGTGATCTTTCAAAATTACGATGGTGCTGTATCTTCTTCTTACTAGCGTATTCCCACAAGTTCAGGGTCTGCAAAATTACGATGGTGCTGAATGAAGCAACTTAAATCTCCTGCCCAAGTTATGGCCACTGCAGCATTCCCGTAGTCAAAATTTGGGCCCTTAGCAACCCTCCTGCCTTTATGACTGATTGCAAGGCTGTTGCAGCAGGCCTGGTACCTATTCCCCTTCCCCAACCCATCCTACTGGGTCTCTGCAGGCCTTGGGCTTGCTTCCTATCCTGCTGAGTCCAATACCCATCTCTACACACATCCCATCACCAATTGGCCACTTACTTTTTACAGTACTGTGGATCTCCTGAAAGCAACTGCTCTGCCATGCAGCCTTTCTACACTGTGGAGGCTGCATAACTCCAACTTAGAAGCAGGCACCATTTTGGAGCGGCCTCAATTCATTCAGGTTGCTCCCAAAATGGTACACGCTTCTGTGACAGAGCCACATGGCTTCCAAGGAGGCTGAAAGATAGAGTGGCCTGCTCTGTTTCCCTAATACAATCACAGGAGGTTAATGATTGCATTGGTGACAGCAGGAATAGGTGCAATTGTGACAATCACTTGACTGCCTCAATGAACAGACATAATGATATAAAAGCAGCTGGATTGGAGTAGTGAAGTTAAGAGGTGATAAAGGCAGGACTTCCTGATTTATGAGTGGTTGTTACTAGCTCACAATATGGATGTTTGAAAGCCACTCTAACCATAGCTGCTATTTGACAAAGAGATGGCAGTCCAAAAGGATCCTGAAGTTATGAGTCAACATAACCCTGTCCAGAACCAAAAATGAAATATAATTGATATCAATTGTTTTCTGAATCTATTGCTATTCTACCCCAGAGTCTTTTCTTCCCTATCTATCCTGCATAGCCTCTGGGCATCAATGTATATTGACTGCATCTCCTGTTAAGCACATGAGTATTATCTTAATATTGATGATAGTTCACCTTGTTCTGGTTGATAATATCTCCTAATGTTAATCTACACAAAATGAAAGAGTAGACATGTGACATTCTGTAATAGAGGGCCTTATAGCTTGGACTACACTCCAATCCCTATCACTGACTGAAATTGATTTCCAGAGGAAAGAGAAGAATCACTGCAGTACACCAACTGTCAACCCCAGAGGTAAACCAGAATGGTATGATTTATAGTATGGAAGGGCTGAGAGGTCAAATAGAAGCAGATGGGCATACCCCCTTTATCCTGGTCCTACCAAGAGATATCCACAAAATTAAGCACTGCAGTGTAGTTGCCATATCCAGCCTGAATCCAATTTAAACAGTTTCAAATCACCTTTTTCTTTGGGGCCCTCCATATCAATGGGCCCACCACCTTCTTGACAAAATGGAAAATTAAAAACAGATTGATAGTTACCCAAAACACCTGGATTGAGTGATATCTTTTTAAGGATGGGACTAACAATTGCCTCTTTCAAATATGGCAGTACTTTTATGGATGCATTTACCACTACTTCTGACCTATTCACCCATTCTCACCCTAGCCTAGTGGCTTTTAGCAATCAATAGGACTGGGGGTTTAGTCCACAGATGGAAAGACTGGTGGTTTGAAGGACTCTGCCTATGTCCTTGAAAGAACAATTTTGCAAAATCATCTTTCTTGGACCTGCCTAGCTGTCATCTAATTCCAAGTAGACTCAAAATATTTTATTCTCAAGATGCACTGAAAATTCTCCACAGTGGCTTGGCACATTCTTCCAGCTTATCCTTTCTCCGTTAATGTCTGAAGTACTCTAAAAATGGAAAGGGGGCAGCAATCAGAGGATTTCATAAGAGCAGACAAATATTGCTTCTTTACGATTCTTACCATCAGTGTAGGCTCTTTTCAAACCCACTTTGTCTTTCACTTCCCACCTTTCCACTTTATGACCTGGAATTTCTCAAGAAATCATTGAGCTTTCCTGAATTAGTAAGCAAGTAAAGGCTGCTCTTGCCAAGTTATCAAGTGACCACGGCCTCAACAAAACTGTGCCTTAGTTCAGAAAATTCCCTTTCGGATCTGTTAGTGGAGTTATTAGAACCCAGGATGAATCAATCAAATTGGTCCCTTCCTGCTATTGAAGAAGGAGGCACAGGTTAGTTCTATAGTAATGAGCTGACATGATGGACAGGCGTTAATGTTCCCCATCCTTGGATCGCATTGTATCTGCTCTGAGCCAAGAAACAAAACCTATACAGTCAGTATATGGTCAGTCTCATTTGTTGAGCTGTTCACAATCTCTGAACTTGGTCACAGGAAAGGTGCATCGAAGCCATTCAGAACCATAAGCTTGGGAGAATCCAATAGCAATCCAGAAATGAGATCAAGTTAGCTCAGGAAGGACACTGCTGTGCAAGTTGGAAAATGATTCACAAGTAGCAGCCCCAATTTATCCCTTGAGTCCAACTTCAGAAACAGGACCTTACATCCAGCTATTTTCAGAACTATGCCTATGGTATAGGTTTTTATGATACTGTTAATAGTGAAATGTTCCTTTAGTTAGAATAGGATGAAAAAGGTATGAATTTAAAATGATATCACATTCATTTCCTCTAACTTTCTCTGTAATGAGATATTTTCTAAGATTAAAAATTATCCAGTTCTGCTCTGAATTAGAACTTCCAGGATAAGTCTGTAGCTTTATTGTCTTTATTCCAACTCTATACTGGGTGTGCAGATAGCTATTTCCAGCATATATTGAAATGATTAAGTACTTCATGTTAACCATTAATCAGTACTGACAAAAGATTAATAACTACTTTAATTTAATTAGATCCCTACTTTTGTCCTTGAAGTTGGCAGACATGTATGTCATTAACTTTATATATTAATTGGAAATCAGAGTCTCTTCCAGAGACTGATACAAATTTTGTAGTTTGCTACATGATAAGGGGCCTTAAATGCGTTAAGGACCCCATTTCTTGGGTTTACTGTTAATTGGTAAACTATCAACAGCTTCATATATTCATTTTTGTCTATTTTATTGTTTTAAATGTTATTGTTTTTATAGTTTTAGAACTATAAGCCACACAGGGTTGCTTGGCTGAGATGGACTTCTATTGAAAATGAAAGAATGAATGAATGAACGAATGAACGAATGAATGAAATCTGTCAGTAATTTTCAAACTTTTCATAAGGCTATTTACAAGACAGAGTGAATTTTCAGTAAAACTCAGTTAAGATGCCTTTGTTTGTCCAAAAGCTAGATAATATGTAGACGAGTGTGTGAATTTTGGTAGAATGTTTACTAAGGACAGAAAAATAGATGGAGAAATGTTAAGACATAGAAACAGTAGTACTAAAGTAAGTAGGTTGCATGTGATCTGTTGAAAGGAGTTGGAAGAAGCTAGAATGTCTATATGTAAAAGAATGAGTTTTGGTCCACTTTGTGGGTGAAAATTGGTTATGCCAAGAAAAAGATGAAAGTAATTTGAATGCAGTTTGAATAGAATACCTTTCAGAAGTTCATGTGTGGTGGAACAAGAAAAGTTAAGAGAAAAATGAAAGTGGGTTTACTCAAAGGGTAGGTGATCAATGCAAAAGAAGTACATGGAGATAGTTTGCTCATACAGCTAGCTATCTGCATACCCAGTATAGAAAAGGAAAATTGTGAAGGAAGAATAAATGGGTTGAAATGCAGAAGACATCGAAATGTGTGATTGGAAGGAATTTATGAGATTCTCAAAAAAAGACAATTTGAAAGACAACTTTCAACAATAAAAAACATTTATGAAGTAATATGGTAGGAGAATGGGTTTTCAATGATAAGACAGTATGAAGAGTTAGAATGGGTAGTGTTGATGTTTCCCTTTCTTTTTATCTTATCATTTTAATTTCTTTGGTTTATTCTTTCTTATGCTTTTTCTCTGTTTGCCCCAAAAGGAAATAGTGTGATTGATATGTATTAATTTTCAGTGTGGGGGTGCAATTTATTCAAATGTTATATTAAAAACATGCATACATGAGCGCGCGCGCGCACACACACACACACACAATATAGTAATTGATAAAATTTAACTCACGCCATCAGTAGACCAGTAATTATCTGAACATGCCTCTGCTCTCCATTATCCACCCTACAGTTGTATTCAAGCACCAATCTTACTTGTACTTATTTGCCTCAAATAAAATAGAGTTGGGTGTTGTAGTGAGCTGTATGTTGATAATGTTGTTCAAAATCTTAAGGCCACACCAGAGGTGGGTTTCAGCAGGTTCTGACCAGTTCTGGAGAACCGGTAGCAGAAATTTTGAGTAGTTTGGAGAACTGGTAAATACCACCTCTGACTGACCCCATCCCCATCTATTCTTTGCCTCCAGAGTCCCAGCTGATTGGGAAGGAATAGGGATTTTGCAGTAACCTTCCCCTGCCATACCCACCAAGCCATGCCATGCCCACCAAGTCACACCCACAGAACCGGTAGTAAAATTTTTTGAAACCCACCACTGGGCCACACAATTATTTTTCATGTGGATGTTAAACAGTAACCAGAGTAAAGCTGTTTGTGGAACGCCACAGCATAACTAACAAGAAGCAGAGATACAAGTTCCTAATCTTTTATTTTTATTTTATTTTTATTATTCATATTTCTATGCCGCCCACTCTCCGAGGACTCTGGGCGGCTTACACCAAAGACAGTATACTAAATAGCATATTGCCCCCAACAATCTGGGTCTTCTTTTTACCCACCTCGAAAGGATTAAAGGCTGAGTCAACCTTGAGCCGGTGAGATTTGAACCGCTGAACTGCGAACTGAGACAGCTGAAGTAGCTGCAGTACTGCACTCTAACCACTGCGCCACCTCGGCTCCTGTTTCTAATCTGTTTCTGAAATAATACCCTACATATGTGAACCACTGCAACCCAAGATGTATTTCTCCTGTGCCTATATTACAGAGACATTTGTATTGGTCTCATTTTACCATTATTGTATAACTATCTAGGACGCAAAGTATAGTGCATAACTATCTGAAGTGCCTCCATGCTGCTCTCAGATACCAACCCTGTTACAACATTCAGTGTTGCCAGGGTCTGAAGCACTTTAAAATGACCTGTGCCACAAATCAGTTTTAATGAGTATTTAGATCATTACTATAAAGTTTTGTATAAGATTTATTATATCATTAAGTAGATTTAGTTGGCTGTGTTTTTTATGTACACTTATTGTTTTTACCCCTTCTTTTAGATTTATGTAATGTTATTTTTGTATTTTTTTAATGTTTTTAAATTTCTTTTACCCTCACTTCTTTATGTTGGTATTTGACTGTTGATTTGATTTGATAGATAAGAAATAAAGTAAGACTATTGTGGAAAATTCAGAACAATATTGCAGAACAACACTGAGGAGAAACAACCAACCATTGATTCAACAATTAGGGTACCAACTTTACAAAAATAGATAGAATAGAATACTTTATTGGGCAAGTGTGATTGGATACAAGAGGAATTTGTCTCATGTGCATAAGCTCTAAGTGTACATACAAACAAAAAAGTAATAAGATACCAATAAGAGAAGGTAATATAAAAGATGAGAAGGATAATAGTAATATAGTCAGACTGCATGGCTAATATCCTTAGACAAAAGATAGTAGTGTGGGAATTAAATGTCCAGCAGAGTGATGGCACAAGGGAAAAAGTTGTTTTGGCATGCAGTGTCCTATAGCAGCATCCCGAGGGGAGGAGTTGAAACAGTTTGTGTCCAGATTGTGAGGGGTTTGTAGAGCAAAGAGGATCCCTCAACAATTGGAAAGTAAAGATTGCTATGGAAGTTGAGGGCTAGAGAATGGGAAATCCTAGGAATTTCATTTGTTGAAACTTGGGGAAGCTGGACAGTCCTTCTTAGGCAAAACTGTCCTTACAGGATGGCAGCAGAACAGGAGACATCCATTGTGAAGGAGATGGACTTTGGGGTGTGCTTTATTAAGAAGGTTGAGTTTTCACATCTTACCATGTTGCAATTCCTTTATTAGGGCTGTCTTTGAGCTGCATTCTGAGCAATTGAGTAAGGTTTCTATTCTTTGGTTTAGCTGGAACTGCAAGGGACTTTGTCTAGGGGCAGAGAGGATCAAATTGGGTTTGATAGGATTAGGCAAAGAGAGGAGATGGGTTTGAACCTGGTTACATCCAATAGATGGAGCAAGGAGATGCAACCTCCATTTGCTATTAGCCCACCACAAAACAAATAAAATACATGTTTAACAAATGTATTTTAACTCTTAAACTTTATTTGCTTATCATCTGAGTCTTGAGTCTTTGGAGAAAGGCGGCATACAAGTCGAACAAATAAATAAATAAGTCAAACAAATAAATAAATCTGTAACTATGATTGCAATAAACTGAATTTAAAGTAAGATATTCTTTCAGAAGCCAGAACCTTAGGTCACAAAGAAAAAATCTTATGTCCAAATCAGTATAGTTGAGAAACAAAACTCAGATTTAACACAACCAAAATTATAATGTAAGGAATCAAGCCAGGGGTGAAATGCTCCTGGTTCAGACCGGACCTCCCGATCTGGTAGCGATGGCGGCGGGTGGTTCGGAGAACCGGTAGCAAAAATCCCTGCCCCCCCCCATACCCAGCTGACCCGCCATACCCAGCTGACCCATACGATCATTAGAGGCTTTTTTTATTTTTAAAAGCATTTTTTCTACAACCTCTTTAGCCGAAAAAAATGCTTTTAAAAGTAAAAAAAAAAGCCTCTGATGATCACACGGCTCAGCTGGGATCGTCAGAGGCTTTTAAACGCATTTTTTTCTACAACCTCTTCGGCCAAAGAGATTGTAGAAAAAATGGTTTTAAAAGTTAAAAAAAAAAGTTGGCCACGCCCACCCAGTCACATTACCTCCCCACAAGCCACGCCCACAGGACCGATAATAACAAATTTTATATTTCACCACTGAATCAAGCATGTTGAAATAATAAGCTTTCTCAAGAAGTTGAAGCTTTAGTGATCTAAATAAAATGTTACATTGCCCTTATGGAGATCAGTAAAAACTGGCTTCCCTGAACTGATCTCCTAGAAATGATTCTTGAATGCCTTACTCTTATGCTATCCTGAAAAGTATAGGCTTACCAGTACTATGGATACCGAGGATGTGTCACACATGAGTCTTCAATTAACATATAATCATCTGTTGTAGTAACTGAAATATAAGATAAATTTGTAGCAATATATTGTTCTTTACAGATAGTACTAAGAGCTTCTCTTCTTTTCTAATTTTATGATTCTGTTCAATCACAATCTCCTGGGCAGTCTCTTTTATATTAGCCCTTTCTTTTTACTTGCATTAAAACAGTTGCTGCTGACTAGGCTTGTAGCAATTATGGTGCGTCTCTGAGAACTAATGATGAATATGGAACTCCTGGCTACCTTACTAACAAGTGGATCATTTCCTAGATTTTAATCATATAAACGGTATCTTAAGTAAAAGTAAAGGTAAAGGTTCCCCTCGCACATATGTGCTAGTCGTTTCCGACTCTAAGGGGCGGTGCTCATCTCCGTTTCAAAGCCGAAGAGCCACGCTGTCTGAAAACATCTCCATGGTCATGTGGCCAGCATGACTAAATGCCAAAGGCGCATGGAACCTGTTACCTTCCCACCAAAGGTGGTCCCTATTTTTCCACTTGCATTTTTTACGAGCTTTCGAACTGCTAGGTTGGCAGAAGCTGGGACAAGTAACGGGAGCTCATCCTGTTACACAGCACTAGGGATTCGAACCACCAACCTTTCAATTGACAAACTCAGCATCTTAGCCACTGAGCCACCACATCCCTTGTATCTTAAGTACTGCTATACAAATGCTGCTACAAAGTTTGGTGATCACACCTGTGTTTCTTTTCTCTTTTTCTAGTAGCTCAGATTTGAACCACAGTTCTCAGAGAGGGAGATTCTTCCTGCTGCTATTCTTCTAAAACCCAATTTAAGATTGCATTGAGGCACTGTATTACAAATGTCCCCTCCTGTCAGGAGAAGTTACTGTCTGCGTTGCCAATTATTTTATATCACTTATATTGCACTGGATCTAGTTTAAGACAATGTCATACATGTCCAAATAAATATCAAGAGAAGTAGATGTCCAACTGCAGCTTGTTCACTAAATTAGGTTGAATTTGTAATAATTGTGAAATGTTATTTATAACTTAAATCTAACTTAAATTTTAAGCAGGATCAATGAAACTGTTGCAACTCCATAAAAATCTGTATTTAGGAACAGGGAAAGAATGAGCAAACCATTAAGAGAGGACTTTCAGCAAAGACCACTCAGTGCTGGGAAAGAGGAAGATATGAGAACCCTCCAAAGAACTCTAGCCTTAATTTTATCTAATGTAAGATGGAGCAGAAAGGACCCTAATGAACTTTCAAGGTTCTGTTACTGTGCCCTATTACAATCAAGGGCTTTCCCAGTGTCCCTGCCATGACTGTTTCTTGATCTTGGCTACCTAAAGAACTGACAACAATATTGAAAGCTTCCAGAGGTTTTTTTTTTCTTTCTCTTTCTCAGGACTGGCTTGCAGCCACCTACTATTTTTATTTTCCAAGAATGATTATGGGGCCTAGTAAGTACAGATTATGCTACAGGCTGGGGCCATGGTATATTAGGTACAAGCCAGCTACCACTGATAGATGCCAATAGGAAATTGTATAGGGATGCCACTAAGTACACATTGCCTTCTGTGTTGATTATGATTTTGATTGAATATGTGCCATCAAGTCATTTTCAGCTCCAAGTGACCACAAAGATAATTTTTCTCCATAATGATCTTATCCCTAAGCTGTTCTTTTCAAGATTCACAAAGCATTCATTGGCATTGTAACTGAGTCCATCCACTTCGCTGCTGGTTGTTATCTTCTTTTTCATGCTACCTTTCTCTGCATTAGAGCCTTTTCCAGAGATCTAGGTCTTTGCATAATATATCAGAAGTAGAATAATTTGAGCCTGGTCATTTATGCCTCAAGTGAGGACTCTGGGCTGATCTGTTTGATGATCCATCAGTTTGTTTTCTTGACTGTCCGCAGTACTCTCAGGAGTCTCTTCAAACACAAAATTCAAAAGCATCAATCCCCTTTCTTCCCTGTTTTTGTTGAGTTTGAAAGCAGCTATCTTTACTTGCAAATACGGGGAGGGTATTGTTTTGTATTTTAAGGAGGGCTGAAGGGCTCCAGCTGGGTCTTCTGTTTGTTACCTCGCTAATCTTGAGAATAAGCAGAGACTCAGCTTAACTTGGAGCTTGTGATGCCTGTGAATTATAATGAATGTACATCCTGCCTCCTGAAAATATATTTAGGCATGTTAAGGGTTTGCTAACTTATTGTTTTGCTGTAAGGAGTCTACTTTATATCTGGTTCATGAGGTTCTGCTCAATTTTACTCTCCCAACTGGCATTCACAATTGAGTTCCTGTTGCTACATTCTTTTAAGAGTAATGCTTCCTCATTTATCTTTCTGTAAGGGTGCCAGATAACCTGACTTTACATAAAACTCCTCCTTTACCTATTTCATTACTGCCATCCACTCCAATTAGTTGTATGATTTCCAATATTTGTTTTGTTTCTTCCAAATAGAAAACATTTATTCTAAAAGCTGATGAGAAAGAGGTTCATAGCCATTTATATATTATTATCACCAATTTGAAAAAAAGGGAAACGTTTAGATTCCATTGAAATTTCTACGGTTTGCATAATGAACTCTTTTTTTTTTAAATGTTTTTTGTGCATCTAATCATGCAACATGTTTTGCTTTAAGGGTTTGAATTTTAGGGTGTTTTGCTCAGAAAATAGACTTTAAAAATAAATGTTAATAATGTTAATACAAAATGTTTGGAATCCTAAGTCTGACTCATGCATTATAATATGCCTTCCTTCATATCATATGAAGTCCTCCCATGAACCATGATGCTAAAGTAAAACCCACATTATGGTTTGCTGCATTTTCAGTACTTCTATTTTTTTTCTTTAGAAAAGTATTTCTAGACTTTTTACATTAAGTTAATCTTTAAGTGGTAAGCAAGAACAAGCAACCAAAAAAGATAGGGCATGCTATAGCTATCTTAGTAAAATCATCATCATCATCATCATCATCATAACCATTGTCTATCCCTTGCAGAATGAAGGCCTCTTCCACATGTTTTCCACCAATAAGGTCCTGAGCTTTCTTTTGCCAATTGGGCCTGCAATACTTGCTGATGTCATTGATCCATCTTGTGTTAGGTATCTTTTGTAGATGCTTTTTATCAAGTGGGATCCATTCTATGACTGCCTTGGTCCACCTGCCATCAGTTCTTCTTAGTAATAAAAACATTCACAAAAATCACTGTCTGATATCAGGGGATAAAAGAAGGATGTCTTCAACAGAAATGCAACCCAGGGAATGTTCATATAAAGTTGAAGGAATAGGATTCCAAAAATATGGGTTTCGGAGATTATAAACTATAGTTAGACTAGCTGAGAAATCTTATATTATGGCAATAGGTAAAAAAAAAAAGCTCAATCTAGGCCAGAAGGAAACTTGGACCATAAGAAAGGCTGAGTGCCAAAGAATTGAGGCCTTAGAACTATGGTGCTGGAGAAGACTCCTGCAAGTCCCTTGGACTGCAAGGCGATCAAACCGGTCAGTCCTAGAGGAGATCAATACTGACTGCTCTTTAGAAGGCCAGATCCTGAAGATGAAATTCAAATACTTTGGCCACCTAATGAGAAGGAAGGACTCACTGGACAAGAGCCTAATGCTGGGAAAGATTGAGGGCAAAGGAAGAAGAGGACAACAGAGAATGAGGTGGCTGGATGGAGTCACTGAAGCAGTAGGCGTGAGCCTAAATGGACTCCGGGAGATGGTAGAGGACAGGAGGAGGAACGTTGTCCATGGAGTCGCGATGGGTCGGACACAACTTCTCAACTAATAACAACAACAAAGACCAGAAGAGGGAAAGCTGGAAGAAACATAAGCATGTCATGGGGATATATTAGGGGGAAAAAAAGAAGGCTTGCACTTCTTTGATTTCCAGACCTTTCCAGGTGCCTTCTTTTTTTCCTTTAGATTAATGGAATACTGTTGGTCAAATGAATGATAATGGACACTTTTGTGATTATCAGTCTATAAATTTCAGAAGGAGGAGATCCATAAAGAAATATAGCTCCTAGAACCGTGATGGTGAACCTATGGCACGCGTGCCACAGGTGGCACGCGGAGCCATATTAGTGGGCACGCCAGCTCAGCTGATTTTCGGGCCTTCTGGGCCCACCAGAAGTAGGGAAACAGGCTGTTTCCTGCCTCTGGAGGGACAGGGTGAGTGGGTGGGGAAGGCCCGCTTTTCTTTCTTACCTGGCTCCAGATCCTGCCTATTTATCTGGGAGGGGCGAAAACAGCCTTTTCCACTCCCTTGGAGGCCCTACAGAGGCTGAAAGGGCCCATTTCCTGACTCCCGGTGGGACAAGAAGTGACGTTTTTTGCTGTCCCTGGCCTCCAAAGATTCCTAGAGAGGCTCCTAGAGATTCCTAGAGAGGCTCCTAGAGACTCCTAGAGAGGTTCTGGAGGCTGGGGACAGCCAAAAACGTCACTTCCTGTCCTACCGGGAGTCAGGAAATGGGCCCTTTCAGCCTCCGTAGGGCCTCCAAGGGAGTGGGAAAGGCTTTTTTCGCTCTTTCCAGATAAATAGACAGGATCTGGAGCCAGGTAAGAAAAAAAAACGGGCCTACCAGGCCCTCATGTGCCAGGAGTGGGGGGGAGGGGCTTGCGCATGCATGCGTGTGGGCACGTGCGCGCATGACCCGCCCCGGCCCCCCCTCTCCTGGCACGCAATGGCAAAAAGGTTAGCCCTCACTGTCCTAGAACATCCTTTCTAGGACCTACTGTGACACCATTTGTTTTTCTCATATTCATAAGCAGAGGATGATAATGTGGGGAAAATAAATGCTTTGTTCTTCAGTGCTCATAGTTTGTGATATACTAAAGAAAACTTGACTCACACAGAAATTAAAATTAGATGGCTCCCCACCCCATCCAGATAATCTCTCAATCCTGTTTACAATGGTAGATACAGTATATGTAGGATTCTTCTGCTTGTAATGCTTTCATCAGATTCCAAACTCAAGTCTATGCTCCAAAATCATCAAGTGTAAAAAAGGAATGGCCAGAATATATTCTAAGTCAGGGGTCCCCAACCCCTGGTACATGGACTGGCATCGGGCCATGGCATTCCAGAAACTGGGTCATGCAAACAAGTGAAGCCCCATCTATGGGATGCAGGCTGCACATGAAACCACACTCCCTCTTGTCTGTGGAAAAACCCCTCTCCACGGAACTTGTCTCTGCTGCCCAAAAGGTTGGGGGCTCTTTTAACTTACTACTGTGTATTTCCTTTTACCCCATACCCCACCAAGTCCTATCACTGTCAAAGAAGGACAATAGCAGATTTTAGCTACTTAATTTTCATGGAGAATTGGAAAAGGTTAAAATAGAAATTTAGTTTCTACCCCTTCACAACCCCATGAGGTTTTTGAAAAAAAATACATTATTTTCAAAAAGTAATGTAACTAATAACACCTTTGGTTCTAATTGGTTATTAGATGGATGGCTACTGACTAGGGTTGAAATAAACATAATGCTTCTTGTAATATATATATATATTTAATGGAAATAAAGGGAGTGATTTCTTCAAACTCCAGTAAAGAACGAAGGAGGAATGCCTCTCTTCCCAGCTATGATCCTAAATAAAATCTCATCTTTTGTAGCTGTAACCTTAAGAAATAAGTTCAGATGGTGCCAATAGGATATTCCTTTTACTATGTCCAAGTATTGTCAAATTGTCACAGAGGATAACTGACTTAAACCCTGCCTCTGTCCACCCCTCAGCCTTATGTTTGCGATTCCATTAAAAATAAAGCTTATGTTGTTTTTAATAGTGTGTTCAGCATCATGTCTACTTTGCTCTTTTTTCATTAGAGGAATGTGCTTAATATAGCCTTTGGCACAGGACTTTCTCTTTGACCTAAACTAAGTGAAGGATTTTCTGTAGTCTATATTTCAGTGTGCAGCCAAAGAAATACAACACTAATTAATGGCAATAAATGTTTCTCTGAAGGGCTTTCCCCTAACTTATTCTCTCCTTATGCCTGAGTTGGACTACAGGCTTTAGAATTCCCAGCCAGAAGGACCAAGGTACGGGAATGTCAAAAGTTGGAGTTCACAAATGGAAAATGCCAAATTAGGGAACTTTATTTTTTTTTTTTGTTAGGTCAAATAGAATAAGCATACCAATGCTGTAGATTAAGGGTTCTCTAGACAGTGGTGGGCTGCAACCGGTTTAAAAACCGGTTCGGGGAACACGCGCTTAGCGCATGTGCGCACCTAGAGCACTCACACGTAGCGCTAAAATTTGAGGTTTTTAAAGTTCAGCTGCTTACCTTTTAAATCAGCCCCAGTAAGTAGGACAGCTGAAGCACGTAAATCAGCTGTAACGTGCGATTCAGATGAGCTAGAAACAAGGAAATAAAGGACAGGATAGGATAGGTGGATGGGCTGGGCCAGTTGATCGTCGGAACTACCGGTTTGCCTGAACTGGTCTGAACCGGCTGAATCCCATCACTGCCTCTAGATTAGAGAGTTGCAAGCAGCTGAGAAGGATGCTCAGATATTTATGTATTTGTTTGTTGAATTGGTATATCTTACATCCCTGGAGTGTACAGGATGTGTGTTAGTGATGATAGTGAATTTATTTGATGCTAAATATGAATTTAGCATATTCATTTCTACCAGTTGTATCTGTAACATCCTGATTATGTAAGATTAGAGTTGCCATTATACTAAGGTGAAATAGTACAGATTTATTCTTTATCTCCCATTCTTTAAATTGAAATAAAAATCAAAGCATACATGTATCGGTGCTAATTAGACAAGATTATAGAGCCAGTAAATAAGAATGTAGCTTATTCCCACATTCCATGCTTAGACAAATTTTAAACCGAGGCTATCACCCATCTTTGACCAGCAGGAAAAATGGAAATTTAATGGCATTCTCTTCTAGAATAATAACCTGAAATCAAATTATATTAATAATTTTATCCAATAGATGCACAATAGAATGCAAAGGTGCACAAAATCAGGGCAATAAAATCACCATAAAATTAGAAACAAATATAATTTATATGGGGTATAATTTTAATTTGCTTAATGGAAAGGTCATTAACACAAATAAATTAATTGTAAAGGATGCATCAAATATGACATATCTGTCTAAAACAATACATGCTATACTTCATTTCCGGGGTAACTAAATAGTAAGAAAAATGAATTATAAATAAAATAATAAAATAGAATAAATGAAGGCCTGGTATAACTAATTGTTTTAGAAATTATATTCTTAGTGATATTTCTAGGAAATAACTGTTAAATATTCATATACCAGTTTGATTTTGTTCTTATGAGTATTTCATATGATGCAAAGTCCAAAGGTCTAGGTAACCACACAGGCTTACAACTGCTGTTTCTCTACTTGTTTTATGAGCTCCAGCAAATAATATAATTGACTCCAGTTTGTCATGCTCGCAGTAAGACTTTTTTTCAGCTTAAGAAAACTCATGTATCACAATACATTACTGGTGACATGAAGTACATAATAGGGAACAGGTTTCTCATTAAATTAATAAGAACTGTTTTTTCATTTTCACTTTTCTCATGTTGCAGTTGCTGCTCTGAAGGAAGGAAGTGTCTGAAATATTGAAATACGTGGTTCTCCAATCAGTCCGTAATTCATGGGGAAAGGGAAAAAATGCTCTTACAGTCAAGGAAGTTAGTCCTAAAAGAGATCATAACTAGGTTAGCATATCTCTGGACTCAAGTATAGCTCTTTCACATGAAATCTCCATAGCAATAGCAATAGGAATAGCACTTAGACTTATATACTGTCTCATGGTGCTTTACAGCACCCTTTGAACAGGTTACAGAGTCAGCATATTGCCCCCAACAATCTGGATCCTCATTTTACTGACCTCAAAAGAATGGTAGGCTGAGTGAACCTGGAGCCAGTCAGGATCGAACTCCAAATTGTGGGCAGAGTTAGCCTGCAACACTGTGTTCTAATCACTGCCCCACCTCCTCTTTCATTACACCCAAAAGCAATATTTGGGATGCTTTTATTGAAGCTCAGTTAGTTAGTTAGTTAGTTAGTTAGTAAGTAAGTAAAGTTTTTTTTATTTTTTAAACACACAAACAAACAGACAATGTATCTTTTCTGAACAGAATATTGGCCTGGTTTAAATTTATACAGATTTTTGTTCATCTTTAACACAATTTTATATATTTTTTTTCTCATAGCATTTATTCTCTCTAATTCTAAGAAACCAATATTACCCTTCAACTTAACTTCTCATCCTAATATAATTCATTTTTTCTTTTCCCTCCTTAAAATTTGAACCCCTAAATTTAATTTCACATAACATAATACAATCCCCAATTATTACCTTAAATTCTCTTATTCCAATCACCAATGATTCTTTTATCAACTATTCCAAATAATACATTTCAACAATTAAACATATTCAATAAAAAATCAATTAAGTATCAATCTTACTCCAATACCTCTACATCTAAATTCGTATAACATAATACAATTCCCAATTATTTTCTTAAATTCTTTTGTTTCGATCTTAATAGTTTTTTCTTTATCAATTGTTCCAAATAGTACACTTCGACATTTTTATCAAAAACCAGTTAAATATATCTAAGTAGTTCATAATCCAATATCATTTCAACTTTCTTTTCTTATTTAGTTAAATTCCAACTCTATAATTAAGAATATTCCATTTGTTACAATACACTTCATTAATTAAAAATATTCCAATTATTACAGTCATCATACATCCATATATTTTAAACTCACTTCATTAAAAATACAGTTCATTTCTGCGTATTGACTTCCATATGGTTTTAAAATTACTTAATTAAAAATACATTTTCATCTTTTCCCCAGTATTCATTTCCTTTACCCCATATTCTCCTTCCGTTTCTTTCTCCCTTTCTATCTTTATATTTTACTTTCTTTTTCTTTCCCCTTCTTTTTTTTTTGTATTTTAAAATCCTGATCTCTCTTTTCCCTTTTTGTATTTTAAAATCCTGATCTCTCTTTTCCCTTTTTCTTATCTTCCCACTGTTAATCCCACTGGAATCATTTTGTTTTTTAAGATCATAAACTCTTCTATTTTGCTGTATCTTTCCAGCAAAAAGAAAGAAAAGAAGAAAGGGAAAGAAGCTCAGCTATTTAGAGAACAAATAATTGCTGGAGAACCTCTGATAACCATAAATCTACAGGATAAATGGAAATGGATTATCCTGTATATGGTTTCGCTTTTAAAGGTAGGATGTGTCTACATTGATACAGTTTCAACTATTCTTTTGAGTAGAATAGTTTAGATAGAATCTCAGAACAAGACACTGATGCAAAATGCAGTGATTGAATTGTCCGAAGAAATAACTTGCCATAGCTTTGATTATCATCTTAATATTATAGATTAATCTTAATATTATATTTATTATTATTATTACTCAGGAATCTCCTGTATGCAGTCAAGAGATTAAAGAATTTTCATCCATCTCCCCTAGAAGTATATACAGCTTTCCTGTGCTCTCTCTGACCTTGTGTGTCTTATAAGATAAATAAGAATTCTTATCCTTTCCATCCATACATTCCTTTATGTACTGTTCTGCAATACAGACCCTTCAGGTTATCTGGTACAAATGGTATGCACCGTGTCTGTGCACTTTAGTCTGTTAAAATCTCTACTATTTAGGAATCTGTTTCTTACGAAATAATTATATTAACATTTTTTTTGCAGAACCATAACATCAGCCATGGCCTTAGCTGGGTTATCTTATTT
This sequence comes from Ptyas mucosa, assembly GCA_012654045.1. Lineage (NCBI taxonomy): Eukaryota > Metazoa > Chordata > Lepidosauria > Squamata > Colubridae > Ptyas > Ptyas mucosa. The sequence goes on from WNWU01000001.1 coordinate 24,496,862, forward strand.
TCTAAATAAAATAATCTGTTTCTCTTCTTTGCAGAGAGAGGGATTATTTATTTAAGAATAATTTAAGAATAATTTTGGGGAGTACAGATGGACTGGAAAAGTAACCCATTGAAGAAAATTTCAGTGTGGATTAACTGCCTGCTATACTGTTTCTTCTGTCTTCTGAATTTGGTTTGGTTTGCTACTTTCCCTTTCTGTGACAAGTTCCAGGCCAATGTTTCATTGTTTTTTGTTTTGTTTTTTTGGGAGGAAGAGAGCTTGAGTATTATGACTTATTTTTAGTTTATGTTATTTATTTAACTCTTTATATGCCAAAACTCTGCCCCACAAAATAGAGTGGCTAATGAAATATAATTTTATTTATATCAAACTTAAAACGAATGCTATGAAACCAACGTATAGTACCAAGCTTTGTGGTGTATAACAAGTAGCAACACTGCTTAGTAAATGAAGAGGATTTTAAAGCAATACATCTGTGTATCTACTTTGCTAGTTTTCCCTTCCACCCTGAAGCCAATATCTTAAATGTTGCTGCCCAAACAAGATAATCCTTGTTACACAGTTGGAATGGGTTTCTGGTCAGCTGCTTCCAGAAAGTTTTAGCATATTTTAAGGGTGATGATTGGGGGTTCCCTCAGCTCCATCCAGATGCTATCCAGCATATGAAAAACCTCCTTCATTTGCCATGCACAATTCTCTAATTACACTACAGACTGCATTTTTATTTTTATTTGTAAAAAAGAATTTAATTTTCTGTAGAGTCAATCAGTGGATTTTTTTTTAAAAAAAAGATTCTTAAAACTGTTGGTTGACTGGTCAATTGTTCCACCTTTCAGGGTGGCAGCAATGAGTTCAGTTTTTTTTATTGCTTGACTGCTTGCTTGGTGTCAGGATCTGACTAGCCAAGATGCAGCCATTGGGTAAGTCCTGTTGAAGAATTGGAACTTGAAGAAGTTCTGTGGGTTGATGTGGGGCTGAAGACTACCCTAAGAATGTAATGTTAGGAGAAGTAGTGATCAGGTAGCTCCTTCCTAGGAATAATGGGAATGGAAAAGAATTCTACCTGGCAGGTTACAAAAATACAAGAGCTAAGTACAATTATACTTTCAGTTGCACACTTTAAATGAGGCATGGCCTGGTCAATTTCAAGGCTTTAACTAGGCAACCAACCCATTCAAAAAGAAAAAAAAATGGTGGAGACTGGAATTTTTATGTCCCAAGCAGCCAAAAGTGGACTAAGAAATGGGTGAAGAGATGAGCAATCAAATTGAAGACTGAAATCCATAAGAAACCAGCAAAATTGGAACCACAGAATTGCCAGCACAAAGGATATCATTTCAGATTGTCCATCAAAGTGTTTTTTGTTGCCCGCCACAGTTTAAGATGGAATATTAAGGGTAAACATCACTTCCCTGGGTCTAGCAGTTTTACCCATCCTTGAGCGGTCTCAGCTGTAGAAGGACTCTGAAATATAGATAGAGATATGCAGACACGTATGTTCAGGAAGCAGAAGCCTGGGTTGGTTTGCCTTAACTAGATGTTGAAATATTAACAGAAAGGAAGTGAATTTAACCTTCTGGAGAAGTGGATAGTTTCAGAGTATGAACACCACAGTTGAGAAAGCACTGCACTGTATGACCTGCATATGCATTTCTGTGGATTTTAGAATTCCCTAAAAGAAATCAGTGTCCTGCTAGAATCAGATAGGATTAGGGTTTTAAAGCACTTTTATGTTTTGCACTTCTTAAAATGTGCTTGAATGAAAATATACTTAGAGCTACAAGTCCACATTTGGTCTTTACTGAGACTGTGTTCCTCTCCAAGGTGTTTTTACTTTTTCTGCCCTGTTCAAGTAACAAACTACTTTCTCTTTTTTCTTTCTTTGGAAGATTTTTAAATTGGAGTGGGGGGCGGGCAGTGAATTCCCCAGGCTTGGTTAAGTATATCTTTTAAATGTGGAGGAATATTTTCAACTAAGTCCTGGTTATTAATTCTTAACAGACCATTCTGTGTTAAGAACCAACAGTCTTCCTAATGAAAGCAGGTTAGCTATTTTGGGTTGTACCCAAATTTAGGGGGAAAAAAGATTCAGGATTCCCCTTTTTTTAAAGTTTACAGCGTAAAAAGAGAAATATTTTTTAGAAATTTTCAAGTTTCCATTAAACTTGAAGTTGGAGGTATGGAAGTATGGATGTAAAAGGTATGAACTAATCTTTCAAAACGTGTTCTGTGAATCTTTGAGTTCAGTAATAAGTAATAGGTATGCAGAAATAAACTCTAGGCCTTAGCACTTAATAATGTGGCAACCTCCAACAGCATTTTAGAGATGTGGCTTATTAACAGGCATAACAGCAGAATGCCTAACCTGTTTTCCAGCAATTTGTGCTGATGTAGCATGGGAGAAGATTTACGCATTGCTTTACTTTACATTTGTTATCCTTATCAATAATGATATTTGGCAAGTGGTTGGGCCTGAGCTTAATGCATTTTACCATGAGAGGTGAGTCAAAGCACTTCATTTGGAAGATGATGTAAGCTAGTGCTCTCTCTCTCCCTCTCTCTCTCTCTCTCTCTCTCTCTCTCTCAAACTTGCATCAGAATTTTTTAGGATAGCATAATAGCAGAAAAAATATTGTGTGCACGTTGAGTTGTGAGAATAGAAAGCAACTTGGTACTGTTGTATATTCACCAATAGAAAAAATAAAGTACAAGTGTAAGCATATATCACATAGTTGTGATATCCATTTTTCAAATTTATTTTTTTATTCATTTGAAAAATACATTTTCAGTACTAAATTATAGAGCATTTGACACATGTGCAAGGCACTGTTACTTTCTCTATCTCTCTCCTGCTATCAAGTGTTTATCCAGATTTCTGCAACCCTGATTTGTCAGCTTTATTACTGCAGATGTCCTTCTTCGAACAGGATAGGCATATTGGGGGAAACGAGCAACTGCTACATTGCCAGGGGGAAAGCAATGCGTTAGATATTCAAAAGTGTTGTGGATAAAAAATATCAGCTCATTTTGAAGTCTGATTTTCCAATGAACAACTTCTTTAATGACCGTCTGTGCTTAATAGGAGATGGCAGTAGTTTTGAAATTGTTTTTAAAAGCATTCCCATTTAGCATTCATTATTTCTTGCAAAATATGAGGACTGTCCTGGCAAGAAAAATCTCCCTTGTTTGAAAAGGGGACAGTTTATACATAAAAGAATATGTTGCAGATAAAATTAGAAAAATGCTATTAAGCCAACCCATTCCCACTTTTGCATTATTGATGCCTGCTTATTCAGGAAAAAGCTGGTGCCCAGAAGCCCACTGAAGTTCTTGATATGATCAGAAAAAAGATTTCCCATTCCATCTATCTTGGGAAGCACCATACCCAGAGCACTGCTGTCCCCTTTTCATTCAATGTCAACTCTTTTCTTTCAACTCAACTTTGCTACAGTTCAGGAGTTAAGGATGCTAAATGAAACTAGCAGGAGTTTTGGAAAATGGAGTCTTGTTCTCTATTTTTCAATAGCGTCCTTTGCTGCTTTTTACCTCGACTGGGTTTTTAATAAGTTAATATGTTTGATACTTTTCTCTCTTTGCATCTAAGTTTTAGAATCTTTGAAGAGGACAATCATCTGAATAATAGAGAAAAGAAAGCACCTAAATACTCACTCTCTGCCATAACCACTCATCTTGAAATACAGGTAGTCCTCAACTTACAACAACAATTAAGCCCAAAATTTATGTTCTGAGTGAAAAATTTGTTAAGTGAGTTTTGCCCCATTTTACGACTTTTCTTGCCACATATGTTAAGTGAATCACTGCAGTTCTTAAATTAGTAAAACGGTTGTTAAGTGAATCCAGTTTCCCCATTGACTTTGTTTGTCAGAAGATTGCAAATGGTGATCACATAACCATAGGATACTGCAACTGTAATAAATATGAGTTTGTTGTCAAGCATCCAAATGTAAATCACAGAACCATGGGGATGCTGCAACGGTCATAAGGGTGAAAAATGGTCATAGGTCATTTTTTTTCAGTGCCATTTTAACTTTGAATGGTCACTAAGTGACCTGTTGTAAGTTGAGGATTACCTGTAGTTATTCGTATCCTTTACAACTCTTCATTATTTGTTCAGTCCTTCTGTTACTTAATTCCATCAAAGATATAAGAAGAGGCCTTCTGGTTAAAGACAAAGGTCCATGAAATCCAGGATTCTATGTCTCGCCACGGCCAACCAAAGGCATTTGGTCTCTTTTAAAGCCAACCAGTTGGGACAATTACCACAACTATTAGTAGAAAATTCCAAGTTTAAATCTATGCTGAATAAAAATATTTCCTGAATCTATCTGCATTTAATTTTAAAGAATGATTAGAAATTCTAACACTGTGAACGAGGAAATTTCCTCCCCATTACCAATGCCTTTTGTTATGTCTTCCATTTCCTCCTTCATTTTAAGCTAAAAAGTTCTAATTGATGTAGTATTTTTAATGGAGCAGTTGTTCCAACCACCTAATAATGTTGCTTGCGTCTTTATTATTTTTTACTTCTGTACAATATGTATAACTTTTTAAAGATGTGGTGACCAGAACTTACACAATATTCCAAATACGGTTGGACCATAGATTTATATAACGGTATCGTATCAACAGTTACATTTCCAGTTCCTTTTAATTCCAAACATGCAAATTGCATTATTTTAATTTAAAAAAAAGCTATATACTATATAGGCATTTTCATAAACCTGTCTACCATGACTCTAACATCCTTTCTTGGTCAACCACTGCCAATTTGCATTAATGTATACACTGCCACAGCAAAAGCGAGGCAGGTACAATTCATCCTGGAGGCTTCTCTTTTTTTAATTTCAAAGATATAAGGTAAAACTCAGAAAAGGAGGTTGTCTCATTTTTCCAGTTACAGGTACTGAAATTTATATTAGTTTTTCAACTGTGCCTTGATCTTTTAACTCAGCTGCAAACTCTATTGCTAACGTACAACCATCTTGGCAGTACATTGAATATTGTATATCCTCTTCACTGTTTTCTTCACTGACTTAGTTTCTTGGCATAACTTAATGATTTATTTATTCTACAGTATTAAAATGCATTTATCTTCTCCCTGTATCTAAGTCCCACAAAGTGATAAATGGATTTTTTTTAAAAAGGCATATTTAAAATAACAAATATTAAAAGTTGATTCATTTGGCAACCACCAGTAAATGCAAAATTTTAACGAGGTGCATCTTGAATTGCTGGGGGCAGGAGATTCCAAATGTAAGATGTCATAATTGAAATGGCTAAGCTAAATGTTGCCAACTACTACATTTCTGAAGAGAACAATCCTTTCATCTATCACGAATTTTCAGTTTTCATACCCTATGTTCACAAGACTCAGTAAAAGCAAACAAAAGAATCTGAATTTTCTTGTTTAGTCTTTCCCAAGCTTGTGTCTCCAGATACGTTGGATTACAATTTGCAGAATTCTCTGATAAGATGACTGACATGTCTGCAGGATATTACTTTAGAGAGATCTGCCCATATCAGGCTAAATTTAGTTGAAATCATATTTTGGCTTTTTTTCTTCTGAATAACAGGTTTATTAATTAATTGATTTATTCTTTGATTTAGACATGCATGCTTTCCAAGCTTTCTTCTGAACTTCATGTAAAACTACAGCTATTTCTGTGTTTTCTATCCTTTTCTTACCACTTCTTTGAAAGACTTCATATTTTATTTTTAACAGAAATGGAGATAAAACAGTGACATATGCTCAAGAAGGATATGCATGTTTGTATAAACAGGGGACTGGAAGTTTGTAGTCTATCCGGAACATGAATAAGACTTGGAGCAGTTTCATTATTTTAGTGCATCTGCTTCCCTGCTTGGCTGGAATGAATTTTTCTAAAGGAAACTAAAAAGCCAGAAATTAAATTGATAGAATACAGTACTATATACAATTTATATGTGTTGATTGTGTGCGCCTGCTATGTAGAATTAAAGAAAGAAAACATTGTAAAATAAGCTGCCTTGGCTGTAGGTGCCAGCCAATGTATTAAGTCAATTTTTAGCTCATATAGACCATCACCTTTCTTATCCTGATTTTCAGGATCTCTGCCGAAAAATCCTTCCAATGTAAGGATCAATATTCTGAGAATTCAGAATTTGCTTTTAAAACTAAGGTGAAGCTCAATATGTATTAATATTTTGAATAGTGAATCTAGAGATGTGAAAATGGCTGTGAACAATGTAGACATCAATATTTGTGAACCTCTTTAGGCAATATAATAAGTGGAGAAGTATATATTATTAGTTGTGGTATGCCTGATTCACAAGAACTGCACTTGTTTAAAAAGTGCTCAGTTAAATATGGCAATTACATCAGGCAGTTTTGTGGTGGCGAGCCATGGTGGCACAGTGGTTAGAATACAAGATTGCAGGCTAATTCTACCGACTGCCAGCAGTTCAATCCTGACTGGCTCAAAGTTGACTCAGCCTTCCATTCTTCCGAGGTCGGTAAAATGAGGATCCAGATTGTTATGCTGACTCTGTAAACAGCTTAGAAAGGGCTGGAAAGCATTATGAAGCGGTATATAAGTGCTATTGCTATTGTTGTGCAAATGAATAATGTTTGGGATCAATTATCATTTCACTGATTTTTGTAACAATTATGCATAATTTTCTTTGATAATGTTGTAAGATGAGCATATTTATTTAAAATATTACTAGACAATATAACATTTGCATTTGAACAGTCAGATGGTTTTTCTGTTCTGCTTTTATGCTGATATACTGTATACTTTAACCCAAGTTTTAGCTCAAAGCCAAATACATAGATCTAGCTTAGAACATAATATCAAACTAAGACTTGACACTATATGAATCTCAAGAATCCTTAAGCTTGCATTTCCCTCTTCACTTCCTTGGATTCTATCAAACATAATGTATCCATTTATATAAACATCATACTGATTTTCATTTGCATTGTGAATCAGGATTGGAAGGCATTATTTGATTCAGTTTATAACTTAGGTTTTAAGGAAATCAGAATTTGCTTGTTCAAATAAAATTATGAACTGTGGTTTGTTTTATAGCTAGAATGGAGAGGAAAAAAATAATGAATTATTTGTACAAGGGGAAATTAGTTTATTTTATTTATTTATTTATTTCATCAAGCATGTATAAGTTAACAGATATAAGTATAAACATGATTATGAATACAGGAAATAGATACAAATGGGACAGTAGGACAAGGATGGTAGGCACGCTGGTACGCTTATGTATGTCCCTGAAAGACCTCTTAGGAATGGGGTGATGTCAACAATAGAGAGTTTGACAGGTAGGACACTGTAGCAGATCATTTTGTGTACTACGCTTAGGTCAGACTGAAGTTAGCGTAGTTCTAAGTTGTCTAAGCCCAAAATTTGAAATCTGGTGGCATAAGTTATTCTGTTGCGGGTAGAGGAATGGAGGACTTTTCTCGTGAAATATCTCAGGACTCTCTCAATTGTATTAATGTCCGAAATACAGTGCGGGTTCCAGATAGATGAGCTGCATTCGAGAATTGGTCTAGCAAATATTTTGTTTCCTCTAGTTAGTAGTACAATATAACAGAGAAGAAGTTACACAAGATTAGGTTAACAACATTTAATGCCTTTTTGGCAGTGCTGTTACAGTGAGCTCTGGCACTTAGATCATTTGAGATGAGTCCTTGACAGAGTGAGGGTCGTCTATGAGGTCGTATCCTCCCAGCTTCTATTTTGTGATTCTGATTCTTTTTGCCAATGTGTAAGACAGAGCATTTGTTGGTTGAGATTTGGAGTTGCCAGTTGTTTGACCATTCTGACAGATAGGGTAGCAGCATTGTCGGTGGTGTTGAATAGTTTTACATCATCAGCAAAGAGAATACTGTTGCTTATAATATGATCGCAAAGGTCGTTTATGTAAAGTATAAAGAGTGTGGGTCCTAAAACGCTTCCTTGGAGGACACCACTGTTACAGGTACAGGGTTTGATAGGGCGTTCCCTATTTTGATTACTTGTTGCTTTGTTTGATAGGAACTCGGCTATCCACTTATGGAAAGCACAAATTTAAATCTATGTTTTTTACATATCATCAAATCTATGTTTTTTACATATCATCAAATGTGATTTTGGTGGGAGATTTGAATACAACTCTTAGAGTTCCCTGATCTATTTACTATATAGGAACTGAAAGAATTTTCTCTTCTTTATTTAACAGTGACTTAACATAGTATATGATTAGCATTACTATAGATGTTAAAAATAAATTTACTTATGTGTTTCTTGAGATAGTCCTCAGTATTGTGAGGAAAGTTAATTTGTGAAATGAAAGAAAAAGGAAAAGATTTGTCATTTTCAAATATTTTGCAAAATTTCTGTCCCTGATAGCATAGATAGCAAAATCCTATGGTTCTTAGAAAAGCCTATCTCTGTTGATTCACATGAATTCTTTTGAAATGGGATAGGTACAAATATACTAAATTCTCTGCTTATCTTAACAATTGCATTCAGATCTTATTTTTCCTCTCTTTAAAAAATAGAGATTCTTAAAAACTTTATGCTTGGGTACCCAATTGTAGGAGCTTTGTAAAAGAATATTCACAATTGTGGTCAGTCCCATGAGGAATTTCAAAAAATGTCTCCTCCAGTAAACTTTTCATTTGGCACAATTCCTTTTTAATTATAGTACAGAACAACTTCATCTCACAGTCTTCCCATGTTCAGATGTTTCCAGTTTACCAGATATGCTATATGGTTAGCTTTTTTCTTCTTCTGTTCAATTGTGTCCAGTTCTCTGAGACTGCCTGGACATGTCCCTGCAGTTTTCCTGGCAAGGTTTTTCAGGAGTGATTTGCCTCATTCCTAAGACTAAGAGAAAGTGATTGCACCAAGGTTACCCAGCTGGCTTTGTACTTAAAGTGGGACTAGAATTCACAGATTCCCAGTTTCTAGCCTGGTACCTTAACCACTGCACCAAACTGGCTAGACCCAATCCTCATGTACAGTTTAGATGAGGATTATTGTTCCTACAACCTGCAAAACTACTTTGAGTAAATTTGACTGTTAGTAATTTTAGAGCAAAAAAAATGAATTTGCAAGGGAGTGATTATTCATTATGGTAAGGATTTTATGCTTTCAAAATCAATCAATTTTGATTACGCAATTGTTGGTACAATCAAAACAGCACCTCCATCATGCCTTGGGAGACTAGCTAGCTGCTGTTAGAAACAAAATGCTGGAATTTCTGATCCCTGGTTTACTGGAGATGTTGGTTTCAACTCATACAATTCCCAGCCAATATGAGAGTAGACAGGCAACGAGTTGGAGAAGGTTGATCTAATTAACAAATAGTGGTTCTTAGATGGTTCAGTGTCATGGAAGAGGTAAAATACCAGTTTATCTTTTGCAGGATTGGTATTTATATTGGAAAACTTGACATTTTTTCTTTTATCACCAATATTTTATGGCTGTCTTCACTGTCATATGGGTGCAATTGTTTGATCAGTAGTGTTACTTAGGTACGTTAAGAATAGCTTATTTAGGCATATCAATCAAACAAACATTTTATTTTTAGATGAAACAATCCTATTTTTGTATACATTGATTTGAAAGCCTTACTGACTTTAGTTCTTATGTAAAAGGAAGAAAAATATAAGGAGTCTGGTTTTAGTTTAAGACCTTGCTCTTTTATAATCTCGGTAAACAAAAGACTAATGTGCAGGGGCTCAAATTTAGGTACTGGAAAGCCATGTTATTTCCTTCAGCAAATAAATCACCGTTCTGTACAATGCACTAGATTAATTCAAATATAAAAGGATGTGTATATTAAGAATAAGCAGACCTATCAACAGAGGAAAATCACTGACAGGCCTTAAATATGTCCTATGTACAAGTGATGTCTTTTTGGAGACAAGTCTGTCACAGTTGTTCCCTAATAACTTTTGACAAGAGGCAGGCCTTATTACAGTTTTCCTGGTAGTTTATCTTAAGGAGATTGTTTAATTTCTTTGTATGGTTATTTTATCATTTTTTAAACAAAGAAAAATTTGCATTTGTGAGTGCAGTTGCATTTAAATGAGGCAAGTTGCTGGTTACATTAGAAAAATAAGCAAAGGACAAAGAGGACACACACACACACACAAATACATACTTTGACGAATGTTCCTGGAAGTCCATAGTTTATGTGTTCACTGCCATTGAAATGAAGCAATCTACTCGGCACGCCATAATTATTCATCCTAATTGTATATCCTAGATTGTTTATTGTTCTCTTGTGTGTGTTTTTATTTGTTTGTTTGAAGGTACAAAAAATACACATTTGCTTTGATACCTTTAATAGAACATTTTGTTATCCATCCCTTAAATCCAGAATTCTCTTCAGATTTTATAACAGACCTACATTCCCATACTCAGTTTAGTGCAGTCTTCCAGATGTTTGGAATTATAATTTTTAGACTACCTGCCAATACAGTTGATGGCTATTCTGGCATGGATTTCTGGAGAGATGCAAGTTGGGAAAGACTATTCAGTGAAAATGGAACATTTCAGGGACCACAACTTTATATAAGAAGTTAATTAGAACAACTAACATGAGCTATATAATGTGAACTAGAAAAAGCAAATTGGAAAAGAAATATGATGGACAAAATAGGAAGACAAATATTCTCTCAAGAAGGAAATGTTTAGAGCCTAATATTTTAGGCAAGTGGATACAATTGGAATTTTGAGAGAATGTGTGGGTCATTGTTGCCAGGATCAACAAGAGAAGGATTTGTAGTGTAAATGAGTTGGTGCAAAGGGCACCCAGTTCAGAACATGGTAGACAACCTGAGACTTTTATGTCTCCCCAGTTTAAAATGCATTTGTTAAGACTGAAAAGTGTGTGTGCTGGACTGCAACTCTAAGACTCGTTGAAGTGGGCAACTATATAAATTGATTGAATAAACTTCTATAATCCTTAATTGTTAATCATGTTCTTATTTGGACAGATAACGTTCAAATCTGATGGACATCAGGTTGGCAACCTTCAATTTAGGTATTAGCATATTGGTGAAGAACTGCAGAAAAATCTTTTGGCAGCCTAAAGAAATAACATGCATAGTAATAACTTAATAGGAAACAGCAATTATTCTATATCATCTGTTTTTTATTCCCTGATGTTTAAATTCAATGCGCATCATAGTCTAAGCATCAAAGTATTTCCAAGCATATGTGTGAAGAAATCTTATAATCACTTACCTGCTTCAGGGAGAAAGCCTGGGGTTAAAGGGTCTAGTTATTTATTTATAGAGTTTAGAAGCCACCTTACTAAAAAGCAGTTTTCTTTAAAAGCAAAGAATATAAAAATTATGGAACACATCATATGTGTCCAGAAGGGAAAGCCATACGTAACAATAAAAACAATTTACAGGAGCTCAACAACTACTTGTTGAGCCTGGAAGAAAAGCAAGGTTTTCAAACATTTTGAAACATCATTATGGGTTTTCTGTAAATCTCTGAGGAAATACTATTCCACTTCCAACTTAATTTAATGTCTCTTGTTTCTTCAGGGGACACTTAAAAATATTTGCAAATACTTATAAATAATGTATAAATATAAATAATATATATATTCAATTGACAATATGATTGGCTTTCTATCAGCTTTCTGCAACCAAGCTGATTGAGGAGAGCTATTCTAATCTCTATTTTAGCTCTCTAATCTCTCATTTTATGTCTTATCCACATACCGTCTTAATGATGAGGACATTTATAAAATGGTTACCACTACAGATATTATATACCTTTGCTATTTTTCTTGCCATGAGGCCACGAGGCCTTCGCATGCTTGCTTAGGACTTCCTACTTTTTATTATATAAAAAATTTAAGATGTTCAATTATGAATTATAATCCAAAAGTGACTATTGTTGCTGAGTGGCCTCTGAATATGCCATCTGTCATCATTTAATATTAGAAGGGACTCTTTTTTCCTGTGTTAGTAATCACAGTAGTATTTTTTTGCTGCTGTCCTGCCTACCTAGTGAACTACACTTATTGAAGTTGCCAAACTAAAGCTAAGGTTAAGGGGCCTCTAGCCCAGGAGTGTCAAACTAGATTTCATTGAGGGCCACATCAGGGTTGTGTTTGACCTTGGGGTGAGGCAGGGGCGTGGCCAGGATAGGCACGGCCAGCTCAACTTCACTTATGTCAGGGGCACCTGTGGTGGCCTGGGCGGGGCTGGGGGATCCATTGTCTCCAGTGGAGGAAGGCGAGTCCAAACTCTTATCCTCCAGAGGACCCTTGCCGTCTGCTGGTAGCCAAGTGCTAAGGCAGGACTTCCTTTCCTTTCCTTTCCTTTCCTTTCCTTTCCTTTCCTTTCCTTTCCTCTCCCCTCTTCATTCTCCTTTCTTTTTCTTTCCCCTCTTCTTTTTCCTTCCTTGCTGTCTTCCCATCTTTCTTTCTTTTTCTTTGTCTTTCCTCTTTCCCTTTGTCCTTTCCTGTCCCTTCTTGGGTGCTCAAAAGCAAAGGGGGAAACATTTAACCTTTTGTTTTGTTTTGCTTTTAGTTTGTTTTGCTAGCCCTCTGCCAACAAAAATGGAGCCTGGGAGGCACGCAGAAGCCCTGTTTTCACCCTGGATGGCCTCCTGAAGCCCTCTGCCAGTGAAAACAGAGGCCAGGGGAACCACATGCAGCCCTCCCGGGCTCCATTTTTGCTGGCAGAAGCACCGCCAGCTGGTCTTTCACCATTTCCAGGGCTGCCCCATGGAAGCACCCTGTGGACCGGATCTGGCCCATGGCCCTTTGACATCCCTGCTCTAGCCTGTGGGTTCAATCAGGCTCACCAACTTAGTTGTCTTTCCTTCAGGGCCACATCAAACTTCTTTCTCCTTCTCATCAACCATTTGTTCTACTGAAACACTTGTGAGAACCAATTCCTATCAGAAAAATTGAATGACAACAGAATCATTTAATTCAGAGCAAGAATGATGTCTCTTCATTTTGTCATGTATAGATGATGAGTAACAAAAGGATTTTTGCTGAGGGTATAAATATCCCTTCTTTTAAGGCCTACTTTCTGAGTAATGTGACTCAGGCTATTTCAATAAGCATAGGAAATATCACTTCAATATCGCTTGAAACAAAGATTGCCAAACAGAGGCTGTCATACTTTGATCATGTCATGCAAGCTGACTCACTCAAAAAGTCAATCATGCTGGGAGTGATCAGCGGAAAAAGGAGAAGGGGCCACCTTAGTATCTATTGTCTAGACGCTATAAAGAGTGATACCAGGATGACCATGACAGAGAATCATGGAGAGTGCTGATCCATTGAGTGGCCAAGGGTTGGACATGATTGAATGGCTGATAACAATGAGGAAGGCTCATCCATTAGCAACTTTAGTTGGTTTTTGTTTTTTTTTATTGATGGTTTTGATGGAACAAGCACATATGAAGTCCAAACTACACTATTTATTTTACACTATTTGTGATATTTATGGAAAATAAAGTAAGTGAGAAAAGGGGAAGTATAGATATTAAAATGATGGATTTAGTGTTCACGGATTGAGCAAATACTTGATCTAACAAAAATTTCCTGTGTGGTTCCGGAAATTCACTTACTCTTACAGTGCTTCAGTTTACAATAATTGAATGAAAGGTTTATAGTTTACTTCCTTGCATCTACTCTTCGTACAATTTTACCTATTAAGAATACTAAAGAATGTTAAGAATCTATATACAGTGTTTGTGTGTATGTGTGATTTGTAAATAGACAGACAGCAACTACTAGTCATTATCCCTTTGGCACTGCTGTATTCTAAAAGTAACATTTGATTATTATCAAATGTGTTATTTGATTGAGAAAATAAAATGATTAAACTAGATGTTTTAGAAAAACATTTTATATATAAAATAATTGTGTTTAATTTTGAAATAAGTAACATGCCCCATTTAAAAAGTTACTGTACCATTGAAATTAACATTTAATTTATTCAAAATACAATACAACGTTCCCCAAATAGATCACAATGCTTGTTTATTACAGTCAATTTAACTGTGGTTTCTGGAATAAGCTCAGGCACAAAGAATTTACTGGTAAGATTTCTTAAGTCTTCAGTAGTAGATCTTTCCACATAGTGAAGCAACAATGAAAACACTTCTTAGTTATCATAATGTCTGAACTTTCAGTCAACATGGTCTTATTAAAATGTTGTTTCTGGTTAAATGATGTGATTAATATGCTGAATGTACCAGTTTAAGTATGTAGACTTCTTGATGTTGTTCTAGCTTTTTTCTGCTTGCATACATTTCATTCATCTGATGATGCTATCTAGTTAGGTAATAAAATATCTACAAGCAAATAACAAAGCTAAGAGAGCACCAAGGACTCTATAGTTCAATCCTGAGCTTCAGGATTGATATTACAGATACTATCTTCTCTTTAAGTATGTCTGGGATAGCAGTCAAGCAATCCAATTATACGTTCTTATTCCCAAAAGAGTTTATTATCAAAAAATTGTACATGCAGCTTTTTTGAGTTGATTCTGAAAGGATTTGGTTGGGGTGATACTTTATTTGGGTTAACCCACATAATCTTGTTATGATTAAAATTTCTTCATAATACTACAAATATAATTTATGCCAACTAAATACAATACCAAGATCCAATTTATATATGTTCACCTGGCCATTATTTCTGTGATATATTTAAGATAATAAATAATAATTAAATATGCACCTGGATTATGATCCATCATATTCACATGTTCATTGGAATTAGGGACAACTGTAGACCTTCATTTTAACCCAGTAATAATGAATCAATATTACACCAGATAAAGTTCAGAGGCAAGTATGTGTAAGCGTGGCTGTCTCTTTACATCTTAACATCTTTCCGACAGGGGTCACAGGTCAGCTTTTACATCCGTTTTATGGAACCAATCCACAAAGCATTTGATTTTTTTCTGTTGCCAATAGGAGAGAGGGAGGGAGGGAGAGAGGGAGGCAGGAAGAGCTGTCACTGTCAGAAATACCTATCTCTTTCAAGCCAAAGGATAATGGATCTAGAAGAAGAAATGGTTTAGTTTCTCTGCCAGAGGGTGAACTTACTTTGGTCCAAAGTTTAATTTCAGAATTATCTAATCAAATTACCATTAGGGAAAATTTGTATATTTTATCAGTTTATTTAAATATAGTATTGCTCTAGTGTAAAATAATTGTGAATACAAATGATGGGTTAAAAGCCTCCTGCGCCAATTACGTACCTATGAAACTGCAAATTATTCAGTTAATTTTTTTTATGTATTCATATTATATTAAAAGTATCAACTCAAGGAAACAAGCTGATTACTTCTGCAGACCTAGAAATATTTAGAATAAAGTTTCTTCTCTTTCAATAATTCCACAAACATCCTCCTTATATAATTGTGTAAATCTCCTGCATTTAATTCATGAGGCTAGTGCATAAGAAGGAGCATTCCTTGAGCTATTTTGGCCACAAGCCACTCAGTTCTTTAAAATTAGCACTACAGTCATAAATTGGGCCTCGGGAAAAAAGGGAATGAGAAAGCCAATGAAATTGACTTAATATCATAATATGGATTAGACCAGCTCTAGTTAATAACATTACAACTCTATTTTAGACTATCTGAATTTTCCAAAACGTCCAAAATAGCCCCACATATAACACATGGCAGAAATCCAGCCAAGAGGTTACTAGAGCACATAGAACTGATGTCAGGCTATCCCTGCCCAGAAAGTTTTGCAACTAGCCTCAGTATCCAACTTTTAGGGGATTGGTTCTACCTGCTTTTTCAAAGTGGGTTTTAATACAGAACACAGAGTGTTACCCTTTTCAACTAGAAGGGAAAAAAACCTATCCTTGACCTGATCGTCTGTGATATTGATATTACTATCAAGCTTTGCAAGCTCTCTAAGATAGTTGGGAACAGCTTAACTTCAAAAAGTGACTGTGTTTTATGTTAAATTTATTTTGCTCAAGCGATATTTTTTCCAGAATTTTAAAACTATAATAAGTGCTGATTCAAAAGTACATGTCAGTTTCAGTTCCAGCCTTAATTTGAGAAAAGTTTCAATTAGTGTTCTAGTTATAATTTTTTATTTGTGGCAGATTGGGTTCATAGTTTTTTTTTTTTTATGCTGTATCAGGTGTCGCAATGAAGATTGCCCTCTGTTGCGGAACATTCTATTATGTGCCTATAAGAAGGTCCCAAATATAGTTGCTCATAGCATTTCATACAGGAAAGTTGGGAGATGTGCTGCCAATAGTTGCACGATAGTTAGCTTTGCCTGCAGTCACCCAAACATTGTGCTTCATGGGCAAAAATAATTTGAGAAGCAAGTTTTGCATGTCTAATCTTCTCTGGATCTTTTAAAATATCAACTTCATTAGACCATCTCATTCTTAATGTAAAATTCAGGATTATAGATTACTTGAGGTGTGAAAAGCCTTGAATCACCCTGTTATCCTCACATAGTGACTAAAGGAGTGATGGCAATCTCAAAAAAAAATCACAATAGAGGTATTGTTTTAGTATAACATACTGACAATTGAGATAAATGCACTGTGTTATAATGCATCCCTATTACACTTTTGTAAGTAAACCAGCATCTATATAATGTACTGGTGATGCCAAAATTGGGATTTAAATTACGTTTATCCTGGAATTTACTAGAAGTTCATTTTTACTTTATAGATTACAGCTTTATATTACTGAAGTATTTACATGTCATCTTTTTATGATTTCCTGTTCATTATATAATACCTTTGTTCTGCCTTACATCTTACATTGTTAACACTTGTAACTGTATATGGGTTCAGGTATACACACTGGCACATTGTCATTGTTTAAAATTTCATAATTCTTTACAATTGACAGAATCGACTCAATTTGTTTTCTGACTATAACATTATTTATATGGTACGGCTGTGTAGGTAAGTTAGCATGCAGCATATTCCGTGTGGGTCTCTGTTTTGTTCTGCTTATATGCTACTATTATTTGTTTGTGTGTTGAGGACAATGAATTTGTAATGGCTGTTTGTGAAACAATTAATTAGACATTCAATTCATTCAGCTGCTACTGCAGTCTAAAGAGTCTGGCAGCATCTATATTGTGACACGAAATCTTTTCTACAGTGCTGATTAGCTGAGCCAATGCCAAGAAGGAACCTGGGCAAAGCATACAAGTGTTCAGAGTAGAGCCGGGGAGCATAAGGGAGAGAAGACAGGGGAGGTCCTTTCAGACAACAAAAGACAGGGGGAGAGGCAGTCCTGGACATGTTCCAGCTGGAAAAGAGATGCCATGAAAAGCTCTAAGCTAAGCTGTCTCTCTTTTCTTTAGACCCTGACGGTTCATTTCATGGGGTGGAGTTTCTCCCAGAAAATTTCAGAGATGCTTCTAATGAAACAACAATGAGGATGAATGAGAAATACTCCACATTACCTGCCGAGGAGAAGGGAATCCACATCATCAACATCAGAGCTATTGAAGACATCGGCTATGTTCGCACAGAAAGTACGGTGAGTAGAAGAGCCGCTTGCTCACCTGGTCTGTGGTTTCAGGAGCCACCTAGGTAATGCAGTTTAATTTCCCTAGTGCCGTACAATTTTGTGGCTGATGTTGTACAGCTCACAGTATTCTCTTCCTGGGCTCTGGTGTTAGTCACTAAAAACATGTCATAGCTTTTTTGGTCATTTATAAAAAATAAGAATGAAAAGTTTCTCTTTGGAACAGCATCATTCTGAAGAACCGTATGGGAAAAAAGACAGACATCTCTGTGTGTGCATTTGTGTGTGTGCCTTTACACACACACAAATACATATATATGCATAAACACACAAATATGTAACTAACTATTTTGCATCTAATTGCATTACAGAAATAATATATAGAGTTTCTGATTTTTGCACTGATATCCATTTTATCTTTAAGTACCCACATTGTATAACTTTTCAAAGTAAGTCTAATCTTATTGGTTTTTTTATATTTACATCAGTGCAATCCTCAAAAATATGTGACTATTTATTGGAATTAAATTGTTAGTGGTATTTAACTTACAGACATGCAAAGTCAAGTCTAATTTGAATTTTTAAATTAAATCAATATGCTTATTTTGCAAGTTATTATCAGAAACAAAGTGACAATCTTAACATATTCATAAGCCAATTTTGTATATATAATCAATTTTGAAAGCTCATTGTTTCAACTATTTTTTAAAAATCAAATTTTAAATTTTAACATATCAAATAGGATGGCAAAAGCTTTCAAGAAATAGCAATTAAAGTATTGGAGCAAGACAGAGGGACCAAGGTCCAAATCTATGAATAGCTACTGAAATTTGAGGGATGATTTTGAATTGCACAGGATTGTTGTTGTGGAAAAAAACTGGAGATATAAATGTAACAAACAAATACAAATAAAAGAATGAAGTTAATAAGCTTAGAAATGTAGAGAAGACAAAGTTATAACAGTACAAATGGCATGGTTAAAAAACCTTGCTAATACATAGGATTGTGATTGAGTAAACTAATAAAATTAAGAATAAAAAAGACAGTAGGTTAAGAAAATTGGAACATGATGTTTTGCTTCTTAATAGAGCATTGTAAATACCCCACTAAGAGAAGAACTTAGAAGAACTGTGACTTGCAAAGTCATAAAACTTGAATTGCCTTTCAGAAATGGGGGAGAGAAAATATTTGTATCCTTCCCATTAATAATTACTTATTGGTTAGTGAATTTATATGACATTTGGCAGGAATAACTGAATGCATATGCAGTCAGGCTTTATATGTCCTTTTTAAGAACAGAGGTTTTGTTATAAAATTTAACTCTGGGGTTTCCAATAAAAATTTGAAATTAGTGTAACAATAACATAATGTAATAATGTAATGACCTGGAAAAAAATACTTTTAGAGACACCTGTTGCAATTAGGGTGTATAATTAGGGTGTATAACACTTACATGTCTCTCTCCCATGATACAAATATTAAAGGGGAAAGAATATATTCCTGTGTCTAGATGATTTGGTCAGAATAGGGGATATATGTAAGCATTGGAATTACGGTGCCATGGTAATTCATAATAATAATTGTGTGGGGAGCAGCTCTTTGAAAGGATTACATTAAGGATTCATTGAACCAACTATGGAAGCAACATTTTTATATTGATTCAAAATATTTGGAAGTCTAAATTGTACTGTGATACGCTAGTTAGGAACATTTAAAAAATTAATAAAAATGAATCAATATATTCCATTTGTGGGGGAGGAATACAATGATTATTAAATTCAATATTTTTATACCCCTAAACAATTCTTACAAGCACTAGGGAATTGAATGAAGCCGTGTAGCTGAAAAGGAACCAATTTGCATTCAATAGAATCTTGTGCCCTTTTAAAATTTCTTATAAATTGCAAAACTATGAATCAAATACAAGTTTGATTCAGTGCTTTGAAAGAGTGTTAGAGGACTTGAACCAACCATGTTTTTCCAGTGGAGAAATCTGCCTAGGTTTCTTACTGTCATAAATAAATAAGTAAACATGACATGAAAGCAATACAAACACATGTAACAAGAAACTAATTAGACATTGTCAGTGATAATGAATGGAAAAGTAAATTGTGTTTATGTGCATGTTTATATATATATATATAGAGAGAGAGAGACAGACAGAAAAACAGACAGATAAATAGGCACACACCCTGAATAAAAAGATTAAAATTCTTTAAAAACTGTTTATAGGTTCCCTACAATAAATGTAGACAGTACAAAAGCAGAAGAAATAAAAAATAGCAAAGACACAGTGTTGAAATCAACAGATTTAATAGATCACTAAAAAATTAAATTGTCTACATGCAGTCTTCCATCATGGACTAGCATAACCTTAAACACCCAACTAATTCTATTATCGCAGATTTTAAAGGCATTTTAATCACCTTAGCTAAAATGTATATACTAAAACTTACTAAAGTTCTTAAACAAAAAGACTTCACAGACTCAAAAAGTCAGAGTAACTTTGTCAAAAAGTATAAAAAAAGATGGATTGAATTTTTTTCCCCTTAAAAAGGAAGCATCTGTTTTTTATGCCTCAGTCCAATTTATAGAAAGTAGTCTCTGGAGAAAGACCACACATGCAAACTTGGAAGCATTGAAGGTTTTCTTTCTTCTTACAGTCCAATAAAGTAATGATTTGAAATACTTTGTTTAATTAAGGATAACTAGGTTTATAAATGGCATTCCCAATCTGAAACATCAGCATGAGTTTTCACTGTCCAAAGTAACTCAATCTTTTTAGTCATATGGTGATTCTAAGGTATCAAATTTTCCTAATGTAGTGAGTTGCAAAAGTCTTTACAGGTGCATCTATTTATGTAGCACTCGATACTTCAGCATTTTGAAAGCTATCTTCTGTTTAGAAGTTCTATCCTGTGACCTACATTTTAGCTTGAGAGTTTGAGGGGATAAAATAACAATCCTAAGTGTCGTAATTGTTTTAGGAATTGTAAATCAGATCCTGCTGTACATCTCTGAGTAAACTTGGTTTATCCACATTAAATGTGCCCACACATTACACTAAACCATGGTTTCCTTAATCATGATCTACAAATAAGCAACAAATACTTCTAATGAAAGATAAATTGAGATTCATAACCCTTACATTTTTTTTTACTCAGAAACCTATTTTTAAGAAGCACATATCTTTTGAAAAATGCAAACTTTAATTGCAATACGACTTCCAGTTATCACAAAACTGCAGGGGGTAGGATGACAGTTGTATTTCCATTTTAATTTTCCATGAGAAAAAATCACGAATGAAGCAAAAACTGAACCTTGGTCCCTTACTGGCCGAAGTCCATGGATCTTTTTGGCTGAGCTGTATGACCAGCTGGTTTCTTTCAGTCTCTATTAAAACTGATCTCTTTTTCAGATGTTGAAGAATTCTTCAGATGTTGAAGAAAAGTGACAAATATTTGAATGTAATATTAATGTATTTGTCAGTAGTAAAAAGGCAAATATCCTTTCTGGAGTAAAGCATGTGATTTCAACACATGTTTAAGACACTATTAAACAAAAAACCCAAAGCGTTTAACGCAATCTGTATCTCTAGTTGAAAGTCAGTTAATGATTTTCAGGATGCAGTAATTTGAGATCTTAACATACAGATTTCACAAAGCCCAGTGTACTGTGCAAAACAAATGAGTGAAGTCATCTGTTACCTCAGATGGCTTGTTATTTGTTTGTTCTTTGTTTACCATTTCAGGCCTGACCCACCAACAAAGTTTTAAATATTAAAAGAGCAGTGTTTTGTAAGTTTACAGTCTGGCAAGATTGGTGATCTTTGCTGTGTCCGAAAATAACTATTTAAATCCTTAACTATTTTCATGTTTAATGTCAACGTTTTTTTCAATCTCTTTCATTTCATTTGCAGCTATTAAATTCATTCTCACAAGATCCAGATGCCAACTGCAAATATGGACTTTTTTTTAGAGATGGCAAAAGAAAAGTGGATTATATCCTGGTTTACCACTACAAGAAGTTTAGTAGGACACTCACTCGGCGAATCCATTTCAATGATTTGGGGCCTCGAAGCGTTAAGCAAGATAAACCACTTCCTGGAAAAGGAGGGCAGCTTAGCATGGATGAAAGCGCACCTCACATGGATTATCATGAAGATGACAAGAGATTCCGCAGAGAAGAGTATGAAAGCAACCTTATGCAGGCTGGCCTTGAGTTGGAAAGAGATGAAGATGTAATTACTCTTTTTTCTTTTATTTTACTGTCTATATAAAAATTATTAGTATATTGATTGATTGCTGAAAAGTTCATGAGAATCTCAAAGCCTTCATAGGTTCCCATGCAATTAAGCATATTTCTAACATACTTGGAAACTAGTCTTTAATATCATATATTTTTCATGTGGCCCTCGGCATCCATATTTTATATTTACCAAGATACAATAAGGAATGTTTGCATTGTATGCACATTCTTTACCATATAGAGATAATTTTCTATGGGATAATACTTATTGACAGTGCAGTTTTTTCATATATCTATTTATCTATCTATCTATCTATCATCTAACTATACATATACATATAAACATACATACCCATGCATATACAGACGCATACATACACATACATGTAAAAATAAAGCTAGGACTTATTTTCAGGATACATCTTATTTTTGGGGAAACACAGTATATAATGGAATTCCTCTTAAAAGTGATTGTACAAAAATGAAAACTGAACACCACTGTATATTATTAGAGCTATTATATTTAACACACCTGCATAAGGGCACATGGCTTTCATTTCTAATAATCACATCTCAAGCAATCATTTTATAAAATGAGAAACTGATGAGTTACCTTAAGCTTTTTCGAGTCTCCTATCAAAATATGATGGAAGAATATATACTGTCCAGCTATTGAATGTTATTAGCATTCAGCCCACAATGGACCAGGTAGGAGCCATTAGATAACCTTGACTGATCTAGAAAAGGCTAAACAGGGCCAAGCTGGCTGATGTTTGATAGGAAAATCTCAACAGAAGCAGGAAAAAGTTCCAGACTATTTGTATTTTATTGTTAAAATATGTATATAGACTTGTCCATTTGGTTACCAGGAATTAGTCTCAATATTTTTTAGGACGCCTAGCATTGCAGCATTTAGATATGCAAGTTTTTAGAGCTTGAGCAAAGAACAATGATTTCAGAAATTTTAAAGGTACCTCCTAACACATCAAAGAAATTAGTCAAAATGTGTTATATCAGTTAAAAGAAGAAAAAAGCTAAATAATGGTAATTAAGCTGTTTTTCTCAGAAATGGCAGGGACTTCTGGTGGTACAACTAAATCCATGTGTTCTGTGAAAGAGATTAAATTATGATTAAATGAGGCATAATAAATTCATATCTGGGACAACTAATTTGGGCACTTGGGCAGATGGTGGTTATAATTTTTTTTACCAAACCTATAAATCAAATATAATGCTTCATAACATTGAGTAGTACTGTACTGCTTTTCATTTGAAACCCATGTTAACTCCAATATATAAGAAGACAGAATCTAATCTAATTTGCGAGATCACTTCATTCATTTACAGTATATTTATTCTTCCAATCATGGTATGCATATCCCCACATTGTACAATATTAATATTTCTTATATAGAATTTAAAATGCAATGTAAGATCTAAAGCAATGCAAAAAGATATCAGAGCATATGCATACAAATGATTGTGGTTAGTCCATCACAATATCATTGCCAAAATAAATAACAATGTTTTCAGCTTGCTTACAAAAAGAAGTGGAAGGATATCCAGATGGAACAGTATAAAACAGTAGTAGTGCTAGTGCCTTGTATATCATTCATGGTATGTAATACTGTATATCTTTCATAATACATGTAATAAGCTTGGGAAAAGGCAATACTAATGTTACTGAATGCAGATTCTCATATTCCCCTCATATTCATGTTTTGCAACAGTTCACACGGTTGTACTGGGTATAAAATATAAAGGTTCTAAAGGTAGGCAGTTTCTTTTAATTTTTCTTATATGACATATTCTAAGTTCCAAATTTAAAGAGATAGGAACATAGGAAAGACACTTGTAGATCAAATCATAGGCCTAGGTAGTCTAATTTTCCGTGGCCAACTAGATGCATTTGGAAAGTTCATAAGGCTGGACAGGACTATAGATATCCCCATCATTTCTCAATCATCATTGCATATAATAAACTGTCTATAATTCATAAGGTGATAAAGAGCCAATCAATGTTAGTAGCCATTCACAGACTATTCTTCCATCAACCTCTTCTGTCCTCTTTTAAAATGGCAGAAATTGACTACGATTACAACTACTGGTAGCCAATTCCACAGTTTGTGCTGTGGTATTTTCTTTTGTTGGTTCTGAAACTGTTTGTATTTAATTTTGGTGGATACCTTAAACTTCTAAAATTGTAAGAATGAGGCAAGTTTCCTCTCTGCCTATTATCTATGGACATGAATGAATTTATATATAACTATCATGTTCTTACCTTCTTTTACCTTCTTTTTTTTCTTTCTGTTCAATTGTATCTAATTCACAGAGATTGCCTGGATAAATCCCTGTAGTTTTATTGGAAAGGTTTTTCAGAAATGGTTTGCCATTGCCTTCTTCCTAGGGCTGAAGAAAGTGACTGACCCAAGATCACTTACTTGGCTTTGTGCCTAAGGCAGGACTAGAACTCACAGTCTCTTGGTTTCTAGCCTGGAAGCATTATACCAACTGGCTCTTACTCCAAGCTAAGGAGGCTCGGTTAGTGTAGTCTTTCTTCATAGGAGGGCAATTAAACTACATTCAGAAAAAAGTATTTTTTCTGTTGGTCTGTGCACTTAGTTTCCCTGGATAACTTTGAATTTGGAGACAAAGCCACAACTTACAGTGATGTCATGATATAATATCTTAAGAGAAGTACCCATTTCTATGGAATTACTATCCTATCTCTACAAAGATATTAGTTCTGAAAGAATAACACAAATAAAGGGCAATATTGCAGGCTTCTAATGTTGTGTTCAGAAGAATTCACCTTAGCTCATAGTCATTTCAGCCCATGTATGAATCTGTACGATAGAAAGATAAATAGGTGGAAGAATATGTTTTTTGTCAAGGGGAAGGGTTCCAAAACAAACAAGTAAAGAGATTCCCACGGAAGTATATTTTGACTTGACAGTGCTATTTCCCAAAGGGATGTGTCCCTCTCTGCCAGTGGCCTTTTGCAAGGATAGTCATGCAAGGGTGAAGATGAGTAACTAAAAAACAAGAGTCATATTTACTAAAATAAGACCAAGGCCTAGGGTTTTGTAGAAATATCCCAGTACACTCTAATCCCAGTAGAATGTCTGAAGAAATACACACTTTTGCAAGTTTTCTCTGAAAATCTGCTTAATCTTGCCAGATTTGCTTCCTTTCCTTCAGGACTCCAACTAATTCTTTCTTATAATAAACTATTATGCTATTACTATAGGATTTCCCTATTTCATACAAGTCTCAATATAATCCAATACAACTAGTTCATTCATCTGGCCATATGTATAGTGTGATAATGCCCTGTCAAAGGTTTGGTAAGTGTCCAGAGAGGTGTGTGTGTGTGTGTGTGTGTGTGTGAGAGAGAGAGAGAGAGAGAGAGTCATTCCATCATTGATAGAAATGCCTTTACATTAAATAACAGTTTGTAAATAAATAAATAAATAAAAGACAAAAGCTGCGTCTTTGAGAGCTGTATTACTAGCAAACATTCAAACACATATTGATTGTTAAATCCTATGTTCTATCCATGATTTTAGGCTTACTCAAACCATATCCCCGAATTATTGCTTTTGATCGTATGATCTGGCCTTATATGGGAGATATAAAATGAACCTCATTATTTTGTCCTGGGCATCATTGAATTAAATCTTATGGATTGAAATATATATATATATATTGTAGTTTTAAACATGCAGAGCTGAAGAATACTACTTTCTAAGAATGATTTAAGTGTTAGAGGTAAACAAACTAATTAAACATACTTTCTTTCAAATATAGTTTAAAAAGCTGATGCTGATGCTGATGCTGATGCTGATGCTGATATAAATCTTCCTTATGCAGGTTACTTGAGTGATGGTCTCACCCCACTGGGATTGGCCTGTCCCACTTGTGCTAGTAGACTTGTGCTGTGGGTCCTGTCAGCCCAATTATTCCAGCTGGTGGAGTCCAGAAGGAGACCATTCTCTGCTGTGGTTGCTGCCCTCTGGAACATCTACCCCGCCCCCTACATGTGAGGTTGGCCCCAACCCTCCTATCCTTTCATAATGGCCTAAAATATAACTCTGCCAGTTGGCTTGGGGCCCCAATGGGGGAACAGCACAGTAAGGTGGTTGATCGAATAATAACAGATCCCACCTCCTCCCACTCCACCTTCACCCTCCCCACATGTTTGATCTTAATTTATTTATATTTTAATGTATACATATAGACATATTTTAATGACTGTAAGCCTCCCAAAGTTACCTTATGGTAAAATAGGTGCCTAATAAATGTTATAAATAATGTAAAGTATAAATAGTCCTAGAAGTATGACAAGAACCCCAAAGGCATTTAGAATCACATCTTAGTTTCCACAAATTTAGAAAACGTTTGTCCTACTGTTGTTTGTTTCAATGCATATCAAACTTTATTGGAAGGCAGAGAATGAAGAAATGTAAGTTATATTTTCCAACCCAAACCAATAAGTGATTGGTTTGATAACATACTGTTCAACAGTAAAAGTTTTCACAGACGAAAGATGCTGATGGACATTCTGCATCCTTTAAGCAGCACATTTGCATCGTGTTGCATACAGGAATAGGGCAGACAATTTTAAACAAAAAGATTCACCTGTATTTAGAATCTTGCAGTAACACTTTCTTATATTTAAGGGAAACTGTGTTCAAAAGGACCAAAGACTACTCATGTCATTGTTTTTAAAGATTATAGGAATTCCAAGTCTCTGTGAAAAAGAAATATTGATGCTACTATTGTAGCTTCTCTTTATTGATGGGAACCTTTTAGCAAATATTCTAAATTAAATGCTGGGCTCAAAAATGCAATTAGGTTGTGACTAGAAATCGGTAGTACAGTATGGCTGTTAAATAAAACATCTAGAATAATAATTGAGATATAAATCAAATAGTGCCAGCATAATTAAAATAGAAAAATGTATGTATTTCAATGGGAGTGACTCTAATTTACCTGACATGGGAATAATTATCGTGCCAGATCTCCCATGTACTAAGCTATGGGAAAAGTGAGTAGTAAAGGTGTTTTCATTTTATATTGGGTGAAAGTTATATGAATCTTTGATTATTCAGTATGATACATCTGTTTCAGAAAAAAAGTATATTTGGAACACAGTATGTTTGCTGACCTAATATATCTGCTAGCTAAATTAAAACTTCAATCAATCAATAATCTATTATCTATTTTGATCTAGCTGACTATAAGCATCAAGGCTTTCAAATGCATTAACAAGTTGTTGGTGTAGCTTAGAGATTTCCTCTACATTAGTTCAAATAATTTGTTCTTGAGCAGACAAAATCAAGCCTTCAGATTCTTTTCTTGAATGTTTCAGTTGTCAGCCATTGTCAGGTGTTATCTTAATTCACTTTGCCCTTAATCTTTTGTAGAAATTGACCGTGTAATATTTTTCCTTGCCAGAATTCTCTCTCTGTTTTCATAATGTTATTTTGATATTCATGTTTGGTTTCCTGCACATTCAATGAGTTCCAGTTTGTAACTTGCATCAAAGCTCATTTTTGCCTGGTTTTTTTTAATGTAATTAATGTAGAGCATGCTTTTCTTCAGAAGTGTATTTGACTTGAAGTAAACCTTGCCTCCATTTTTGCAGACAGGTGTAATGTGTCAATATCACTACGGGGATTTAATGTATAACGGATAGTCATCAGTTTTCTTGTTCTTAAGTCCAAACTGTCTAGTTCAACTTGCAACTAATTAATTCTAGCAGTGTATCATATCACAAGTATAGCCTAGGCATTGATAAATACAGTACATGTTGGTATTGGTAGCTTGACTTGGTGCCAGTTTTTTGTTTTTAATGCTTATGATTTAAATAGTTTTAATATGGTTTTTATGTTGATTTAATTCTTGATTGGGAGCCGCCCAGAGTTTGGTATAAAATAGGCAGCTATATAATTATTTTTAATTAATTAATTAATGAAAGAGCCTTGGTAGTACAGTGGTCTAAAGCACCCTGTTATTAACACCAGCTGCCTGCAATTATTGCAGGTTCAAATCTCACCAGGCTCAAGGTTGACTCAGCCTTCCATCCTTTCTAAGGTAGGTAAATTGAGGACCCAGTTTGTGGGGGCAATAAGCTGACTTTGTATAAATATACAAAAGTATGAAGGCTATTGCTTAGCGCATTGTAAGCCGCCCTGAGTCTCCGGAGAAGGGCGGCATATAAATCAATTTTTTTAAAAAAATTAAAAGCTTTGAAGGTGTTTCCACCATTTAATTTTGTCCTTAGCAATGTTCTTGTTGTTTGGATGTATGCTTTACTAATCAGTTTTAACTTTTCCATGCTTGATGTTATCCAACTGTAAATGGCCAAGATACTTGTAGGCTCCATCCCTGATGGCTCCTAACGATTCAGCCATTCAGTAGTTATATTGTACTACCATTCATGATTTTACTTCTATTTATTGCTACTGCACATTTTTCTAGGCCAAATACCATTGTGATAAAATTTCTTATAATGTTTAATAACTGTATTTCAATTTCTGATTTTCCATAAAGCTTTAGATCATCTATATAAAGCAAATGTGAGATTTTATTAGCATTTTAATACAATTTGATGACCAATATTTGTTTTCTACAAAACTGAAAGTGGGGTCATAGCAGTGATAAATAATAAGGGTGTAGTTAACTACAATTGTATGAGTTAATTTTAAATAAATAGTTTATTTCAAGGCATTTTGATATACCAGCTGTACAATTGAATACATATATGGATGTAAACCCTACTGTATTCTCTAAAACCTAATCCCAGGAAAAATTTAGAACATTAGAGTTCAGTACTGTAATCCTATAATAATGCCTTGACTATAAGTCTGAATCTATGAGATTGAATTGAGTCATTGAGTTAAGTCATTGAATTCAATGAGACTGTCTTCCATATAAGCATGAATAAGACACTACTCAGTAAGACACTACTCAGCAATATGTGACATCAAAAACATAAGCAAATGTCCAGTGATGTTCACAGGAAAATAAACTGGCGTATGTGGCAAAAGAATTTCTTGCAATTGTGTGTCACTGAAACCTTATTGCTGACCTTAATATTGGATAAAAGTAAAAGCTCGTTTCAAGGAAAGCATATATTAAATTGATTAAATTCTCCTCCATGAAGTAAGCTAATACCATACATGTTTTTGAAGCTCTGCCATATTGAGATTGGCAGCTACTTACGTCTCTTGAGTAATGTATTTCTTGTAAGCAGGTGTTCAGGGCAGCAGTATGAAAACAAGCTTTTATGCTTGTGTAAACTACCACAGCAATAATGGCAATCAAATCAAAGACAGAGAACAGATCTTAGCTCTGTAACTTGTCTTCTTGGAAGGGTTAACTTGCACAGACTTCGGAAAATTGTCTTAAAAATAAAAATCTGTAGGATTGTCAAAGTGGATTGCCCAAGAAATCCACTGGCACTAACACTTTGAATGATAAGAGGGTCTGGTGTATCTGAAACAATTAAAATCAAAACAATGATTTTGTCAATTAGACAAGGAATTTGAAGATGTTAATTAATTTGAGCATAAATAAAGTAAAATTTCAATTACAGTGAGTGGGACCTCTGAAAAGAGTAAAAGAGTAATAAATTGTTTCTGTCAAATGTTTCTGGTGAATTGTCAGATTGCAATGTTCAAATGATAGATTTAGGTTAGTAACTTTTTATAGTAGCACTATTTCATTTGAAAAGAGTACCATTTAATGTTAGTGTTGATTTCGAGAGCTTTATTTAAGGCATATTATTTAAACTGGGTTTTGTTTACTTCTGCCAAAATGCTTTACCTGGTCTATATATCTTTCATCAGCCTTCTTTTATTTGCTCCATAATCATTATGTTCTCCTTTTAAAGAAGAAAAACTTGCAAGGCAATATAAATGAAATTGAACAAATGGCGCTTTGTGCTTATTTGGTTTAAAGGTTTATTTTTCTGTCTGTTTTTTTTTAAAGACAAAAATACATGGTCTTGGATTTATAAAAATTCATGCTCCTTGGAATGTTTTGTGCCGCGAAGCAGAGTTTATGAAACTGAAGATGCCCACAAAAAAGGTTAGTTTTAGTATTCTTTAACATCAGGAGGTCTAAACATTCAAATGACATGACATTAACTTCTTTTCATAGTCTCCTCATAAATTAAAATAGTCTGTCTGTAAGAGAAGCAGGATATTTAACTAAACGTCTTGGTACAGTTTGTGACACAATTTATAGAGCAATGTATGAATTGTAATGCTGCAAGATATAAATGTTTATGCATGTTCATTGCACTGCATTGCAGAAATGTGTTCCTTAAAAGATATGTAGACATAGTTGGTGCCATTTTGTAGTTAATCTTATAAATATTTATCGCATGTCTTTCCAAAAATCATGCATAAAACAGGCTGCCTGTGTTTGCTTTTGATTCAGATGCAGGTTTTTTTCTATTGCCATCAGCCACTCCTCTCAACCCATCCTAAAATTCTAATTTCACTGATATTAACAATGTGCAACCTGATGCTCTTCAGTCAGAATTAGAATTCTCTCTGACTTGAGCCATATTGGATATGATTTATAGAATAATAGTCCAAAATATTTGGAAAGTACAAGGTAACCAAGAGTCTCCCACAATTAAGTGAGTGTTTTTTATCTTTTTCTGATTTCACACCACAGATAAAACCATTATTGTCTTCAATGTGCATGCGTGATGAGGTTTAAATGTTAGATTTTATGTCAGATGCTCAGCAATACAGCCTTTGGAATGGCAATTCAGCATGCATTACATAAAGAAACAGCACTGCTTGAGAAAAATCTCAAGAAAAAGAATTACTACGGTACATGCTAAATATAGTCGATTTTTAGAAAGAAAATATGACTACACTAAAGCAAACAAGGCCATTAACTATTCTACAGACATAAATCTGTGTATGCCTTAACTTTGCTAAATTTCATCTTTTCTAGTCATAATTTATGAGACTACAGTTCTAGAGGATCCTTTGAGAGGATGGGATGGATCATCATAATAAGAATAAATTTACTGAAATCATGACTAACATATCATTACTTAAGTCCCATTGATTTCAGTGAATTTACTTAATACCCTAGTTCAAACCTAATGGGTTTTGAGTTTAGTGTAATGCATGAACCTATCTATTACAGCAGTGATGGCGAACCTTTTTGGCACCAAGTGCTGAAAAGGTCACACGGAAACGTCACACACACGCACACTCATTGGGGCCATGCTCCAGAAAAGCCAAACTTCCGGGTTCTAGCACGCATGTATGCCTGACAATCAGTTGGCTGAGCGTGCATGCGCAGGGTGGTTTTCAGCACTGCCGTGTGCACAAAGGGACCGCGCTCTGGAAAAGCTGGACTTCTGGGTTCTGGCATGCATGTGCACCTGACAATCATCTGGCCGGCGCGCATGCACACACCGGTTTTCAGCACTGCCGTGTGTGCGAAGGACAGCTGATCATCGCACACGCATGGCTGCCAGAAATCTGGAAGACAAACAAGCAAGTCTGTGTGTGCCGGGCGACATGGGTTCGCTTACCACTTTGGGCACACGTGCCATAGGTTCACCATCATAATATTATAGCTTTTTTTTACTTTAAATTTGGAAATTAATTAAAATAAGTAACATGATAAATAGAACTTGAACAGATACTGTTACAAAATTCAAGTCTAATGTTTAATTTTAGTTTTACTTAAAATAATTATTTTGTACTCTAAGGCTGTCTCTTCTTCCACTAGAGACATTTCCCTGCAGTCTGGATTATATCTGAGTCTGACCAGTAGGCACAACAAACTGTTGTTTAAAACATTCTAGTCTGTGTCTCTACCATGGAAATTTTAATGTATGTCTATATAAATAAGATTATTTCTGTGTTTTCAGTCAAATACTTCTCTCATTAAAGAAAGTTTGAAAAGTTGAATTATTTTAATGGCTATATTATGGTGAAATTATGATTCTATATATAGACATGGATATGTGAATTACAAGCATAAAAGAACTAGTAGAATCTAGTTTTAATTTCCAATGAATATTTGAAGTATAATTCTAAAAGTCCATTGTCACCACAGAATATTATATGATTGAATATTAAGCTTTTGAAAGATGTGTCTGTACCTGTTCAGGGTGCAAAATTGAGAAATGGATCAATATTTAATGACATACTAAGTGCAGAACCCAGACTCTGCAGGGAAATGTCTCTAATGGAAGAACAGACAGCCTTAGAGTACAAAGTAATTTATTTTAAGTAAAACTAAAATTAAACATTAGGCTTGAATTTTGTAACAGTATCTGATTAAGTTCTATTTATCTTGTTATTTATTTTAATTAAATTTCCAAATTTAAAGTAACCCATCCATCATTTTTAGAAAATCTAAATTAAGGAGATCAGAAGGAATTGAGTCTCCTTGGCCAGAAAAATATGAAGTAATATGATCCAAATCAGCAAAGATAAGGTGCTGGAAGCAGAATTTTGTATAATGTAATGGGGGAATCATTATAAACAAAAATTTGCTTTTGTTTTTTTGGTTGCAGAAAGTTTATGTAATATAGAAATTATCATCCAATTCCTGTTGCTGGAAGCCATTCTGTCATAATTAGAACCATAATTGCATAACAGTCATATTCCTATAGTCCTATCTTTACATGACTTTTCATTTCAACATTTGGACATCACCACCCATAATGATTTTTGGGTAAATACTTTGGCCACCTAATACTTTAGCCCAGGGGTGAAATGCTCCCAGTTTGGACTGGAGCGCCTGATCCGGTAGCAATGGCAGCAGATGGTTCGGAGAACCAGTAGCAAAAATCCCTACAACCCCACCACTACTACCACCATGCTTAGCTGAGCTGCACGATCATCAGAGGCTTTTTTTTTTTACTTTTAAAAGCATTTTTTTCTACAACCTCTTCTGACGAAAAAATGCTTTTAAAAGTAAAAAAAAAAGCCTCTGATGATCGCGCAGCTCAGCTGGGATCATCAGAGGCTTTTCAAAGTATTTTTTTCTGCAACCTCTTGGCCAAAGAGATGGTAAAAAAATGCTTTGAAAAGTCTCTGATGATCCCAACTGAGTTGCCTGATCGTCAGAGAGGCTTTTCAAAGCATTTTTTTAAAAGCCTCTCTGACGATCCCAGCTGAGTTGCCTGATTGGCAGAGGCTTTTCAAAGCATTAGAAAAAATGCTTTGAAAAGTTTTTTTTAAAAAAAAGTTGGCTGCGCCCACCCAATCACATTACACCCCCTCCACCAAGCCATGCCCACAGAACCGGTAGTAACAAATTTTACATTTCTCCCCTGCTTTGGCTACCTAATGAGAAGGAAGGACTCACTGGAGAAGAGCCTAATGCTGGGAACGATTGAGGGCAAAAGAAGAAGGGGATGACAGAGAATGAGGTGGCTGGATGGAGTCACTGAAACAGTCGGTGTGAGCTTAAATGGACTCCGGGGGATGGTAGAGGACAGGAAGGCCTAGAGCCGTGATGGCGAACCTATGGCACGGGTGCCACAGGTGGCACATGGAGCCATATCGGTGGGCACGCGAGCTCAGCTCCAGCATGCATGCATGTGCCAGCCAGCTGATTTTCGGGCCTTCTGGGCCCACCAGAAGTCAGGAAACACACTGTTTCCGGCCTCTGGAGGGGGTGGGGAAGGCCATTTTTGCCCTCCCCAGGCTCCTATAAAGGCTCTGGAGCCTGGGGAGAGCAAAAAATGGGCCTACCGGGCCCACCATGCCATCGCGTGCCAAAAGCTGGGGGAGCACAGGGGGGTAGGGCGCATAGAATTATGGATGTGGGCACACGTGCGTGTGACCCTACCATGCTCCTCCTGTTTTTGGCACGCGATGGCAAAAAGGTTAGCCATCACTGGCCTAGAGGAACTTCATCCATGGGATCACAATGGCTCGGACACGACTTCGTGACTAACAACAACAACCCATAATGATTTTCTAATTTTAACTATCCTGATTAAAAGTTTTACTTTTTTAAAGCCGTGGTACGTTCTACAAATGATTTAAATGAAGTAGGATTTTTTTTAAAAAAAGGTCTTTTCAATCCTTAGGTGTATCAAATTCATCAACCTCATGGCCTTTTGAAAAAGATCAATTCTGTAATCCAAAAAATAACAGAACCCATTCAACCTAAAGTGGCAGAACATAAGCATCAGACAGTGAAACGACTTTCCTATCCTTTCTCAAGGGAGAAGCAACACTTGTAAGTTAAAGTTCATTGGTTTTAGTTCATGTCATTTACAACAGAATTGGCCCCTGGGAATAGCACTAAGCTCAAATATGTGAATATTAATAGAAATGTGTAGGGTTGTGCCTGAATACAATTTGCACTAAATTTATCATTTTTTCCAAATAAACAGGATCTTGTCTAGCTCATGGAAGATTTTTGTCATGATGAATTTCCTTAATGACTTACGAAATAATCCTATACCCATGTGCAAGTTAAATCCCACTGAGTTCAAGCCATGCCCCCAAGTAAACAGATACGGGATTCCAGTTTCAGGCTGTAGTTCTGTCCTGACTGATCGGGAAATAAGCCAGCTGAATCCAGTCAGGCTTACTTCTAAAGACATACAAATAGCTTGATACACAAATAGTTGAATTCCCAAAGCTAAGACTAATAAAAGAATGGTAGATATCTTATTTGGCTGTTTTTTCTCTTTCTTTATTAAAAACCCATTGGTGTATATGCCACACTTTCTCAAAAGTGGTTCAAGAGAGAAAGCATCCAAGCAGCATCACATTCTACAGCCAAGTCTGTCTTGTAATCTCTTTACCACAAGCATAATACAATATAAACCATGAGAAAAGCAACCTATTAAAAGTTCATAAAAGTTGTAATTATATCCTACATGTAATGTGTTGGATATATGTTAATAGCTGAAACGTTTGAACTCTGAAGCTTCAAAAGAAGAGTAGCAACTTTCTGAAGACATCGTTGAAATAAAGTTTTGACCAAACAATATGATTCTGTTGTATATTGCTTTACATTTATTCAGGGTTTTTTTAATTTTTTTCTTTTCCTTCTCTACTATTATTACAGGTTTGACCTCTCTGATAAAGACTCCTTTTTTGATAGCAAAACTAGAAGTACCATAGTAAGTATGCATTTATAAAATATTAGAGTAATATGGTATTCCTCTTTAGCTGTTTTCATGATTTCTATATAATTCATTATATGAAAAATCTACATCAGAAGTGAATAATCTGACTCATGCATCTCTCCATCTTATCTTAATTTTTAATGTGGTAGAAGAGGAAGCTCATTAAATATGTGAGTGTAAAGTGTAAACTATTTAATGTTAATTAAATGTAAATGAAATGAAATAAAATGAAATTGAGTTCTTCTTCCAGGCCACTATTCTTTTGAATTATGGCTCTCAGTTCAGAAAAAGTTCTGCATACGTAGTAGTCAATCTAAAAAGATGTATTTTATTTTTTTAATCTTCAATAAAAAATTAAAAATAATCAATTCAAACATAAATGATAATACAAAAAACAAAAAAAAAACAAAAAAAATAGCTAGAATGACAAAAATCCAAAATAAATATTTTTCTTAGAAACCAAAAAAAAAAATGAAGAAAAGATAGTGGTGAATAACTGATTTTTATTGCTCGGTCTTAAAACATTTTGTTAATATATAAACATACAATATATCATTGGGAAATATTGCAAAACATGGTGATGTCATAAAGCAGGATAAATATCTAGGACTAAAGTATGCCTGAATGCATTGCTGCTCTCGCAGGAAAGCTTTTTTTCCCACTTTTCCCATTGTAGGTACCACCAAAGTCAGTTCTAGAGAATTGGGAAGACTTTGGGAATAGATTCTGAGGACATCTGAAGGAACTTCAAGATAGTAGGAAAGTATCTACTAGTTCTGCTAATACATACTCCCACAGCTGAAAAACTTAATTAGTTTTCTTCACCAAAATCCTGTAACATAAGTGTAAAAGGGTAAATGTAAAGGTTCCCCTTGTACATATATGCTAGTCGTTTCTGGCTCTAGGGGGCGGTGCTCATCTCTGTTTCAAAGCCAAAGAGCCAGTGCTGTCCGAAGATGTCTCCGTGGTCATGTGGCCAGCATGACTGAAACCAAAGGCGCATGGAACACTGTTACCTTCCTATCAAAGATGGTTCCTAATTTTCTACTTGCATTTTTTACGTGCTTTCAAACTGCTAGATTGGCAGAAGCTGGGACAAGTAACGGGAGCTAACCATATTACTCAGCACTAGGGATTCGAACTGCTGAAATTCCGACCTTTCGATCGACAAGCTCAGCATCTTAGCCACTGAGCCACCGCATGCCCTGATAACATAACATAACACTTATGTTATCTCCTGATAACATAAGTGTAGGCTGCTCCAATTAAGAGCTCATGGTTCTCAACCGAATAGGAAGGTAAAGGAAAGTGGCCTTCCCTGCTTTCTCGTCTCTTAAAGCTTTATCTAGAAATATTGTCAGTTAAATGTAATAGAGCTTTTTTGCATTTTGCCAAGTATGATGTCACAGTATGTTGCAGAAAAAATAGTTTAGTACACTGTACATACCGTACTAAACAAATTCAACCTGAACTATATTCCTTTTCTCTAGGTAGAATTAGTGTGAAATATAAAGTAACAAATACTATCAAACACATCACTGTATAATTCATTCTTTAGTCAGAATACTGAATAAAGTTTTCACTCCCTGAAAAAGGGATAATTCAATGGGATAATTTTCTATGCATAGCAAAGTAGTCCCAAATAGAATTTGTAATGTAATCATCAACAAACTTAGATAGTCATGGAATTGGATGTATGGAAATTTTCTTCTTGCTGATATAGGTATGGATTGCTGCCATTGGCTAACTTTTCATGACACAAATAATGAAATGGTTTGTTAATTAATGGCTGAAGACGCACTGACAGCTAAAAAAATGATTAGCTAGAATCTAACTGTGGTTTATTGCTAGCTTGCCTCTTAAGGTTGTAGTTAAACATTGTATATGAAAGCAGGCTTCTGATTAGCTAATGATGACAGTACCGCTAGGGGGAAAACAAGAATGCCAAAAAGGATTTCATAAACAGTTTCAACAGTAACTCTTTACTAAAAATAATTTTTCAGAATCCAGATAGACATTTTTTTTCTGAAGAAAATACAAGAAAAAAATTAGAAATGCTTGTCTCATATATTGACTTCTCTCCACTTGTTGAGAACCAAAAAATTAAAAAAAAACAGCTTTCAAAATGTTTTACACATGGTTTTGTTAACACCAGAAGTTGAGCTGATCAGCTGAAGCAGTATGCCAACTGTACAATATACGATATGTAAGAAGATAGAGATGAACTAGGAAAAGTACTGTGGCACCTAACCAGAGCATGGCTAAAAGGGAAAGCATAATATGCTTACTAGGCCTGTAAGAGCTATGAGTAGTAAAGCCCTGCTTTGATTTCAAGAAATTTTATCCCAACATCATGTGAAAAAGCAACCATAGAAAGAAGTTGTAGCAGAGAGATATTTGTGTATGTCATTTTGCATATGTTAATAAGCAATACAAAAAGTTTTATTGAAATGCCTCTGAGGATCCCAGCTGAGTTGCCTGATCAGCAGAGGCTTTTTTTCTTTTAAATGCCTCTGACGATCCCAGCTGAGTTGCCTGATCGGCAGAGGCTTTTTAAAAAAGCCTCCGCCGATCAGGCAACTCAGCTGGGATCCTCAGAGGCATTTAAA
>WNWU01000001.1:24548417-24559783 GCA_012654045.1 Ptyas mucosa
CTATTCTATTCTATTCTATTCTATTCTATTCTATTCTATTCTATTCTGGAAGGAATCATTTTCTATTCCACCTCAGTCCAGTCTAGAAGGGTTTTGACTTAATTATGTGACCATGTGTATTCCAGATCTCAGTGTTAGCAACTATATCATCATATGGGGGAATGATGCAGACCTGGATCATTTAATGCAACAGCACATGTTCCAAGGGGCATCAAAACATGTACAGCTCTATTAGACACGAGATTTCATATAATCACAATTGCTTTTTAGGCTCCTAATCCCTAGGCACTTTCACCACCACCATCCCCCAGAAAATTTATCACATTCCTTTTCCATTCTTGTTTTCCTTTAATATATTCATCATTCAGGGATTTTTCATATTTCAGTTGTTAATAGCATGTTACACCATTTTCCGTAATATAGAAAATTCAGTTCTGCTGTCATGAAAGTGTGCTGTGAATGAAAATAGAGTTGCTGGTGGACGAATAGTCCAACGTGCATATTGTTATCAGTACAAATGTTTAAATGAAACCGTTTCAAAAAATAAAAGGATTTTTAAAAAATGTATGAGTTATTGAATCTAGAGTTAAGTATACTGGTCCCAGCTCAGAATTCAAAAGTTATTTGGTGGCATCTAAAATTCCGACCATAAACTCTGAAGAAGCATTGGAGGTAGTTATCCTTTGATCTAAGTTCAGAACTGTCCTGCTACCTCCTCATTTTCTTTAAAATAGTTATCCATCCTAATGTAAAATTAAGACTTTCTGTAGCCTCTGAAAAATAACATCTCAAATTGTTTTACTGGATATATTGAATCATGAATAGTTAACATGTCAGAAACATTCTAAATATATGGCCTAATTTTCTTCTTTTTTTATGACTTTTTATGACTATGCACTGAAGAAAAGCAAAGAAAGTAACACCTTAATCTAATTTAATTTCTTGGCAAGATTCTGGCAAAGTTTTTCAGAAGTTGTTTGCCCTTGCCTGTTTCCTAGAGCTGAGAGAAAATGACTGGCCCAAGGTCAGCCAGATGGTTTCATGCCGAAGGTGGGGATAGAACTTGTGATCTCCTAGTTTCTAGCCTGGTGTTCTTAACCACTACAACAAACTGGATCTCACATTAAGTTGGTAACTGCATATATCCAGTTCCAGCTTTAGTATCTCAGTTGCATCTCACTACTCTCTGTTTATTAGTTTTTCTATAAATGAATACAAGAATATGACCGTGAGCCAAACCACAGACAATTTTTAATGCAAGCTGAATATATTGGTGGAACATAAAAAACTAAAATATA
This sequence comes from Ptyas mucosa, assembly GCA_012654045.1. Taxonomy (NCBI): domain Eukaryota; kingdom Metazoa; phylum Chordata; class Lepidosauria; order Squamata; family Colubridae; genus Ptyas; species Ptyas mucosa. The sequence goes on from WNWU01000001.1 coordinate 24,549,716, forward strand.
ATGACATTAGAGACATTGAGAACTAAGCAGTAGAATTGAAATAAGAAATTACTTGTTTCCAGTTTTCATTTTCTGTTTAAATTTCTTTTCTAGCTCCTGTGTGAAGAATGGGCAAGTTATGGAGTATTTTATAAATATCAACCAATTGACTTAGTTAGGTAAGAAACAGTGATAACTCCTTACTTGTTCCTTACAAGTCCTTATGTGTTTGTATATGTGCATTAATAGTAGCAGACTACAGCTTTTGGGTAACAGCTGTAGCCTGCTACAGTATTCAGAAAGCTGTATCTTTCATATAGCTAGTCATCGGCTTATGAAAAGTGGCCTTTGAAAAACAGAACCAAAGAGATAAAGCATATTTAAGTTTAGGATAAAAATTCATATTGCACAGGCCATACTATAGTCATCTGTTTTTTCCCAGATTTACAAGCAATGATCTTAAACCATTTGAACAGTGAAGTTTGGGGTGGGTTTAGATTTTTTCCCTCCCTTCTTCAACAAATATACTCAAATGCATGGATCTTAGTTGGAAACAAAATCAGGTAAAATAATTTTAAAGGGATATTATAAACCATTTCCAATATGAGTAGTTCTCATGTTTCCAGATCAATATGTGTCTAAACCCTTTTCACCTATTTTTTGCGAAGGGTATTTCCCTTACATCCCTTGCTATTAAATTATATTGTTTATTTCCTTTGGAGATATTTTTATTGAATTTCATTAAATAGCAACTGCCATAGCAAATCTACCAGGGCACTTGCATGTGGTGCCCTTTAAACATGGACCTACAGTAAGTTTAATAAACAGAACTGTTAAATATTTCTTTTGGTGTAGGGACGAAATTATTACTGAGACATTAAAGGATACTATGGACTGAAGAGGCTTGTGAACCTCTGCCATAATGGTTTGTTTTATACTGAATCAAACCATTGGCCCATCTAGAACAGTGTTTCTTAAACTTGGCAACTTTAAGATGTGCGGACTTCATGCTGATGGGAAGATTCTGGAAGTTGAAGTCAACGCATCCTAAAGTTGTCAAGTCTGAGAAATAGTGATTTAGAACATTGTGGCCTATACAAGCTCTCCTGAATTTAATGGTCTCTAAATGTATTGAGTCTTCTGGTCACAAAATTCAAGACTAGTTTTCCCAACACAGCTGGAGGGTACCAAGTTCAGGATGCCTAGTATACACTGAACAACAGCAAGTGTCTAAAATTGCAGATAGCTCTTTCCCACTTCCACCAAGAGAGTCAATCTGGAATTTTTTGTCTGCAGACCTTTTGCTCTACTAATAAAGACCACTTGGAAGTCACAATTGATTTGGAATGTGACAGCTCATGTAATAACGGGTACACTAAACTACACCCATGTAAGACCACAGCTTTGCAAGTGGCCCTAACTCCCAGTAGGCTTCCAGGTACAATTCAAGGTGATGGCTACCACTTATAAAGCCATTCATGGCACAAGACCAGAAAGGTTGTTTATGGGACCATAACCCAATATCCAATTTCTTCCTGCTCCAAGTTTCACAAAGTGAGTATGCTCCTGGTTCCCTCTGTGAAACAGTGCCAGATATAACTATAGAAACAGAAAGGTAAAGCTACTTAATAAGCAAGAGTGGAGTATTTACTTGGTGTTTTTGTCCTGGATCTGTTCCAAATGGCATGTGGACATGAATTCTCCAGGAGGAAATGCATTTTGGCTAATCAACAGGATTTATTTTCCCATTCAGTCAGCCCTGCTGTCTAATTCATAAATTTAGCCCTGCTACGTTTGCCGTGATACATTATATAGTGTTTTCTTCCTATAATTTATTTCAGGAAGTACTTTGGTGAAAAGATTGGATTATATTTTGCCTGGCTGGGAGTTTATACACAAATGCTCATTCCAGCTTCTATTGTGGGAATTATCGTGTTCCTTTATGGTTGTGCAACTGTTGATGAGAATATACCAAGGTAAAATATTCATACATAATTATCTGCGCTTTGTACAAAACCATCTTTTTCACTTCTGTTCAGTATGCTGAAAAATAACCCAAATGATTTTGACTAAAGTTAATGCTTTAGGTTCTGCAGCTATACAACATTCATTTCTGAATTCGGGATCTTATTGTTACATTCATGAGTTTTGCTTATAAATAATGAGAAGTTAGGTGTCAGCATTCCCCCAGGATTCAGTATTCTTGGTCACAGGGATATAATAAACTTATATATATAAGAAATATATAAAGAATATATATAAAGAGATATATATAAAGATAGATAGATAGATAGATAGATAGATAGATAGATAGATAGATAAAGATATAAAGATATAGAGATATATATAGAGATATATATAGAGATATATAGAGATATATAGATATATAAATTTTCTTGGTCACAGGGATATAGCAAACTTATGATAAACTGCTCCAAACTTGATTGCAGAAAATACAACTTCAGTAACAGAGTTGTTAATGCCTGGAATGTACTACCTGACTGTGGTTTCTTCCCCAAACCCCCAAAACTTTAACCTTAGACTGTCTACTGTTGACTTCGCCCCATTCCTAAGAGGACTTTAAGGGGCGTGCCTACCGTCCCTGTCCTAATGTTCCGTTTTATTCATATCCATTTCATGTATTCATAATCATGTTTATACTTATATCTGTTAACTAATATATGCTTGACTAAATAAATAAATAAATTAAATAAATAAATAAATAAATAAATAAATAAAAAAATAAAAAAATAAAAAAATAAAAAAAAGAGTTTCTGAGATATAAGGCTGGTTAATGCAAATAAGCACAATCAAAAACTAAATGGTTTATAACATTTATGCTCCAATAAATTCCCACTTCTCAGTATACTCAGAGCCACAAAATGATTTGAGGATGCCAAGTGCTTCTTCTTAACTGTATGAAAACATGGACTTCACTGTATAGTGGATCTGTATTTACAGCCTCTTTCATTTATGAGATTTTAGTGTATAGAAACAGAGCACAGTCTGCCCTTTATTTTTTCCAGAATTGTATTGAGATTCTCAGGATGTAAAATACAAATGAAAATAAAGACAATAGGAAAATGGGGAAGGGAAAGAAAGGGAAAAGAGAAGTATAGCAGAAAGGGGGGAGGAAGCATTGCTTTCCAACTCTTTGGAAAGCACAAAATACAAATAAGTTTCAACTATTTGTTTTACCAATTTAACAAGTACTAGCCATTTCTATAATAACAAATTATATTAATCAGCAAAAGTCCAAAGGTTAATTATTTTATAGTCTTGAGTATAAAGTGCAGAAGTAGTTTCTAAGTAAAAACAAAACCGAACATATCCTTTAATAAGTTTTTAAATGTAATTGGGATATTTGTATTGTGTTTTTTACTTGGCTGTGCACCGCCCCGAGCCCTTTGGGAGAGGGGCGGTATAGAAATAAAATTATTCTATTCTATTCTATTCTATTCTATTCTATTCTATTCTATTCTATTCTATTCTATTCTATTCTATTCTATTCTATTCTATTCTATTCTCTAATTAAAATAGTCAATTTTGCCATCTTTGCTAGCTCCACCATTTTTTCTATCCGTTCTTCTGTTGTCGGGAGTGACATATTCATAGTTTGCCCTTTTCATGTATAATTTAGTGTTGTGTCTTCAGTATGCTTAGTTGGTAACCATGGAGCCCAAAATGATCAGCAATAAAAACCTGCATATCAGCCATTTCTCATTTCAAAAACTATTTGTAGGATTATTTGTTGCAGAAAAGACTTGTCATACGAAGTTATCCATTGCTGTTGCTCTGACTACATAAGGAAGCACAAGCCACCAGAGTAGCTATGGTGCAAAATGGACATCTAAAAATTGAGGGTGAATTGCTCTTCATCCCTAATCCATTTGACTGCCAAATAGCCTTTATGGGAAGGGGCAATGATAGATCGATAGATAGATAGATTGATGGTACATAGATGATAGATAGATAGGTAGATGATAGATAGATAGATAGATAGATAGATAGATAGATAGATAGATAGATGAGAGATAGATAGATAGATAGATAGATAGATAGATAGATAGGTAGGTAGGTAGATCTTGCAGTTTCCTTGTAACATTTTTCAGAAGTGGTTTGCCACTGCTTTTTTCTTCAGGCTGAGAGAGGGTGACTGGCCCAAAGTCAGCTGGCTTTGTGCTTAAGGCAAGCTCGAACTTAGACTCTACTGGTTTCTAGCCTGGTGTCTTAAACCACTATATCAAATTGGCATTTTTACTGCTTAATTAAGCATTACAATTCAAAATGTACATTCACAAGTTGGAAACTCTCATGAAACTTTGTGATAAAAGTTACAAGCAAACTCTAGGCAGAAGAGTTTTTTTTTGTGTTTAACCTAGATTTTTAAAAAAGGAGTAGATGAAGTGCTTGCATTCCAGAATTATGGAACTAGTATTAAGCAGATTTGACCCTGCTAGGTTTTTTTTTTTAATGTTAACCATGATCAGATAAGTACCATCTGATAAGGAAAGTGATATATAAATTCATTAAATAAATAAATTGTTGTAACTGGAAATGGTCTCATGGTGAAAACATCAATTGATGGATTGGACAAAGGCAGTGGACCTACCATTCAGATTTGTCTGGATAAATGATAGGTTTCTTTACATTCATATTGTCTAAAACAGAGGTCTTCAAACTTGGCAGCTTTAAGACTCGTGGACTTCAACTCCCAGAATTCTCCAGCCAGCATAACATAGCTGGCTGGAGAATTCTAGGAGTTGAAGTCCACAAGTCTTTAAGCTGCCAAGTTTGAGGACCCCCTGGTCTAAAACTTGTTACAAACTATGAGGTTTAGTTTGCTGATGACATAGATCATGTGCATGGCTCAACCCTTCTTATTTCAGGCAATTTACCTTGTTCAGACATGATGCTCAAATAGGGAAGAATTCTGGATGAAAACTAACACCAGCTAGCGCTAAATATGAATAATACAAATATAGTAATAATTTATGCTGGAAAGGAAAGAGAAGAGAAAGATCAAGGAGAATCCTGGAATGCAGCCTGCTTCAAATCACTCTGTCATAGTTTAAAAATGAATAGTGATCCTTTGATACAGTATTAGACCACTATATTTCTGTGATTAGAAGACTGGATTATATTTCAAAAGATCTGAGTAGATAGTCTTAGTGCACTGTCCTACTGCAGTCTTGTGAAGTAATAGAGTATAAAAAGCAGAGCCCAAGTGATTATACTAATATAAAAGTACTCAGAAAGCCCAGGTGTTAAATGCAGAAGAATGTCTCAGAGTAGTAAACCCAATTGTTTAATCTGCTTTTTCTAGTTGTCAGGAATCCATGATGCCATTTGGCTTCTGTCTTTTAAAATTTAATTTACTTTTATAATGTGCATGCCATGCAGCTGATGCTGTAATACAATGCATCTGAATCGAAGAAAAGAATTAAGATTGGATAAATATGCTTAGATTCAAGTCATATTCAGTGTATGTATTTCACAACTCAGGGTTTCAGTAGAAAGCAAAGGGAAGGATATTCTCACCTTTCATTTACTGTTTGCTTTCCCTCAGCATGGAGATGTGTGACCAGAGAAACAATATCACCATGTGCCCCTTATGTGACAGAACATGTAGCTATTGGAAATTGAGCTCTGCTTGTGCCACTGCTCGGGCTAGCCATCTTTTTGATAATCCAGCCACTGTCTTCTTCTCAGTCTTCATGGCTCTCTGGGGTAAGAATGCTTATATCATTTTGGAATAATATGCTTGAAGTTTTCGTTTGACTTTGAGTTTAACTTTCCTTATATGGAGAACAAGTAGGACAATATGTCATCAACAGTTAATATCTGTACTGTCCCTTTTTGGTCCTTCTGTTATAAAACTGTCACATTTACATTTATATTCTGAACTGAAATTCAGAAAATTGCTTGGATGAATACAAAGCAAAGCACGGCACAAAACTACTTAGGGATTGTATAGCATGTCAACAATATCTGCTTGTAGACTTGGTCTTGATCTGATCAGAAGACTACAACACTCAATCATAGTTACATTTACTAAAGTGCATTAATGTTACCAGTAAAGGTAAAGGTTCCCCTTGTAAATATGTGCTAGTCGTTCCCGACTCTAGGGGGCAGTGCTCATCTCCGTTTCAAAGTTGAAGAGCCAGCGCTGTCCAAAAACATCTCCATGGTCATGTGGCCAGCATGACTAAACGCCAAAGGGGCACAGAACACTGTTACCTTCCCACCAAAGGTGGTTCCTATTTTTCTACTTGCATTTTTACATGTTTTCAGACTGCTAAGTTGGCAGAAGCTGGGACAGGTAACGGGTACTGTCGAACTGCCAACCTTTCTGATTGACAAGTTCAGCATCTTAGCCACTGAGCCACCATGTCCCTGTTACCAGTAGGATACTGTTTATATCACTCAATGTGCCCTTTCAATTTTGAAGGCATCTCCTGTTTGTGAAGAACCTACATATTCTCATTCACATATTGAGATGCTGTAGCGACAGAAAATCATGCAAAATGATTTGTGGGAAACAACAGCGTAAAACTTTAGTTTTAAAAAATTAAAAGTTTTCTTCACTTATGAATTTGGGACACTTAAATTCTGATAAAACATCCTAGTGTTTCAGTGGTGGATACCTGCATATGACTTAGATGTAAGAGGTTCTGGAATGTAAATGTTTGTACATAGTAAAGGCACATTCCAACTCTGACAATGGCTACAACCATCATGATGGTTGTTTATTATTTCCAGCATCAAATCACATGATTCTGCATACCAGTTGTTAGGGAGTAGGAGCGGGAAGGTTCGGCAGTATTTTCTGATTTTGTGCTTCTCATATTGATCTGATTGCTTTTCATAGCAGTTCTACTAGGCCAAGAGCTTGAAACTTACGACACGTTGTCGCCATGTGACATATTGCAACCTTTCCCCCCTTCGCTAAAATGTGGGAGGGCTTAGCCGGTATGTGACGCACTCGGCCCGCGGGCCGCAAGTTTTATACCCCTGTACTAGGCCATCCTACATCATTGGAACTATCCAACTATGTGTTGAGATTGAGATATCAACATGTCTGAACGGTGCCAAATTGGAGGAAGAAGAGATAAAACTCTGGTGGACATGTTTAATGTAGTTCCTATGCAGAATACTTTCACAGAACTATTTATGAATTGATAGCTGTATAATCTTTGCCTTTATGGTTGCATTTTAGCCTGTATCATCCTATAAATATACAGAAAATAGTTAATCCTTGCAAAGAGAGAGAATACAGTTCCAGTTGTTTTGAAGGAAGTAGCTTTGTGAAATTATTCCAAAAGTTGTCTCTGGATTCTAAGTTTAATATTTCATCTAATATCAATTGTAAATATTGATAACTACAATATAAATTGTAGTTAAATGTAGTCTCTCATCTGGGGCAAGATGCTTAAACCAGAAGGAACAGATTATTTCCAGATAGTCTTATGGATCCATTTCTGTCTTATTTTCAACTCAGTTTTGGGCTAAAACATTTTTTTTACTTTGATTTTTGCTCACCAAACCTTTCACAATTTTTTTTTTTACCGAGGGGCAATGCAGACTGACTAATGATAGCAAATATCATTTGCTATATCATTTGCAAATATCATTAAGGGCCAGAAGAGGGAGATATGAGTGATGCAATCAGGCAAATGATCAGATACCAGAAGGTAGCCATCCAGCACAAACACTGTCAAACAATTATTTTTTTCTGACCTTGCTCACCAGCAGTCATATATATATATACACTGAGCCTGGCTAGTTATTTGTTGTATATAACTAATATTTCTTGTGTTCCTCCTCACCCAAAACCAGTACAGGAGGAAAATCTTTCTTCACATACTCTCCTGTTGTTCTTCTTGTGTGACCAAGTTTTTTCTTATCCTTGGACAAATACTAAGATCATGTTAAAACTGTGGGTGGACACAACTCATGTTTTTCTATTGCTGGAAAGTATCAGTCACAGGAAGTCGTATACGGTCTGCAGAGGAGATTACTGGAAATTATTGCCCTCCCTTTTCTGAAGAGGGACGCCTATTCAGTATCACCCCTTATTTGTTTCTAAGATAAACTAGAACAGAGAAAGAGGGAGGGGGAGAGAGATATATAGACAGAGATTTCTCTTTAGATTCTTCGCCTGATTACTGTTTTTCATAAATATTCATCCTTCAGAAAAAGACAATGTAAGATAATTGTCTACAGATGTAGGCACCTCAAAATCAGATGTGTCATTCAGGCCTACTTTGGGCATGGAATTTTGTAAAACTTGTATATAACTCATAGGAGGGAAATTGGACAAGCTTCTGTTTTACCCTATGCACAAAACCAACATTAATGCAGCTCTCTACAATTTTCCTTGCCTCAGGAATTCTGGTATAAAGTTAGGCCAAGAAAGTAAGCTATAATTTCAGAAGAGGGAATCCGCTGCAAAGAATTTGAGCAGAGTGACTCATTTCGGTTCTTGCATAGCTCATGACAGGAACCCATGTCTCCAAATTTGCACTAAGCTGATTGTCAGGATCAGACTCTAATGCATAAAATGGTTGTACGAAGCACCATTCCCAAATACGGCATATTAAAACTGAATTTCTAAAAATGAAGCAAGAAATACTTTTCTATAAAGTGCACTACAATTTCTACATAGGTGATCTTCACATATTACTTGAAGCACATGTCTTTCCTAAGAAAAGCCTCATTGCATGTGAGGCAGCCGTCCTATGCCATTCATGGTTTCTTCTTTCGTGTATTTATATGTTATTAGTCACAGGTATGGCTTGCAAGAGGATGTTTCTGCAACATAGTTATAAGTTCCATTGTGTCCAAATAAAGTTCAGAAAAAGCTGCTGAAGCCTTGGAAAGCCACTACTATTCATCATCTAGACAGCACAAACTGATTGATCATTATTATATGCCATTAAGTCAATTTTGACTCTTAGGAACTGCATAGATATACTTTTTGCAGGTTAATCTGTCCCTAACCTAGTTCTTCAGGTACTCCAGCAAGGTACCCATAGCTGCTATAATTACATCTCCCTTGCTACTGTCATCCTGGTTTCTCTTTTCTTCTACCTTTCCCAGCATTACAGACTTCTCAAGAGAGCTAGGTGAGAATTCTGACTGATTTGTTCTATGATCCCTATGTTTGTTTCCTTACAGCACAGGTTTTATAAATACAGTGTTAAAAGATATGGAGTGAATACATAGTCCATTCCTAGTTTAGTACATACAACACAGTTCGATTCCTTTGAAAACATTTTGCTCCAGCAAAATAATGAATGTCTCAGGCTTGTACTGCAAAACCCCTACATTGTGCAGCTTTAAAAATCTCATGTTATGCTTCAGTAGAATATAAAAAACATGTGAAGTGACACGATTTTAATTAAAATAACTTGATATAGATGCTGGTTTTTAAGCATCAGCTTTGGATATTTTTTTCCCCGTTTGGGTGCTGTGACCCTTTTATATATTATGTGTGTCTGCATCGATGCTATTTAGCAATGTACATTACAGAAGATGTCATCCTGCTGAACATCATTTTAAAGACTGTTGCCTTTTGATCATGGAAGAAAGTTTACAAATTTATGAGCACGACACAGAAGTCAGGAAATGACTTCACAGAAATCCAGTGGTCAAGAGCAAAGACTACATACAATCTCATACCCCTATATCAGTTTTGCTGACAACTATAATGCTCAGAGATTGGTTCCAAAAACTGTGGAAAAGTGTTCCTCTGTTTCTGTATGCGTGGACACATGCAAAAGGAGAATGCAGAATGGGAGAAGGAAAATGGTGATGGTAGCTATAAGCCAACTTGCAGAAAATGAAAATAGAGCCCCAGTTTTACTGCTGAAATCTCATGTTCAATTTTGGATAAAATGAATCAGCTATTATTTTTCTCTGTTAAAAATATCAGCGAGCTGGGAGAAAAAACTAACTCATTTGAAGGCAGTTTGCTTTGTACCTAGAATCTGCTCCTGAAGAGACCTGGTTTTTTTAATAAACATATTCTTCCCGTTTCTTCTTTCTTTCTTTCTTTCTTTCTTTCTTTCTTTCTTTCTTTCTTTC
>WNWU01000001.1:24559793-24832110 GCA_012654045.1 Ptyas mucosa
TTCTTTCTTTCTTTCTTTCTTTCTTTCTTTCTTTCTTTCTTTCTTTCTTTTTTTTGTCTTCTTTAAATACATTTCCAAAGCATTCCTAATAGGCACACAAACTTTTAGTTTGGCTCGTTTTTCCGGAACAAATTGTGAGCCAAGGCATCTGGGCATTGTCCAAGGAAAATGCAGGCATAAACTTTGTGTAATCAGAAAGCTAATAGTTCTAAGTTTATTTTGAACAACTGGTACACATAAAGGCATCTCTATGGTCTGTGTTTAGTGTTTATCATGATGGTTTGGCTTCATACATGCTTTTTTGTCAAAAAGAAAATACAAATTCAGTTTCATAATAAACTGTCAACCCTAAGAACAAAACAGTTTATATTGTAAATAGATAGTCCTAATTCTCATAATCATTATACAAATACTTATTTCCTTGAGTACAGATAGTCTTCATACAGCAACCACAATTTGATCCAGCAATTCAGTCATTAAATAAAGTGGTCTCTCTAAGTAAAACAGCAGTTGTGCTTACAGCAATAACACTTAGACTTATATACTGCTTTATAGCACTTTACAGCCCTCACTAAGTGGTGTCAGCATATTGCCCCCGGTCCTCATTTTACCGACCTCAGTAGAAGGGATGGCTAAGTCAATCTTGAGCTGGTGAGAATCAAACTGCTGACAGCTAGCAGTCAGCAGAAGTAGCCTGTGGTACTGCATTCTAACTACTGCGCCACCACAGCTCTTATGAACTTACCTCATCTTTCCTTTACTTCATCATAAATGTGAGGTTTGGTCACAAAGTTAATCTTTCATCACTATTATAATTGCAAATGGTTGCTAAATAAGGACAAGTCGTATTAATTTTGTTTTAATCTCACATACTACTGTTGCAAATTAATATTCCCATTATCAAATATATCCTGATAGAATACATTCTCCGCAAGTTGTGTCTTCTGGATCTTCTTAAAGACATTTAAATCACAAGGTTATTTTGAGGTAAAATGAAAGTATAGGTTGAACAAGACGATTAGGATCAAAATTAGATTTAAAAGATAGTGCCATATATCTTGCAGTAAACATGTTTGGAAAGTTATTATCATAAGTAGAGGAATAGCAAAATACAAAACCTACTTAGTCTTTTCCCTTTACTAAACTTTCTTCCTCATAGGGAACAGAAAATGATACTTCTTACCCTGTAATTCTTACTTCCTTCTTCACTCCCTTCTTTTCAATCTATTGTTTACTAGACCATTTTTGTTCCTTTATATTATAACAAATAAATCATATTACATATTTTATTTTTATTTACTTATTCAATTTCTATAACCTCCCAACCCAACTCTTGGCTTATTATGGTTACTCATGCCTTAGTCATCTCCCAATTGGATTACTGTAATATGCCCTACATGGGACACCCCTTGAAGAGTATCTGGAAATTTCAGCTGATACAAAATAAAGCAGCACAGGCAGTTATGTGTGTTTCTAGAATAACACACATTTCAGATGTGCTCCATGTGTATATCAGTATATTTCCAGATCCAATTCAGAACTGCTGGAAGATGAATTATGCACAATCAGCACCACAAGTTCTAAAGAAACAGGAGGCGAGGCCATCAGATACACTTTGCAATAAATGGCTAGATAGTCAAGGCTATAGCTATACACCATTCTGAATGCATATATTTCCCCAATTTTGATTGGCAGAGCTAAGGCAAAAAGATGCTGACCAGTGGGGGATTACAGTCTGGTCTGATCTGGCCAGTCCATCCCGACTTTCTTTTCTGGTGCATCTACCAGAATGGGAGATAACCAGGCAACAATGGAGTAAACAGAAGGAGGAGGGCCTAGAAGCATATTGTCAAGCAGCCCCTCTATCCTGACATTGCTACTGCAATGCTAAGCAGACATAGAATGCTGTCTTATACACATCAGGCTGTTCCACCTGTCAAATCCAAACAGGACTCTGTCCGATTGCTTGGAAAGCAAATATTTTACCACTGAGTTATGTGCCAGAAGTTTTAAGACTGTGGTCTGAAGTTAAGTTGAATAATGGTCTAAGAAAGGTTAGAAGATGCTGCACAGCTTTTGGCCTCCAGTTGTTTCAAATTTTAGCAGCATTTTCCTGTTGCCTGAGGCGTTCCTATAAGCATGGGGAATGATGTTGCATTTTTCCTTGTTTTATGAATGAATGGCATTGATAGGAATTTTGATAGAATAGGAGCAGGAAGTAGGGCAGGTATTTTGTTATTTGCAGCATGCAACAGGTAGGCATAGAACTAAAAGTAACTTGCAAGCTCTATGGTTACTTCAGAGACGCTTACACTGTAGATCATATTGATATTATGAAGGAATATTTAAACTTACATACAGGATATACAAAACTGATTAAGAATACTGGATAAGACCAAAATAGAAATTATTCATACTAAAAAAAAAAAAACAAATTGCAAACTCCCAATAAGATATATGGAGTTGCCACACAGTTAAGATACATGGAGACCTTGTCTGATTCATCTCATTTTCCAAGTCTCTGGTGGTTTGTTGAAGACAATAGTACAATGTGTTGATCATATCTATTCATAGTTACACTCATGGGGTTGGTTAGCTTTTCTCCATATGCTTATTTCTTTCACAATTATTTACTGTATAGCGTGGGTTTGTTCCCATTATTCACATCCATGTCCCAAAGACATTCTATAATGTTGAGTAGAGTGTTTTTAAACAAGCTGCGTGTATTGTAATTTGTCACCATTTCCTGTTTTATAATAGTTTTCCTGCTAAAAATTAAAATGTAGCTGCTTTCTGGATTCCATTCCAGTTACCAGCTTCAGCTCCTCGTGTATATATATTGACCTGTAACTAATAGCCCTGACTGAACTAAATGTGCAAGAATTCTAAATAAGTTTGCTCAAGCAGGTCTCCTAGCAAGAGTTGGAGAAGAGTTTCAGGTATAAATACCCTAAGGGTCGAAAATAATATTGTAGCTTCTGATTCACTGTATTATTGTCTCAACTGCTCAGTTCCAAAGGGGATTTTTACCCAAGGAAACAAATTCTAAGTAACCTTTTCAAGGAAGCTTAGGGGAAGGAGGTGTTCCAAGAAGACAAACCATGGTGAGGTTCTCTAGCATGATACTACCTGATTTATGTAAGGTAACTGAATAATTTTCAAAACTGCTAGAAATAAAAATTTATATCAAGGTGCAGTATTCTCCTGAAACCGTTCACAGGCTCTTCTCATGTCATGTTAAACAGGAGGTACACTTGAGCCTCTCACTTTTAGTCCAAATTCTGATATTCACTTTGTTTTTTTGTTTGGTTTAATTTATTGGTTAATGATTTTGGAAAGGTACTCTCTTACTGTAATTCCTCATTATAGATATGGAACAGTTGCAAGCCAATAAACACATCAGGAAATTACAGACAAATCAAAGCCATGCTTTCCTTGAGTACTTAACCAAAAAGTTAAAAGTAAATGAGGGCCAGACATCTGTGCAACGATCATTCATGTTTCTTTATATCAAAAGCATTTGATAGTGACTGATTCAGATCTAATGGAAATTTCTTGGGTAGACATAACTCTCCAAAGTTTTATTCTTCAGAGGAATAGTTTCTGACAGTAATTCCAATTGAGAAAGCAATGCAGTACTAAAGGTATCCTATATAAGGCTCTTTTTCCTCTCCAGAGAAACTCTGGTAACACAACTGTATTGATATTTCAAGTGAAACAAGCCAATTTTATTTTCCTCTTGTTTTTATTTTTGTGTCCATTTTTTGTTTGTTTTTGTATTATGTTTGCTTTATGGTTTTATACTGGGATATAGATTTTTATCTTATTTTGTTTTGTTTGTGGTTTTAATTTTTTGTAAGCAGTCTTAAGGATTTTTGAAGGACAAATTATAAATGGAATGAAAAAAAATCAATTTCCTCAGTGTTAGGATCTCAATCCAAATGGACTTCTTCTGTTCCAAAATTGCATTTTAATCTTTGAACAAAACAGAGAGCACTCTAATTATTGATTTCTGATTCTGTCATTTATTTCTGCTCTTACATTAAAGCCAAAGAAGCTATAACCAGCTCTTGTAGAATTGCCTGCAGTGGTTTTTTTTTTACATTTGTAAAAAAAGTATCATTTTTAAAATTTCTAATAAGTGACTCAAATCAATTATTAATAGTTTGTCTTATCTTAAAATTGACAGAGTTATAAACACTTTGGGGTTTATATTTTCACAGAATGGAAAATAGTGCAGATTAAGATCAGTAGCAACAACTAAATGATGGAGAGAGATAATTTCCTTCTTCCTTTTTTCTTTTCTTCCAACTATGCAGCTGCTACCTTTATGGAACACTGGAAGAGAAAACAGATGCGTCTGAATTACAAATGGGATCTTACTGGTTTTGAAGAAGAAGAAGTATGTTAATTCTTTTATATGCTGTTTCATTGGTTGTTACTTTAGCTAAGTGATCTTTAATTTTCAGCCAGTGACCCATTGGAATGGAAAATCCTGCACATAACCATTTCTAAATTTGGGAAGGGTGTGTTAGTTTCAGTCTTGTTACCATGGAAGCCTGAAGCCTTGGCTGGAGAATGAAGGTTACACCTAGTAATGTGGGCATTAAAACATATATAGCTCAAGAATTATTCCCTTGATGTAGAAACTATAAAATGTGAATATACTCATAATTTGTTCAGTTTTAAAGATACAGTTGCCATGATTACAGAAGTTTACAATTATCAAATGTATTCTCTGTATGAGTTCAAAATTAAATATTGCTTCTGTCGAGCATATTGAGTAGAGACTAGAACTATTAACTTATATTTAAAAAGGGGAAATGTTTGTCTTTACATTTTAAAAATGTTTTATTTCCCAATTCTATTTGAAATTTAAGATTCTCAGGAAATAGTTTGTAGACGTTTGTGTTTACAATACCATTTAAATTAAAAGGAGGTTAATCAGTCATTTAGTTTTATTGTAAATCTGTATTTACTAAGTAATGTACTGACCTGACAAATTTAAAATATCCTATCAGATGTCTAGTTCTGTGTTACCAAATTCAGTACTCAACCAAATAAATGTCTTACTAACTGTAAGTAGAAAGCCCTGGATCTCTTTAATAGATGAGGTGGATTTTGCTCATATTCAATCTTAGGACTTTACAATATATTTATTAAACAGAACACTAAGAGTAGTACTGTTATAGGAAAAGAAGACAAGATAGTGTCCAATGAATAAGCCATTCTTTCTCTTGCAACAATTGTTCCACTTCCACGAATCTCCTACCCACATCAAGTTTATGTTTTCTAATTTTATTTTGAGACTCGGTAGCCACAAGGAAAAAGGAAATTACCCACCTCTCGAGCTGTCAACAGAAAGTGCTTCTTCTGTCAGAAGCTCTAAAACTGATGAATAGGTTTTGCTTATAAAAACCTAAAGATGGCCAGTCCATTCAGACTCTCTTCTTCTAATAGTATTTATGTATTTGATTTGTATCCCACCTTTATTACTTTATTAGTAGCTCAAGGTGGCGAACATACATAATACTCCTTCCTCCTCCTATTTCCCCCCCTCACAACAACAACCCTGTGAGGTGGATTGGGCTGAGAGAGAGTGACTGGCTGAAGGTCATTTTCATGCCTAAGGCGGGACTTGAATTCACAGTCTCCTCGTTTTTAGCCCAGCCTCTTAACTACTGCACCAAATTGGCTATAAGTATAACCATATAAGTCATAGCTAATTACATTGAATTAATATTTTTCACTTTTAATGGATTAATCAGTTAATTTTGAATATTTTCATAAACACATACTGGAGAAAATTAAGCTGTTCATTTTTTAATGATGCACATGTGTGTATCAGTGGAAGGGACCTCCCCCTTTTTCAGTAAGGATTATCATGTGTATTTGTAAAGTCATTTTATAAGTATATATTACTTTCTACGAAGAGTGTTGCTCAATTAATTAAAACATTATTTTTCTCGAGCAGAAATATATTAAATAATGCATGTGTCTCATTACTATATTACATTTTACAACTGATTTCATTAAAAAAACAACCTTCAATAGCAATTAATTGGTCTACGTCTATGATTTCATTTGATCTTTGACCCAAAGCATTAACACAAATGACATGTTGAAGTTGAAATCTCAGTGCTAGGGTGGTATCATAGACACCATAAGACAACTGTTCTTTTATTTTTGGTATCTTGTTGTTAGCTGTTGGAAGGATTAACTGTATCCTTGTAGTAGGAAATACCTTTCGGGATTATGTTCAGTATTCCCTGTAGTGATAGCAGTGACCTGAGACAACTGCTGATAATAGAATGTATTTTATTCTTCACTTAACATATTCATCTTAATTCAGTCCTGTGATCAAAACACTTGAGTATGCACTCAAATCCTATTGAAGAAACGAATCTCTAATATATCAGAATACTGCCATATGGGGGTTATTTGAAATGGTTATTCCAATAATAATTGTATAAGAGGACAATGCACCCCATGTGTTCAGTTGCTTGATACCAACAGAGTCCTGGGCCATAATGCTATTCAGTCTTTCTGAATGTTGAGTAACTGTGTGTTTTCATGCTGATACTTCCATAAAATAAATACAACAGAAGACCAACCCATCCCACACCCCGTGGATGTACCCCTATGTACCCCCTAATTCTTATGCAGTGCCTACATTCACACAAATAAAAATAATTGTATCAAGAATACAGTTTGCAACAGTGAAGTAATTTTAATTTTTATGTTTTTTGTGTTTTTTATGGTTTCCTGAAGGAAGCAGTCAAGGTTTGGCATTTTTGTTTTGTTTTTTTGTTTTTATAATTTCTTGCAACTTTTTCTCTATCTGGTAGTGAAAGATGCATTTCGATCTCTCCTCATTTTTCCCCAGCATCTGTCTGTCTTCAGAATTTACAGTGTAAATTATTCTTTCCTCTTTTATAATATCCTCAAATAGGGCTTTTTCATATCCATCCAGTCTCAGTCCAATGAACTTTCAAAAATAATATCTAAATCTTTCACCTATTTCATTCTTTTCATTTCTGATTCTTTTCCACACATTTTCCCTGTATGTATGACTAAACTGAAATTACAAATTATTAATTTTAATTAACGGAACTGAAATTACCTTTTTTGTTAAGATCCAAGTCATATAGAGAGGAGAATCCCTTAATTGCACATTTAAATTCAGAACAACTTAGTGTCAACCCTTTGCCCCATATATGACATGCTGTCTGTTCAAATATGGCCTCTTTGCAATGCCCAGAAAGAGCCATTCAGGTTTAAAACAGATTACAAAATGAAGACTCCTTTCAGCTGATAGTTGATAACTTCATGAACATGTCCATGTAGTTGTCTTGGCAACAGTAACTAAAGGGTTTGCCTTTGTGTTCTGGAATGTTTTCTTCAATCTCATGATCTAGCTCTCAATCCAAAAGTTTCCTTGTTACCCATCCAAACACTAATCAGGCCTGATCCTGCTTAGCTTTGAAACCTAGACAAGATCAGCCATATGCTGCCACCTGCTAAGACACTACCCAAATTAGTATGTCTTTTGGTGAAAGAACAACTTCACCATTAAGGTAAAGAGAGCACATAGTCTTAAACTACAATATTTTCAGACAGCTAGTAATAAAGGAAGACTTTTAAATTAAGTTATAGCAGAACTTTACTCAGATTTCTTGTAATAATTCGAAGTGATATCCAATAGGTCTCATAGTTCCCTGTACATATGGCTTATTTACAGGATCACCCAAGAGCTGAGTATGAAGCAAAAGTATTAGAAAAATCTCTCAAGAAAGAATACAGAAATAAAGAGGTAAGATAACAAATACTGTTTGTTTTAAAAATTTATGTAATAAAAATTAAGTACAAAACATTTGTTTTAAAAATCATAACAGAGAGTCTTAACATTTATATTATTCATTGTAAGCAATTACTATTCTGATACTGTTACTGAATATAAAGAAATGAAATATCAAGAAAAAAGAAATGCGGTTAGCTTCAAAAATGCTATGGAATAATACAGAGTACTCCGACATTTGTTAAAGTCAGTGCAATTGTGAAAATACCAGGGACTAAATTTTTTAAACATATTAATTTTCACAATCACGCTGCCTTTGAATAAATGACTGACTGAGTAATCTGTGTTACTCTAATTTTAGAGACATAATTTAGATTTTTACTGTCAGAACGCAAAAACATTTAGAATTACCTACCGTAAAGAGCCCATCACTTGTGATCCTTGTGAAGGTTCTGGAGCAGCAACCCAATGATACAATGGGTATCTTCTTTGAATGAGGTGATCACATAACTTTTAGATATTGAACTGAATTTCTTTTTATAGTACGGTAGCACAAAACACTGGGAAATTATTATTCTGAACCATGTTTCTAAAGAACTAAATGTAATCCCATCTTGAAACAGAGATAATGTTTCATCAGACCGAACCAATATAGTCCAATATTTGTTCTTTTAGTAGTTTAACAGGTGACTGCAGCAATCTTCTTCAGTCTGACTCTTCTCCATATAAATGGACTTCAACTCCCAGATTTGTCAGGAATGGCCAGACTAGCTGAGGAATTGTGGAAACTGAAGTTGAGATCTCTCCATCTGGATATGTTCAGTTTTCAAAAAGCTAAATTAGAGGAAGCCTTCTATTCAGAATCATATTGGCTCTGATTAGGATCATGTGAATTTATCTCTTTCAGTTTTTCAGGCACTAGTTTGTGGCATCCCATTCAGAGGTGGTATTCAGCAGGTTCTGACCAGTTCTAGAAAATGGTAGCGGAAATTTTGAGTTGTTCGGAAAACTGGTAAATACCACCTCTGACTAGCCCCATCCCATCTATTCTCTGCCTCCCAAGTCCCAGCTGATCTGGAGGAAATGTGGATTTTGTAGTAATCTTCCCCTGAAGTGGAGAGGGAATGGAGATTTTACAGTATCTTTCCTTGCCACGCTCACCAAGCCACGCCCACAGAACCGGTAGTAAAATATTTTGAATACCACCACTGGTCCCATTCCTATGTCAGTTTATGAACACTTAAAAAAAACACCCTCTGAATGAAAATGCATATTGATAATTGTAAATAAAGTGTAGGCACATAAGAATTGGAAAATTATATGACAACATTCAGAGAATGAAAAATCTGAAGGATTACAGTATAATAATCTGGTTCATTCATAGGTTTGGAAAGTGCAAATTAGGTCAAATTTCTCCACCAGTTCTCATACCTATAGTACAGGTAATAACCATCATGATTATCCTGAATAGATTTGTCTATTTGCTCTGCAAATAGATTTGCTCTGTTGAAATCATCCAAGTTGAGAGTCATCATAATTACATTTTGTGATAGAATATTTTATTATTTGGCTCCTTAAGGATAAATGAAATAAAATGTTTTTCAATCGCCCACCATTTACTTTCACTTAGCAACTTTGAGTTCTAATAGTTTGAGACCAAATAGCCATTTTGTATCCATTTTTCTGTATAACATGCTTTTATATATTTCTATTATTTTCTCCCTTACTGCTATATAAGATATATCTAATGTTGAAACTTTTTCTCAGTTGCTCTGAGCTTTTAATTATTTTGTTTGTATTTGTCTGAATCTTTTTCAGTCCATAATATCCTTTTTAAAGTGTGCTAAGCGTAATTTCTATAAATTTTTATAAAGCACTGCAGTGTCAGCAGTTTTATTTTAGATTCGACTGCCTATATAAAAATCATGCCCAGAACTGATTTGGCTACTCTGTGAAGAATTGGAGGCATGAAAGAGCAATCAGTGAGGTCTACTACTAAGTAAATATAAGGAAGAACCCAGCACAACAAAGATAGGCCAGGGTAATTAAAGTCAATATTTTTAGACAAAAAAATGCTATCCAAATGCTCTAGTATAAATATAGAAAGTTGTGCTGTGTTATAAAAGGAAAGAGCTTCTTCCAAATAAATAAACAGGAAGTAGAAAGTAATAGGAAAGCAACTGAGTTTGTGGGCTTCTCCAGATTAGTTAGAATGAAATCCAAAAGGATATTTTCAAACGTAGAAATGAGCAACAAACTGGTAAATACGAATAAACAATGAATGGACCACTTTGGAGTAAAAAAAATTAAACTACGTGATTGACTGAAGGGGACTGGACTGATATAACTAATCAGATAATAGATGATAAAAACAACAGTGTGCAAAAATGTTGAAATAGTTCAATCTTAGAAATTTATATAGAAAGTCCTTTTTAAAAAAAGCCAGTATTGTTATTGGTTGGGTTATTCATATTAGAGTATGCTAAACTCAATGTATCTCAAAAAGGATAGTGGGCAGTAAGAGGAAATGGACTGATTTTCTGGATTTCTTTACATTTTGCTTTTCATTTGCTTGTACTAAATAATTTGTTTTACCTGCAAACCCAATGAACCTCATTGTTCATTGTTAATCCAGATCATTGGTGAAAAAATTAAATACCATCGAATTGTTTTTATGCCATCTAGTCCTTTTTTACCCTTAGCAACCAGATAGATTTTCTCCATGACGACCTATCAGCTGTTTTACATAATAATGTAGATATAAAATGCTTACACCATATGTAACCACTATTGTTTTTAATTTGCCAGTTAGTTGTGGTTATTTTTTCTCAAGTTTTACTTTGAATTTTCTCTTTTATAGTGATTTTATATTATGTCAGAAAAGTTAACGTCAGCACATAGCGCATCTTTTATTTGTCTTTAAATTCTACCATATCGATATTCTATTTAGGGACTTATTTATTTACCTATGTCAGTGCTTTGTAACAGCCATATTGGATTATCCTTTTCTGTTTCCTTCAAATGCCATCAGAAGGGCCAGCAATTGCCAGAAGAGGCAGCTAACAAATGGCGACAAAGAGTTAAGAGAGTCATGGCTGGGATGAAATTGGTACATTTCATTACCATTTGTGGAAACTTTCTGAATATCTATAAAACACAATTTTCTTTTATTTATTTTATCATATTCACATATATGGCTTTCCCCTTCTCCTGTCTTTTATCACTCTTGTTGAGATGGGTTTTTGCCTTTATTTGGAATGACACTGCATGGTTGATCTTTCATACTGGTTGATGTGCAGCTTTTACAACACTGCACATGCCTTATGCTTGATGGGGTTTCCTGGCTTCCTTTTTTTTTTGAGAGAGAGAGAGAGAATGAGAATGAGAATGAGAGAAAGAAAGAACATGCATGTGATGCGCATGTAACTTTAAGTGCTTATTTTTCTTATAGAAGCCTTATGATCATTTCCTAATCCTTAATTTTACATATAAAGTGGTCCTAAAGATGGTGTATATAGAACGAAGTTGATCACCCAATGAACCATGAACATATTTATTTAGGAAACATAGATAGATGCCCATCTTATAAAAAAGGATTTGGGTGGCATGGAAACATAATAAAAATTAAAAACCATTATGAACAAACAGAATACTAATACTGTACACAGAACTGATTCCTACATATATACAACCACTTGGCTTTCAATTCTTTCCCCTCACTTTCATTAATTTAAGTTTACAACAGGATAATGGGATGAAGAAGAGAATCAAGAGGGTACTTCTATTCCCTCCTTTATAACCCCATAAAAGTACAGAAGAGATCAGACAAAACTATGTGGCAGACGAATCCGGTTTAGAAAACATGAAACCCACTATGCAATTCCTTCAAGTTTCATATCATTGGCATCTTTTCTTCTTTGTGACTTTGCAAATACAATTCCATATGTACATACCCATCATCCTATTTTATGTGGTTGCAGTCCATATTCTTTGGCCCATATGTCTTTTGAAAAATACATAATACAATATGTGCCATTTTTCATGCTTGCCAGACTCCGGTGTCCCTAAATTTTACTATCCTTGAGAGAACAGCTACTCTGTGTTCACATGGGAAAAGCAGAGGGGATGCTGCTAATAATTTACTTGCTTTCACTGTCATTCTATCATTCCTGTAAGTGATGACTTGGATATAAATTAAGCTTTCAGGAAATATTCTAATAATACTTTATTCTAAATGGAAAATTACATTGCATTAAAAAAAAAATCTAAACAATGTCTGAAGGAAAACTGGACCAGTTTCCAAAATTAGTTTGGGCTAAATATGTTTTGACAGCCCTTCCAGAGAACTGTTTTGAAGAAGCTGGCCTTAGAACTGCATCTGTCCCGCATAAAAAAACCCAAACCAACTATGTGTTAGCAAATGTTCTCCTATCCCTTTTCCCTCCACTTGACCTTGCATTTCCCCCCTACATGAAAGAGCTGGGAAAACTCCACAATTGATGATGGGTCTGCAAAATGAAAAATAACGAATAAGAATCCCATTGCCCAAATTGTTAGTACTACATAGAGCCTCAAATAGCCTCATCCACAAATTTGTTCAGTTTGAAGTAATTTGCAGGCTGCCTGACTTAGCTGTAGCTTGATGAAAGCTTGTCAATTGACTGACACTCTTTTGTTTACTCTTTTTAGAATGTTTACTTCTGTTTAAGTGTCTTTGCACTTTAATTGTGGTCTTGCCTATTTAAATTTTGATAACAAGCAAGAATCAAAAAGGCAACTTATTTAATTGCTATAATGAATTGCTTTGTTTTATGTCTTCTTTTGTGTGCTAGACTGAAAAAGAAAAACTGACATGGAAAGATCGTTTCCCAGCATACTTCACAAATTTTGTGAGCATTATTTTCATGGTAAGCATTATCTTGGAAACATTATTTTCATGGGCTAGTTGTCTTCTCAAAAATAGGGAAACTTTTCTTAAAGGAGGGAACAAACCTTTCCTTTATCTGTCTTGTCGGAAGTGCAAATTTCATAATTTCCAATACATTTGCATGGTGCCAGTTTAGGGAGGGTTCCATTAAATGGTGCAAAAATTAATTAATTGGCTTGTGTTTTTCAAATAATACATTTAAAAAGTTTTAGCTCTATAATGAATAATAATAAAGCTTGTAATGTTCTACTTGTATTTTCTTTCACAGATACAGTATCTGTGCCCCTGTAACTATGCTATTTGAACACCATATTTTTCCAAACCTAATCTCTGAAGAGGAGTTTAGAGTCCACAAAAAAGTTATCACATTACTGAAATTTCACAAGAATTTAAAACTGATTAAGGGGAGCAACATAAGACATTATATTGCTTTGTTGAATTGACATTACCTTGACAACAGTTACTGGGAAAATCATAAGTCAGGTCAACCAACTGGTTTGCAAGAAGGTGATTACTAGAGACCAAAAAGGCTTTATTAAAAATAGATTATATCAGACTTTAAAAATTATACCGCTTTAAAAAACACCCAAAATGACTATAGATTAGTAGACCAAGAGAATGCTGTGGATGTGGTGTACCCAGACTTAATGAGGCATTTGATAAAATTGGCCATAACCTCCTTCCTCATAAAATGGAATGATGTGGAATGGATGGTGCCATCATTATATGGATTTGCAGTTGGTTTCACAACTGTACCCAGTGCATGGTCTCTGTTCATTTTTATAAATGAGTTCAATAAAGGGAAAGAAGAGATGCTCAGCAAATTTGCAGATGACACAAGTCTGGGAGGATTGCTAACCCCTCAGAAGACAGGCTGAAAAGACTTAAACATTGGGCTTTTTCCAACAAATATAGTTCCATGTCAAGAAACATATCTGCATTTAGATAGGGAAAAAAAGATGTACATGTACAAGATAGGCTCAACAATAATACCTGGGAGAAAGAGTTATGTGTCTTGGTATACCTCAGATTGAACATCAGTCAGCAGCATGCTGCAGCTACCAAGAAAGCTAATGTAATATTGGATGCATCAACAAAAGAATAATGTGAAGATTACAAGAAGTGACAGTTCCACTTTATACTGCATTGGTATACCACATATATAATACTTCATTCAGTTTTGATCATCACAATGCAAGAAGGATAGTGAGGAACTGGGAAAAGTGTACTGAAGAACAAACAAATTTGGTGAGGATCTGCAGTCTTAACCATATGAACATCTAGATATGATTTAGTCTTAAGAACAGAAGGCTAAAGGGTACTTGGTAGCTTTCCAATACTTCCAGTCCAAAACAGGAGGACTGTTACAGGAAGATGGTGTGGTTCTAAGAACCAATAGGTGGAAGCATAATCATGGGTGCTCTATCACTGAATATTCTCAAATAAAGATTGGCAACCACTTGGCTGGGGTGGTCTGAAAGTGAAGATTCCTGCCTTAGATAGAAAATTAAACTAGGAAGCCTCCAGGTTTTCTTACAACTTTATAAGTCTATGAATATAATTGCAGGGTTTTTACTAAATAGATAATAATGAACGAAGAGCATTCTGAATTCTGAAAAGCAGAATTCATAAACAGAATGATTATTTTATGGTTTTCTTATTCTAACTATATTGTGTTTAACTTCAGAGCTGACATTTTTTTTTAGTAGTATAGTACTATAGAAGTTTTTAGTTTATCCATGTGGATTATAACCATTTCCCTGTAAACCATATGGGAGCATGCAGCTTTTATAATACTATAATTGGCACAAGTAATTGAAACATTTCCATATGAACTACGTCAGGCCATAGCAATATTGTGAACCTAATCTTTCGATAACTGATTATGTCCCTTTCAGATCGGACTGACATTTGCTATTGTTTTTGGGGTTATTATATACCGAATCTCCACTGCAGCAGCTTTAGCAATCAGCTCCTCTCCAGGAGGCAGGTCAAATGTTAGAGTGACGGTCACAGCCACTGCAGTAATTATTAATCTGGTGGTGATAATAATCTTGGATGAAGTATATGGCTGCATAGCTAGATGGCTGACTCAGATCGGTAGGTACATATCCTCCCATTATTTGACTTAGAATTATGATTTCATTAAATGACCTGTCTAATGATTCAGCTTTGACTTTGCAAGCAAAATTACATAGGAACAAATCATGAGATAATAACATAAAAGGATTCTTGGCATTAAGGCAGTCACATCTTTCAGTAACTAATATTCAGTTTAATTTTAAATGTGGAAATTATTTAAATTCATTTAGAGTCTTGTCACTTTGGTGAACCAATTTTTTTTTTAAAAAATACCAAATAACATGATTTATTTTTATTTCCAGTCACTGCTTACTTTAAGAATATAAATCAAGAAGTAAAAAATAGAGGGGTCCAGACTTTCTTGCATTTTTTTATTGAAAGGGAAAATAATCTGAAATACTTTTCTAGTAATCTTGTAATCAAGCCAGATTGACATTATACATACCACATTGTAGGGACAACTGTAGTGTATCAGCTCTGATCACATTATTCTAGGTACCATATTTTTCGGACTATAAGACACATTGGTGTATAAGACGCACCAAAATTTCAAAGATGTCAGTTAGAAAAAAAAGGGGGGGTTGCCTTCCCCGGCCCCCAGGAGCACTCTGCAGGCCTCCCAAACCCTCTGTGCGCCCTGTTTTTTGCAAAAACGGGTCCATTTTTTGCAAAAATGGGACAAGCAGGGTGGAGCTTCAGGAGGCCAAAAATGGCTGTATTTGGTGTATAAGACGCACCAACATTTCCACCCTCTTTTGGGGGGGAAGAAGTGCATCTTATACTTCGAAAAATATGGTAATTGCCAAGTATAATCAATTTCTAGTTCCACCTTTTTCTATGAAGACAAGACTCTTATATTCACTGTCATAAATATCAGCCTGTGCAGTAGTCATTGACTTGCAACTATTTGTTTAGTGACTGTTTGAAGTTACAATAGCACTGAAAAAGTGGCTTATGACCATTTTTACACTTATGATCATTGCAGCATCCCCGTGATCACATGATCAAAATTCAGACACTTAGCAACTAACATGTATTCATGACGGTTGCAATATCCCAGGATCATGTGATCACCTATTGTGACCTTCTGACAGACAGAGTCTATGGGGAAGCCAGATTCACTTAACAATTGTGTTACTAACTTAACAACTGCAGCGATTTTGGCATTTCATGCGTTTGCATAAAATGTGGTCCTACGTCAAATATGGTCTTCCAGTCACATTTGCATTAATCTCATTTACTTCAGAGGTTCCAAAAACAGACAAAAGTTTTGAAGAACGACTTATCTTCAAGGCCTTCCTTCTGAAATTTGTTAATGCTTACACTCCCATTTTCTACGTTGCTTTCTTCAAAGGCCGGTAAGTTGCATAGATTAATTAATTGCTTCACTAGTATTTTATTCTGTTCCAGAACTCTTATTCAAACAAGGACAGCTCTTTAGAAGGATTGTCACTTGAGTTTCCCAGACTACACCTACCTCCAAATATTAAGATCATAAAGTTTAACTGAATTAATTATGCTAGCATGGTAATTTCCCAATGTGTAATGTTGGTTATGTTTCTGTTAGGAGCACTTTTTCTGGGCACAACAGAAGCATGTTGGCATATCGGTGTACATAAGAAGGGATATTGCTAAATACTAAAGCAAAATACACTTTAATCAGTTAAAATCTGAGTGTTTATTCAGATGTTCATGCTGTTTTAAGTTGTTACAGATAGAAGCATTTAATTTAATTAATATAATTTAATTAATTTAATTTAATTTAATTTAATTTAATATAATTTCAAACTTATATACCACCCTTCTCCCTGAGGACTCAGGGCGGTGTACAGCCAAAATTAAAAACACAAAATATAAACATTAAAAACAATTAAAAATATATATAAATTTGGCCCCAATTTAAAATGACAAACCAGTTAAAAAAGCATTTAAGAATATTTTAAGCTAGCCCGGCTTGCTGGAAAAGATAGGTTTTAAGGGCCCGGCGGAAGGCACCGAGATCTTGGATTCTTCTTATCTCCGGGGGCAGCTGATTCCAGAGGGTAGGTGCCCCCACAGAGAAGGCTCTCCCCCTGGGGGTCACCAGCCTACATTGTTTGGCTGATGGCACCCTGAGGAGGTCCTCTCTGTGGGAGCGCATGGGTCGATGGGAGGTCATCAGTAGCAGCAGGCGGTCTCGGAGATAACTAGGCCCTATGCCATGGAGCACTTTAAAGGTGATTACCAAAACCTTGAAGCGCACCCAGAAGACCACCGGAAGCCAGTGCAGCTCGCGCAGGAGCCGTGTTATATGGGAGCGCCATGCTGCTCCCGTCACTACCCACACGGCTGCGTTCTGGACCAGTTGGAGCCTCCAGGTGCTCTTCAAGGGGAGCCCCATATAGAGAACATAACAGTAGTCTAGGTGCAAGGTGACAAGGGCATGAGTGACTGTGCACAGGGAATCCCGATCAAGAAAAAGCCGCAACTGGCGAATCAGGCGAACCTGACAAAAGGTCCCCCTCGTGACAGCCGTCAGATGTTCCTCCAAGGACAGCTGTATATCCAGGAGAACTCCCAGATTGTGGGTCTTTCCACAGGGGCCAAAGACTCGCCCCCAATAGTCAGTGATGGAGTAACATTTACAGAAGTAAATGGCAGTCAGCAGCTTTACTGTTTAGCATCATCAAATTGAGGAATATTATTGAAAATACCACAAAGGGAAGTTTCCACAAGCAAAGAGAAGGTTGAGGGAAACAGTCTTACTGATACATTCCCTTGCATTGCTTCTCTTAAAATTCTGAGGGCTCTTAGGTCAAAAGCAGTACTGAAGCAGTGTCCAGAACTACAATCAGATAGTGGAAATAGCAAATTCAGGCTTTTAAAAACTCTATTCAGAAAGGATTTAATCCAATAAATCAATTAATTGGATTTTCCCCATCGTATCTTCTTTCCTTTAATGATATTTAACATTAATAAACACAGCTCAAAGGCAAATTACTTCTTTGAAAAATGTCCCTGATAACGTTTGTGTTGATGAAAGTGAATATATTCCTGGTAGCTAGATTTGCTTTTCTGTATTTTTTTTTCTCTGAAACTAAATTAATTATCCATTGTACAATGTGTATCTGTGTAGAATGATTTTAGAGGCACGTAAAATATAGCAGGAAGTGTCTGAAAGTTTGTGTCTGTAACACAAATTCTAACCATTGTTCCCAAATTATCTAGATTTGTTGGACGCCCAGGAGATTATGTCTACATTTTTCGTTCTCTTCGAATGGAAGAGGTAACTGTAGCTTATTTTGTTCATGTGTCTAGAAAACAGCTAAGAACATTCTGTTGGGGTATACAGATGTCCCCAGTTTTTTTTTATTTTATTTTTCCCTTTCTTTTTAGTGTGCTCCTGGTGGTTGCCTGATGGAATTGTGTATACAACTTAGCATTATAATGTTGGGCAAACAGCTGATTCAGAATAATCTTTTTGAAATTGGCATCCCGTAAGTAGTAAGGAATAAGAAAATATTAGCTATCTTCTCAAAATGCTTGCATATTATCTCTTGATAAATTAAATATATTTTTTTCTTGTTTGATATCCATGCCGTGCAAGAAAATGTTAGACTAAACTTTGTTACACCAAAGTTTAAAATAGTGTGCATTTGTTTTGTTACTTTATTATTTGTTTTGCTAGTTCAATACATTTTGTTCTTATCTGAAGGACTATTTTTTCTCTGCAAATAATTTATTTCTGAAACAATTAAGCCATATTAGATTGATTGAGAATATTATAAAGAGGCAGGTAAGGGAATTTTTGTTTTTTGCTTTTTTATTTTGTTCCATTTTCCTTGTGCAGAAAGGTGAATTGTCTTAAATTCAGGATTCTTTTCCTTATCAGTAAACCTTGTAGTCTGCATTTCAACAGTGTTTTCCCAAAGTATTGTATTATGACACTTAATAAATAAGAATTATGAGTCTACAGTTGGGCCAACTTGGTGGATAAATAGAATAGTACAAAATATTCAAATTACTATAGTATATAGTATTAATATAATAGTACATAGAATAAAAGTCTTCATAGTTATTCAGTGGCCACATTTTTTAACAATTTGATCAAGATTGTAGAGGCTGGTAGAAATTATAATAGACCAGTAATTAAATCTTCATGTCCCTTTAGAAGATAGTAAAGAAATGTTTTCATTTATTTTGCCAGAATCTTTCAGATATTTGAATCTCTTATTTTCCCAATAAAACTAGAAAGCCTACTGGCCCTGTGAACTAACATAATTTGCTTTAAACAGAAAAGAACTTCAGGAAAACTTTTATAGCGGAGATGACAAAAACAGTGATGGGGTGACACTTTTGGGCATTTTCACAGGATTCTTTGGACACCATTTCAGATACTAGAGAATTCAAACTAGAAGACTGTCATTCAGCTACAAATAATTTGGGAATTTGCTTTATTTCCCAAAGAACGTCATAAAATATTGAAAATGGAAAATAAAATCTCTAAATGTTTTTACAAAACATATAAGACATCTAAAGCAATTACTTTTCCCCATTCTTGTTAGGAAAATGAAAAAATTTATAAGGTACTTGAAGCTGAAACGACAAAGTCCTGTAGATTATGAAGAGCATTTGAAGAAAAAACAGCGTTATGAAGTAGACTATAATCTGGAACCTTTTGCAGGACTTACTCCAGAATACATGGAAATGAGTAAGACTTAAACCATTTAAAGTGGGGTTTCCTAGCTGATTACTTGTTCTGCAGTGAACCAGAGTTTTATCCATTCAATGTTTTATTATCCATTCAAAATGGATGTTCCAAACATGCTTTTTCAAGAGGCAACTAGACTTTCTGGTTTTTCTTTGAAGACGTTTCGTTCCTCATCCAAGAAACTTTTTCAGCTCAGAATCTACATTCAAAATGGATTTATTTATCCAGCCTGACTGTTATTATATTTTCCAGTTTTCCAGTTCTTTCCTTTTTCCAAATTCTTTTTTCATGCAGTTATGATTCAATAACAAAAGATATGTTATCCATTTAAGAAGTTTCTATTATTTGAAGTTTAATACATGTAATTTCCAGAGGAGTAACCTTAATCAGAAAGCTCAGCCCTCATATACTTACTTAATCCATTCCCGAGTGGATTACAGTAATGTTCTACAAGCAGCCTTTGAAGAGCAGTCAGAAGTTTCAAATGCTGCAAAATGCAGCACCCTGGGCAATTATTTATGCCACTGGATTAGTGCATGTTACACCTGTGCTCTGAAAGGCTGCATTGGCTGCCAGTTTGCTTCTGAGTTCAATTAAAAGCGCTGGTTATGACCTCTACAGGCCTACATGGGGATATCCCAAAGGTGCTTTTTCAAGAGGCAACTGGACTGTCTGGTTTTTCTTTGAAGACGTTTCACTTCTCATCCAAGAAGCTTCTTCAGCTCTGACTGGATGGTGGGAATGGAAGGATTTATACTCCTTACAGACAGCTGGTCATTTGTATTCTTTTAGAGAGTCATTGAGGCCACCTTTAGGTTTGTCTGTGTCATCAGGGTCATCTGAGTGGTGCAAATGGGTGTGGAGCCTTCTTGGAACTGTTGAAAGCTCTGTGTTGTAGACTGGAGATAGATGATGTTATATTCCTCCCCATCTGTTGAGGGAGGGCTGTTCTTCTTAGATGAGAAGCAAAACATCTTCAAAAAAACCCCAGAAAGTTCAGTTGCCTCTTGAAAAAGCACCTTTGGGACAATCATGACTTGGATGACTGAGAATCTCCATAGACATCTATATGAAGATGGGTTACTTGAGGGACAGTAACATTTTTTTTTATTTATTTATATTTATATGCTGCCCTTCTCTGGAGACTCAGGGCAGCTTACAATGCGTTAAGCAATAGCCTTCATACTTTTGTATATTTATACAAATATTTATACAAATCAGCTTATTGCCCCCACAAACCAGGCCCTCATTTTACCCACCTTAGAAAGGATGGAAGGCTGAGTCAACCTTGAGCCTGGTGAGATTAGAACTCACAGTAATTGCAGGCAGCTGGATGTTAAATGCTGCCTTAATAGGAGGCATTAGCCTGCTACACCACTCAGGCTCCTTTACCCATCTCATCAGACCTTTACCCATCTCATCAGACCTGGCATAAGGAACATATTTTGGATCCCACTTGCTAAGGAGCTTCATCTGAGCAGAACTAGGAAGAGAACCATGATACCCAGTCTTTGGGACATCATCTCCCCTGCAGTGAGATTGGCCCCAACCCTAATGGCCTTCTGAAAACTTGGTTTTGTCATGAAGCCTGGGGATTCCATGGGAATGTGGAGCCCACAAAACAGTTGTATTGTGTATAAGGTTTTGATTGAATCTCCCATGTTTTTTGTTTATGGCTTTTAATTGCTCTAATTGTTTTTAATGGTTTCGTTGTTTTGATAATCTTTATTTTTGCTATTTTAAATATATGGACTGCCCAGAGTCACATATGTGAGATGGGCAACTATGTGAATTAAACGAAGTAAATAAATATATAAATAAATCAAGTTAATTTATTAAAGCAAAGACAACAAAGAATCTTGTAGCTCATTAAAAGTAAAAAAAATGTACTAGGTTTCACCCTTTAATGGACTTACATCAACTACATGAAATACATTCTTTTCTCTTGTGTTAGGAATATATGTAGATTCATAGTTTAGTGGATGTTTGGGTGGGAGAATTATAAAAAGTGAAAGCAGCATGCAGTTAAATAAAAGAAATGTTGTCCAGAAATGCTCCCACACAATATGTACATTTATATAAAATAACCAGTAGCAAATAGTATAACATATCAAACACTTAAGAAAATACATAATTTGTGCATAGTATGCATTCACTGATTTGCAGGGAGGTTGTGTTTTGGAAAGCAAATTCTACAAGAGTAAAATTGGTAATTGACAGTAGTTTCTTTTTAAATTTTCAGTAATCCAGTTTGGTTTTGTAACCCTGTTTGTTGCATCCTTCCCATTGGCTCCCTTGTTTGCATTGCTAAACAATATCATCGAGATACGTCTGGATGCAAAGAAATTTGTCACTGAGCTTAGGAGGCCAGTTGCAGTGAGAGCTAAAGATATAGGTAAGTTAGTAATTATTTATACAATATCTATATATAATTTATAAACATTGATTAGAAAACAGAAAATTGAGTGCCCTGGTTTGTGAAAGATAACCACTGAATACCAGCTAGTGGTCTTTATTTGAGGCAGTCTGACCTCAATAGCTATGAAAGCTATTTTATTCTTCTCTTGATTTCTATCCTGCTTTTATTTTTTTACTAAAGGAATACAAGTAGTTATAGATATTTGAAATACCAGTATAAATAGCATGAAAAATTGAACAAAACTTTGTTTCTCCTTAAGGGTTTCACTTCATATGGCAGCAGGCATAGAAAGAAGGGGCCATTTGACATTCTTAGGAAAAGCATTCTAAACTTCACTGTAACTACCAAAGAATCTGTGTTCCTTGGTTCTATACCCAGCCCCTTCAATAGGCTAAAGACTTACCGTAAATGAAAAGCATAAACATAGGTTGTATCAAATTCATCATTTACCAGTAGAACTGAATCATCCTTCTATGCATCCACTAACATGTTCAAACAATAAAAGATTCTCAAAAGGCAAAACTGGAATGCAGAAAAGAGATTGGGGAAAAAATGATAAGAAGTTCCATGTTACCCCATAGAATGGAATGAAGAAATGAGGGAATATAATCTAGAAATAAGTGAATTTACAAACTGAGTAGATATTAAAAGAAATATATATTTCGCTTCGAACTTTGAACTAAAGAAAGGATGAAAAAAAGTTAATACCATTGCTATTATTTATTTATAATATCTAAATTATGTATTATATATGATGTATTAGTGATCTATGCATTAACAGCCCAGATCCTAGGAAGCAATTACAGGTAGTCCTCAATTTACGACCACAATTGAGCCCAACATTTCTGTTGTTAGGCGAAACATTTGTTAATGGTTTTGAAACAAGCTGGACTTTCATCTGTCAGAAATGCTTTAGTAGTAGAACCTGCACTTAACAATGGATTGAACTAGATCAAGAGTTTTCAAACTTTTTCAGGTTGCGGAAAAAAGATCCTGGAATCTCTGATCAAAGGACAAAATTATAAGAATAGAACACTGGCTGCATTTGAGTATAATTTTACTTTTGCCTCTACTCTGTTACAGAACCCCAACCTTAGGGGTTCTCTGGAATAGAGTCTGAAAACCCCTGGCCTAGATGAC
Source organism: Ptyas mucosa (assembly GCA_012654045.1). Lineage (NCBI taxonomy): Eukaryota > Metazoa > Chordata > Lepidosauria > Squamata > Colubridae > Ptyas > Ptyas mucosa. The sequence goes on from WNWU01000001.1 coordinate 24,582,850, forward strand.
CTTGAGAGTCCTTTCCAGATCTGTGATTCTATGATCAGAGTTTGCGATAATACTCTTGAATAGCTTGCTTGTCTTTTCCCAGGGATATGGTATAATATCCTCAGAGGGGTAGGAAAATTGGCTGTGATCATAAATGTAAGTATTTTTTTTTCTGTAAATAATATATGAAGATAAAATTCTCATTTCTGTTCAACTATTTTAAAGGTTTACTCTGCAATGGCTAAAGTAGGAAAGTGTGAATATACCTGGAAAAGCAGCCATAAATATGGGCTAACATTTGGACTAACCTCAGCTCCATTTCCCAGATGGCTCTGCCTCCGTCTTTTATATTTTCTTTCCAGATGGCTCCAGCTTCCCCTCTTTTGTCAAGAGGCCCATCTTTTCTATCCATTACCTCCTTTCCTTTATCTCTTGACTTCATTTCCTATTTCCTGTATGGTCTAGAGCAGCTCTGTGGCAGTATGGCCTCAAAACCTACCGATCCTTCACTGTCTGTCCATTGTGTTTCCAGACTGTAGCTTTCTCACTTCTGAATGCCAACATTAATTCTTCTCTTCTTTTGCTCCCAGGCTTGTTAAGCATGGCATTCTTTGTCCTTTTTCTATTAGGTCAAAAGGGAAAGTTGGAATTGGTTTTTAGATGTTGATGTCAAAAAGACTTTTCCTAAAACAAAAGGCAGCAACTAGCAGGCATCTAACCTGTAGCTCTGAGATCACCCCACAGAAAATGACAGAGACGCCAAATGGCCAAATTTTGGCAACACAATTTTCAACTAAAAAAAGGAGAAAATGAAATTATATCAGGTCCCCAATAAAGACTCCCAATTTGCCTTAAGCATCACTGGGAAAACCTGCAGCCTGGCAGGCAGGCCCACAGGTTAAGAAAAAGTGGTGTACGCTAAAGCCAAAGAAAATTGTGCAATTCTATGGATCCATATGGAAAAGATCCACTGTAATTTTTTAAAAAAAAATTGATTTATATGCCGCCCTTCTCCGGAGACTCAGGGCGGCTTACAATGTGCTAAGCAATAGCCTTCATACTTTTGTATATTTATACAAAGTCAGCTTATTGCCCCCACAAACTGGGTCCTCAATTTACCTACCTTAGAAAGGATGGAAGGCTGAGTCAACCTTGAGCCTTGGTGAGATTCGAACCTGCAATAATTGCAGGCAGCTGGTGTTAATAACAGGGTGCTTTAGACCACTGTACTATCCAAGGCTCTTTCTAAATATTAATTCTAAATATTAAGCTTTCTACTCTCTTCTGAGATGGTATCTGCCCTGCAAACAACAGCTAAACATTTCATGTAAGATTTATCTTAATTGTGAAAGGTAAAAAATATTAAATTGCTGGATCCAAATAAAACTCTTTGTCCACTATTTGTCAAGTTTTCGTGCATTTGATAAAACCTCTAAATGGAGCATTTGCACAAAAAGCGCACAATTTCAAAACAATGAACACAAAGTGATTCAAAATTGCCCCCAGCATGCAGGATAACGAAAGCAACATCAGTGCCCCAGACAGTATTTGTTTATTGATAGTGGGTGGGGGGGAGGCATGTGTTTAGCAAAAATATTGGGAATGGCAATATGGCAAACTTGGGGCTGTTATCTGAAAGAATTTTGCAATTAAAAGGATGTCTGTGTTGAAATGCCTACAACCCTTTTTCCACCTGATGTTAGCTTTCCCAGTCAATTTCAGCTACTCAATTTGCTGCACTTTTAGAGTTTGAATCTCAAACCACCATGGTGCAAAGAAAACCATTAGCCTGCTGATGTGATGATACGGTTTGAACCAGACTGATTCATGGCAGTCCCTGCTGGGGGAGGAGGCAATTGAGTCTGGTTATGTAATGAAGTGTGGCCTGAATATCTGCGCTCATTCTTTACTTTTGTGGCTTAGGCATTTGTGATCTCATTCACATCTGACTTCATTCCACGCCTCGTGTACCTGTATATGTACAGTGAGAGTGGCACCATGCATGGCTTCGTGAACCATACACTATCCTATTTTAATGTCAGCGATTTTCAAAGAGGAACTGCTCCAAAAGATGATATGGAGCTTGGCTATCCAGTGCAAATATGCAGGTATATAATGACATTTTTTTGAAACAGCTTTCCCTAGACCACACCTAGGAAATTTATTTGTCATGCATTTCATCAAGTCTCTTTTAATTTTCAGTGTGTTTATTCTAGGCTGTATATATTGAAAAGTGCCATCTTTCTGTAGATAAGGCTGCCTTCCCACCTTTGCTTCTATGCCAACACCATTCCCCCAGTTCAATTACATAATGTCAAGGCACAAAAATTCAGCCAATAGAACCCAATTTTTGAAAAGACAAATTATTTCTCTTGACAGTTTTATGAGTTACTGTCTAGACCAGGGGTCTCCAAACTTGGTGACTTTAAGACTTGAGGACTTCAACTCCTCAGCCAGCATGATTGGCTGAAAATTGCTGGAAGTTGAAATCCACAAGTCTTAAAAGTTGCTAAGTTTGGAGACCCCTGGTACTTGTCTGATCCATTATGATTAGTTTGGATCTACTGTCTGCCAACAAATGTCTCTGTCTCTCCCTCTCTCTCTCTCTCTCTCTCTCTCTCTCTCTCTCTCTCTCTCTCTCACACACACACACACACACACACAATAAAATAAAGCTATCGTAAATCACCTTATGAATGAATCAAGCATATTAGCAGATATGTATCTTTAAAAACCCAGTTGCCATATGCTCCTTAATCTAATATTCTTTTGACACAGAAATCTACAATAGATTTTTTTTAATGGAAAGTTGTTGCTGCTCTTTATTCTCTTCTGCTTCTAATTTCCATTATGGCTATACTAATTCCTCAAAAAACTGTTTCATACATATGGAAATAGTACCAGAGACAAGTTTCATTAGCTAAAAAATACATAGCTGCTGTAATCATTCATGTGCATATTGAAAAGAACCCTGTTCAAATAACCTATTTAGCCCTATTAGGTCATCTGAATCTTTCAAATATTATAAATGTCACACTCCACTATTCAAAAAGTGCCTAAATGCAGTCCTTTATATGCCAAAACTTTGTAAAGCCTAATTTGTCTTCAGTCCATTGAATTGTGGCTGGACCTCTAAATAAAACAAAGATAATATCTCACTCACTAATTCATTAATTACTACCACATAAGCTTGCTCAGTTTCATATATGATAGAATAAATCTCTGAATTGCTCTAATATATTTCCTCCATATCTTGTATGAATCTAATTTTGATAGCCACAAAATTGCTTTCTTGATACTCAGAATTCATGCACTTTGCATCCCAAATTCCAATGTAACCTCTTTTCATATATCTTTCCCTATTTTTAAAAAAATTAAATGATACTACTTAGAGTTTGTATTAAGACACTTTTTCTGCTTCATTCTCCTTCCTGCTTACTTAGCCAATTGGACTTGGGAGGGGAATTGAAAGCCTTTTAGGATGCCTCTGAACTACAACCCCCAGTATCTATGTCATGGCCATTCTACTAAGACTGCTGAGAGGTGAAAGACCATAAGTTTGCTGTCCCTGCCCTAGGCAGACTGCCCAGGGCTTGTCTCACTGCACTATAATATCCTTACATATAATATTCACGGCATTTTTTCCCCATGTCCTTCCATTCAGATATTAATAAATGGCTGCATACTTGTCTGCAGTATAGCAAGCTAATCCTTTTTCTGGAGAAGATTTTCAGTCAATGTTTCCTCTTCTAGACTCTGAGACTAGCTTGTTTGTTTAATATAATTTCACATTTTTCTCAAATATGTTATGAAAAACACATAGAGCATCCTATCTCTTCAACAAAGTGAAGAGAAATGGAACAAAATGGAAATGGAACAAATTTCAACAAATGGAAATACAGCAATTCACTAAAATGTTATTCTGATAAAGCAAAAGAAATGAGCATAACAATATTTTCAATATGTCAGCAGTAAACTCAATGTAGTGATTGACACACTGACTTTAGTTAAGAGATGATAGATATAGATAGATAGATAGATAGATAGAATACGATAGAGAGATGATAGAGAGATAGAGAGATGATAGATAGATGATAGATAGAATTTGATATGAACTAATAAATTATTCTCAAAACGTTCTGATTCTCAATTCTAATGTTTTTCAGATACAAAGATTATAGAGAACCTCCATGGTCTGAAAATAAATATGACATTGCAAAAGATTTTTGGGCTGTGCTTGCAGCAAGATTAGCATTCGTAATAGTGTTTCAGGTAAAGTACAATCAAAATTTGTCTTTTTTTCTAGAAATTAAACCATAATAAAATGAATACATTGTGTTTTTAGGAGAGTATGATATCTAACATTATTTGAAAAATACCATGTTCCTATCATATTTATCTAGTAGATATCAACAACTTTTTCAAATTCCAGATACTCTTACACAAAAAATATCTACAGTAAAATAAAAATGATATTGTGCATTTTACGAAAATACAGCATTTGTACTGTGATTTATACTGTGGCAGAAATTGTTGCATTGCATACAGAGACTGTCAAGTGAGTATACCAGAATACCAGCAGCTCAGTGAAGACTTCCCATATGAGGAATCAGCTCTTCCCTTTTGTTGTCTGTTGTAACAGTATGTAAGAATGATCTTGAATGATGAAGGGAAGAGACACTTCCTAGGGAATGATCAAAGGGGGAGAGCCTTCCCTTGAATAATGGGCAGAGAAAGAAACATAAAAAGGATCCACCCTGACTTATCAGTTGGTAAAAAGAGATGGCGGGAAATTTATACTTTCAGAGTTGCAAGATTCTGTGAATGTAACTTTACGATAAAGTAGCATTGCCGTGCTTCTTCTCTAGTCTACTTGAGAAGCTGAAAGCTCTGGAAAGAAAACAAAGATGCCATTGGTGCTCAACCTCTGTTTGTTGTTGTTGTCAGCTTTGGAAGCCATATGTCACAAGGGTCACCTAAATTAAGTAGCTTTTCCTCTTGTCTGGACCAACAGAAGGTTTACATTTGTTCTCAGCATCATTGGTTGTGTGGCTGGGCAACAAGGTGGAGCCAGCGCTAGCACAGTTGAGAGCACTATGGGTAATAACAAAGGCAATCTGAGGATGCTCATTATGGCATCACTTATTGTTCAAAACAGGCCATCTTTCTTCCATCAATATAGTATCTGTTGGATGATTACCATAACCAGGACTTCTCACTTCCTGCTTACAACAGGGTGTTCTTCACCGCGGTGCCACCATTATCCCCAGGGTTCACTCTTTTCCAAATGGCATGTGTCCTTATGCAATTTAGGCTTAGTTATGTTTCAACTCTTTCAGTGCTTTTTTTTTTCTTTACAAAAGGAATCATGAAATGTTGCCTGTCTTCACTCTTAACTTTATATATCTTTTCTACCAGCTCAACCAATCCTGTTAGCCTTTTCCTACTAAGTGATGTTGCTGATAAATAAAACAAAATTATAGTAAAACTGTTGAGAGACAACTAAAACCACAGAAGACAATGTTAGTATTCATTGGCCTAAGTGAGATAAGCAGAAACAAATTGCGCAAGTTCGAAGTATTTTATTTTTATTCAATCTGGGGATTAGACTTTCCCACCTGGGTCGTCACTTAATTCAGTTTGATTTCTTTTTCTTGTTTTTAAATTTTCTCCTATTAGTTTTGGAGGAGAGAGAAATGTTTATCTTAGCTCCCTGCCTGATTTATATTTGTGCTATTGGAGAATCATTTCAAGAATCCTCCAGAATTTGCAATCCCCTCTTAAGATGTTTCCTCTGGTGCCTAATTTCTGATGGTAAATAAGAATTGGCTTGGCAGGAAGATATTTTAAAATCAGGTATTCCCCATTTTAAAGAAAGCTCCTTCCCCTTCTCTCTTGTTGGGGTGTATCTAATATAGCTGGAATGTCCTCTCAAGGATTGAATTTCAGGGGTGTATTCCTAGATATGGGGAATGTTATGAATATCCCTAGATATAGAGAATGTTATGGGATTTATTTTCGAGTAGACTTTTAGGATTGCATTCAAGAGGACTCTCTGTGATACTTTTTTTAAAGTCTTTGAATCTTCTTACACAAAGTATTTATTGTCTACACTTACATCAGCTCTCAGATAAAAATTCATAGTTGACTGATGTAATTTTCACAAATTATAGAATAACTTTAGTAATATTTCACATTAAAAAGTTGTTTACAGAAAAGCAGAGTTACATCAATTAATTTTAGAGTTGACATCAAGGAATTCCATTCACTGCTGCTTTGTCAGGGCCCTTCAGATAGATGACTATGTACATTATGAAGATATATTACAGTATATATTAGTTTCATGAAGCAGTGTATAGTTAGTGCTCATTATCATTTAGCTCTAATCTTGGGATCAGTTTATACTATGAAACACATGTGCATTTATATATGTATTCATTACACTGTCCCATTTTCGGGTAAACTGTTATACAGAGCTATACAGAGTATAGAAGAAGATGTAAAAATAGTAGGCATGAAATAAGAAAAAGGAAAGGAAATATATTTGAAATAAACCATTCATTTAGTAATAGTTATGACAGATACTGAAAAAGCAATTAACATGATCCAATCTGGATCAGTGGTGAAATCCTCCCCAGTTTGCCACTGGTTTGCTGCTCGTGCATGCGCAGTGTGTGCCAAATGCACACTGCACACGCACAGTGTGCACCAAACGCATGCTGTACATGCATGCACAATACACCAAATGTGCACTTCATGCAGGAAAAAAAAGCTTGGGAAGATAAGCAGGATAGCGAAAGAGGAAACAGCTTTCTCGCGTGATTTAGATTCACTAAAAAGCAGCTGATCGTCAGAAATACCAGTTTGCCTGAACCAATAATTTTTATCACTACCGGTTCACCCGAACTGGTAGCATTTCACTGCTGATCTGGATCGGTCACCAGGGCCAGAGGTTTTGTCTTTCGAGTTTTTGGACTTGTGCTGGAGCTCATCTTCAGCAGTTCCCTCTGCTCATCTTCAGTAGGACCTCTGGTCCTGGTGACCGATCTAGAATAGATCCAGGATCCAGAATAGATCCTGCAGCATTATCCTGGAACACATATATTTGCCTTAATTCGTAAGCCACTTACAACCCATTCAGTATTCTGATATCTGTGGTCCCACCCCTCCCCTTGGTTATGTGATCACATTTTAGGTGCCCAGAAACAAACACGTATTTATGGCCATTTGCAGCATCCCAAGCTCACGTGACTATGATTTACATTACAGGAACCAGTGTATACTTCCAATTTCCAGCAAACAAAACAAAACCTCATAGTAAACAATGGCTTCATTTAACCACCATGAAATTCACTTATGATCACTGCATTCATTTCACAACCACTATATTTGCTTAATAACTGCTGCAAAAGAAGGATGCAAAATTGGACATGGTTGTGTGATCAGCAAGTTTATAACTGTCGCCACTTATGACCGAAATTTCTGGCTCAGTTATGGTCATAAATCGAGGACTCTACTGCACATGATCTCTGGAATTAAGCAGTCTGTGCATGGTACTGACGCATTCTTAGGAATCACAAATATATGTGAATTCTTAATAAGCTATTGATATCAGTTATTTTAAAAAAAAATTAGTCAGGCCATAATTTTGACTTAGTTAACCTTTTCTCTTTTGTTTTTATTTTTCAGAATTTGGTTATGTTTATGAGTGACTTTGTTGACTGGATTATTCCAGACATTCCCAAGGACATTAGTCAGCAGATTCACAAGGAAAAAGTTCTCATGGTGGAAGTCTTCATGAAAGAAGAGCAAGGAAAGCTGCAGCTGCTAGAAAACTGGAGGGACAAGGATCAAAGCAGAGGTGAAAACTGTAACAGTCACAGTCCCAGGTCATCAATGAGCCATAGAGGGAGTGTGTCTTCCTGTCACTCATGCCATGTTGAGGTATAGAAGAAGACAATGTTCTACACTGGGGCATTCCATTCATAAAGCAGCCAATATTTACATGATAGAATTTCATACTTTAACAACCTGGTGCATGTTTAAGCATATGCGACTGTTTCGCTTATATCTATGTGAGAAATAATGTTCTTAAGAACAGGGAGGACCATATTCTATTTCTGACAAGTTTTCTTTTTTTAATTTTCTTTCCTTTTTTGCACAAAAATAATTGCAGGGATTTTTTTATATATATATATAAATAGATAGGTAACTTGCATAGTTAGCTTAGAGCTATCACAGTTTTATTTTTTAAAAGGAGATAAGATTCTGTAGACTCTTCTCTGAGAATTTTATATTAGCGTATTTATTAAAATAGGATAAAATGTATGAACCAAACTACAAGTATTGGAATAATAAAAAGGCCCCCATTCCTGATAAGATACATCTGGGTTTTTGCAATATGCAAATAATAATAATAAATACTCTACTGTGGAGTGCTTTTTGCAAGGCTGTGGCAACAAAGCTCTGACTTGAATCTGCCGACTTTTTTACAAGCAGAAATCCTGTTGAGTTTCCTTGATGATATGTTGAATACCCTGCATTTTCTCCTAAGTGAATGCAGCAGCAAGAGTATTTTGTTTTCCATTTGAGATTCTTGCCTCAATTCATCACTTCTGTCCTCATTTCATTTATTCATTTATTTTAGAATAGAATGGTCAGACTCAAATCACTGTAATCTTAGTCTCAACACTAATGAGAGCAAATCACTTTACCGTCTTTCATATCTTCTTCTATGAAAAATGAACAATTTGTGGAAGGGCATTTAGTTTAGTAATTCAAAGTGTCTAGTGTACATTCCAGAGGGGGATTCCAGAGAACAAGAAGAATATTAGCATCAGCACAATTTCCCCAAACACTGAAGGACCTTTGAAGAAAAAGTATCCTGAGTTAAGAGCACACACACACACACACACAAACCCATACACATACACAAATACTAGCAAATTGCACTGCCCACCACAAACCTGGAATCTTAGTTGCTGAAGGAACACATTAAATATATGTATTCTCAATTATGGTTCTATGTCACCTCTGCTCAGTAAAGCCAACATACTGCATTTAAGGACATTACATCTTTCTAAAACAATGAATGTGATTCTGTCATTTCACTGGCCATAGGGCTATTGTAGCTCATAATCTCTTATATATTAAGTAATTTGGCTGAGCTGCTCATTTCTAAATAGTATTCTTTTCCATATTTACAACTTCTCTGCCTTTTGCAAATTTGATTCATTTATCTTGCTCTCTTTCACACTGAAATGGTCAAAGAGTTTATTTGAGCACCATTCCAGTGAAATGCAGGCCTTTCTTTCTTTCTTTCTTAGTAGGTATCATATTATAGAGGTTATAAGATATGAGTATTATGGAGCCAGTACAGACATATGCAATTTTGTCCTCTCATAGTACTAGAGTCATTTTATGAAAATTGATCAGGAACAAATTCAGAACAGAAAAAAAGTAAATGTGGTGCCACACAATCCATGATTACCAAATTATGTCTTTTAAAAGAGATTATACTATCTACTGAGAATAGATTAATAAATAAATAGTAAAATAGTTGGTGCAATTGTTCAGAGGCAGTACAGGAAATTAATGTAGCAGATATGCAACAATGTCAAGTTATTACTTTTATGCATTGCTAGTAAATTGCATGGAAATACCTTGAAGGTGCTAGGTGTGATCCACTAGTGATAATGCTAAATTATGATAACAGTCAGATAAGTGGCATTTTATTCTTGTTTCTTTTTAGGGTTTTTTGTAAAAAATTCAGATAAGATTAAAAATGAGGAAGTGAAAAGGGTTAGCAGAATTATGAAGCATTTCAGTTCGCTTCAAAGGAAGGTTCTTCTGTGCCCATCACTAGTTGCTGGACATCCAAATATGAAAATGAAAAGGTGAATAGTATGGACTTCCAATGAAGCCTAGCTTTATTTTTCCTCTTCAAATAGCTAAATATTTTAATTCAATTAAATTTAATTTAATTAAAATTGTTTTGAAAGGATAATAGAGGAGCAATTTATAATCTTTGCGATCTTAAAAAAAGCAGTAGAACAATTCAAGGAGACCAAGATAGAAATGAATGTTACAGAAAACCAGCAAGCCAAAGTGGTGAACAGAGAAAGCAAATACATTACAGATTTTGATATACCAAAGTTTTTCCTGGAAAGTCATGGAACCTATGAACAGCAATCAAATGACTGTGTGTCAGTGAATCCTAAGACTTGCCACAACAGCATATTGTAATGCAATTCTGAGCATATCAAAGTCTAGCCAAAACAGGAATAAATCCTGGTAAAGAAAGCCCTTCAAGCCAATTTTCACTTTAAACTTTGCCTTTATATCAGCAAACCAAGGTAGGAGGAGAATCCACAGGGCCTTGACTGTTGATATGAATGGCAAATATGAACCAATCTATACGTGACATGGCTCTCATCAGGTCTGACGGTCATGTTTGTATGTTTCATAGTTTGTCCTTGTCTCTTTAAAATAGTTCCAACTGGAAAGTTGTATGACTTTCATTATGTATAAAAGTATATATGCTTTTTGTATTTAGAATTTTTCAGATATGTTATGTTGCTGAAAAGGTTGATGAGATGCAGGTGTATCATGGACAGATATATAAAGATGTTCAACCTTCATTGTCTTCCTAAGAAAAATCAGCATGCAGTATTTGCTTCTTCATTCAGGCTGAAAGTCCAACAGTATCTATTAGACTCTTGACAGGAATCAACTGATTTGAGAAATGAAGGCATAGGGAAAATCAATTAGTTGTCACTATGCAATCTTCACATACTCTGGTTCTGCCAAACTTTTGAAAACAAACAGCACTATTGACAGGGTCTACGCAGCCAAGGAACATGACAACCTTCCTTCCAAGGTAATCCAAGAGGCAGATCTGGATTATAAACCCAAAACCTGGAAGACCATTCAATTACAGCTAATATATCAATCCCTTTGCATAGGATAAAAAACAGAGCATCCTTGGAGTCACACTCAATATCTAGTGATGGCTATGTGGCTTTCTTGCAGCAGTACTGAAGTGGATTGCCATTGCCATCTTCTGGGATGATTTTTGGATTTGGGCTTTTTCAACATTCAAGTCTAGGTTGTAAGCCTAGTATTTGTGGCTGCTCTCCCATCAAAGTCCAGGTACCTTGCCCAGGTTCTTAGGAGCAGGGTAATTAACTGCTAAAAACATATGGTTAAAAGAGAGATAAGACAATGAAGGTTTGCGAAATCAAAATCAGAATTATAGATACCAGCGCAGTGTGTGTGTGTCCCTTGACAGTCCATCTGTTCAGTCTTACCTATTTATTTTCCCAAAAATAAAACCTGTGCAAGAGTCTCTCACTTTAGCCATGAAGATTTCATGAATGCATGATTTTAAGTAACAGATTGCCGCAATATAAGGACGACATAAAATATAACAAATTAGTCGTGTAGTATAAATGACTAATCTAGTTTGGGAGTACAGGTAGTCCTCGACTTACGACCACAATTGAGCCCAAAAATTATGTTGCTAAGCGAGATAGTTGTTAAATGGGTTTTTGTCCCATTTTATGACTTTTCTTGACACAGTTGTTAAGTGAATCATTGTGATTGTTAAGTTAGTCACACAGTTGTTAAATGTGAAAAAAGGTCATAAATCACTGTTTTCAGTGATGATGTAACTTTAAACGCTCACCAAATGAACTGTTGTAAGTCGAGGACTATTTGTATTTTGCAAGTACTGTGTGATTTATTCAAAAAGCAAATGCCCAAGACTGTTATATTTCAGTTTTAAAAGTTTGTTGCAAATTTATTTAAAGTAAAATCCCCATTTTATAATATTTATTAGTTTTAATATAAATTATGAATGAATTCAGTTCTTTTTAAATATAATTCATCCAAGATGCTCTGTGTAAGTGAAAATGTATTATGTTAATGAAATTTTGTCCAAACATAATACTCCTGCCAAAGATTATTCTGAATAAAGGGCTTATCTTTTGTTTATAACTGCTTCTTGTAAACTGCACTGCAGGAATGTCACTTATTTTAAAATCATTAGTCTTTTATTATAAATGTAATCAGCCTAATCTACCTTTCTTGACATAGAATCCATGAAAGAAAATATTTGACATAATCCAATAAATGTGTTTTAGCTGTGCTAAGAGCCTTATACAAAGTAAAACAATTTGTTTATATACTGACCTGTATGCATGAATTTGGATTTAAATATGCAAGCATTCAATGAATTTCAAATGCCAAAGATACTGGATATTGTGGATGAAAGTTCACACTTCTTTTTGTTACTTGATGCAGATGGAGGTTTGTTTCCTCTTGCAATAGTCCAAAAATGTTTTGTGCTAGACGTGATGCCATACACTAGAATTTAAAGTTTAATCCGTTCCAGGCTTCAGTAAATTTATATATTTTCTAATGTAAATAAACATTTGTGCATACCGATATAGATACACAAACTATAGTTTCTGTCACTGCATTTTGAGCTCCTGTTCAATCTCCCCCACTACCAAACATACCCACAGACTCACTAATCACAAACTCGGGATAAGTTTATTTTCAACAAAAGCCAAACTTGCAAAACACCAATTATATCATTCTTGGTTTAATTATGAATTCAGTTACCCAACTTTTTTGAAGCAACGTATAAAAAAGTACTACTGACAATTATTTATTACAATAATAACCCCCCCCCCAAAAAAAATCTGAGCAGAGCAGACTACTGCATTATAGTAGCACTTAGAATTCAGAAGGGAAAAGGTTCTTGAGAGCCTGCAAATCATGCACGTAGCATTTATCCACAAAATCCACTGCTCCAATAAATTTTGAATCGCATTGCAATGGTAGAGGACAATTACACAAGCCAGGAAAAGTCATAGCTGCTTTAAGAAGTTACAGATGTGGGTACATAAGCATTCACACTTTTTTCTCCTTCATATCTGAAGCACTGTTGCAGCTCTATTAATGTATGTTTTTGAAGAGGAAAGATGAAAAACAGAACTCACTCTCGATTAGGAATTTTGTTGCCAATTCTGTTTGTAAATACAGCTTTATGCAACAGTAGAGCACCTGAGAACATTCAGTATTAAGACAGGAGCTGGTTTCATTTCTCTTCATTAGCCAAAATAAAACAAAAAAACATTGAGGAGAGCAAGTTACAATTGTGGTTGTAAATGGGCATGACTATAAGGGAATAAAAAAAAATTAGTAAGGTAAAATGTAATTACTTCTTTTCACAACTACCAGTTAATCCTTCTCTGGTTTTTCTATTACTATTAGTCTTCCTAACTAATATATATTCAGGTATAATTTATACTGAACTATTATATCTCAATTAGTTTCACTAGAAATTAGGAATAATGTACTGTACAAAAAAATGTTAGGTTCATTTCATAGGTGATGAACATGAAGTTGACATGGATAGCCCGAATTAGTCAGGGAGATGATCTGAAACTAAAAGAAACGTAAAACATTATCTTAAAATGTTGGCATAACACTGACATTCCGATAAAAATAAGAACTATATACTTAGAAATGTTCAATTTTTTTGAGATCATTAAAAATAATAACTGCTTATGACTCTTTTATAGTTTCTTTTGTACTGCATTTTTTGAAAAAGGGTTTTGTATATAATGTTGTATCTAGAAAATTATATAATGTTCCTTTTCATTGATTCTTTTTTTTTAAAAAAAAGTAAATGCATACTAAAGCTCTCTAGTTTTTTGTTGAATATTTATTTCTATAACTAATATTCATTTAAACTTTCTCACAAAATGCCATTTTGCATTCATTTGAAGAGGAGAGAACAGTGTGGAAGTTAAGATATGTAATATGTCAATTGAAAAGGTTTTATGTTTCAGTATTTCAGTAAGAGTTGAGAACATTGTTACTTCTTAGAAATTCAGAAGAGTAAATCTCTGGTCTTGGTGACCAGCTCAAATTTGATTTCGCATTATTACCCTGGGACACATATATTCACTGTTACTTCTTTTCATCTGGAAGATCATCTTACATACAATGATTTTCAAAATGGAGGTTTGGGGTGCTTCCAGATAAGGCATTCCTTGTCTGATCTTTGCCCAGAATTGTATGGGTGGTCCAGGCAATATTTTCCATTTATAATTATTCCATATTACCTTACTTCTTCCATCTAATTTCTTTTCATAAAAACAATTCAGACTGGAAGTAGTAAGAATCGTTAATGGTGGAGGACACTTGTCAGGAGGAAAGCATTGTTATGAATAGAAGAGAATGAGACATTATCTAATCAGTAAGCATAATAGAGTTTTATGCAGTAGAAATGTTAGGTGCCAAATCCCATAATTATTTTTATCAAATTTATTTGCCACCTATCTCACCATGAGCTACCACCATAAAAAGACAAAGAAATAAAGAGGAAGTTTAAGCAACTGAAAAATAAACTGAAAAATAATTAAAATAATAGAACAAGGAAACAAACAAGGAAAAAGAAAACAAAGAAAATACTTTGATATGACTGAATAAAAAAAGAACGGTTTGTGGGGAACAGAGACGGGGAGTCTGCTGTTAATCTAGCAGCCATTTCCAAAGTTGAATTCCCGCATTGGATCCCTCAGGCCAATTTGCAGAGCCAAGTCTTTAGACTCTTATTAAAAAAATAGGAGATTGGGGGCAGATCCCACTCTGGATTGCTGGATGTTCTAAAGGATGGGTGCTGTGGCAGAGAAGGCAAGTAATCTGGCAAGATAGAAATGGGCCAATATATCTGGAGAGTCACATGCTGATAAATGTAACTACCTGTACCAGCACCTTGCTTAAAATGCTATTGCTGTAACCATGACAGTTATAACAATAGCTGCATGAATATGGCAATATATACAAGAGTTCCTGGTGTTTTCTTACAAACATTATCACAATACAAGCATCAAACACACACACATAACAGAAAGGCAGTATTCAGGCTCTTTCATATAATGCCATGATTTCACAGAGAGATGAATCCAACCAGTATGTCATCTTTTGGGTTCATACCAGTGGTGGGATTCAAGTAATTTAACAACCGGTTCTCTGCCCTAATGATTTCTTCCAACAACCAGTTTGCCAAACTGCTCAGAAAGTTAACAACCGGTTCTCTCAAAGTGGTGCGAACTGGCTGAATCCCACCACTGGTTCATACCCATTCAGACTTTACTGCTGTGTTTAGTCTTATTTTATAACTTTGCAAAATGGATGGAAAATCTTCCTCCAGAGAGCCTGCAGCTCCTAACCTCATGATGTTCCAAAAGTATTTGAAAACCTGGCTTTACTCCCAGCCCTGGGTGTAAGGTGGCTTTTGAATCCCTGTCAGTTTTTTCTTGGCATATTCTTTTTGTTGCTTTCAGACGTTCATGATCTTTTCCTCTTGTTTTATTGCTCCTAGTTTTTAAAGTGTAAGCTGCCCATCAGCAGCAGCAAAAAAATAATCTGAAATCAACTCCATTTAACATGCAGTGGTCCCAAAAGAAGATCATACTGTCAAGCCACCATCTGCTATGACACAGACAAGAATGTTATCATCTCTATTAGAGTATCAAGTGTAGCAAATCCTCTACTCCATGCAGAGAGACATTGGAGCCAGTTAATGCTGCAAGTAGTTCTTCACCCTACCTAGAAAAATAAGGGATCAAATCTACAGCCTTCTATCATGTTTCCCCGAAAATAAGACCCAACCAGAAAATAAGCCCTATCGTGATTTTTCAGGATGCTTGTAATATAAGCCCTACCCCAAAAATAAGCCCGTTAAGATTGTCAAGACGGACACATTTTACTACTGTATTTCCCCCAAAATAAGCCCTAATGTGTCTTTTGAAGCAAAAATTAATATAAAACCTGGTCTTATTTTCAGGGAAACACGGTACATTTAGAATATATGACATACTTTGCTCTATAGCTGTTTTAGAAAGGATTAGAAAAACATAGGAAATTGTCTTATACAAAATTCTGCCACCGAGTAGCCAAGCTTCTTAACAAAAACTTCCTTACAAAAGCAGACAAACTGGTTTGAAATGAGACGAGAACTGAATTTATTAAATGAGAAATGCGAGGGTTATTGGTTTTTGATAAAGCAATTTTTAAACAGGATTGAAAATAGAATATGGATGAAAAAAATCTTGCTGAAACATTTAACATCTATTTGCTACTCGTTGTTTATACACAAGCATAAGATGTAACAATTTGTTTTGACCTAGGCTTCCTGAAACAGTAAAAGCACACAATGAGTCCCAAAAACCCTCTTTTTATTTCAACAGCTGTGAATTCTATTCATTCACAGCCTATTCATTCTCAATCTGTTCATTCAGATGAGTCCCAAATAGTTGTAAAGAGTCCGACAGAAGTCTGCCACAGTCCTTTGGGATAAGGCTGATAAGCACCCACCTTTATCTCCCTTGAAACGCTGCCAAGACCTAATTGGCAATGAACTTTGCAAGGCCACATGGAACACAGAGTCAAAATGATGCTGCAGAAGTGAAACCGGCCAACACGAACAACGTTGCTTCCTGCTAAGGCCCACGTGCCTTTGCTCCTCCTTTATGTCTTTTGGGAGGGGCCAATCATCTCCAAGCCCTACTCCTGAGTCGTCCCTTTTGTTTTAACTTCTTGCCTTCTGGCAGCTCTGCACATGCGCGCACTAGGAACAGGCTCCCCCTGTTCCTCTGCCTCGCTGATATCTGACTCTGGAAGCTCCGGAGTCCAACATAACTCCCAGATGGCCCTGGCCCCATCGCTGCCTCCAATGCAGAGCCCTGGTCCGAGCCTTCCCCAGACTCCAGGACTGACCCATGTTCCACCCCAGCCTCCTCATTGTCCAACTCTGCTGCCAGCTCCGCAGGCCGGTGGCGGATCACAACACAATTCAAATCTCAGATCTGGAAAAATATAACACTAGATATGCACAAACAAAAAATGTTTACATATACAGTACAAGTAATAGATTCCTTATAGTCCAATAAAAAGATTGTGCAAGATTTGAGTGGCTTCAAATTTTAAACTGTAACATCATGCCACTTGCTTAGCATGGAGTACAAAGGGGACTGTATCTCCTTAGCACTTGGCCACCTCTATGGAAGGGGAGAACCTCCAGGAAGCCTGCACAAAATATCTCTAGATTGGTTCAAACCAAAATAAACAATTTATAACTGATCATGCAATAATAATAGCAATAGCACTTAGACTTATATACAGCTTCATAGTGCTTTTACAGCCCTCTCTAAGCTGTTTAGAGTCAGCCTCTTGCCACCAACAATCTGGGCCCTCATTTTACCCACCTCAGATGGATGGTAGGCTGAGTTAACCTTGAGCCTGGTGAGATTCGATCTGTCAAACTGCTGGCAGCCGGTGATCAGCAGAAGTAGCCTGTATTACATGCCTGGGATAAGTAAGGAAAATAAATATGTCCAGCATTTCTCCCCCCCTTGCTTTATTATTAAAGGTTTATTTTATGCAGAGGAAAGCATAAAGACATTTGTTCAGTGAAGAGATAATAATTTGATTAGATTGCAACATTTATTATTAATAAAAAAAAGATAAAATATTTCAGGCTCCTACTTTATAATGATTTAATCTATGTGACTAGTTTCAATATTTTCAAATAAGTTTAGAATTAAAAGAATTGGAGAAATAAGGGAAGGGAAACTTAACAGATGTGACTGAGTTTAAAATCATATATGTAACTCAAGCATCTTCTGGGTCTTATTTAGAAATTGCTGAAGAAGTATGATCCAGAAACTGGACAAGTCAAAGATCATATGATTATTGGATACAGAATTTAGATGCAGTAATAGTCATGCAACAATGGGAATTTCAGTAGAAGAATATTAAATTCACACTGAATGTTATACTTAAAGAGAAAATTGGTATAAGTTGTATGATTTGATACAGCAAAACATACAGTTTTAGCAATGACATAGTTGCACTTATCTGCAATAAGAAAACTTCTCAAATTGCATAACAAGGAAATACTGTTGCTACACTAACTTCATGGCTGACCCTGGATTGGGGTGCTGGCTGGAATTGATAGGATTTGAAGCCCAAAGCATCTGGATGAAGAGCATCAGGTTGCCTACTCTGAATTAACCCACCTCTTTTTATAGCTGAGCAGCAGTGGTGAAATCCAGCTGGATCTATCCGGCTCGCACGATCCAGTAGGGCTGGTGGAGGGAAGCTCCGCCCACTCGCCCGGACGTCATCACATCCCATTTTTTTACCCTTTGCGCATGCGCAGAAGGCTCTTTGCATGTATGGAGGAGGTGCGTGCGCTCACATTTGCGATCCAGTAGCAAAGGTAAGTGCATTTCACCCCCACTGAGCAGATGTACTGCTCTTCAAAATAGATACAAATTAATGAAAAGAAAATTAGCTACACTGTTGGTTAAATGTTAACTGCCATGAGATAAGGCAGGATATATAAGCTAAAGCTAAACAATAAAAATTACTCATTTGACTTATCTAGTGTTGTAACTTTCATCTAGTTATGCATTCTCATGCCAGTGCTTCAAAGTTATGTGTACAGTCATACTGCACTGCTGGTAATATTAGTAAGACCATGTATATTTTGAGAATTTGGCAAATGGCAATACATGCTTGGCATGCATTTTGTATACAGAGGAGGCTTATGTATGAGCTTCACTATGAATGTTGGGGTTGCTAAAACAGAGAGCAATAATTTTAAAAAGTAGGGAGAATGGGACAGAAGTATAGCATTAATTTTAATGCACCATCCTGGATAAGTATGAGTAATCATACAGTCATATCCTGTACAATGTTTTGATAGAACTGAAGATAACACACTCACTGGGAATGGGCGGGACTTCTCCCTTGTACACAGAATGTTAACAAAGCAAAATTGTTTGCACTTCCTGAGACGGGGAGATGACTCATGACAGAGAAAACTTACCAAGTTAGAATTTGAATGCATAACAGCATACAGCAGAACCAACCCTGTATTCAGAATTAGGAGTTTTTCCCAGACTTCTAGTTCAGTAGTAACTGTGATTTCTTTACATATACAGCTGTTGTTTCACATACCTGGGGAAATACGGATGACTGTGGCTTCCTCCTTTGTTTTGTTTTGCACAAAGAGAGGGATAAAGCAGCAGCCAGTACACAAATCTCAGCACATCTCAATTTATTACTGAAGATTGTATCACTTAAACTTGCATCTCTCCCTCCCTCTCTCCTGGAGTTTTTTCAGAGGGGAAAAAAAAATCAAGAAAGCGTAGACTCATCCAACTGCCTATTTTAAGTTGCTTGGTCAGTAGCACCATGTTTTTAAAAGCATCTTAATCCTGTTTCCAGGATGGAGAGCTTTCCTCTTAAAAACCTCTTCCTTCCTTGTTAGGAAATACATACAATTTATTTAAAAAAATTGGTGTCATCTAATCTCAGCCAAAGCTGCCACTGTAACAACATTGCCAAAAAAGTATTAAAAATTAATCTAATCTTGCGTAGCTTCTCCTCTGGTAATATTGTACTACTAACTACAGCATACAAAACATTTGCTAGACCAATTCTACAATACAGCTCATCTGTCTGGAACCCGCACCGCATATTGGAAATTAATACAATTGAGAGAGCCCAGAGATATTTCACAAGAAGAGTCCTCCATTCTTCAACCCGCAACAGAATACATTATGCCACTTTTGGGCTTAGACAACTTAGAACTACGCCAACTTCAGTCTGACCTAAGCGTAGTACATAAAATTATCTGCCACAATGTCCTATCTGTCAATGACTACTTTAGCTTCAACCACAACAATACACAAGCAAATAATAGATACAAACTCAAAGTAAACCGCTCCAAACTCAATTGCAGAAAATATGACTTCAGTAACAGAGTGGTCAATGCCTGGAATGCACTACCTGACTCTGTGGTTTCTTCCCCAAACCCCCAAAACTTTAACCTTAAACTGTCTACTGTTGACCTCACCTCATTCCTAAGAGGTCTGTAAGGGGAGTGCATAAAAGCACCAGCATGCCTACCATCCCTGTTCTAATATTCCTTTTCACTCTTACTCTTTTCATGCATTCAAATTATGTTTTACCTATTATCCTATATATGCTTGACAAATAAAATAAATAAATAAATAAAATTATGTATACCAGGAGAAAAAAGGAATTAATTCCATCCATGGAAAAAGAGTTATCATTATAATATTTAATATATTAACACATATGTCATCATGTAGACAAACAATTTAAATGCTTCACTTCTCATTATAATTAACCGCTATCTCTTTTTTTCTGCTGTGCAAATGCTTTTTGCTGATGGGTATCTTTAGGGCCTTCAGTCTCCTCCTTTTATGTCTTTCAACTGATTTTGACTAGGCTGTCATCCAAATAGAGAACATGTGATCATGTGCACTGGCATGATAATTCCATTTCTTCCACATACCAATGCGTTTGCAGCTATTTCTATTGAGAGGCACATTTTCCTGTCATTTCTAACTTGATGAGCTCTTTCTCCTGTATTTCAGCAGATACCATTTCATAAAGGACAGACTACTTTTCTTGCAAACCAGACTTGCTTTCCAACCAGTTTAAGATCCCCTTCATTGCATCCTGTTTATTTTCTCCAGCAATGCAAGTGCTCTTCAACAATTACATCTTACATATTCTTGTCAGATGAAGCAGCATTGGATGCATTGCTTCTTCAATGATATAACCTTATATACAGTTTCTGGCTGAGCTGTCCAGCATCACCTGTGGGAGGAATTCTGTAAATTGTAGTTCTTCAACATCTGGAGCATGACCAGGTTGCCATTTGGGGGAAGGGTATTCTTTTTGATCTGAGCTGAATTTGGATCTGGGTCAAACGTTCTTTCTTCATCCAGTGTATGCTAACAATCCTTTAGAATCCAATTATAATAAATATTTACAAGCTAAGGGTAGGTACATATTAAGGAGATCAAGTTGAATTTAGCCTAAAGTGACTTAACTGAAATTCTGGAAATCTGGTAAATAAGCAGCTAAAGTAGCATCAAAATGATATTGTGGAAATTATATCAGATAATTACATCATGGCCTATTAGCCCAGAAGCTTATCACCACTGGATTGACACTCACTGTGAAAGATTGCACCAGTATTTTCATTTTAGTTCCTTCTAGAACAGGGGTGTCAAACTCACGTTGTCATGGCATTGTCACATGACATATCGCGACTTTTTCCCCCTTTGCTAAACTGGGTGTGAGTGTGGCCACATCTGATCCGCGGGCCACAAGTTTGGCAGCCCTGTTCTAAAAGGAACTAGAAGAACAGGAATATAATAGCCACAGCATAATTTGCAGATAAAAATCTTCATGCAGCTGAGAAGATGCCTGCAAGTCTCTTCTTCTTTTTTTTATATGTCTGGAGATCCCATGTTAACACCTACTGCATTTTCAATATAGAATCAATTACGATTACTCACACTAGGACAAATACTGAAATATCTGTTGAATAAATAGTATGTGGCTAATCTAAAGAAATCTGGTTTATACTTGGAGACCACAAGATTTTTCAAGTTCCTTGCCTAGCCCTCTTGTGTTCTTAAGTCCAAGGGAGACCTTAAGGGAGCCCGAGGGCTGTGAACTAGACTAATTGTTGTTCAACCTCACCAACTTGAATTTATTTGGACTTCAACTCTGGCTGCAGAATTCTGAGAGTTGAAGACCACACAACAGTCAAGTTGCTGGGTTTGAGAAGCAATGTGCTAGCTAGACTATGAAACTGAGAAAACCAGAAAGAATCCAATGGCACCATTCCTGTCCTGATGCTGTATACCTGCTGATCCTGATGCCACATGTGTGGGTCCATGAAGTCCCCAAGAATTGAGCTCAGCTTAAAGGAACTTCAACCTTGGCTTTGTGTTCTGACTAAGAATATTAGAAGCTGTCATTCTCAAAGGGTAACATTTTGCACCCAATACTCCCATCACCATTTCCTCTTTAAAACTCACCTGGAAACATCTGTCGAGCTCCCGGAAAGACAGAGCTGAATCTTTTAAGTAAAAAATGGAGGGGAATGAAGAATACAAACGGCGACTCGGGAATGCCCTTCTTTAGAGATTCATCAGAGTAACGGATGAGTTTATGCGGGCTCTTTTTAGTAAAAGATAAATACTTTAGACCAGCCTTCAGGCGACATCAACCCCTTTTTAAAAACATGTTAATATTCGTATTTAACTATTAAAAGCAACCAATTTATCTCCACTCTTCCATACACCTCCAACACCTACGGAATCAAACGGTGCACGGATTTAACGGATTGGTGGGAAAAGCGGGGCAGCACCGCCACCTTCCGGAGCGGCCCCCTTGAAAAGGACGCGGGGCGGAGCGCACTCCGGCGGGGCAGCCTCTTCCTCTTGTGACGCCTGGAAGCGGCAAAGTCGCGGAGGAGCAGGAAGTAAGTCCCAAGGTTTTGTTTTATTTTAAAAAAAATCCAGATTCTTAAAATGAGCATATCTCGTCAGGATCGCGCAAAATGTTAGCTGGGATACTTTAGAAAAGTCCAAAAAAAGATTTCTATGTCATTAAAGTTCGAACCGGATGCATTGTAGAAGTAGAAGGCTGCAGACTAGTTGGCTGGAGGGAAAGACGCGTTTTCGCCTATAAAAAGTAGTAAGTAAAAGGGGGGGGGAAGTAAGTAAAAAGGAATATTAGGACAGGGACGGTAGGCACGCCGGTGCTTTTATGCACGCCCCTTACAGACCTCTTAGGAATGGGGTGAGGTCGACAGTAGACAGTTTAAGGTTAAAGTTTTGGGGGTTTGGGGAAGTCAGGTAGTGCAGTCCAGGCATTGACCACTCTGTTACTGAACTCGTATTTTCTGCAATCGACTTTGGAGCGGTTTATCTTGAGTTTATATCTTATTATTTGCTCGTGTATTGTGGTTGAACTAGTGCAGAAGTTTTTCAAGAACTTGTAGTTTTCGTTTCAGGATTCTGCTTGGCCAGGAGTTGTAATAGCCAGATGTTGCAGGCTCCGGAAAAGAGGATATCACCATTAAAGAGAGAAATAATTTTTTTTTAAAAAAAAGCTGTGCTTGAAGTTTGACTCTCGACAAAAACTTCTGAACCTTCCTTGTATTCTTTCTAGATTTCCGGGAATGGATCCCTTTTTGGATTTGCTGCACTCGATTTCAAGGGCCTTGTCACCCGCAGAGCTCAAAGATCTTAAATTTCTTTGCCAGAGCCATATTGGTAAAAAAAAACTGGAGTGTGTGAGCAGTGGCAATGAGCTCTTCACGATTCTCCTGGAACAGGAAAGAATTGCGTACAACGATGTAGGGGTTTTGAGATACATGCTCAAAAGTCTGAAAAGAGAAGATCTACTAACCCAACTGGAGCAGTACGTCAAAACAGCGGACGGTGATCCAGATCGTCAGCCAGAGGATAAAGAGAAATGTAGGTTGCTCTTTTTACTTTTTGATCTGGAAAAAAAAGGTGCTTTGGACCTTGAGGCAGGGGTGAAATTCAGCAGGTTCTGGAGAACCAGTAGCAGAAATTTTGAGTAATTTGGAGAACTGGCAAATACCACGTCGGGCTGGCCCCAGAGTGGGGTGGGAATGGAGATTTTGCAGTATCTTTCCCCTGGAGTGGGGTGGAAATGGAGATTTTGCAGTATCCTTCACCTGCACACCCACCAAGCCACACCCACCAAGCCACACCCACCAAGCCACACTATGCACACCAAGCCATGCCCACAGAACGGGTAGTAAAAAAAAATTGAATTCCACCACTGTCTTGAGGGGCAGGTCTGCAATCCTGGACTAGTTTGCAACTTATCCATGGACTAGTTTGCAACTTATCCCACTGGCTTTGAGGAGATTTATTTTTTGATCTATAGATTTGGGGTTATTTTTGTGAAATATAAGTCATAAGAATACTCTGTGGAATTGGTAAGTCTAAGGTGTCTTGTTCAAAAGGCAAGTTGTTTCTATCCAAACAAGCTGCACCTCATCCCACCTTTCCTTGCCCAGAGTTCTCTTGTTCCTCAGTAACTGCAGGAAAGGAGGGAGACATAGGAGAAAGAATATTATTAAGTAACTGCAGCCCTTGCACCTTGCTCAGTCCTACTCAGGAGTTTTATATATTAAAAAAAATGTAACTGGAAACTTTGGGAACAATAGATTTCAGCTTTTGGAGGGAGAAGCTTTACAGGTAGGCCTTGATTTAACACTGATCGCATTGTGACCATTCAAAGTTATGATGGACCTCCTTGGGGGCACTTATGAGTCAAATTAGAAGTTCTGATGGTCGCTGCCCCCCCCCCAACCGTGCAATCATGTGACCACACCAGGTGCTCATCAACCAGGCTGTATTTACATCCATTTGTATTGTCCCACGGTCATATCACATTTTAGAACAACTGAAAAATGGTGTTTACTTCCAGTTTTTGGCAAAACCGGGCCATTGCAAACCATTGGTTTCCTTAATAACTGCAGCATTTGCTTAGGGACTGCCACAGAAAAGGTCATGAAACAGATCAAACACATGGGTGACCCAACTTACAACTGACATTAATTACAGCTAGTCATAACTCAAGGACTACGTGTAATAAATTTAAAATCATCATTAACCTGTGGTAGTTCTGTAATGAATCTCACTTGTTTAATTTGGACTAATCTTCCAGGAGGGTGCCAAATCTGATGGCGATTGAAGGGTGTTGATTAAGAACAAAATTTCTGAGATTCCCAGAAGGCTTGTAGAAGAGGACATGAATAGCCCCATATTAATGTTTCTGATAGCCACACCCCACCTGAGGGAGCCAGTATTGTCCAAGGACATTTATGTGATGATGTGGCCAGCATGACTATAACCAAAGGTGCACAGAATGCTGTTATCTTCCCACCAAAGTGGTACCTATTTATCTACTTGCATTTGAATGCTTTTAAACTGCTAGGTGGGCAGAAGCTGGGACAAGCAATGTGGGTTATAGCTATATTTACCATATTAGAAACTGAAACTGAGAACTTTAAAAATACTTATTTAATAGTATTGAACCCCTAAGCTGCAAGAGTTTCAGAGAAGGACAAGGAAGGGATAAAACTCATACATAATAGATGATGCATAGGTGTCCCACTGCAATTCATTTATTTGATATGTAGTATGCTTTTTTTTCTAGATAAACTGAAGAGAGCTTTTGAAGTCATATGTGAAAATGTTGGAAGGAACTGGAAAGCGCTTGCTCGAACACTTGGAATTTCAGATGCCAAAATGGATAAGATTATGGCTGCTAATCCCTACAATTTGGAAGAACAATTGATGCAATCACTTCTAGAATGGCAAAAATCAAAAGGAAAGGAAGCAAAGGTGGAGGATATAATAAGAGCTCTAAGGAACTGTCGAATGAATCTAGCAGCAGATTATGTTGAAGAAGCAGTGAAAGAAACTGAAACTCAGTAGGATCAGTCAGAAGAGACTGTTCTGGCAATGAATTAAAAATTCACAAGAGAAGACTGTTTATCTGTCATAGAAAATATGGAAATTTATAGTTCAATAAATAGATTACATTGAATTTTAATTCAGTGGAATTCAGCTACCTAAGTGATTTCCTGTTAGAGGCTAACTACAAGCCAGTCCTCAGATCTCAGCAAGACTCTTATAAGAATCAAAGTTCAACACTATTTGAGCCAGTTCTTATCTGTTTGGTCCCTTTCAGATATGTTAGGGCTACATATCCTAATCAATATGGCTGGAGATCTTTTGGAATTGCTGTCCCCATTCATATAGAGGGCAATAGTTTGGGAAAAGCAGACAAGTCCATTTCATATATGTAGATGGAAACACAGCCAGGGCTTTGCTTGCAACAAGTGTGAAGAAATAAAATGCCTGGTCTGAATTCCTTGGGTTTCTTGGCAATTTGAAATCAAAGAGCCGATCAAAAGTATACTTGGGATTTTATAGTTTTGCTTTCATTTTCTAAGCTGTGGAATGGGCTGATAGTATGTAATAAGGAACAAGAAGACAAAATCTTGACACTGCATCGTAAGTGGCTTCTTGTTTCTCTTGCAATATTGTGGGAATATAATTACTACTGACGGTACAGTTTGGAGTTATTATAGATGAGCTACTTATATGAGTTTTCAAGAATTTAAATGTGCTGTGTAAATTAGATAATTTTTTTAAAAAAATACAATAATGTCTAATATAATCTTTTTCAATTTAAGTTTCATTATATCAGCACTAGGCAACCTATAAGTGTATATTCAGCTCAAAATGCCTTATTAACTTAGAACCTGAGGAAACCATTTTTCCTTTTCCCCTGCATTCCTTGCTGTTGAAAGGAAGAAGACCAAGAGAAGAGCAGATGGCAGAATGAAAAGCAAAAAATAATATTCACTGGTTTTGGACTTTACCCAGCACTCATGTCCAGCAAATAATTTTAAAGATAAGGTGGCCCTCAACTAGTGCCTGGGCTGCAGAAATAAATGCTCATTAGATGGCAGCAAAGTGACACAGAAAAACATTTAACATTTTGCTTTCACATAATAGTTTACCAAATTTCTTTAGCCAGATTTGCAAAGTTCTATTCAATTAAAAGATTTTCCTAATTTTGCATGCCTTTATGTTTGCTGTTTCTATTTAGACATACAGTAGACAGTTTATTCACGAGCCTATTAAGATGAACACAAGGAACATGCCTGTATCTGATACCGTGTTTCCCCAAAAATAAGACCCTGTCTTATATTTTTTTGAACCCTGAAATAAGTGCTTGGCCTTATTACCATGTGCTCAAAAGCCTGATTGGGCTTATTATCAGGGGATGTCTTATTTTGAGGGGAACAGGGTAACTCTATCCATGGATACTGATGTAGTCATGGGCTGTATTTTCCAGTAACTCAGCATGCAATGGTCTGTAACAGCTTAATTTTCAGTTGTGAAAAGTAATAATAGAAAGAAACAATATGGACTCCTTTCAAGCTAGCATATGTTAATAGCTAACAGTGGGACATGATCTTAAGCTGTTTCCTCATGAAAACATGAGTCACTTAGGTGAGATGGACATTGTAGAAATGGGATGAATAAATACAAATAAACCTACACAACAACTTGGTCCGCTAAATTTGCACTTTGCATAATCCCAAACTGGATAGAGTTAGAGCCTCCGAGTAGAGTGAAATGGGTACAAATCTTGAAGTGGTTCTGTTATTCCTTCAATTATCCAAAGAATCTTGCAAAATATCAAACAAATCGCCAACGTTTATGATCTTACCCTGGAGCAACAAAAATATTCTGTGGGGCCCTGACTCACATTGTAATTTCCAACCTGGGACTTTCTCTGTGCAGTTATCAAATATTCCAGGGCCCTGTTTTTTGTCTGTATAACTTAAACAGCATACTGTATTTTATGTGCAGCATGCTATATACTGTATCTCAATGGCTTCATTTTTACAAAAGCAATTTTAACCACTGCCTCCTCCCAATTAATAATGTTCTTTGAGTTAGATTAAAAAAAACACAGCTGCGTTATAATTACATTTATGATAACCTGTAATTGGATGTAGGAGTGTTTTTGGAGGCGAGCCAAAAAAAGGAAGATAGCAGCCGCAACCTTGAAAAATCTGCCCCTATTTACATGCATTGCACATAGGTAATAAAAAGGGGTGAATTTTTGATCGCATGCTTGTGTTGTCTTGACTATTTTTACCTTCTCTCACCAGGGAATATCCCTGATTGGACTTATACAAAACCAACCTCTTGGAATTGTGCTTCCACAGCCAAATTTTCTCCATTGAAAACGGTAAAACTAAGTTAAGGAACCCCGGGCAGTGTGTGTTTCTTCTGCCAAAGCCACATCCCTCCATGCTAGCACAGACAAGTATAACCCTTGCCAACTGCTTTGTGCTTTAAAAAAAAGATAGCAAAACAGAACTTTGGAAATTTAGAAATACAGGATAAATCAGGAAAGAAAAGAACTAATAAAAAGCTTGAAAATACGGTGTAATCCCATGGAAAAAATTTTTTTACCCAAAAGGTACTTAAATGGGCAAAAGTAAACTATTAGGATCTACTTATAATATAATAGAAATTAAAACAAATTTCTATAAAGAATTAAGGGCTAGAAGGGCCTACAAGCCTGTTCTATTAATTTTTCAGCTGTACAGTACTTTCAAGTCCTAAAGTCTTAAAAATTACTTCAGCAAGGTCCCATTCTCCATCTGCAGGAAAAGAGGGATACTTCTATACTCCCACATAGCTGTAGACATGATTTAGAACTAATCCTTTTCCAACCTATCAACATTGAAACATACCCAATAGTAGCATCATTCTGTTGTAGTGCAATAGATCTGGGGGCTCCATGTTGGGGAAAACTGGGTGCTAAACGTTAGGTCCTAGTCCAAGTAAAGATTATCTAAAATGGGACCTCAACCCCTGATCTGTAGACTGGCACCAGTCCATGGCATGTCAGCCACCAGGCTGTGCAAACAAAGCACCATTCCCGGGGTACAGGCAACACATGAACCATGCCCCCTCAAGTCCGCAGAAAAATCTCTCTCCACAGAACCGGTCCCTGGTGCCCAAAAGGTTAGGGTTAGGGGATCGCTAATCTAAAACATGGAAGGAAGTACCTGAAATGTAAAATAAATCATATGTGGTTGTCATGGCATCCTCAGACCAAGTTTGGATATTTTGATATTCTTTGAGAGCCTGGATAGGGAAGTAGTTGAGAGGGAAGTCTAATAACAGGGTGATCCTGATATGGAATGACTTTCATCTCAACAGGGTGCTTTGAAAACTGGAGTCCCTGCTTGGAGCACCTAGACAAGAAAAGGTAGTATATAAACTGAACAAATCATTATTATAATTTATTCAATTTATACACTGCCTGATCAGTTACTGGAACAACCACTTCATACAGCTTCTAAGAACTAAACAAGAGAATCGGAATTGTTAGACTAAGCTAAAATTAACAATTTAAAACTTCTGTCACCCCAGAGGATGAATGAAGCTTGATGTCCAAGCAGAAAAGCACTTATTTACAGTATTGTTGACTGTAGTTCTAAGGATGCATTGCTCACCTTTCTTAGGGAAAGCCTTGCAGTCATGAGACGTTCTTTCAGTAATAACATAACAGGAAGCAATTTCTCTAGTTGTAGGTGTTAAAAAAACTTAGATGGCTGAATAGCTGTTCTATTACACTGCAATTTAAAGCACACAAATTCTACCAAGAGGAAAAAGTCAAAAAGTTCTAAACTAGAAGGCTAGAAATATTTTTTTAAAAATAACCTGTCAAAACCCACACTTAACTGAATATCTACAATAGGAAACTAATTTAAAAATCCCAATAGGATGGAACACTACATACTAATTATTTATTGCCATGCCTTCTTCTATACCTCTCACATTATAATGGACTTTTTTTTGTATTATGTGTTATGTTTATACATAGTTCCTGCTTAAACCAGTTTTTACATAATTAGACAATTAACATACTTTAGCTCCTCATTGTGCTCCCCTCCTTTTCTTAAGGCAAAGCTTTGATTGCTAATAAAGCACACAGAAATCCAAACATGGCAAAGTATCTTTCCATGTTTTGTGACAGGCAAGGAACAAAGATAGCTCTAAGTTCTAAACCTTCCCCCACATCAATATAATAAAAAATACATAGTTTAAGTATGTCCAACTATTTTAAATATACTTCAGGTATAAGTTTCTGATTCAATCTGATCGGTGCAGTGTAACATTAGCAATGACATTTTAAAGACATGGGATTATTTATTCATTGCATTTAGGTCTTGCTTTTTCTCTGAGAAATCAAGTCAGTTTTACATGGAAGTCTCCTCAAATTTTATCCAAACAAGGTACAAAGTGAGTTTGGCTGAGAGAGAATGACTAATAAAAAATCATCCCACTGAGCTCCATAATTTAGGTGGCCTTAAAATTTTACAATCTGTTAACCACTATACATTATTGTCTATCCACAGAGTAATGGCATTAAATTTCGATGCAATTCAACAATCCACCGCTTGACCTCCTTTCAATGTAAGACTACATTGATAAGTGGGGAGGAAGACTGTGATCTATTCTGTAGGGAGACAAAGACAATGATTGTGGCTGGGACTGCGGTTGATTTCTGTTCATGTATGTTCATGTATGAAAATGAAAATGTTGGCAGTGGGGTCTGCTCCTTCTAGTGGTGCCACTGGATAATGCCCACCCATCAGGGTGGTGCTGAGCTGAACAGAGGCCAAACCAATGTCAGACTCAGGCAACAAGCCAGTCGGTCAGTCTTTTTATCGCAACCAATGGATCTACAGCCATATCTGTCAAAATGGAGACATAATCCAGATGCTGTTTGATCGTGCAAGATGGCATTCATCGATATGAAAAGTGGACCCACATCTGCAGACAAAATGCTAGGAAGAAAAAGAAGATGATGATGACGTTGTAGTAAATTAAAATGTTCTTTTCCCCTTCTGTCACATGAAGAATTACAATTCAATGAGTTATGGCAATTTGAAGACTATTTTGGAACTTCCTGGCGGAATACAGACCTGCAATCTCAGATGGAACAACTCTGAAGTATGGGACAGCATTGTTCAGTTTCTTCAGATCCTCTATCTGTATTTTTAGAGAAGCATAGGAATCCTTCAGACCTTTGATTCCACCAATAACTGAATGTGTGATCTTTTTAATATGTTATCCAATCTCACAGGATGTCACATCTTAATTATATTTTTTGAACTCTTCATTTCATAGGTCTACATATCAAATTTACAAAGCCTCTGGTAGAAATGTGATGATGCAGTGATCAAATTCTGCAGCTTGCCAATGTCTTTTTCTACCTTTATTTGAAATTATCATCTCAATTATAAATGGACAGTATTTGACAATAAACACTTGGAAATGCCTTCTTCGTGTGAACACTTGTAAACTACATTTTTGGATCAAATGGCGTGTTTGTACATGAGAATTGTAATGGAGGTACATGTCTACAAATGTTACATTAAATACTATGTGCTATCTGG
Source organism: Ptyas mucosa (assembly GCA_012654045.1). NCBI lineage: Eukaryota > Metazoa > Chordata > Lepidosauria > Squamata > Colubridae > Ptyas > Ptyas mucosa. Next base: position 24,613,796 of record WNWU01000001.1, read on the forward strand.
TCTCCCCTAAGGCTGTTTGCAATGCAGCATATCACACTGTTAATTGCAGAAGAGAATTCTTGGCTATGATTCCTTTTTATCACATAAACACTTTAATGAGCTCATGTGCAGCCTAGGTTTGAGTTTCTCTTGTGTTCAAAAAGAAAAATCAAGTTCTGTGTACAATTAATTAATACATAGTACAATGTTTAACTGAAGTTCAGGCCTGATAATGCAGGAAATTCTTTGGAAGAAGCTTGGAAAATCAATATGCAGGATTCTGGAAACTATGCTTTCTCTTGCTTTTTGCACAACACAGCACTAAGCTTTTCTGCATCCATGCCTGGGTATTCTGAAACAGATCCTATTGGGTTGAAACCAATGGTACCCTTCCGTTTTTGAAAAACAAATAACAAAAACAAATACCATGCACATACATGAATTGCAGTGAGGCGAATAGCTTTGCAAGAGCTTACTAATCTTGTCCCCTACTTAAAGGAGCCTTCTGGTCATCTAATCTAATATTACAATTAGATTTAAAGTAAAATGATTTACTGTGCTCTGAAGATTGGAACTTCACTTGTCAGCTGTAACTGTAACTTTGTAACTGCACTTGTCAAAAATACCTCTTTTCAGAACAAGAGATTTAGAAAAATTCCTGCTTCCACAGGCTGTGGTTGCAGTTTATCCAGGAAATCTAGCTAAGACCTGAACTATCATGCATTCAAATAAAACTTCAACTTCTGGGCAGACTGCAATGCTTACGATTAGGAATAGGATGGAAACCACAATGTTGTACAAATAAATACATGTTATCCTAAGAAAGAAAGAGGAACACTCTGGAATACTCCATAACCAATTGTTGTATATGTGATGTACAATGACAACAAAGGCTATACTATACTACTATATTAAATTAATCAATGACCTGCTAAAGTCTGGTGGCATTACTTTGACTCTCCAAAATGTACTGATCAAAATCAAATTATTGCAGGCTTCTGTCTTTTTTGTGATTTGACATGCTAGAAGTTAATAAAAGTTGTTTTGTGAGATGGGCAGCTATATAAATTTGACAAATGAATAAACACTTACTTGCTACTTGTAGAATGCTTTTGGATCTGCCTGTACACATGTACTAGCCAGAGTTCCATATTGCTCCCTCCTTGTTGACTTTCTGCAACTTGTTACTGACTTGGTTGTTCTCCCATATCTTGAGCTAGGATGGTGGCTAAGCCTTTTTGGTTTTTGGTTCTGAACAGCTGTATTCTTTCTTAAATATGTATGTTGGGTTCTTTTAAATGGCATTTAAAATTTTAAATTGTAAAATGCCCAGAGTTGCTATGGAGCCAGGTAGCGTCAAAACTAATTAATTAATTTCTCCAGTAATTAATAGCGGCATACAGAGACTAAGAAAGATGAACTCTTTTTTAATTTTGAAGGAGTACATTTGCACAAGCAACATTTCAAGTGAAATTATGACAAAATCCTTTCCTTATGGACTTTGGTAATCGTATGTCCTGCTGTTTCCTGTTCACTTCCTTTTTGGTTTTCAGGACATCCGACAGCTCCTTATTCCCCCTGCTGGCTTTTTTATGAGCTCTCTTTATCTTTCCTTTGGATCACAATAGACTGAAGTTATTCTTCTAATAACATCTTGTTCTATAGAGCAACTGTAGACTCATCCTTTCATCCACTATTCCCATCTGTGTAGCTTCCTGAAATCTCAGGGTTTTTTAAAATTTCTTTTTGTCCTGCTGTTCCTAGGCCCACTTTTTTTTCAGGAGTGTTGTGCTTCTCTGTGGGAAAACAGTTCTTATATCTTACTGCAAAACTAGAACAATTGAGTGGGTCATTTTTTCCCCTATGTTTCCAGTGAAAAAATGTTTGCCTTTAAGTATATAACAACTTGGCACTGTGATCTCAATTCAAGAACTTTCACCTACTTCAAAGCAGTGGTGGAATTCAATTTTTTTTACTACCGGTTCTGTGGGCGTGGCTTGGTGGGCATGGCAGGGGAAGAATATTGCAAAAATCTCCATTCCCGCCCCACCCTGGGGCCAGCCAAAGGTGGTATTTGCCGGTTCTCTGAATTACTCAAAATTTCCGCTACTGGTTCTCCAGAACCTGTCAGAACTTGCTGAATTTCACCCTGCTTCAAAGCACTCCTTTTACATATCCCACTAAATATATACAGGTACAAAAAATGGAGGGATGTATTCTTGCCCTTTTTAAAACTACGAGTCTCATTGATTGCATCATAAAAGCCTACATTTTGATTGACTGATACAGTTAGGACATTGTTATTCTTTTACTCATATTTACTCATACAGTCATCTATGATAGTACTATTGGATCTCTCTCCCATTCAGCTTTCATGGGGTCTTTGAACAAGATCCAGTACTCTTCACTCTAGTCTCTCATTACCTCTTTATCAGCTTTGGCAGCTTTCGCACATTCTTGCTGCATTTTTAGCTGCAAGGATAAGAGCAGTGTTCAAATAAAAAATAACTTTCAGTAATTGATATATCTCCTTTTATCAGTTTCCTTTCACAAAGGAGTGGAAAGTGTGGCTGAGCACGCAAGTGATGACATCATTACTAGATGCCTGTATTTTTTTTTCCAGAGTAGTAATGAGAATTGAGTCCTAAGTCCAAACTCCACTATTATCCAGAAGGCAGGCAGACAACAACCGAGCAACTCATGGTTATTCTTGGTATAAGTTCTTATTGCTATCAGTTCTTGCTTTCTGACATTTTTTGGCTAGGCAGGCAGGCAGGCAGGCAGGCCACAGTGAAGAAAAAGAACAGTATTTTTTGTTAAGGACTAATTCTAGACTGTAACTAAATAACCAACTGCTGGTAGCCCTAAAGAACATATACATTCTGTACAAAAATTCTTGGGGCCCTTTTAGGAGATGCATTCCGATCAAAAAAGTTTAATTGGGTCTATTATGCACAAACTAGTACACTGTATGCAATGCCAGAATCATAGGGCTGGAAGAGACCTTGGAGATTTTCTATTCAATCCTCTGCCCTAGGCAGGAGTTCTTATTCCACCCTGTACAAATGGTTGAAAACCACCAGTGGTGGAGTACTCACAACTCAAAGAGGCAAGCTGTTCCATTGACTAATTGTTCTCACCATCATGAAATTTCTCCTTAATTCCAGGTTGGATCTCTCTCTGATAGCTTCCACCCATTGCTTCTTGTCCTGCCCTCGGGTGCTTTGAATAAATCGACTCTCCTTTCCCTGTGACAAACCTTCAAGTATTGGAAGACAGCTCTTATGTCATGCCAAGTCTTCAGTCTGTTAAGCTAAACATACCCATTTACTATTCATCATATGGTTTAGATTCCAGATCCCTTATAATCTTTGCTGCTCTTCTCTGCACTCTTTCTAGGGCCTCAGCATATTTTTTGTATCATAGTGACCAGAACTGCATACAGTATTCCAAGTGTGGCCTTACTAGTGCAGTGTAGAACAGTACTATCACTACTTGTATACTTTATGCTATTCTTCCTTTAATACAGGATTGCATTGCTGGTTCATACTTAAGCAATGTTCATTAAGACACCTAGATTCCTCTTACAGGTACTACTGTTGGGCAGTTATTGTCCATTCTGTACGTATGTACAGTGTTTCGTTTTTCCTGCCTAAGTGCAGGATCTTACTTTTCTTACTACTGAACTGCATCTTGTTGAATAGGGTCCAATGCTCAAGTCTGTCAAGGTCCTTTTGAATTTTGAGTCTATCTTCCAAAGTGTTGCAGTTCCCCCTAGCTTAATGACATCTGCAAATATGATAAACACCCATTCAGACCCCACATCGAGGTAATTTATGAAGATGTTCCAGAGCAATTGGCCCAAGAAAGAATCTTAAGGTATCCCACTACATCTATGTAGATATAATTCTATTGGGTTGGTCAAATCCACAACACTATTGCAACTGAACTGGTTCTTTTCCATTATCCATGACAGTATTCAAGTAGCAACTGCTATCCTATTTGGCAATGATTTTTTTTCTCCTATATTCTAGGTTTCACACATTTATTAATGAGCTTTGAACATTTAAGGTACAGTAATTACAAATGCCATTTCCTAAATAGTAAGGTTTAAAGAAATTAACATTGTTAAACTATATCCTAGACATTTAGAATTTATCTATTTACAAACAGGGTTGAATACTGGATTATTTGTGCCTAGATTATTCAAAAAGTGTGATTATGCATTTCTGGAAGGAGATGTATGTTCTTTCAACAGAAAGACAGGATAGTAAGATTCTGTCAGAGTTCAATTTGTTCTTTAAAAATATTTATTAATATTGGGCAATGTTAAGCTTCAGAGTTAATGACTGTAGGATAGACAGAATTCCTGACATTTTGCCAGCAATAGTAGCTGACATCTTCAGAAGCAAGGTTGTCCACTATGTAGAACACAAGCAACTAAATAAGGATTGATTGGGCTCCTGTATTTATAGCCGGGTATTTGACAGTTTATTGGTCTTTAGTCAAGCTAGTTTCTAATTGGTGCAGCTTGGTGAGAGCTGGTCTCAGATGGGTTGTTGTGCCTGAACCTGACTGAAGCTCAATCCATGAAAGCTTCTACTAGAAAATTATTAATGTTCTTTAATGGAACAGATTATAGTTATTATTTTGTATGTAAGTAAGGGGGGCTAATTTTACACAACGCGCGGCCCCGTTGCGAACCAGTAGTAAAGGTAAGTAGATTGTTCCCTTAGTACAATCTATACTTGCTACTTAGCAAGTAGCAGTAGCAGCAAGTATCCTGTTTGTGAACTCAATAAAAGTTTATTTTCCCAACGGGCAAAAGTTAAGGGGGGTGGGATGTTTATGTTTATGAGTAATAAAACTATTAGTTGAAAGCTAGCTACATTTACTCAAAAATAGGTCCACTTTGTTTCTCACAAAGAAGCAGTTTTCTACAGAATTTCTACATATGAATTGTCAGTCCTTTTTGGAATTCTTCTTTGACACTTGATTGGCAAACTACATTATCTGTGCATTCACCAAGGTGAACAAATTCACCCAAAGGTGACTTTCTATTGCTCCTGATTTAACTGTAGCTATTTGTTAAGTAACCGGAGTGGCCAAACCTTGCTCACTCTGTAACACATTAACCGGTCAAGTAGTCTCTCCTTGCCTTTCTCCAAATTGCTAAACTCATGTTCTCAGAAAGTGCGGTTCTCCTCGCAGAGGCTTCCAAGTTTCTTTCCCCACCTCCTTCATTTGCGCTCCCCATGGATAGAGGTTTCAAAGTATCTCTAGCAGGACCACCAGATTCTGTAAAAGCGGTTTGTTCCCTATGCCATCCGTCTGGTACTCGCAAGATTCATTTTTCTCACCATGTACAATGGATACATGCGAACTAGATTTTTTGTTTCTGTCATATATGTGGACATATGTGTCATGTATGTAATATAATACATATGCATAATTTTATATTTATTTTGTCATGCTTATGTAGCATATATTGGAGAGGGTGAACCTTTTGAGAGCTGCGTGCAACGAAATTTAATTTTAATGTATGCTGATTAGGTACATTCAAAGTGACAATAAAGTTATTCTAAGTCTAAGCTATTCCCCTTATTATTGGCAACGGTGCTTTTTTTAAAAAAAGAGGCAACTGGACTTTGTTTTTTTTTTCTTTGAAGACTTCTCATCCAAGAAACTTCTTCAGCTCCGACTGGATGGTAGGGAAAGAATTGGCAAGAAGCCAAGAGTCAAACCCCCTGGAGCAGCTCTCGGTAAGGACTCCCTTGGGACCGTTAAAGACGGAGGGGAGGGAGAGGAAGAGGAAGGGGGAACGTGGCCTTTCAATTAGTACTGTACATGTGTTGTTTATTTAGGAGAAGGACCTCCGTGTTTGACAGACCTACTTCCCAGCTATGCCCACACACGGGCTATTCTTTTCTCTCTCTCAGAGAGAGCGAGAGCGAGACCGCGGCCAGCTTCGTCTTGCAGCTCTCAGGAGGAGACACGAGCCTGCCGCCGGTGCCCTAAAACCAACGGCCGTCCCTTCCCCTAAAAAATCTAGTTTGACTTCGCTGAGGGAGGGGGGGAGGTAACGTTCCCTTCGCCTTCCAGGACGAGACGAAGGCCCCACCGCGCTGCATTGTGGTCCACGCCGTTGTATGTTGAAGCCGCAAAGGCTGTCGGGAACCACGGGAGGCGGCGGCCAAACTCCGAGCGGCGGCCGAGGGCCCGGCTGGAAACAGGCACCCCTCATCGCCTCCTGGAGCTTCTCAAGGCTTCGCTGCAGCGCTCTCCCGGGCCCGGTTCGCCGTCGCCGCCGCCTCCGCTGCCGCCGTCCGTCGTTGGGGACTCGGGAGAGCCTTTTGGGAGCATCTCCGAATTTAGCTACCTCGGATGGGGATGTGGAGGCAGGAGGCGGAGCTACTACCTGGGCAGAGAAGGCCGAAGTTGAGAGCGAGAAGCGGAGCGCAAAACTCCTCTCTGGCGCGGTGGGTCCCCTGAGGCCTCCGAAAAAGCAGCCCTCGACCCAGGAAAGTCTTGGCGCGGCTTCCCGGTGAGGGGTGCGCGCGTGTGTGTGAGGGGCGAAACTCCGAAGAGGTTCCCTCGGGACTCTTCACCCCGGTCCTCGCAACTTTTTCTCCGCTTTCTGGTGCTCCGTTTAACTCTTCCTGCCTCGTGAAGGTGGCGGCGCGGAGAGCTCCTGCCTCCCCGCGGAAGAACGGAAGGATAATGGTTGGCACCCACATCCCAAGGACGGTCTTTGGATCTTGGCTCTGCTTTTGAAGTTTTCCTTTCGCAGCAACATCCTCCCCCCCACGCCCACCCCCCCAAAAAAGAGGAATTATAAATGCACGGGAGAAGACACGGAAACTTAAGAGGCGGAAGAGAGGAGTGCCTCCGTCAGAACTATAACAGCTTCAGCTTCTTTTTTTGTTGTTCTTGTTGTTGAAGTAAATGCCTTTGTGACCTAAAGTAAGATTTCTACATCATGCACAATTTGCCGGCCCAAAGACCTTGAGAAAGCATTCGGTCTTTTTTTTCTTTTCTTCCCCACCTAACTTCTCGCCTTTGGGGGGAAAAAAAGACTTGTGGACCAGGCTTCGAATAAGGGAGCTTAGTATAACACGCGTTGATTTAACCTTTTGCTTACTGCGGAAAACTAGATTAATTGATCCTCCTGTTGGCTTATCTTTTGTTAGGAAGATTACTTATTGCCTTGTGTGACTACCCAAGGTGGGGATTATTTAATGAATGAACATTGTAGTCAGGGTGGATGGCTGCTCTATCATTTCAAATGCTTTTGGAAATCGTTATGCAAACTTGCTGAAAAAAGCTGATATCGTTGGGAAAAATTGATCTCTCTTGACAAATCTCTTTTATCAAACAAGGTAAGTGGATCACTTGAAGCTTGCACAGTAAATACTTTATGATTATGAGGTGTGACGGATTACTAGAATAAAATAACAAAGGAGTCCATTCTGAACATTTTTAGGTCAGTGCTGGTTACATTGTTTAGTTTTAAATGATTAAACTCATTCTCGTTTTATTATATAGCATTTAAAATATGAGAACTCAAATTAGAATGGAGAAAAATTATTTACGTTTAGCTCAATAATTACAAACTGTAAAGGGTAAAAAACTTTGAAACGAATTTGGTGGCCTTTAATAAAGAGGACTCACTTTTTTAATGACTCACTTCAGGAAACTTATTAAGGCTTTTTCTAATGCTGTACCAAAGAGTTTAAATTCCCATACATCTTAATTCAGGCTCTGAAAGTTATAGAATCATAGAAAAGCTTATCATAACTTATTAATAACATCCAACATTTGTTTGGGATGGAAGGATTCAGGTTCAAAGCATGTTAGTTCAGGGCTTAATGATTTATTTGTGATAATACTTTTTTTTTGAACTTTTTAAATCCAGTATTTCCTAAGAAGTTTCTTCTTCTTAATAGCATCCAGTTGCAAAAAGGCACCTATACTTCTGTATAGGTGCCTCTATATTTCTGTATTGATATATTTCTTTAAAAGAAATTGTGTGACAATATCCCCCCCAAGCTCAAAGAAATGGAAGTAGGTAGTAAAAGTTTAAAAATTAATTAAAGCAATTATAAGAATCTTTTAGATAGCCCATTTTGTTCCAATGGACTATGATGGTTGATTAATAGTCACATGAATAAGCAAATTTGTTTTATTCTTGTTATGCCTTTTGCTGAATGCATTTTTTTCAAATCTATCTGCAATAATGCTACTGATGCATTTTCTGTACTAGCAATTATTAATGCAAATTAGAATGTCTGTACTTATTCATAAACATGCTGGAATCAGATAAAGGTCTACCCCCTTATATTTTTCTTTAGCACCTACTAAGGTAAGTTAGAATTTTAAACAATTATCCATGTCAAGTGAACTTTACCATGGACAACTATAGGGAAGTTTTATCAAGTTATATTTTGCACACACGTCTGGTACTGTAAATTTGTAATAAAATTGTGACAAATTCAAATTCAAAGAGCCTTGGATAGTACAGTGGTCTAAAGCCCAGTTATTAACATCAGCTGCCTGCAATTATTGCAGGTTCGAATCTCACCAAGGCTCAAGGTTGACTCAGCCTTCCATCCTTTCTAAGGTAGGTAAATTGAGGACCCAGTTTGTGGGGGCAATAAGCTGACTTTGTATAAATATACAAAAGTATGAAGGCTATTGCTTAGCGCATTGTAAGCCGCCCTGAGTCTCCAGAGAAGGGTGGCATATAAATCAAATTTAAAAAATAAAAAATAAAAAAAAATAAGTATAACTGGATGTTTGTAGCTAGGTAACATTGTAGCATCTTAGTTTTGCTAATCAATTTGAATTGATATTTTTAATGGTTTCATAATTAATCTTAATATTAATTTCAAGATGATGTGTGAAGTGATGCCGACCATCAGTGAGGCAGAGATTCCCTCAGGGGGAAGTGGAAACCGTGGTTCAGGTTCTCCCCTTCAGTCGGATGCTGATTCCCATTTTGAGCAATTAATGGTATCTATGTTGGAAGAGCGTGATCGCCTCTTGGACACATTGCGAGAAACTCAAGAGACACTTGCATTGACCCAGGGTAAACTACATGAAGTTGGTCATGAGAGGGATTCTCTACAACGACAGCTTAATACTGCACTTCCTCAGGTATTTATTTAAATGAAAACTTTTTTAAATTTAAAAATGTTAAAATCAATATTTTTAGTTTAAATTCTTTTTCCCTAACAATTATTGGCAGGAAATAATAAACACTTAGAAAAATAAGTGTTCTAGAGAGATTAGCTCTTCTTTTAATGGGATTTCTAGGAATGATGAAGCAAAATATTTAATACGAGTGACAGAGTTTGAAAGGTTGCTTTATTCTCATTCATTACCCATACAATTTAAAAATTCTAGATTTTTTTATTCTGAAGTTGTGGGCAACCAAATCATAAGAGTTATTAAAGTGAAACATTTGTTGGACAATATTTGTAGTGAAGAGAAAAAAATACTTGCCATGCAGGAAGATGTAATAAAGATATCTAATGCTCATGTTTATATTGGTGAGCTTTCTTACAGAGAACCTAACATTAAACCAATGTTTGACAAGAACTGTAGCTTTTTAAAAACTAGTGTAGAATGATAATTTTGGCTAGAAGAAAAATAAAAAGTATTTACGTGATTAGCAGGTGTAGCATCCTGCTCTTCTTCTGACTGCAGTAGTGTTTTGTCATCATAATATGTCCCTTTATAAGGAAAGACATGATGTTTCAACTTTAACTTACAATTGTGGATCTAAAAAATAAAAATATGCAACATATTGTGACTTAGCCACTATAGTCTTAGCTTTCTCTCTCAAATTTCATATAAACAGCTTCAATATATTATTTTACTAGTCTGGCTGATTAAAAACTCTGAACAGTAGTGCATACAGGATTCTCTAAGGAAAAGTCAGAGCTTTTTTAAAGAATGATTTGTCCAATGGCACCCATAAAACTTTACATCTGAGTGAAAATTTCATGTTTTCTCCATGGTAATAATAGCAGCACAACATAACCATGATTTTCCAGCAATATAACACTTCCCCAATATTTTGGTTGTAGTCATAAATATATTGTGGAATATTAAAAGATAGGAAAATCAAGGATCGTTTGAATAAGATCCTTTATATAGATTTGTAATAGCTGTAGCTTGATTCCACGGTATAGCATATATATAAAGTATTATATTGGAAGCTACCCAGAGTCATTGACTAAGATAGGTGGCCATAGGAATTGAACAAATAAATTATAAAATTGTTGTGTAGATGAGCATATTTGTATGCACTCATCTGCACAACAACTTTATTTGTATGTAAACAGTATATGTTTGTATGTATATATTTATATTTATACATGCATAATATTTGAATATTATTTATAAAGTCCAAATCTCTATGCTTCCTATTGATAATTATTGGAAATCATTAAATAAATTGTAACTTACTTTTTTCTCTGTTTCAGTACATTAGATAAAATATGAATGATTGGGAGTCCCTTATGTGACATGTTGTAAAGATTCCAGGTTTTTTTTTAAATGGTTTTTTTTGTAATTATATTAAACATTACAATAAAAACTAATACAGACTAAAAAAAATAGAAAGTGCAGAAAAGTATGGAAGAAAAGAATATAGTAAAAGAAATATATAAACAAATGATTTCTCCCTTCATAATAAGTATAAACAATTATACAAATTATACACCTCTTAAAATCCAATAGCTGATCTTTTCCCCCCATATTTTATCTCTTATCTATAAATAAATCTTTCAAGCTTAATTGTTTAGTTCTAGTTAAGTCCAATAAGGGTCCATAGATAACACTGAATCGGTTTTAACCTTGATCAAATAAATCAACTTGTTAATTTAAATGTTTTTAAATTATCTTTTTATCATTCTGTAAGCTGCCCAGAGTTGCTTCAACAGTGAGATGGGTGACATTTAAATTTAAGAAAAAAAATTATATTCCCGTCTTTTCACAATGTTGATTTTTAATCACTTCTAAGACTGTTCTAAAACTTGATGTCCTTTAAGACTTTAGCAAGTCACCTTTGTATAACCAATTTAAGAAAAGTATCCAGATTACTCTTTTGATTTGTTTTTTGTACACCTCTTTTAATTAATTAAGGCATCAACCGGTTTTATTTGTATATCTGGTGTAGCATCTTTTTCCATATCATTCTTCTAGCCTCTCATTTTTAAATTCATTTTCAAATCAGGAATGTCTTGTCTGGTAAAACTTGTTCTTCAGCCGTAACATCTTTTAAACATAGTCTGTCTATAATGACAGACACTATTAAAATTAAATTCTGGGTCCATTCTTCAGAAATATCTTAAATGTATCCACTTAATGTATTTTGCACCATTCTATTGCATTAGTGAAATTTAAGTGTTTTTCTTCTTTAATTGTAATCTTTAGTTTCTTCTAGTTCTCTCTCGTAGTCAACTTTCAAAATTCTTCTTTTTAAAGAATTCAAAACAACATCATTTTCTCACAGGAAAAATGTTTATAATTATTTTCAAAATCTTATTTTGAATCCTATCTGGACCTTAATCCTTTTGTAACTTTCCAAAATCAACATTCTAATCATCCATTTGCTGTTTATCCCAAAAGAAAAAAAATTGAGATCCTTGCATTTAAAACGTTTGCTAAAAATTGAAGGAAACTCACCCAGTGCTTCAAAACTTGTCACTGCAAAGATTCCTAATACTTGAAAGCAGTTAAAGCAATTTCCAAAAGTGATTAAGAAATGAGGCTTGGCAAACCTTAGATCCATATAGGCTGCATTATGGCTGTGAGCGGCTTGAAATCCTCTGCTCCCAGCCCCTCAACTTACAAGTTGACCACAAAAACCTCAGTTTCTGCAGTCTATTCATGAGAAACAGCTGTCTGGAGAACAAGTGGTTGTGATCTCTGCTTTTTCTGGAAAGAGTTTTGCTGTCTAGCCACTGATATATGTTGCAATTCTGTCCCAGCTCCTTCAGGGATTTCTAGTTCACTACGAATGGTCACCAGAAGTCACCCCAATATATATTTTTTAAATTAATTTAAAATTGGTGCCTGGGTTTTGTTTTTTGACTCTGGGTAGTAGTGTCCTTTAAAAAAACCCTAAGATCTAAACATAACCTTTGTGTTCCTTGGTGGTTTTGGAGGAAATTTGCAGACAAAAGTATTTCTTCTGAGATTAGTATTAGATGAAGTTCAGACCTTAGATAAATAGATTTAGGATATCTTGTACTTAAAGGTTCCACCCACCCCCCTTCCAAAGAGCATGTTTATATTCCTTTGTTTTGTTTTAATACCAACTGCTAGGAAAATGAATTTGTTTACCCTTCATTCTTTCTGGATTTTGTTTTGTAAGAAAATGCATACTTCATAATGAAATTACTGCTGAGAAAAACATGTAAAATATCTTAAAGGATGGATTTAGGTTACGTGTAGTTAAAATTAATAAAATTAATTTTAAAATTAATAAAATACTGTCACAGTCATAGAAATGAAGGGCTTGAAACATAGCTTTTGCCTAATAAGATAGATATAACTATTTTGAAACAATCTGTTTTTGAAGTAAATTCATATATTTGGCTAATAATATTTATATTTTTAAGAATTTAAGGTGCAGAGCCACATATATTTAGAGAAACACTTCTAATAATAGCTTATTTTGAATGCAGACCTAGTTAAGCATATTTGGTATTGCATTTAATTTGTATTTGAAACACATCCAGTTAAAAACTGTCTCGTGAAAATTGAAATTAAGAGATGAATATAGACTTGAGTCATTTTATTTTGGAGTTAGACTTAGAAGACTAATTTAGAAAGAATGCATTTAATCTTGCTATGTCAAAAGAATATTGAAAGCAAGGTAGATACATAGCTACACCAAAGCAAAGGGCGGAGTGGACTGAGTAAATGTAGTCAGAAACTGTTTAAGGGACAATATTTAATAATCTAGATTAAATTTGCAGCATTTGCTTAAAAGGTAGCCAAAGCTTTTGAATGCCTAAAAGCATAATGGAGGAATATATTGGTAACTAAATCCAATTATATTATGAAATTAAATATTAACTTTAAGAGAATAAGAAATATAGACCGCAGGGTTGATGGTCTGATGCTTTTGTGCTTAGACACTATTAGAGGCAATAGATTCTTTCAGAATGGCTGCCATGATGCATATGACCCCTTAAAAATCACCTGTTTTTCAGAAGAAAATTACATATTGTTACAATTGTTACATATTGCTTTTGCCTGTAATTTCTTGTGGTATAAATCTGCTTCAAGTAAGATACTGTGGTACATTTGCTCTAATCACTGAGTTCATGGTTTAATCCATGTCCAAATAAATTGAATTATATGAGATTTGGCCATGGTAGCTTAAAATGTTAGGCCACAATATGGCTTGATAAATTTTGATTTAGTCTGTGGCATGTAGCCACCAAACTATAGTTTTTTCAAACCTATTACAAACCTAGGGTTTTTTTCTGGAACGCTGACCCCTAGTTGAGATCAGAATTTAATGAACCAAATTCACAGTTTACCTACATTGTATATTGGAGTTAAAAAAGATACAACGAGTATCTTTACTGGGAAAGATGGTCTTGGAAATGGCATGGAGGATACTATTGCAATCTTAAACAGAGCAGAAACTTAATCTAGTAACTTACTGAATATTCATGATATCTATTTGGCTTGCTTTATTAGACTGTACGTCTATTCCTTTGTGATAGTCATCTAATAGAAAATGCAAAACAAAACACACTTTAGAAATCATATTGCAATTTAATTTCTGCAATTAACATTAAATTTTACAACAGTTGCAAAAATACCAATAGACATGTTTTTAAGACTGATTGGAGGAGCTATTTTACTCAATGGTGCTATTGAGTCTTGTGGTCTACATGGATAGGAGGGCTTGTTCGTTTGTGAGTGTACAACTGGAGACAGCTTGGTCACAGTATTTTCTGTCCCATTAATTTCTTCATTTGATTACTGTAATGTGTTATATGTGGGGCTTCCCTTGAAAACAACCTATAATCTTTCACTAACTCAGAATGCTGTAATGATAATTGTAATTTAAACAGCCAAGGAGAAGCATACTATCAATTATTACATGATTTCTGAACAAACTGTTCTATCTGATCATTTGCCTCTGGGCCCTATTTAGTGTCTACCTTTAAAATCCTGTAATGATTTAGGAGCCAAGTATTTGACAGAATGCTTCTGTAAGTGCCATTTTTCCTATACCACAGAATCTCTTCTTGGGATCTTTCTGTTGAAAGTACTGTATATAGATTCATGTTGTAGAAGCTTTGTGTCTAGACCTAATACAATGTGCTACATTTACTTTATGGACCATCTGGAGTCAGGTGAATTGAGCAAACTAAATCAATTAATAAGCTGTCAGGTTAAATCCAACAATGATTTATACCGTAACAATTATTTCCATTTTAGTTATTTTCAAGATAGTCAATCCCATCTCCCAATTCCAGAAAATCTAATATTGAAGTTTCTGACACATCTTAAGCACCATAGGATAGAGATATTTTTACTTGAACATTCTTACTTTCCTCTTAGTACATTGGACCCAAGTGAAACTAATGTAAGATCATTGTTCTACAACGCCTCTCCCTGAATGGCCAGAAATTGCCTATTACATTTCCCCTTTCTTCAATATGGACAAGTTAGACTTCATTAGTTTGGTTATGATAGAATGAATATGTGCCCATACACACACAAACACCCACACGGCACTGCTTGGTTTGTTTCATGACCTGAGTAAAGCAGGTGATAGTGAGGATCAAGAGGCTCACTCTTATCCTTCCACATAAAATTAAATGTAAATTTTTCTTCCTTATGCCATGTAATTTTTCATGCCTAAGTATTATCCACAGTGTGCAGCTGGAAAAAATATATAGCGAAAATGTTTCATGGATGTGTGAAAGGTCAGTTTTTTACTATTTCCCTGTCAGTCCTTCCAAACACCTGAGAATATTATTTTCATGAATTATGTCACATGTGAGGAGAAGTCCCCACAATCAAAATTTAAAGATATTTTATTGCTAGGAAAATAAAATAGATTACAATTCCATGTTTACCTCTTTCTAGGAATACAGAAACAGGTGATTAAAATCCCGTTTAGCTCCTTTCTATCTGCTGCTCCCTCCAGAAATTGAAACTTTAATCCTTATTTAGGAATGAAATACACACTGGCTTGCTGTTCACACGGCCTGGTTCCAAATAGGCCACAGCCCATTAGTGGGCCATGGCCCATGGGTTGGGAACCCCTATTTAGAGTCCAATGAATCCAGGACTATGGTAGTGCTGGCCAGGAGAAGCTTTGCATACCTATAATCTATAGGTATATACCTATCACCTGATCCTGTGCTACTGTAATTTACTGTACATAGGACTGCACTAAAGATTATTCGAGAGCACCAGCTAATGCAAGTTGTAGTTACTTTTGCAGGAACCAGTTTTATCAGGTATGGCTATATAACATTGGTTATTATGGGAGATTGATTAGATAGTTTTCGTGTATTGCTTTGCTCAGCCTTTAAGACCTTTGGAATATGTCTAATTTGTGATGCAGCTGAAGAGTGATGTTTTGGAGGCAGTTACTTGGCTGTGGCATTTTTAGCTAGAGTGCCCTTGCTATGGAATGCTTTCAGCATCTTCATCATTGTAATGTTGTTCTTGTGGTTTGGTTGGTTTGGTGTCTTTTACTCTTTTATAAGATTAATGGTGTATAAAACCAGTTAATTATTATTGTGCCCTGATTGTAGAACACCCTTCTCAAAGTGTAGAGATTTCTGATGCTTTTTGGCACCATGTCAAATCTGTCAGCTTCCCTAAGCATTTTATGCTGATTTATCTCAATCTGGTTGCTGGGAGTTGTCTCATTTTTATAGTTTCTACTGTTTGTCTTTATTTTATTGTTTGCAAAAAAAGAAAAAGAAAAAAAGTACAGGAAGAGTCATCTTTTAGAAAATTCAATTTATCTTCAATTCATATCATTACACAATGTATTTACAATTGTTATATTTTACTTTTATTTATCATTTTACCTAATTATAAAAATAGAAATGAAAAATTTAGCAGATAATTTAGTAGTCTGAATACTAAAGATTCCTCCAATCAAGATTGTGGTAGAATGCTTATTCAAATATGAAACAAGGTAATTTCCACAGAAACTTGTATAATTGATAGGTAGAGAATTGATATACAAGTAGAATACTCAGATATTTAAGTTTTAAGCAATCAAGTTATTTTTATTGATAGGTGGAAATGAAACTTATGAAGATACTTTGATGCTGTCCTGAAATTCTTAAATTAGAGGTTTATGTGTTTTTTAGAATTATGAATTGAATATTTAAAATTCAGTAAAATAGGCAGGACATTTGTTAGTTTCTGAATAATTATAACACTTAAAACTCCAACTTGTTAACATTTTGAATTCAGTACAAATCTTTAAAAAATGTGTCCTATTCTGACTTTCGTATCAATTGATTGATTTTTTAAAAATCAGTGTAGAAATATGCAGTCTTAAATAGTTTTTGTGTGGTGTGATTCTTGGACTACCTGCAGTTTATTAAATCTCGGCACATGGTAAAAATAATTTCTGCTTCAAATATAGGAAAATTTAATATTTGCATGATGAAATCTGGAATATAGTTTCATAGAAATAAAATCCTATTTTGCCTAATGGAATGTTGCAATTGTAGAATCAGACATTTTTCATTATATTTCTGATACATAGCTTGATGTATTCTAATGTGCTTTGGGTACATAATGGTTTAACTGTGATATAGTGTCATTCATATGTTTTACATCATACAGGTTGCCTTTGCTTAGCAATTGCCTCATTCAGCAACTGTTGAGTTATGATGGGGCTGAAAAATAACTTAATGACCAATGCCCTCATTTACAACCTTCACATCATTCCTTAATCACACGATTGCCATTACAGTCAGTACACATATTCTTTGCCTGACCTTTTGGGTTTTTTTTTCTTTTTTCCTCTTTGCAGAACAGAGAGATTGGATGGGAAGGGATTACAAGAGAATAAGTGGGCACACAATGCGGAATAGACCAAGCTGTTTGTGTAGCATGCTTGTGACAGCTAGCACCACAACATTTCTTTCGATGTGTATTCCCCATTGTGTGCTGACTTACTGTCGTAATTCCTTCCTCTCCAATGTAAATACAAACATTAATTCCTTTCTTGCTAATTAAAACAAGAGAGGATGCATTCCAAAGGGTGGGTGGGGGGTCATTAGGAGGCAAACAAAACTGGAAGGTGTGAAATTAATTTGTTTTGCTACTTACATGCCTGCTATCCCAGTCCCCTCAGTTAGTTTTCCAAAGTGTGGGGAAAGGGAAAACATAGTTGTAGTCGTAAGTGTTTTCCCACTTAGTGGCCACTTCAGTTAATGATACAGCTGCTGGTTCCAAGTGTGGTTGCTTAATGAGGACTACCTATAACATATACTTCATTTGCATGCTACCTAGGGCTGATAGAAATTGAAATTCAAAACATTTGAAGATACTATGCTACTTATTCTTATATAAAATTTGAATCCTTTTACATATGCAGCAGGGTTTATTTGGTTCTCCTCACTCCTTCATCTTAATTGTGCATACTTCTGGCATCACCTGCTGATCTTGTCTGCCTATAGAAGTTAAGCTGGTCTGAACTTATTTGGTCCTTGACTAGAGGACCAGCAAAGGATAACAGGGTTGTATGTTAGACTAAGGCATCTGAAAATATCCAGGAATGAAGCAACGATAAACTACTTCTATACTGTTGCACAGAATATTGTCTTATTGTAATCACCACAAATCAGGCTTTTTTAACCACTATATATTTGCTCTGGCGGGTTCTTCCAGTTATGTAGAGCACAGTTCAGGAGATGGCTAGGGAATAAGATGCAATTGTTCTACTGGTAGATATATCTCTTAAACTTCTAATATTAAATATTTTAAAAATAGTAAACTAGCATTTGGATTTGTAGTATTTGAAATTGTGGCCTTTACATTGCATCATTTAATTGATCGGGGGGGGGGATGAAATTACACAATGAGAAGCGTACACAAATACTGAGTAAGTTATGAAAAGTTATAGTTGAAATTACATGGTGAATTATAGTTATTTACTTTGTGAAAAGTGGAATGCATTCTGCAAGGAAGAACATTAAAATAGTAAAATTGTATTCTCAAAATTCCTTCATGTTAACATAAAATAGGCAGTAGTTTTGTCCAATTAGTTGTTCTGCTTTACAATATTTTATGTTGTATAATACTGAAAGCAGAGTGTAGTAAAAACAGGCAAAATTAAAAATATAGTATAATCATTTTTAGCAACTGATTTGTTTTCCAGGCTGTTGGGTTTAATATTCTAGATTTTGCTGTGAATTTTAGTTGCTAAAGAGACAAAAATCAAATCATTTCAAATATTAATGTTTAAAATTAATGCTCATTTTGTATTGATGGCATAAAACACTTAAATGTTTAGTTTTCTTTATTTCTACTTACACATGTTCTGATGATGTAGGCAATAGAAAGCTCTTCTCAATACATTTTATATCCTCTACACTTCAGTAAATTCTTAAAGCCTCTTAAGTCAAGTCTAACAGTTCTGTCTGCTTGCATTCCAATATGATGACCCAAGTAAGCAGAAAAGAGCTTAGTTGCTTTACTCTATAACCTTTTGATTTTTGTTGTCAAATGTGTTTCTTGATTCTGCTACTGCTAAAAAGCCAAATTAGAAATAGATTTGAAATAGCATTCTGTTCTTTTTTATTCAAGAAATAACTCTTGTAGACTTTTATTCTTTTATGTTCTTTATTTTAATTAGGATATGTAAGAATAGTAAAACGGAAGAATGGTAAACTGCCATCAGTTAAACATCACAAAAATAATTTTATCTTTTTATCCATGCAAAATCAATTCTAAAGTGACAATATAATAATGTTCATTAGTATGCATACCATCTGTCAAAATAAGAATTTAGTTCTTACTCTAAGATTTTGATAGTTGTCATTGTTCAGCAATATTTTCATTAATTTTCAATATCATTTATCTTTTAATGTGAGATGTTAGCAAAAATGAGAATTTTAATTTTATCAGAATACAATATCTAAAAGTGATATAAGAAGCAATTAATGCTTTTAAGATTTATTGGAAAAAAATTCTTTTTCTCATGTTACAAACTTGTTAAACTAGAATTACTGGATTATTCAATTATTTTAAAACATTTTCTCCTTTGCATTATGCATTTAAAAAGAGGTGATTTAGAGAAATGCTTTTCCTCTTCCTCCTCAAATACTGTGGATAAATGCCTTAAAAAAGAATAACAGAATATTAAACTACCATTGCCAACTTTAAATGCACAGTAACTTTCATATAAAAGTCTGCTAAATGTTCTTTTTAGGTAAATTAGCATAGGAGGGATACATCAGAAAAAAAAGTTCAGTAATTGTAGTTGCTGAAAATGTAAACTATTGCCATATACTTCTTTTAGACATTATTGCATATGGGGACAAAATCCATAAAGGCAATAAGTTCATTATGAAGTTAAATAGTATAATAGCAAGTTTGATTCTCCAGTCCTTGGTTTAAAAAGGGAAAAAAGAACTATTTGTGGTAAGCTTTCCCTTAATTTAAAATGGCAGTAGTTGGATTTCTAAAAATTACCCATGACTGTCAAAAGATACATGTATCCTTCTGTTGATCAGCTGGTTATTTTTCCCCCATTAGTCAAATAGTCAAGTATTTTAAAGATACAAATATGATGACAGCAAAATCATTATAAATAGGTATAATATTTACAAGATTATAAAATATCAACTGCTGTTCAGAGCAATCTGT
Source organism: Ptyas mucosa (assembly GCA_012654045.1). Taxonomy (NCBI): domain Eukaryota; kingdom Metazoa; phylum Chordata; class Lepidosauria; order Squamata; family Colubridae; genus Ptyas; species Ptyas mucosa. The sequence continues at coordinate 24,633,665 of WNWU01000001.1, forward strand.
TTGTTCAGAATTTTTAATCATTGCATAAAACATTTAAAATAATAATGAACTTTATTATATTTGTATTCTAAACTATATTAAAACAGGCTCTCTTGGCTTTCCCACACATTGTATAAGTAGATTAGTGTATTTCATTCCTAAATAAGGATTAGAGCTTCAATTTCTGGAGGGAGCAGCAGACAGAAAGGAGCTAAACGGGTGTTTAATCACCTGTTTCTGTATTCCTAGAAAGAGGTGAACATAGAATTGTAATCTATTTTATTTTCCTAGCAATAAAATACCTTTACATTTTGATTGTGGGGACTTCACATGTGACATAATTCATGGAAATAAAAGTCTCAGCTGTTTGGAAGGACTGACAGGGAAATAGTAAAAAACTGACCTTTCACACATCCATGAAACATTTTCGCTATATATTTTTTCCAACTGCCCGCTGTGGATAATATTTAGGCATGAAAAATTACATGCCATAAGGAAGAAAAATTTACATTTAATCTTATGTGGAAGGATAAGAGTGAGCCTCTTGATCCTCACTATCACCTGCTTTACTCAGGTCATGAAACAAACCAAGCAGTGCCGTGTGGGTGTTTGTGTGTGCATGGGCACATATTCATTCTATCATAACCAAACTAATGAAGTCTAACTTGTCCATATTGAAGAAAGGGGAAATGTAATAGGCAATTTCTGGCCATTCAGGGAGAGGCATTGTAGAACAATGATCTTACATTAGTTTCACTTGGGTCCAATGTACTAAGAGGAAAGTAAGAATGTTCAAGTAAAAATATCTCTATCCTATGGTGCTTAAGATGTGTCAGAAACTTCAATATTAGATTTTCTGGAATTGGGAGATGGGATTGAATATCTTGAAAATAACTAAAATGGAAATAATTGTTACGGTATAAATCATTGTTGGATTTAACCTGACAGCTTATTAATTGATTTAGTTTGCTCAATTCACCTGACTCCAGATGGTCCATAAAGTAAAAAACATAAAAGGAACTGGTAAAAATGTGAGAAAGATTGTTTGAACATATAATATTTTCTGGAATTATTCAAACTATATTTAATATTCGGATTAATAGCATTATTTGCTACCGCTTTCTAAATCCTCAAACATGGATATATATATAGACACTTACAAGCTGTATTCCTATGTTCTGAGAATACTTTAAGAGATGTGTTTATTTTTGTCTCTAAGGGTAAAGCCAGAAGTTTAATTGAAGAAAAATATGTAAAGCATCTGCAAGTTGTAGACTGTTACATCTGGTGTAAATCTAAGTAGTACTCTCAGACAGATTACTGTCTCCAATATGGCGTCACAAGATGGTGGGAAGTTTATTTAAACTCATTCATGTAGAAGTAATATAGTTTTCAAGCTTTTGTATTGGGATAATATTTGGATCAGGTAGTTCGTTTGAGCTTTACGATGAACTGATCTTTTGCTGGCTAGCAAGACAGCTTTTGTAAGGGGAATTGTGACTGGATACTGGATCCAAGCTGGTGTAATTCTCTGTAACAAAGGAGAATTCATTGAGATCATTCATTTGACTCCAGATAGCTGCTCCTTGTGAGTAGACTTCAGAAACTGCCTTTACAGTCAGCTTATATGTGGAGTGGCTGGAGACAGTTTACATCAAGCTCATGTTTCCCAAGCAACCCTTACATTTAGTTCAACCATGTCTTATATTTTAATCAAATCTTTGATTCTTTTTTTGTATATTGGAGAGATTTAAGATCCTTCAAACTGGCACAATTTTACTATGTTCATCGGGTAAGTTTCCACCTCCTTAAAAGATGATGGAGTAAATTTGATTTAAATAGTTTTTAAAACATGATTGTTTGGACTATGTAGCAAAATCGTGCTACAAAATGATATGTGGATTTTGGAAAGTTGATAGCAGATTAAGGAGGCTGGGATTTGGAATTATAGTTTTGAATTATTTGGAAGATATTTTTCTAATGGGAAAAAGGAGATTACTTTGATTTGATTTTGTTTTTTATAATGAAACCTTGAAGCTAGACACTAGAGCCAAAGGATAAAGAAAATGGAACACAAAATCCTTAATGCAAACTTTTGAATTCCTCTCAGACAAGGTTTTGAATAGAATAGATCAAATGTTTGATAAAATTGACAAGGTATGTTCTAATAAATTGTAAAACAATAACAAACTATAATGAATGCCTATGAAATTAATTTGATGGGGAATTTAAATGTAATACAAATGAATCTTATGGATGACCCAAAGGAGGTGAACTGATATTCAAAATTAATTTGGATTATTTTTCCTCCTGGATGTACAAAAAACCTGAGCTAAGATTTGGAAGGACAATTAGCAGTGACAGACAAAAGGGTAAATTTTACTTATTGATAGAAAAGAAATCTGTTAAAGTTCTGAAAGATTTTCTCTTTGAAACAGATGATCATCAAACTATCTCTGGAAATTTTTCTTGAAAGGGTTAAAAAATAATTTTAAAAACCCAGGTAAGGTTTCTAAGATTGGCTTGTTTGACCAGAGTTAAAACGATCTGATTGGACTTCTGCTGACAAATATTGATTGATGCAGAATTTTGATTTTGTTTTCTCTTTACTTAAGAAATGAGATATGAGGTAAAGGGAGATTTAAGTTTTCTTTAGAAATAATGATAAGCTACTGAAATAGTTTTTGCCTGCTGGTGACAGCGAAAGTTAATTTTTTGCTTTTGCTTTCCTTTTTTCCCTTTCTTTTTCCCACTCCCTCCCTTTTCTTTCTTTTTCTTGCAGTTTTCTTTATATTTTATGTTTGTATTGATTTTTATTCTGTTCATATATAATTCTTAATTAAAAAAATTAATAAAGGGAAAATATTTTATCCTGAAAGACTCCTACTTTTTAGAGGAATTTACTGAAATCTCAGTAATTCTAAATTTATTTCTTAAAAGCATCAGTCAATGACATATGTTTCATGTAGATTTCATAAATGTTAGTTATAGTAATGAGAATCTAAAAAATACTATTCACTAAAATATTCACTTTTTGCTATAATTAGCTTTGTAATGTACATTTTTAATATACTTGCCTAAATTCACTCTATACATTTTAAGCAAATATTTAGAAGAATATCATTTTACATCATAAATACATTTTATTAGGAAATACTTGTATTTTCAGATCTCTTCATTTTTATATGCATAGAAATTATATTTCACAGAAAAAATTCTGCAGTTACAGTACTTCAAAGATAAACATCTCAATTTAAACTGAACACAATACGTAAATGGACTTGCATGTATATGTTACAGTACTCTAATGACAACCATGGGACTAAAATTACATAATAATAAATGTGAAGTTTATAACCTCTTTGCATAAGAATGGAAATAGATTTTTATTTTTGTTATCATGAGGATTATGGTAGTTTGGATAAATTGATTTTGCATTTTATGTAGAAGAAAAATTGTATGTTGTGCAATACTGTTACACCTTAATGGATATTGTGACAGTCATATGAATTATGTTTTAATTAATATTCTTACTTGTTTAGGTGGTGGCAATTTTAACTCCTATTTATGCAAAACTAGAATTTATTGAGCCAGATAGATTACTTTCAAAAGTAATTGATAAATTAATTTTACTCAGATCTTGTAGAAAACTAGGTAAGAACCTTGTTTCTCTGAAGATGTTTTTATTCTAAATGTTTTACCCATTTTAAGCCATAAAGCTGGACTTAGTCACAGCGAAAGTGTACTAATGATTTGGTTAATATCAAAATGGAAGCAGGCTAAAAGCATGTAATATTTTGGGGAGAATCTCCTATAAGTGATATCAAACTTAGTTTTGCTAACTATTCCACAAATTGATTGTTCTGCCTAAGTTCATTCATTATCAAATTTATTTTATCTTACCTACAACTGTTCATTGGATGAGTTTGGTCCAATCACTGATTTTTTTATGGGAAAAGTTTTCTCATTGACATCCAGTTCCTGTTTCTTCCTCAATTTTTGTGAGAAGATGTGTAATTGTTAACTATTTACTAACTCTGTAATTTCTGGCACAATTTCTTTGTCCAGAAATCATACTCTGTTTTAAAACAGAAACCGAGCTGAGTCTTGTACAATAGATAGCACAAGGAATTCTGTTCAAAGATGTAATAATATTCAAAGCTGTAATATTTGTGTATGCTAGAATGATCCAACATCATATAATAGAATTCAGTTTACATACTTAGAATAATATTCATATTAGCATTACTATTCTTTATTCTTTAAAAACATAAACATGACCTTGAGTTGAGATGGTCTCCAGGTAATAACATAAACAGAACTATGCTGTTTTCTTGACATTTATCAGAAATGTCTACTATTACTTACTTTCAACTTGGGAATTCCCTAGTGATTTTCATCCAAACTTTAGAAATAGAAGGCTTGGATGAAATAGAATGGCTAGTGTTGACTACTGCTCTATAAAGAATAATCATGACTGCTAGAAGTGATATTTATTTATTAAATTTATTTATTTATTAAATTTCTATACCGCCCTTCTCCTTTCGGACTCAGGGTGGTGAACAGCCAACTAAAAACACAGTATATAAAAGTTAAAAGTAATTAAAATGATATAAATGAATTTGGCCCAATTTGAAGTTAAAATCAATCACAAAAACTTTAAAAACCGGCATGGGGTCAGGCCAGCCCAGCTAACCGAAAGAAATGGGTTTTAAGGGCCCAACGAAAAGTCCGGAGGTCTGGGATCACTCGTATCTCTGGGGGGAAGTCGTTCCAGAGGGTAGGCGTTAAGTTACCCTGAATAGTATTATATTTTAGTGTAACTTCCAATTATCTATATTATATTGCTGTATATACTGCACATTGCAGTAAATGTTTATAATTATTTGCTTATATTTTTCAGGAGTTTGCAGCACTTACTAAAGAGCTTAACATATGCAGAGAGCAACTCCTTGAAAGGGAAGAGGAAATTGCAGAACTGAAAGCAGAAAGAAACAATACAAGAGTCAGTTCATCTTCTGGTATCATTTGTTTGTATTTTGTGCTAGGAATTTTTCTTGAAATGAAACCTTACATGTATTTTTTTTCCATAAGTGAATAAAATTATTAGTTTTCTTTATCTGGCAATTATTAGTTTTCTTAATTTTGGCAATTTCTGCCTAGTACGAACATTGCATGTATCAAGACTGTGTATTTTATCTTACATAATATTTCTGTAGGATAATTTGTTCCCTTGTTATTAAATATGATTTTCATACACCAACTGTTGACTTTCTAACTGCAGATTATTAATATATAGTCTCTCAGCGATCCTTTAACTGAGTTTTTTTTAAGAGACCCAAAGTTGATCCTTGCAATCATTATCCTAACCTATTAATCCAAGCTTATATTACACAATACATATATGAGAAAGGTAAACTCAACTGGCTGTCATGAATTTACACTTCATTGGGTGTATCACTATTTAATGAATGCAAAAGCATTCAAAGTAGATATTAGCAATCCATGATTTACATGCACTGCCTGATACTCTTGTGAAACCTGAAATCTGTCAAGTACAAAATTTGGTGATAAATCTTTTCAGAACAATTTCTACTTATCTAAAGGAATTAGAGTTAGAGATATATTTTTGAAAGATAAGTGTTCAAGATGGTACATATATAGTCAGATTTTATAACAAATATTTAAAAGGCACTCTTTTCTTCTTTTGAAGTGGCCCATTTTTAAAAAGAATGTAGGTGAACAATCTACTTCAGATTAAAACAATGAGAATGTAGAAGTGTGCATGATTATAGGCTTCCCTAATAAAGTTTCAATGCATTTGTGTAAGTTAGTTTTGTAGTAATTTAACCTTTAAATTCCTCCTCCCCAAATATCACTCACTTTAAAGTGATGCAACTAAGTTCTTTTGTAACAAGTAAAGCTTCTGACATGGAGAAATGTCTGCTGTATTTATAATGCTGTATAATACTGTAGAGTATTAAAAAATTATGTAGATGATATTGACATCTCTAAGTATATAAAACCAAATAATGTTTATGTTATTATACTTATATTGTTATTGCATATGTTAATATGATTTTCCTTCCTAGTTTTAAGATAACTTACAGGTAGCCCTTGATTTACATCCATGAGGGCACCCACAATTTTGGTCATAAGTTTTGATGGTCATAAAGTGAGTCGCCACATGACCAGACCCAATTTTATTATTTTTTTGGGTGGTCTTTAAGCAAATGCCGGAGTCATTAAGCAGACGCTGCAGTCATCAAGTGAATGTCTCGATTGTTAAACAAATCCCTTGTTTGCTATGGAGTGTTCTTTGCCAGAAATCGGCAATAACCATTGGTTTCTGGCAAAAACATTGTAAATCACAGATGCTGGATGCTGCAAATGACCATAAATACAGGGCAGTTGCTGAGACCCCAAAATGTGATCACATATTGTGTGGACATCAGAACTTCAAAACCATTTCATAAATGCCATGCTTGTGGTCTGTCAGAACTTCGAACAGTTGCTAAGAGACCAGTCATAAATCATGGATTATCTGGATAACTTCAGCAACTACATCAGAAACATTCAACATTATCATGTTCTCCATTACATCGATTAAGAAGATAAACATAAACATTTTTTTTCTTTGCATTGCTGAGGTTCAGGGTTAGATGAGCAATTTTTTGCATTTTTTTTTTGAAAAAAAAATTTCAAAAAATTTTTTTAGACATCAATAAGATTTAAGGCCTGGACTAGGATGATACTTTCTTTTTTTAAAATAGAAGAAAAACTGAAAGCTTAGATTTTCATAGTTTTGAATAATGAATAGATTGCTGTGTATATTAAGAAAGTGCATTTTTTCTGTAAATTATGTTCAGCTTCAAAAATGATAATATATAATAACTGGATATAACTTGCATAGTTTTACAGAGAAAATAGCTTTGCAGAAACAAAGTGATAGTTGTGTCTCATTGATAGTGAAATATGTTTGAACATTATTTTCTACAGTTCAATATATACTGCTTTTTTCTCATGTAATTGCATTTGATTTTTAGTTACTACTAGAACATTTGGAATGCCTTGTCTCCCGGCATGAAAGGTCTTTAAGAATGACCGTAGTAAAAAGACAAGCTCAATCTCCAGCTGGTGTTTCTAGTGAAGTTGAAGTTCTCAAAGCACTAAAGTCTCTATTTGAACATCACAAAGCCCTTGATGAAAAGGTAGATGATTACTGATGTTTGCTCTTCATGAAATGTTTTTATTTATTTAAACTCCCCTCCGCTTTTGGCACGTGACAGCAAAAAGGTTACCAATGAGCCTGGTAGGCCCGTTTTTCACTCTCCCCAGGCTCCAGAGCCCCCCCCCCGAGACCCTCCGGAAGCCAGAAACAGTCCTGGAAGGCCCAAAAATCAGCTGGCTGGTGCATGCATGTGTGCTGGAGCTGAGCTAGGGCAATACTTGCGTGCCCACAAATATGGTTCCGCGTGCCACCTGTGGCACACGTGCCATAGGTTCGCCATCATGGCTCTAGGCAGTGTACAGTAACTCCCAATATGTATGTTAAAAACATACAGTAACTTTTATTTTATTAGTGTAAAAATTATTTCTTTCATTTAAGATCAGTCTGGCATTTTTTTTAATGGAGATATAGACTAAACATCTATTAGTTATGTAATTTGTTTTGTTTGTATATCAACAGACCAAAATTCAAAATGGGTGTTGTAAGTTGGCCTAAATCATAAAATGAAGCAAAAATAAATATTGCCCTTCTATTTCTATTCAGGCAAAGATTATTATTAATGTTGCCTCAGTTCTGGTGTATGACATAAATCACAATTTATATAGCAGTATTGGCATTAATTGAAATTTCTGCTCTGACAAATAGTTCATCTAAGTTATAAAGTTTAAGGGGAGGTATCCAGTACTTCCATGGATGGATTACAGTTTTCATAATACCTCATAATCATTCTAAGGGAGCGAGGGGCCAGTGGTCATGAGAGGGTTAACTGCTGTATCTGGGCAGATCGAGTCAGACAGTTAGGAAAACTCCGCCCCCTCTTGCTGTCTCCCAGCTTTCTGACTCGATCTGTTCAGATCGCACGCACCCTGTGTTTCTCTGGCTTGGCCTTAACTTACTAATTGGATTGATTCAAAAAGGAAAAAACTTTTTTTAAAAAAATTGGAGGAATATTATTCCAGCCTTTGTGAGCGAGGTGCACCAGCGTGAAGGGCTTCGGTCCGAAACCGCTATAAGCCGAGTTTTTCAGCACATTTTTCAGGCTGAAAAAAGCCCCCTCGGCTTATATTCGAGTCACGAAAAAAAATGCCTTTTTTCCTGCAACGGTTTTGGGTTGCTGGCAGACTTGCTAAAGCCAAAATGGGGCGGGGGGGTGCGGATTCCCTCCTCCGCGCCCCTTTTTGGCTCCCAAAAGTGGCAGGGAGGCTTCCTAAAGCCAAATGGGGGTGTGGGGGGTGTGCGGCGCCCCTCCCCTGCGCCCCTGTTTGGCTCCCAAGAGTGGCAGGGAGGCCTCCTAAAGCCAAAATGGGGTGTGGGGGGGTGCGGCGCCCCTCCCCTGCGCCCCTTTTTGGCTCCCAAGAGTGGCAGGCAGGCTTGCTAGGGGCATGAAGGGGGTGCCTAGCAAGACTCCCTGCAGCCTCCTGGAAGCAAAAACGGGCTGGGGGGGGGCTTAAAGGGAGAAAGAAACAAAGAAATCCTCACTGTTTAGGGAGATCCCATGTGCACTGAGCTTGAGTTGAGAGCTGATTGTAATTGAGAGCTTCTTGTAATTGGCTGCTAGCTAGCCTTGCTCAGGCTAAGCCAGGAGTGGGTTCTCCCAGCTTGACTGTCTCAGGAATTCTGGGAGTTGAAGTCCACAGGTTGTAAAAGGGCCACATTTGCCCACCCCTGGGCTAAGCTAATCAGTAGTGGAGCTCTAAGAATGCCAGATGAGAAGGAGAAAGGGAGGGAGAAAGAAAGAGAGAGAGAAGAAAGAAAGAGACAAAGAAAGAAAGAAAAAGAAAAAAGAGGGAGAGGATTGAACTTGCCTGAAATTAGATCAAGCCAGTGACTGGGTGGGCGTGGCTAGCTGGTCATGTGATATATGTGTATAGGGACTACTCAGAGGGCTGAAAAAAGTCATTTCTGACAGGTTCTCGCACTTCTGACTGGTCCTCACACTTATGACTATCCTCACATTTATGCCCGTGCAGCATTCTTAACAACCATGTCACTCATTTCACAACTGCTTCTCTTCACCATGGTGACAAGATTTTTGTTTTTGTTGATCCTCTTTTCCACTTACAGAGCTAGTTTACTGTTTTTCTTTGAAATCAATATTCAAAAACATTTAACCTACTGATGCCTCAATTAATGTAATTTTATTGGTACCGTATTTATCGGCGTATAACACGCACAGGCATATAACACGCACCTTCATTTTAAGAGGGAAATTTCAGGAAAAAACTACGCTCTGACGGCCGCGAGAATTAGACGTGAGGAAGGCGCGGGTTGCCGGTACTTGTTAATACTGTAAAAACATGGCTTCTTAACATTATATCGGCGTATAACATGCACACATCATTTGCCCCCTATTTTCAGGGGGGAAAAGTGCATGTTATACGCCAATAAATACGGTATCTATTTTTATTTTGAAATTTACCAGTAGCCGCTGCATTTCCCACCCCCGGCTTATACTCGAGTCAATAAGTTTTCCCAGTTTTGGGGGGTAAAATTGGGTGCCTTGGCTTACATTTGGGTCGGTTTATACTCGAGTATATACGGTAATCTAACCCATTGTGCCTTTCTGCTGCAGAAACATATTGCCATCAAAAGTAATAGAAAATGCATAATAAGTTATTATTAGGTTTGCTTAATCACTTGATCATTCCATTCACAAGAAATGTGTTGATAATTTACGTTATGTGTTGTTTTTAAGATTTATCCCTACTCACCAACATTACTGATATAAGTTTATTCTTGATAGTTACTGAATATTTCAGCATTTAATGCTAGCAGAATTGTTTGGTGTTTATATCTTAACTTTAATCTCCTAGGTAAGAGAAAGATTACGAGTAGCACTTGAACGATGTAGCTTGTTGGAGGAAGAACTAGGTACTACACACAAAGAGGTAAGTTATTTCCAGTAAACTACAAATGTCAAAAAAAAAACCCAACCCATCAGGTTTGCATAAGACCTATCAAGGGAAGGGAAAGCTTACTTGTAACCAGGGGCAATTTCTTTGGCCTTGAGAAATTTGGCTAGTGCTATAATGTAGTATGAAATAGGTAGGACCAAAATTGGGGGTCTTTGGGAAGTGTGTGAGAGAGATTTCATGGGAAAAATTAATACCTTGCTGGAAAATCAAATTCCAAAGTAGATGTACCTCAGTCAGGTGAGCAAAGTTACAGTGAAATAAAATAGATTTAACTTGTTTATGGAATTAACATTGCAATTACAATACAGTTGGAACTACATGTACTTATGTCGGGAGGATATTCCACAGGTTAGGCTTTCTGTTTTGTTCATGTAGCTTGCAGAAAGGATACTTTTTCAGCAGGTTCTTCTAGATGACCAGACTGGAAAGGTCTGCCCTGATACTTTCCTGTTTGCAGGTTATGAACTACTAATTATTTTCTCCAGCTTACAAAATGTGCAAGCTTCCACTACCGCTTTCTTGAACTTTTTCAGAATTCTAAAAATCATCTGTCCAGGTTCATAATTGTATAGATATCAAGTTTTCATGGAATCTTTTTTCATCGAGGAATGCGTTTTCACTAGCAGATACTTGAAATGTTTTCACTTACGTTAATCAATTGATCAATCTTGTTTACTAATTAAATATATGACAATTGCTGATTTATTGTTAGATATTTTTTTTTGTATTATGTTTTAAAGGCAGGCTTGTTACTTGATAAGTATCTTCTGAATAGATTATAGGAATTGATCATAATTCTTTAAAATCAAGGTCATTAATATGTCTATAATTGTTGCCCCTTCATGAATATATTTTGTGAATATTATCACTGTAAATAATTAATTTTGGTTAAACGGTCCTTTTTCTATTTGAAATACAGCATATCAATTAATATAGTAGTTTATTTTCATTCCAGTTAATGATTTTGAAAGAACAAAACAATCAAAAAAGAACACAAGCTGATGGAATGCCTGATATTAATCATGATCAGGAGAACATACCTAGCACTAATGGGAAGGTATGTTAAAAGCATCTTTTCATTAGCCTTTTTACTCAATTTTTTGAGAGGATAAAATCTGTTTATGATTTCTTATTTCTCCAAATCTTTCCAATGAAAAAAAGAGCAAGAAAACTATTTTAATGTGTTATTTTCTTGATCATTTGATCCATATACAATACCATTCTTTGATAGAGGATGTTCAAATAATAAGAGAAATATCATTTTCAGGCAAAAAAAATGTTTTGGGTTGGTTCTTGAATTTCTGAGTGAGGACCAGAACGCCACAGTGAAAAAAAAATCCTGAAAAGTAATAAGAATTCTTTTGTTCTCACTTAAATCACTGGTTTAGTACAGGGGTCCCCAACCCCTGGGCTGTGGCTCAGATAGTGACCAGTTCAGAACTGGGCTAAGCGAGTGGTGTGTGAGCATGCATGTTCATGCAGCTCCACTTGTGTGAGCAACGGGCACTAGCGCATGCAACTCTGATCATGTGAGTGGCAGGCACTTGGGCACACAGCTCCACATACACAAGTGGAGCTTCGTAAGTGACTGCCGCTTGCATGAACAGAGCTGCACATGCAAGTGTGTCTGTGTGTGTGTGCAGCTCCACTTGTGCGAGTGGAGCTACACAAGCATCTGCCGCTCGCAGATTGCAAGTGGTAAAATGGAGCTCTGTCACTCTCACGGAACTATCCCCCCTCCCCCTCACACCGGGCCACCAAACTGGAAAGGTTGGGGACCTCTGGTTCAGTATGAAAAATTATATGGCACATGTTTATGCTTTCATGGTGTTAAAAGTTTTTTAAAATTAACAGTGGCTTTTTCTTCTTCTGAATAGAGATCTTCCAATGGCTCTTTGAATCATGATGAAGATCTTGCTAAAGTAATAGAACTTCAAGATACCATAGAAAAGCAAATTAAAGAACAGTCACAAATGAAAGAGAGAATCACTGCCCTTTCTAACAGAGTAGCAGAACTGGAAGAAGATCTTGATACTGCTAGAAAAGATCTAATCAAATCTGAAGAAATGAACACGAAGTTGCAAAGAGACGTACGAGAGGTAAGAATAAGACTTTTTAATATGGTTTAAATTAATTAATTGTATTCACTATTCTGTGTACTTCTTCTCCCCATGAGTTAAAGCAGGTCTTATAGTCTGATGTAAGCACTAGGTTTAGGATATTTCCATCAACTATACCAATAAGTTCTCAACCTGAGAAAAAAGATGTTCTATTATGCTTCCTCTTAAGAAGAATAAGAATGTTGGTACTTGGTACATATGCAATGTTTAAAATAAAATTTTGGGGCTAAAAGAGTCCCCCCCCCCATGGAATTTCTGGAGGTTTTTTTTAAATAGCTTATTTCTGTTTCCAAATGCAATTATTTTCAAATTTTTTCTCAAATATCAAAAGTAAATATATATTTGGAATGTTTGCACTTTTAATGGTGAATGTTTTGAGTATAATTAGCCGTTTGCAGTCTCTTTAAGATATGTAAGATTAAAGAAAGCTGCAGTTGTTACACATTGTACCCCATATGGTTCTTTGAATCATTCCCTTGGGTTTCTATAATAAAAGCTATTAATTTTTTTAAGTCAACCTGTTAAACACATAATGGAGGGAGAATATATTTCTGTAATTTTCTGACAATGTTAATTTAGGCAATGGCTCAGAAGGAAGATATGGAAGAAAGAATTACAACTCTTGAAAAACGCTACCTCGCTGCACAACGTGAAGCTACATCTGTGCATGATCTTAATGATAAACTTGAAAATGAAATTGCTAACAAAGATTCATTGCATCGACAGGTAAACTTATTATTTAAATAACACTTTGAGGTTTTCATAAATTAATACTAAAAGTTCTGGATCAGGAGGGGGATGTACCTAATAATTCAAGATAATTTGATTTGGATAAAATTTATGCAAATTTATTGCTCATTTTTTTTGAAAATTTAAATTATAAATGAAATCCCCTGTGGAAAGGAAAGGGAACAGTTTAAATCTGAAAACCTAGAAAATTGAGGATTGTCTCAGGTTTTGTAGTTGTAAGAAGGTTGCATCCTTTCCATATTTTATATTTTTCCTTCAACAAAAATGCTGCTTCTTTGGTAGTTCTGAGGAGATCTTCATGGAATGGCTATTCTTGGTGTTTTCAGGATGGAATTAGCACTAGGCCTTTTAAGCTTGAAAGAAGAAAAAAATAAGGTGGTTGCTTACCATTAGTTGCTGTCACAAGTTTAGATGGTTTTGGGATGAAGGAGATAAAGCACCCTCATGGGGAGCAAAATCAGGGTTGGATAACAGAAGATAATTACAAAGGTTAGGATTTACATGGCGTGAACGCATTCAATTAGTGTTTGTCTTTTTATTATGAAATCTGTGATATTTTTATTTAGGATTTCCCTTTTACTCAGGTTTTTATGTGTCTTTTTGCCTAAGTGTGCATTTAGTACAAAAATGTTTTGTTACCTTTATGCTTTCCATAATAGCACTTTCATGAACAGGAATTTAAATATTTTGCAGCGGCATCCATATCACTTTTGTAAAAGTTCAGTTTTACCCAATAAAATTGAATCCCAATATTCAATTAAGGCAGACAAAAGAAAGTTTTTTAAACATAATTTTATGTTTAATTTTATGTACTAATGTACATTTTGTAATGGTCATATATAAATCTGTTTTTGAATACTGTGTTGTATATAATTTCAGTGATTACACAGGAACTGTTCTGTATGATCTCACATGTCACTTTGCTTACAAGCTTTTTTTTGCTAATGGACAAACTATTGAAATATCACACAGAACAATGTCTGCAGCTGTTGCTATAAGCAACTTTATTTTTGCTTCTAGAGTGAAGACAAGAATAGGCAGTTACAAGAACGATTGGAACTGGCTGAACAAAAATTGCAGCAAACTCTGAGAAAAGCTGAAACTCTGCCAGAAGTAGAGGCTGAATTGGCTCAGAGAGTAGCTGCGCTTACTAAGGTAGGCTGAATGTTATGATATATATTTAGAAGAAACAGTTGGTTCTTGATCATTTGGGGTTTCTCGCATTTCATTTTTAACCAGGTAATTCAAATTGCCTGATCTAGTCTCTCTGTTTATCTTGCTTTCTAATCCTTTGTATAGCAGTTCATTGTTTTTAATTGCTTTGAAGATGTTGAAATATCCTTTGTGCCTGATTTGAAAACTGTCTTAGAAACTCTTTTTCCAGTTCTTAGTAGGATAAATTAAGTACTCCAGCAATTTTGTACCCAATATTTAAAAGTAAATTCTTGATGTCACTTCATTTCCTTTTTTTCTTGCTACCATTCTATTCCTTATTTTTGTAGCTTGACTGTTTGCCTTCTCGGAATTCTGCAACTAAAGATGTTAATCTGTTCGAATATACTTCCCAGTCTAGGAAGGTAGAATTTACACAAAGGACTTAAGTCCTTATTTCTGCTTGCTACTGCTTGTTGTTGTTTTTTTAAAAAAAATCTTCACACATTAAAATGAATGTGGGGAAGATAATAGAGTTTTTTTTCTGAGATGCATAATGCAAAGGTATCTCTTTTGTCAAGACTTCCCGTTGCTTCAATCATCATAGCAAGATGTTATGGGGTGAGAAAATAAATTGCTCATTTGATGCATGAATTCATCCACTGTGTTTTGCCAGCCTTGGCAGTAATATATCTTGAACATCTTGCAGTGTGAAAAAAAAATAGCAGTCTCATACAGCATGATATGCTTGTTTGCTAATATTTTTCTTCTGTTGCATTCTTAGATTTTAATTACTAGTATTATTTAAAATGGCAGGCTGAAGAAAGACACGGAAACATTGAAGAACGATTGAGACAAATGGAAACACAGCTAGAAGAGAAAAATCAAGAACTACTAAGGGTATGTCATTACAGTGATGACATTGTGTCTCTTTTCTGTGACATAAAAAAATCAATGATTAATTTCAGGTTGGTAGTTTACTAACCTACATGAAGTTAAATAAGGTGGGTAAAACCTGTCTAGGAGAATACATGAAATACCAGTAAAAAAAACAAATTAGATAGCACTAAAGGGTTAAGTAGGAACCACTATCTTTTGCATACTTAATGTATAAACTGTCTCAACCCTGGATTTTTATCATTCTCTAATAGGATTTATCTTTGTTTTTCCAAACATGATACCTAGCAAATTTTATATCATTACCATTTAAGTTAACTCTTTTGAAAAGCCACAAAAATAATAATTAGTGGAAATAATAGGCATTTGTTCATATAGTCCCCCGATGCCAATCCTGATTCAAGTGAAAACTGTTGTGTGATTTTAACATTAATATTTAATTACAAGTAGCTGATTCTGTTCTCATTCTTGTTATTTATTTTTTATTGCCCTTTCCTCCTATTCCTCTTATTTAGGCTCGGCAAAGAGAGAAGATGAATGAAGAACATAATAAACGTTTATCTGATACAGTTGATAAACTTTTATCTGAATCTAATGAGAGACTTCAACTTCACCTTAAAGAAAGAATGGCAGCTCTGGAAGATAAAGTAATTTTAAATATGAATGAATATTGCTTCAATAGCAGTGGATGCTGTATAAATTGATAAAACATTTATAAAAACTATAAACATATAAACTTATGTCTGTCTATATCCATCCATCCATCTATCCCCAGCTGTTAATAGATAAAAGGGAGGACAATCTAGTGCTACAATCTCTCCTTTCTCATAGGCAACGAAAAGCAATTATTTCTACTTATACAATGCACTGAATTAACTATTATGCATCTTCCTATCCTGAAACTTAGAAATAAATAATATTATAAGTAGAAAGCATAGGGCCTTGTTTAGCAGAAAGGGTGCAAAGAGTATATATATATCAACTAAAACAAATAGCAGAATTAAGTATTTTATAATCATAAAAGTAAAATAGTAAAAAGTATTTTTTTTAAAAAAATGCAGACCCAAATCTTAACAGCTCTTTGTATTAATGAACTTTTTCATTAAATTTAATACCAGAATTCCCTTCTCCGTGAAATTGAAAATACCAAGAAACAAGTGGAGGAGCTTCAAAATGAAAAGGTAAAATGAAAATAAAAATGTTGTCTTAAGTTGTAATGAAAACAAAAATAAAAATGAGACACTTATGAAGTTTAATATATTATACCTTTTTGTTGCAGTCATTTTGCACTAGCAATAATATTTCACTTTCCATAATTTTAAGGGTTTCATGCCAAGGATAATGTAGTAGCCCAAATATAATTAACCCATTAAAATTATGCACAAATTGTGAATTCTTTTTGGTTTGTAACTGTAAGTTTTTTTTTTTAAATGATATCAAAACTGTAGCTGATTGTGAATATTAACTGTTTTGCTTTGCTAATCTTTTTTCAAAACCTATGTTTGATGAATCAGTAAATTATTCGTAGCTATACTAGCAATAATGAAAGAATGAAGAGTATTTGGGTGATAACACAATATATTTTTATTTTAATTCAAAAGGCATTCAAATTTAAAATTTAGAATTATCTAAAATATTTGGACATATTTAAAAAAGTATGCACCTATAATATTAAGTTACGTGAATAATCTTTCTTTTCTACAGGATCAGTTGGTAGTAAACATTGAAGCAATAAGAGCTGAAAGTGACCAGTTGAGGATCAGAGCCCCTGCCCTTCATCATAGGTATAATTATTAGTGAAAATAGTTCTACATCCAAGGTGTGCTAAATTAATTCATTTCACTGTCAACTAACTTTAGGACAGTAATTATTAATGCTAAATGTGCATCTGTTTTCATTTCAGAGGGCCACATTTAGGTAGCGTACCAGATTTTAGATATCCACTGGCACCTTCAGTTATAGCAGACAATCAGACAGATTCCTACAGCACCTCAGTTCTAAGACGTCCACAAAAAGGACGCTTAGCAGCTTTGCGAGATGAGCCTTCAAGGGTAAGTTGGAATTTAAGCAATTAATTTTGAAAATAGCTTAAGCTAGTGCACCATTTTAAAAATACTTATTTAGTAATTTAACTTCAAGTCAGTCTTGACCCCTATCAACTACATGGAGAAATCCATGCAATTTTCTAGGTAATGTTTTCAAAAGTGATTTGCCATTGTTGTCTTCCTAGGGCTGAGGGAAAGTGACTGGCTCAGAATCACTCAATTGGTTTCTTTGCCTAAAGCAGGACTATGTTTCCCTGCTCCTAGTCTATTGCATTAACCATTAGACTGAACTGATTCAGTTTATTGATATAAGTCTTTAAAGATTTGTCTGCTTTTTATCTGGTCTAAAACTGTGCTAATACCATTATGTATAGGTGGCTTGGGCTGTACTATTGTTGCTTTTATTGTTTTATATTGGGGAAGAATGTTTACCCTGAAATATCTTTATTTTAAAGTAAATAACATTCCATGTAGCTTGTTTTGCTATATGATTGAGAACTATGTATTTCAGGTTCTGTATTTAAAAACATGCATTTGAAGCAGCTGCTATGAGCAAGTCTTGATGCAGGAGGCAGATAGGAATTTAAATTGCAAAAATGTAACCTTAGCAAAAGCGAAATTGTGCAGAGTTCAATCCATGTGTATGTTTATATTCATAGATCAATTCATGAACTAAATAAGGCTATTCATTACTCTGTTTCCCGCAAAATACGACATCCCCTGATAATAAGCCCAATCGGGCTTTTGAGCGCATGGCAATAAGGCCAAGCTCTTATTTCAGGGTTCAAAAAAATATAAGACAGGGTCTTATTTTCGGGAAAACACAATACTTCAATAACTCAGAATGCATTGTACTAAGTATGCAAAATTAATCTTCTCTCAGTCTACCTACAAAAGTAAGATTTATGTGGAATGTTTGCTTGATAACCTTTCATAGATTACTGCACTCAGCCCCCAGAGTTGGGCAGCTTGTTTTAAATGTTTGATTGACACTTTATATGTAGCATTAAACAGATAAGACAGTTGATTTCAACATTGCTTACTGGGAAACTAGAAACAGAGAATTTTAGTTTATGATAGTTCTCCTCCATCTGCTATTTTGATTCTTTCATTTATATCCTGCTTTTTCTCCAGGAGCTCAAGGCAGCTTACATAGCACTCTCTCCTACAGTTATTCCACAAGAACAGCCCAGTATGATAGGTTGGGCTGAGACATATAGTGATTGGCCCAAAATCACCCAGTGAGCTTCCATGACTGTGGGTAGACTTGAATCTGATCTCCCAAGTACTAGTCCAACAGCTTCATCAGTGCATTAAAAAGCATTTGCATAGAGACTAGATCTAGACTTACTATTTCACAACTTAAAACTATTTCCCTTTGTGGAATAGAGTCAGACACAGCCTTGCTCCTGCTAGATGATAGAAAAGGGTTAATTCTTGCAAATTCCCATTCCCTCCACAGCACCTCCCACATTGTTTTGAAAGACCAACCTATTTTCAAGTCCCATAGAAAGCATTGAAAGAATTACTAAAGTTGTCCTCCATTTCTGTTGCTCTTAAGTGAAATTTGATCAGGGAAATCTGGATCTAGTCTGTATGCTGTGTTCATATAAACTGGGATTCTAATGGATCCTGGTTTATCAAGACCAAGTTGCATGTGTAGTTTATTGAGTAAATCATCTAATCCTACTTTGTTCCTTCTTTACAAGCCTGGGTTATAAAATAAAGCTTGTGTTTTCCTATGTATTCTGCCTGATAAAGGAGAAAAAAACAGGATTGGGCAATAGTTGACACACTAAGTATTTCTTAGCAGGAGTAACCAAATGGGAATCAAAGGACAGTTTCCACTGGTACATGATTTATTTTCTGTTAAACAAAGATACTCTAGAATCCTTTGCTATTAGTCTGTATAGATTTTTTTTCTGTTATTAAAAACTACATATACAGAAGTTTTTAAATAAGTCTTATTTATTGTTACCTTGTAATGTTGTATTTATATATTTAATATCTTGGGTTTTGATCATAAAGTATGTCCCGTGAATATAATCTAATAATGTTTGTTTTGCTTTTACTGCATTCTAAATACTGCTGTTGTGATTGATTTCTGCAGCATGTAAGTGAAGTTATACGCACTTTATATTTTTTTAAAATGGAAGAGATACTTAAAGTTACAGCTGTAATCATGTATATTAAACAGGTTCAGACTCTTAATGAGCAAGATTGGGAACGTGCACAACAAGCAAGTGTGTTGGCAAATGTTGCACAAGCTTTTGAGAGTGATGCTGATATCTCAGATGGCGAAGAGGACAGAGAAACTATATTCAGCTCAGTTGACCTCTTGTCACCTAGTGGCCAGGCAGATGCCCAGACCTTAGCCATGATGCTTCAGGAGCAATTGGATGCCATCAATAAAGAAATTAGGTACAGGATTTATTTTTGTCATTGTTTTCCAGTGTTACATTTAAAGTTCACTAATGGCCTTTTATTCATATAAAATTAGAAGTCTGGCTTCTTTTCATTGGTTTGACCTGTAGGTGCAACTAAAAATATTGAAACCCCATTCTATTGAGGCGAGAGGGATTCCAGAAGAGAGTTGCTATGTCAAAGAAGGCTTGTCTCCTGGAACTTGCGAAATGTAATTCACTGACAAGACATGACTACAGCGTGCCCTCTTTGCCAGATCTGATGGGGTGGGCAGATGTAATTGAAGGGTGGCGGGGTGTGTGTGTTCCTCTCAGGTAACCCAGCCTACACCATGAATTTTATCAGAAATATACAAACTAAATTAATATTTTATGGGTTGAAATCGATGAGATGAGCCTTAGCGATCAATAACTTTTTGGGGGTTTTCTGCTTACCAATTCAGTATGCTGTATACCTAGCATACTGAAAAAACAGGAAGATCAAGGCAGTGATCTCTGTAAAGCAACTTATTTTCTGTTGGGTAGAATTGGCAAGCCAAGTTTTTAACATGTTTTTCATTTCCCCCAAAATAAGGTTAGGGTCAGGGTAACCTTAACTGCTCTTACTGTAAGAATCGGAATCTGAATAAGCATTTTTTCAGTGATGTGTTATTAAGAAACAGGATATTAATTGGTTAGGTTTCATTCTGATTTGTAATAGAGCATATATAAAGAGATACCACAACTTATTTATCCCAACTAATTGTAATTGTCAGTGAAACTTTAAGAAAAGTACTTGCTAAGGTGTATTTTTACTAAGTCAGTTTAATTAAAAATTATTTTTTATCTTAATTGATAATTGTATTTATTTTTTTAAATTTATTGGCCATCTAACTCCAGTGGACTGAAGTTACAGAATGAAGTTACAGAATGGAATAATTTCAGAGGTCTTTATTTGAAATTTATGTTGCTATTTTATTCCTGCAACTGTATCAAGCAATTCTACACAGATCCTAAGATTAATCATGCAATTCAATAATTTCATATTACATGAAAGTATACTTAAAGTAATATAACAGATATTGATAAACAAATTCAGCATGTAGATTGCAGTTATTTACCTTTGTTCTGCCTGGAGTTTAAATGTGTATCCTTTCCCAAATTTGCCATTGGGATGTAGATACATTTCTATATATGCCAACTGTTGTACTTGCTGGTTGCAGTGTTACTTGGGTTAAATGAATTGCATCATTTCTTAATTCTTTAGATTGATCCAAGAAGAAAAGGAAAACACTGAGCAAAGAGCAGAGGAGATAGAAAGTCGTGTTGATGGTGGGAGTTTAGACAATCCTGGTCGATTTCGATCAATGAACTCTATCCCGCCTCCCTTTCCTAGCGGAAATGTTTCTGGCTCCTCTCCACCAGGTAGTGGGATTTCTACTCCTCGAAGAATGCCACACAGTCCTGCTCGGGAAGTGGACAGACTAGGAATTATGACATTAGTAAGTATTACCTGTTTCATCTTTTCTCTTTCCTCCCCTCTGTAAGAAAATACATCTCTAGTATTTTGCCCATTTTGCATGGTGATTATGGCACTGTTTATGAATGGAACTCCTTGATTTAATCCCTTAGCGATAAATAAAAAACAGCAAACCCCTAGCCATGATTTTCTGTCTTACAAGAAAGTAGTTATGAAGTTAGTAACCTTAACGCTAACTTCTTTAATCATATTTTATGCAAAAGAGCAAAGAAATTATGTACATAAATTAAAACCTGATTGTACATACGCAGAAATATCAGTTTATGAGTCAGGTTATGGACGTCTGAACTGCCTCTGTGTCTTAATTATGAAAGGCAAATATTTTATCATTATGAAATATTGATAGGGCTTTAACTTGAGATTTAGTTTATGTTTAGAACTGGTAGCAAATTATATGTAATGAAATGTAGTTTATTTTCTTTGATATTACTAGCAGCTTTTCTACAATATATTTGGGTTGGTTTTGTTTTGTTTTTTTAAAAAAATAATTATTAAATGTTTTAAGAATTGAGTTCTACAGGTAGGGAGTGATGGAATTTAGCAACTTAAATGGCCTCATCAAGTTCTGAATTGTAGATTTAGCTATGTTTTACAAAATGCAACTTGTCCTAAATCTTTTTCCCTCTTGACTAAGCTAAGTTAGGTTGGACCTAGTTAGTATAAGCAGTCCTTGACTTAACCACCACAATTAAGCCTAAGAATTCAGTTGGTAAGCGAGACAGTTGTTAAGTGAGTTATTCCCCATTTTATAATCTCGCCGCAGTTTTTGAGTGAATCACTGCAGTTTTAAGTTACTAACACAGTTAAGGGAATTTGGCATTCCAGTAGACTTTGCTTTTCAAAAGATCTCAAAAGGTAATTACATGAACCTGGGACATGTAGCAGTCATAAATATGAGTCAGTTGCCAAGCATCTGAATTTTGATTGCATGACCATGGGGATGCAGCAATGGTTGTAAGTGAAAATAAGTCCTAAATCACTTTTTTCAATGGCGTTGTAATTTTGAACGGTCACTAAATAAACTCTTATAACTCGAGGTCTACCTGTACTTATATGGAAGGCCTCCAGAATACCAGGAAAATAGATTAGATTGGGATCTTGGAAAGCAATAGGAATCACTTTCCCTTTGATTTCAAGAAAGTTACATAAATGTCTCTATGAAGTTACTAAGTGTTAAGGTTGATTTAATGGAAACTTTATAGCTGTTGCTTCTCTTGTAAGAGAACTGATAACTGTTCTTTGTTTCTGTATATAACAACTAGAACAGTATCTTTGCTTCAGTCTTTATTCTTACAAGATTCCCAAGAATCCTCATACTTATAAAAATGTATTTTCATTGAAATGTATAGTTATTAAGGATCCAAGTGTTTTTATGATAAAAATATAATTGTGCTCCACCAGTTAAAGAATTCTTTCTATTGTTTAGTAGCCTTTAAGACTGACCTGTAAGATTGATTATATTTAATCTGTCTGGAAAGGGGGAAAACGCTACAAACTATAGCCATGCTTTTAGGACTTGGGTATTTTCTGATTATTATAATGATTTAATCAAAAAGCTAACTAGATATTTTACCTCACTTTAATGGTAGAATATTGGTAATGGTAGAAGGTTATGTTAATTCTTTTTAAATTAAAATTATCTACCAATCTACTTTATTTTACTTTCTCTTCTTTGCATGCATCTGTCAGCCTAGTGATTTAAGGAAACATCATAGAAAGGTAAACCTTCAACAGGAGACTTATGTTGAATCTAGTATTATACAATCGTTTGCATGCAGTGTGTATGTGTGAAATGCCTTGATCAATATGCCTACTGTAGGAATATTAGGTGAATTATTTCTATATGTCCATCTTTGCTGTTTGCTTATTCTCCAGATATATACATTCCACTAAGCTTTTCTTCATTCAAAAGCAGAGAGAGAAACTGGGTAGTGTACTTACATGCTCTTGCTCTTCAAAGAATAAAATAATTTAAAAGGTACATTGTAGGCTGAAACCCTATATGTAGAGTAAGGATTTTCGTACATCCCATTTCTCTGCTTTATATTTCTTTAAAAGAGCAATGGCAGCATCATGTTATCTAACCTCTGATTATCCAAATCAGATTTCAGTAAGTATTACTAAAATGAAATGGAAATCATTTTGACCTTTACATGTAGCTATATTTGAATTCAATCTAGAGAATGATTGGGTAGTGGAAGGTCTGCATTTCATATTATAGTACATTTCACTTTAACTCTTCTTTTTCTGATTTCTTTGGGCCAACTGGCTGTAGAAACATGGGATCTAATTTTGTATCCCTTTTTATTATATACTCTATTGAAAATATCTTGCCTTTTAACTTCAGAAACCTTCAGATCACTTGAATCCCTGAAAGATTAAAAATAAATGTAATAGTGATGTACTCAATGGTGACTGAAAAAACAGTATACACATTTCAACATTATTTACTTAAAAAGGCCTTACTTCAAATCTCTAAATTTCTGTCTTATGGAAAGTTTTAAGTAAAAGAAATGTGGTAAAACACTCTTTTGAATTTTACCTATTAATTTCAGGAAGTCACTTCAGATCTTCCAAAAGCAATTTCAAATGTATATAGATCAGTTGCAAGATAGATTGTTCCTTGTGCTTTATCATGCCTACTTACGATAAAAAATATATGAACACGTCTTATTTATATAGCTTTGTTGAATCAGATAATTTATCTAATCATGTATGGAAAGAGCAATTTCTAAGACAAAGAAATTTGTAATAGTTAAAATTTGCTACTGGTCTGTTTTCACAATTTAAGATACAAGACATACTTAAGTTGCATTCTTTCTTAGTCTCCAGTTTCTAGAGAAGAAATTAGAGATGACAAGGCTACAATAAAATGTGAGACCTCACCGCCAGCCTCACCTCGATCACTGCATTTGGATAAATCTTATAAAGGAGCTTTGCATACAATGAGCCAAGAAGATATAAGAGATGTTCGAAAGTAAGTGTTTTGAATAAAGATAGAGATCTGTATTAAAAACAACTTTGTACGATTATATCATTTATTCCTTTGGCCTCCAAAGACCAGTTTGCATTGCTTCCTGTTTTCTAAATGTTCTCTTTATCACTGGTCTTTTTTTATCTTTTGCCCATTTGTGCAGGCCTTTACTTTCATTGGCAGTTTGTCTTCTAGAATATTTGAGATATTTTTTGAGGCATTGTACCCTCTCACTCCCAGTATCACTGCTCTTCCCTTTTCTGTATTAACATAATATTTTGTCCTCACATAAGATGGAAAACATGTGCTTTTTATTTGTGGCAAATTTCATAATTTCCATGACTTTCAGATATCAGACTAAAGCGCAGTGCTAAGCACAGTATTAGGAGAAAAATCCCATTCAATTGGATGCTGATTTGGAGCGTTTCTGTTTATTTAAAATTAATCGTAAGATCTAAATGGATTCTTAATAAAACATTTAAATTTATCACCTAAAACTTTAAGCAGCTTTGGGATTGAATAATTGCAACACTGCTTCCTTTTGCGTGAACTTCCCATTTTGATGGCTTTACCAGTTCAAAAACAGAAGAGGATAATTTTAGAACCATATCTGGAAGTATTTTGACTATGGAAATGGTATCTGAAAGTGGTTGTAGTAGTCTTGCTTTGCTAGTAATCTTATTCCATCTGATTTTCAGTTTTGCTTAATTCACATATTGAAGTTGACACTTTGCAGCTTCTCTGGTTTTTTTGTGTTAATATAATTCTATTTAATAGCATTTTAGTAAATAGATTGGGTTTGATTATATTATAAATTAATGAGGGGTCTTTGTTAGCACCAAAACAGTCTAGAAATGTTTTAATAATAACAGTAGTAAACTGCAGTGGAATAACAAAAAATAAATAATTTCCCATAGCTATTTAAAATACAATTAACTGGAAGAATCCACAGTAGTAATTATAGTTATGTATATAGATGGATTCTCTATTTATATATTTCTACTGGATTTTAAAAATGATAAAAATGGTAGCAGTTCAGACGATGTTATAACCGAGTGCTTTCAAACTTTTGTGGAAATTTTCTTTTAAAAAAATCCTATTTTGTTTTTAATAAACATCAAGTCAATTTACTTTAAAATCAATAAATTAATTTAATTAATTAATTAAAAACATGGTCTTCATTTGTATTTCCTTTGCACTCAAACCATTAGGCTGAATGTGTACTGTGTCATTTAAATATATTTGTATTTATTACTTATTAGCTGAATGATCCTGGATCAGAGTAGGCATGGGTAACGAATACTTAGAAATCGCTTAACAATTTCTGTTCTACAGTTCCACAGGCTCTCAAGATGGACAAGTAAGCAATCCCAGTAGCAGTAATAGCAGTCAAGATTCCCTCCACAAAGCTCCTAAAAAGAAGGGGATCAAATCCTCAATTGGCCGCCTGTTTGGTAAGAAAGAAAAAGGTCGATCTGGACAGATGAATAAAGAGCTCTTGGGACAAGGTAGGTATATTACTAACCCAAAATATAAAGTTGAATAAATGCTAGGATTACTATTACACAAAGTACTTATTTGTAATATGTGAAGTAAAAAATAATCATTAATTTGTAGCAAGACCGTTGTCTTGTAGAGTCTACATTATTCAAATTAGCAGAACCTAACGTAAATAATACTGTTAACTCTCCTACTGATACTGATAATTATAAAGGCTGTTTCTCAGATATGTACCAAAGCCATGGATCAAAGGCAGTTACTAACCATATGATTTTGTATGAAAGTACTAATTTTTGTGATGTTAGATTGGGTACAGATCTTTTATGATCTGAATGTTCATAAACATTTTATACTTGAGCTGCTATAATTCAAGGGTCCTCTCACATAAGCAATACTCCCAGCAAAGTGTCTTCTACAGTTGCACATATTTACAAAGATGATTAGGGAAGACCTTTCAAGTGGCCATGCCAGATCTTTAGGAGGGTGCAATTACTTTAGTTTCAAGGGCTACATTTCATTGAGTGTTTCAAAAATGAATTATGTATTTGAATTTAATTATTTGAATTCCCCCAACAATGTACGTAGCATCAATAGTAAACATATGAATTAAATTCATTAATAATGTGAATTTAAAGTCATTAAATAATTAGGATAGCAGTGCTTTGATTGCTGGACAGCAGACATAATGATAGAGATGTGCCATTCCCCTTTGTATGTTTTGAACACTAATTCAAAAACATTGGAGAAGATATTTTTCACTGCAATTCCTGTTTCTTACAGTTAGTGCATTAGAAGCAGAAAGTTCAGCTCAGGATGGTTTGGGGATTGGAAAACTTGGAGGACAAGCAGAAAAGAATAGAAAACTGCAGAAAAAGTAAGTTCCAATATATTAAGGAAACTTAGGTTGGAAACTTCTCCTTCATGACTTATTTGACTTTTAAAGGGACAGATATTACAGTTCTACTCAATTGTGGGGGAGGGTGTAATTTGCAGTTTCCAATGATGTGTAATAAATTTAATGAAAGAAGAAAGATTATAGAGGGTAGTAGTGAAGCAAATATATTAATGTATGCTGCTGATTTTCTTAGGCATGAACTTCTTGAAGAAGCTCGGAGGCAGGGTCTGCCTTTTGCTCAGTGGGATGGCCCCACGGTGGTTGTCTGGCTAGAGGTAAGAAATGTTTTCAATTCAACATAATACCGTATATACTCGAGTATAAGCCGACCCGAATATAAGCCGACCCCCCCAATTTTACCCCCCAAAAGTGGGAAAACTTATTGACTCAAGTATAAGCCGAGGGTGGGAAATGCAGCGGCTACTGTTAAATTTCAAAATAAAAAAAGACCGGTCAAAAGTGCGAGGACCTGTCAGAAATCACCTTTTTCAGCCCTCTGGGTAGTCCTTTTTTGCATATGGACTACTCAGAGGGCTGAAAAAGTAATTTTTGACTGGTCCTCACACTTGTGACCAGTCTTCGAACTTACGACTGTCCTCACATTTTACGTTTTTGCCCTATCTTGTCACCATGGTGAAGAGAAGCAGTTGTGAAATGAGTGACATGGTTTTAAGAATGCTGCACGGGCATTTTGCATGGTGACAAGAACTTACGATTGTCCTCACATTTTACGTTTTGTGAAATGTAAACATAAAATGTGAGGACAGTCGTAATTTCAAGGATTGGTCACAAGTGCGAGGACCAGTCAAAAATAACTTTTTGAGCCCTCTGAGTAGTCCATGTGCATAAAAGGAGAACAAATATGAATAAATAGCAATAA
This sequence comes from Ptyas mucosa, assembly GCA_012654045.1. Lineage (NCBI taxonomy): Eukaryota > Metazoa > Chordata > Lepidosauria > Squamata > Colubridae > Ptyas > Ptyas mucosa. The sequence goes on from WNWU01000001.1 coordinate 24,660,945, forward strand.
TTAGAAACACACATACAAACATACAATGTATTTTCTTTGAATATTGAATATTCCAATTATTTCCATGCAATCCAATTTCTTACAAATCAATTAATTATATTTACCAATAATAATAAACCAAATAATTTCCCCCAATATTCTTCCAAACCACAACTTAACCATTTCTGCTTTCAACACAATATACAATTAATAATATCTCAATTATTACAATTCCCTATTTAAATAGAGCTTTTTTTTCTTTTGTGTTTTAAAATCTTGAACTCCCCTCTTTTGCCATTTGCCATAAATTTCCCATTGTTTGCACCAACCTTTTTTGATGAGGAAAAAGAAATCAAATCTGCCTTAGCAAACAGCAAAGCCAACAAGCTGTTTTAGTTTCGCTTTGGGTTTCAGCAGGAGAAAAAAAAATGTGCTCTTTGCAGCAGGTACCTTTTTTAAAAAAATGTGCTCTTTGCAGCAGGTACCTTTTTTAAAAAAATGTGCTCTTTGCAGAAGGCACCTTTTTGTAGCCGGCACCGATCTTTTCATTTGTTTTTTTTTAACCCTGATCAGCTGTAGGGAGGGCCTTTGAAGCCCCAGCAAGAATTTAAAGTGTTTTTTGTTCCCTCTAGCCATCAGCTGGAACTCAGGAGGCAGTCCCAATAGATTGGGAGTGGGCGGGGTAAGCAAACCCCGTTCTCCCGCTGTTTCCTAGCTTGCAGGGAAAATCATTTTTTTGTGACCCGCGTATAAGCCGAGGGGGCGTTTTTCAGGCTGAAAAACGGGCTGAAAAACTCGGCTTATACTCGAGTATATACGGTAATGCCTTTAATTTGCAACGTTAAAGTAATTATGTACCTTATTGTATTTTTTTTTCAGTTGTGGGTTGGGATGCCAGCTTGGTATGTGGCTGCTTGCCGTGCAAATGTGAAAAGTGGTGCTATAATGTCAGCCTTATCTGATACTGAAATACAGCGTGAAATTGGAATCAGTAATCCTTTACATAGGTTAAAACTGAGACTTGCCATACAAGAAATTATGTCACTAACAAGTCCATCGGCTCCTCCTACATCAAGAACGGTAAGAGAACTTGGACAATGACATAAAGAGATTGATGAGAAAATCAGACTTTCTACCCATTCACGTTTGTTACGGGCATAAGCTATTTCCTTGAATAAGAAGATGCTCTTGAGAGAAAAAAATAGAGGCGTTGTGAGAACATTAAGAAGAAAATGATAAGAAATAAACTGCTTAAATAAGTCTGTAATAACTTGTTATTTTTTTCTTAAGCTTATAATTTAAAAGCTGACAGACAATTTCTCTGATGAGCAAGGCCATTGAAATACTTTGCAAGTGAAGAAGCAGACAGTCCTCCAACTTAGTTCTAAAGAAAGGCTTGCAACCTAGTTTGTCTTACTACAATGTTTAGGGTATGTTGCAGGGAAGAGAGGTTTATTTTAAAAACATGATAATACAGTGAAGGAATGAAGTTTACTTTTGGCTACTGAGACCAAGTAGTGGTTATGGACTTAGCTTTAAATTTCTACTGACCTGAATCCAGAAGAGACTGGATTCAGTGGAACTGTGCTTACTGTAGTTTTTCTGTCATGTATTCACCTTCTTTGCCACAAATCTGTTCCTGAGGATCAGTAGCTTTCTACAATGATGCAGGATGAGATATGCAGGATAGAAAAAAGTGAGAGAAATTTAACAAGCTTTCTTAGGAAATTGAAAGTCCCTTTCCTGCTCATGCAAGACATGTTCCAAAATCACCTAGATGCCAAATACTTTACATATGGGTATTTTGATAAAGCAAATAGTACTACCGTTCTATCCAAGTAATATTCTAGTAAGCAAGGGCCACCATTGGTAAATTTCAATTAGATACATTTCATAGTGCATTTAGTCTAGTATTTTTGTCTGGTACATTTTAATTTCATTTTATTTGTAATAATCACTGTGTGATTAGCATCAGGAAATTCAATGGGAAGTAGATGAAAACTGTAATGTGGATATGCATCCAGATCTGAATTGCAATTTATTCTGGCTGCGTATATGCATCTCCCTTCCAGCAATTAAGGGCTAGCATAGCTTTCCCTAATCATATTTCTTCCAAAACTGTTGGACTACAATTTCCTCATTTGCCAGCTAACATTGCTAATAGTTAGACTAACTGGATATTTTGCGAACCGTAATTTAAAAACATTTGGATGACAGGATTCAAAATGACTGTTCTTATGAAAATAACTATGGATAAAGACTGATTTGAAAGAAAATTGGGAGACAATCAATTAAAGAATAATTGGATTTTAAAAGCCAACTTGTCAATTCCCTGGGGTGATTAATGTAAAGTGTCAAATAATGGCTTACTGGTACATAATTAAATCTTGAACTTGCATGTTATACTTACTTTCTGATTTGTAATAAAATATGTTCTGTTTGTGTTCTACTACCAGTAGTAAAATGTGGTTTGTACTTATTCTTAAATCCAGGATTACAAATCACAATTTTGTTGTTAGAGTATACGATAAACTAGAAAATGTGAGATGAATGTGCACAAGAAGACCTGCTAAAGTACTGTATCTTATTTTTCCGGATGAGAAAATAGACGTTTGTGGCAAATAACTTAGAAGCAACTGAAGCATTCTCCAAAATCTAATTGAAATACTCAGTGTAAATATCATGTCAGTAATTGTATTTATTACAATTATATTTAAATATAGTTTCGTATGTAATAGAAATAAATGTATTACCTGCAGGGCTTGCTTTTCACATGAGCTTATACTTAATAGTCTTGAAACTTGCTTTTGCCCATGCCTGCTCCTTAAACACACCTGTTGCTTATATATTCTGCAACCTTTCCTCTTTGTTACTGCTTTCCTTTCATTGGATGTGATTGGTTCACTATGGGGTCATTTTAGACTACAGGAAATGTCTGGGTAACGCATGAAGAAATGGAAAATCTTACATCTACACCACAAACGGTTAGTTGTGGAAGTGTTCCTACTTCTTGATTGCTTGAATCATGTACATCTGGAAAAATAGAAATTTTAATATAACTAGATTCCTAATTATGATTGATTTTAATGACTAACCCACTTATCAGTCATGCTGTAAAATGTTTTTCCACCAAGATCATTGTGTAGGTGAAAGAATAGAACATTCGCCTGTCTATACCGTTATTTCAAAGAAGATCAATACATTAATTTTGTATGAGACACCACTACTTAAATATTTCCTTGAGTTTTTATATAGAGGTTACTTCTTGTGTGGAAAAATAAAGCAGTATGTGGTTTTTCAATTTTCCTGAAGGTATAAATATATTAAGAGAGATGCATATATGCACAACTTTGGATGCATGGTTCTTTTATCTTGAAATAGCATGTTGCTTTTTTCACTATTGAAATATGACTACAATCCAGGAGAATAATTTTACACTCAAAAATATTTACTGTTTGGGGATAGATAAGTACACTTAGTAAAACATGCAGTGATAAAATTTCTATTGAGAATAATTTTATATGGATTTACATGGTTATTTAGTTCCTTTGCCCCCTGGATTGTGGTCATTACCTTGTGTTTACTTAAATTACTAAACTTATAAATACTAACATCTGTATGTCCTTTTACTTTTTCTAATTACCTAACGTCAGGAAGATGAGGAAGGAAGCTGGGCTCAGGTTGGAGACTTTTCTTTACATGTTTAAACTTTAACTAAAATTTATTAAGTCATAAAATCTAATTTTCAGTGCTTATTTATATATTTAACAGAAGCATATCAATCAGTTTTTCTTCAGAATACTTATTTAAATATTCATATTCAGAATAATTTTTGAAATATTAAGAGACTTTAGAAATTGACATTTATTTATTTATTAAATTTGTTTGTTGCCCATCTCTCTGCAAGGTAACTCTGGTTGGCTTACCATATTAAAAACAATAAATTTAAATGTTTAAATATATATGTAAATTTTTATGGCTTTAATGTTTAACCTTGTAAACAACCCAGAGTTGCCTCACAGTGAGACATTTTACCTCCTGATGTGTAACTGACAGGTGTTTTTTTTTAAATCTGCAAAAATTATAAAATTGAATTGAATTGTAAGCTGCCCAGAGTCATTGATTGAGAAATTGAATAAATAAATCAACATGCATTTTTAAGACTGGGAGTTGAGATTATATAAATAGTTAGAAGTTCCAGAATCAGAAGACGTTAGGCTTCTTTTAATAATAGCTTCTACTTATTTTTTAATAGTAGGTGGTAAATATATGAAATGGAAAAAGCTAATATATACAGTCATGGCCGTAAATGTTGGCACCCCTGAAATTTTTCCAGAAAATGAAGTAATCCTCACAGAAAAGTATTGCAGTAACACATGTTTTGCTATACACATGTTTATTCGCTTTGTGTGTATTGGAACAAAACCAAAAAAGGGAGGGGAAAAAGCAAATTGGACATAATGTCACACAAAACTCCAAAAATGGGCTGGACAAAATCATTGGCACCCTTTATTTAATATTTGGTTGCACACCCTTTGGAATAAATAACTGAAATCAGTCGCTTCCGATAACTATCAATAAGCTTCTTACACCTCTCACCCGGAATTTTGGACCACTCTTCCTTTGCAAACTGCTCCAGGTCTCTCTTATTGGAAGGGCGCCTCTTCCCAACAGCAATTTTAAGATCTCTCCACAGGTGTTCAATGGGATTGAGATCTGGACTCATTGCTGGCCACTTCAGAACTCTCCAGTGCTTTGTTGCCATCCATTTCTGGGTGCTTTCTGACATATGTTTGGGGTCATTGTCCTGCTGGAAGACCCAATGCAAACCCGATGCAAACCCAGCTTTCTGACACTGGGCTCTACAGTGCGACCCAAAATCCGTTGGTAATCCTCAGATTTCATGATGCCTTGCACACATTCAAGGCACCCAGTGCCAGAGGCAGCAAAATAACCCCAAAACATCAGTGAACCTCCACCATATTTCACTGTAGGTACTGTGTTCTTTTCTTTGTAGGCCTCATTCCGTTTGCGGTAAACAGTAGAATGATGTGCTTTACCAAAACGCTCTATCTTGGTCTCATCTGTCCACAAGACGTTTGCCCAGAAGGATTTTGGCTTACTCAAGTACATGTTGGCAAACTGTAGTCTTGCTTTTTTATGTCTCTGTGTCAGCAGTGGGGTCCTCCTGGGTCTCCTGCCATAGCGTTTCATTTCATTTAAATGTCGACGGATAGTTCTCACTGACACTGATGCTCCCTGAGCCTGCAGGACAGCTTGAATTGCTTTGGAACTTGTTTGGGGCTGCTTATCCACCATCCGGACTATCCTGCGTTGGCACCTTTCATCAATTTTTCTCCTCCGTCCACGCCCAGGGAGATTAGCTACAGTGCCATGGGTTGCAAACTTCTTGATAATGTTGCGCACTCTGGACAAAGGCAAATCTAGATCTCTGGAGATGGACTTGTAACCTTGAGATTGGTGATATTTTTCCACCATTTTGGTTCTCAAGTCCTCAGACAGTTCTCTTCTCCTCTTTCTGTTGTCCGTGCTTAGTGTGCCACACACAGACACACAATGCAAAGACTAAGTGAATTTATCTCCTTTTTATCTGCTTTCAGGTGTGAGATTTATATTGCCCACACCTGTTACTTGCCCCAGGTGAGTTTAAAGGAGCATCACATGCTTGAAACAATCTTATTTATCCACAATTTTGAAAGGGTGCCAATGATTTTGTCCAGCCCATTTTTGGAGTTTTGTGTGACATTATGTCCAATTTGCTTTTTCCCCTCCCTTTTTTGGTTTTGTTCCAATACACACAAAGGGAATAAACATGTGTATAGCAAAACATGTGTTACTGCAATACTTTTCTGTGAGAAATACTTCATTTTCTGTAAAAATTTCAGGGGTGCCAACATTTACGGCCATGACTGTATTTCTAGGCAGGAATGGATGCATACTAGAGAATTACTCCTGTTTGATATGATCTCGGAGGATATGGATGGAGATTCATCTCCCATGTATACTTCACCTGTTTTTTAGTGAACACCAGATAATAAAAATAATGTGAGGTAGATTTAAAATTTAAGGTGTGGATTTTGCCACAAATGAAACTTTCTGTGTTTACTTTTGGTAAATGTAGCAGAACTCTTTTGCAAATATTTTTGATCTGTTGAAGCTTCTAGTGAACAGAGGAGAAGCAATCTTTTTCAGTTTTACCCTCCAATCCCATGTATCATCTAAAAATATGCTTTGGAGATTGCTTCTTTAACTACCAGTATGCTAGGAGCTATAGGGGATTAAAAACTAGAACCGTTAACATCTTTTATTCTGTCAGAAAAACAAGACTCTGCTTAGAGCAGTTCCTATTATAGTAGAGAAAAATGCTGGATTCAGTCCCTGATTTATATATAAAAGCTCCTTATTTCAAATAACCCTTTGCTGTATTTTTTGTAGACTTTAGCCTATGGTGATATGAACCACGAATGGATTGGCAATGAATGGCTTCCTAGTTTGGGGCTTCCTCAGTATCGCAGTTATTTTATGGAATGCCTTGTTGATGCTAGAATGCTGGACCATTTAACTAAAAAAGATCTTCGTGGTCAACTTAAAATGGTAGACAGTTTTCACAGGTAAATATATTTAAAATAGTAATTAATAATAAACATTTCAATCACAGTGCTTAATCTCTCTTTTTTTAAAAACACTTTTAAAGAAATAGCTTCCAGTGTGGCATTATGTGTCTCCGAAGATTAAATTATGACCGGAAAGAACTTGAAAGAAGAAGAGAAGGAAGCCTGAATGAAATTAAAGGTAGACTTTTGCTTCTTTGGCTTCAATACTGTTAATAATTTATTAAATGTTCAAACTTTAGAACCAAACCAGTTTAGCATAGCAGTTAAGGTACTACACTAGAGAACAGGAGACTGAATTTTAATCTTTCCTTAGGCATACAAACTGGTTGAGTGACCCTGGACTAGTCCTTGTTTTAGTGTCCAACTAATTTCACAGGATGGTTGTTTTGGGGGTAGCAATATGTATAGTATGCCCCGAGTCATTAATAAAAAAGGATAGGAAATAAATGTGATAAATATAATAAATAATACAGTTATCTTAATTCAATTGTTTTCCATTGACTAAAAGACTGCATAGTTGTAAATATTCTCAAAGATGTTTCTTAGGTTTTATGCAGAATTAACATAAGATGCCTAGCTTCTTATTGATCTTATGTTCAATTTTTTTAACCAAGCAATAGCAGTATATAATATCTTTGCTCTTAAGATGTTTATGTTAAGCAGATTGAGAGACAATAAACTATAAAGTAATTCAGGCTTATTAATGGTGTATAATACATCCTGAACAATGAAACTTGTCTTCCACAACTCTGCCAGTTTTCAGAAAGCTTTTTATGGAGCAATCAGTGCAGCCCAGGTGTAGAGCCAGAAAGGGGATTAATATGCTCATGGACTTCCTATCTATTAAATATCCTTGCCTTCCCTTATGCTTTATTTAGTGGCTTCATTCATATAGTCTACAAAGCTAGGATTTTATTTCTGTGCATAATAATAATCCACAATAGCTGGCTTCACACATTATGCTAAGCCCAAACAAGGCTTAGCATGATTGATGAACCATGATATATGTAAAATGAGCATAAACTGAACTCTTTAAAAAATTTAGTCTACAAAAAACTGTATTAGCAGTACTGTAGTGCAGTTAATAAAACTTGGAGAATGTATCAGTTATAACTATTTTGTCATCTATTGTTAAAATGCAAGTAAGTCTATAAGAAATACTGGTGAAACATAAAATAATTATAATGTACTAATGCCAAAACATTTAAGTGAATTCATTCCTTAAGTACTTTCACTTCTATTTGAACTACAAATTGTGGTTAATATGAAAATATTCTGTCAAATTGTATGGTATACCATATGAGCACAAAGTCCAAATGTGTAAAACTATTTTTTTCTGAACTTTGATATTCAGTAGAACAATAACCCATCTATCCATTCTCTACCCCACCTCCCTGTAAATGTTGGGCTTTTGTTCAGATTACTGGTAAAACGTATTAAGATTGTTCCACTGGAAGAAAGAGAATAAATAGTTTTGCCATCTCTTCCCTCTATAACTCCATGTGCTTCTGCAGATTTGCTTTGGGGGTTCAGGAAAGTTTCTGCAACAATATGAGAGGTACCAGAAGGGGAAATCAGTGAAGGCAGCTAGAGATTCCACTGAATCTTGTATCATTGAATAGTATAGAAATGTGTACTCATCCTTTAATCTTTGGCAAGTATATGATCAATTATTTTATGACTTAAATATGTATTTTTCCTCATATAGATGTTCTTGTTTGGAGCAATGACAGGATGATTCACTGGGTGGTATCAATTGGCCTTAAAGAATATGCAAATAACCTTATAGAAAGTGGAGTTCATGGTGCACTTCTGGCCTTAGATGAAACTTTTGATCACAATGCATTAGCTCTTTCTTTACAAATACCCACTCAGAATACCCAGGTAATTATAATAACATCACTTGGAACTTTATAAGATTTATGAATGAGAATTTTTTGAATTAACTGTTTAAAGAAGACTTCCTACTAAAATCTGACATGCCTGAACTTTACTTTTGTTATTGTGTTTTATGTGAGAGCTATGACAGTCAGGAAGCAAAGCAGATTCACTGGTGGTAATAGTTTTAAATCATAGTTGTAAATATGTAAGTGGTTGTAAATCATAGAGTTGCAAGCAGACATTTTGGTTATCATGGTCAATACCTGCTCAATGCAGAAACCCCAACTAAATAATCTAGTTCAGGGGTGTCAAACTCATGGCCCATGATTTGGATGTGTCACGTGCTCACCCCACCCCTGCCCAGTTTAGGGAAGGGGAAAAAAGTCCAGATACGTCACATGACGACACCGTGACAATGCAAGTTTGACACTCCTGATCTAGTTAGATGCCTGGCTAGTTTCTGCTTCTATCCAGTGAAGGGAAGCTTACCAACTTTCCGCTAATTAGTCGCACTTGTCAACAGTAATTATTAGGTATTTTTCCAGTCTGCAATTTAAACCAATTATTCTAGGTTTGGCATTCTGAAAAGAGAAAAAACAAGTCTTGCCTTTTTATATGACATTCTTTTAAGTATTTGAAGAATTATATAAATCCAGGAAAATACTGTTTGTTTGGACATTATTTAAATTATATAAATTTTGTAAATCTAAATTCTCAAAGTATAGCACAAATGTTTGAAATATTTTTAAGTTTTATGATTATTTTTAATTTAGGCTCGTGCTGTTTTGGAGAGGGAATTTAATAATCTTCTTGTGATGGGTACGGACAGAAAGTTTGAAGAGGTAAGTTTAATTTTATGAGTCTATCAGCGTATTATTATTTATATGGGCAGCCAAAATAATCTGCATCAAATCTTTCTTTACAGAAAGATTTTGAAGTATGTGACACCCTATTCACTGCAGAAAGACATACTACCGGTAAAAAGGTTTTCATATAACTAATGGTCCATCTTTGTTCTTTCTGCTATTATAGCGCCCAGAATTAATAGTACCTACTAATTCAGGCAAAATGACTCATTGTGATCAAAAATAGTTTAGATAACTTGTTTCCTTAATTTTAAAGAAGGTTTTATAGAATGTCCTTTCTTCACTACATGTTCAGTATCACTTTATCTTCAAGATTTTTCATTGTTCTGTTTTTTCTATAAATGCATTCAATTTTACATTTCATTAGCTACAATCAAACAGATTCCAATTCTCAGCAGATTTTTTGAGAAGAAGAAAAGCAGTAGTAGTTTCTCAAGATTTCATACTGTATATCTCATGCTGTTTTGACTAAACACCAAATGATCAAAATCTGGGGTCATGCTTTGGATTCAGCCATAAAACTGTATCGGTCCTATAATATTCTAAGAAAGTGAGTTCACTGGGGAAAAAAAGTCACACAAGTGGTATAAAATAGAAATGGATATGAAGATCCAAGTAAAATTCTTCTTCAAGCTTCAAATCTGTGACAATCCTGGTAGCAAAATTTACTTTGTATTTTTTTACCACCCTAATCCCCACATTTTCCTTAGTTGAGCTATTTACAAAGGTTGAGGAATCTGAGTAGAAATCTCAATTAATTGCAGTAACAAGTTTTGCAGATAAAATCAAACACAACATCAACATCATGATTGTTGATCCCATAACTTTTAAAAGAACCAGATGCAGAACACTTCATTATCCCTTCTATGAGAATGTAAGTGCTGGTATACCACCCATAGAGATCAAGTTTGGTAGCAAAAAGCAGAAAATTTATTTACCATACGATCTGGTAATTCTATTTTTGGTTAGTTTATGAGACTAGATAAGGAAAAAATGATTCACTTTAAGTACTAAGATATATGGCAGTAAATAATTATCTTTATAAAAAGAAAGAGGAATATTATTAGGATTTAAAAAAAAAAATTCTGACCGTAAATTCTTGTAAAAAGGCCAGTAAAATGTAAATCTATATTTCAAGGATACAGCTACAGTACCTGTCATAATCATCTGTAATGTATTACAGTACAGAAATGTTGTAGTGTCTTGTTCATTTTCTAGTATGATCTTTTCAACCTGCTTGTTAATTTGACAGGATGATGATAAAAGCTTTAGACGTGCACCTTCATGGAGAAAGAAGTTCAGACCAAAGGACATAAGGGGTTTAGCTGCTGGATCAGCAGAGACCCTCCCTGCAAATTTTAGAGTTACCACTTCAATGTCTTCACCTTCTATGCAACCAAAGAAGATGCAGATTGATGGTAAAATATTAATTATTTAAGCATGATATCTATTTGTAAATTAATTTGTAAGTGAACTGAAAAATATTTGTTTTGTGTAGAAAACTCACTCTGCATGACTTACTGGATTGCTTTAATTTCTCAGTGAATGATTGTGGTATTTGTATTTTGTGCTCCATTAGTATTAATAACTGGCTATCCATGTATTCTGTTTAATGAAATCTATCATTTAAAAATCCCTTTTACAAAAGTAAAAGTAAAAAAAAATAGAAATGTTTATCAGCTTACTGCTGTATTAAGATGATTTCAATGTATCTTTTCAGGGAAATGCTAAAATATAAATTGGTATTCATTTATTGAAAGTATTTATAGTCCACCATTATTCAAAATACCTTGTGTCATGTATTAAAGAGCAAGATAATATGGTACAGGCAGTCCTTGACTTATGACCACAGTTGGCACTGGAATTTTGATAGCTAAGTGATGTGGTTGTAAAGATAATCATCACATGATCAGATCCAATTTTACAACCATTTATCATTAAGTGAATCACTGTTGTCATTAAGCAGATCACATAGTTGTTAAGTGAATTCAGCTTCGCCAATTGATTTTAAAGCTGGCTGGGAAGGTTGCAAATCAGGTGATCCCAAGACACTGCAACTGTTGTAAATGTGATCTGGTTGTTAAGCACCAAATTGTGATCGCATGACCAGGGAGGTGGTGCAACAGTCCTAATTTCATGGACGGGTTGTAACTCACTTTTTCTAAGTCCATCATAACTTTGAACCAGGGGTGAAACGCTCCCGGTTCAGACTGGATCGCCCGATCCGGTAGTGATGGCGGCGGATAGTTTGGAGAACCGGTAGCAAAAATCCCTCTCCCCCCCGCATGCCCAGCTGAGCCGCATGACCATCAGAGGCTTCTTTTTTCTTTTAAAAGCATTTTTTCTACAACCTCTTCTGACGAAAAAATGCTTTTAAAAGTAAAAAAAAGCCTCTAATGATCGTGCGGCTCAGCTGGGATCGTCAAGAGGCTTTTCAAAGCATTTTTTCTGCAACCTCTTGGCCGAAGAGGTGGTAAAAAAAATGCTTTGAAAAGTCTCTGACGATCCCAGCTGAGTTGCCTGATTGGCAGAAGCTTTTCAAAGCATTAGAAAAAATGCTTTGAAAAGTTAAAAAAAAAAAGTTGGCCACACCCACCCAGTCAAATTACCGCCACCCCCATCAAGCGACGCCCACAGAGCTGGTAGTAACAAATTTTACATTTCACCCCGCTTTGAACCATCATTAAACTTTCCTAAATGGAGGATTATTGTACAAAGAAGTAATTTAAAATATTATTACTGGCATGGTCTGTTTCTGGACACTATATCTTCAATGAGAGAGTAAAAGGCAATGTCATCTGACACTGAAAGGTAGATATCAGTGTCTAGAGATAGGGTTGTTCAGCTTGGAGCCATGACAGAGAAAAGCCCTTCTAGCACAACACTCTTCACACCCTTGAGATGCCGAGGATGGTCCTCAAAATTTGGACAAGTACATATTCTTCAGATATCAGTCTAAATTATGAAGGGCCTTAATATTACAGCAACCTTGGACTCCAACCAGCAAAATAAAAGTACTCAATGCAATTCTTGTAAGACTAGTATTATATGGCCTCTTCTGGATAACAGCCTTGTTATACTGCACTCTACACTAACTGCAGCTTCTGAATTATATGCAAGGACAGGCCAACAGAGAGCAGATTGTAATAATGCAAATGGGAGAAAAGTATGGGCCACTTGTTCCTAGCATTCAGCAGCATGTTAAAATGTTATTTTAAAATTCCAATCTATAATTTTCCTCTTAGTGATAGCCCTATTTTGGTCATCTTTATTTTACTTCTATTATCTTGCTTTTTTATTCCCATCTTGATAATTTGCAGTTGTTTTCATTTTCCCCAACTACCTGAGGTCATTCAGCTCCAAATAAAAAAGTGTTACCTTTCAGTCAGTCATTAATTTTTAAAGAGTGAAAATTTCAAAATATATTTAATTATTTTCTATAGATCCTAATGTCCAGTTCATCAGGGCAAAGCATTAAAAAAGATTATACACACACATTGATACTGTTCTCAAGTTCAAGTTTTCTAATACTAAAGAAATCAAAGAATTCTGAAGAAAAAAAGTCTGTATGAAACAAAAATGAATAGTAAATGATTTAAAACCTGTAATACATATCTTATTCAATGTGTTGTTAACATCCTAGAGACTGCTTTTTGCAGGCAGTGATTAAATGTCTATTGGTTGATGAGGGGGCTACAAAATGTGCCTGGTAATTTGGACTTTTAACTACCTATCTCCAGCTTTTGTCTACTAGGATCAGAATTGTAAGCTTTATTTTTACATATAAAAATATTTTATATATTTAAAAGTAAATACTGTGCTGTCTTGTACTAGAACTACAAGATTTTAAACAGGAGTCTTTCCCAGCCTGGAGATTTTCAGGATCATACACAAAACCATGTGTTCTGCCTTTTAGCTTTAGCTTTTTACACTGTGATAAGAAACTAAGTTATTTTAGCCTGCTCAGATGAAAGTGGATGATGTATAGCTCAGTCAGTAAAACCCATTTAATAATCATGCATTCAGTATATTCAAAACTTATAAGCTCTTTATGAAGTGATTTCAAATATATACTGAAGCTTGGAAAAGCGAAAACATAACCAGGAATGCTTCATTCTGTGTAGTTAACCTTTTGTAACTTTCTTGTGTAATACTAACCGCATGCTATATTCTGCATGTCTTCTTGATTGTTGTTGAAATAGGCAATGTATCAGCAACACAAAGATTGGATTCTGCTACAATAAGAACTTATTCATGTTAAAGACTTTCATTGGTAAGTAAAAGTGACACACTGATGAACAATATGCATTTATTTTATTCAAAGTTTTACTCCAATGACTGGCATATTGAAGATTAGGGCAACTGAAATTCATTGTGTAATATTCCGAGTTATGAATTTATAAATCAGTTTGCTGATTAAATGAACCTGTAATCCTGACATAGAATCGTAAGATCAAAAGGGACCTTGGCAGTCCATCTCACAAAATGGCTGTCCAATCTTTTCTTGAAAACCTCAGTGCTAGAGACTCATGACTAAGGAGGCAAGCCATTCCATAGCTTAATAGTTCTCACAGTCAGGAAATGCCTCCTTATTTCAAGGTTGAATCTCTCTCGCTAAAGTTTCCATACTCTTTGGTTCTTGTCTTATCCTCTGGTGCTACAGAAAATAAATCCAAACCCTCTACCTCATCAAATCCCTTCTTGCCCAGCCTTGTCTAGGCCTGCCCTAAGGAAATTAAATATTTTGCTTACTCATATTTTGTGCAACATAACCAGCTTATGTTATGCTTAATATAACTGCATTTGCAAATTTAGCTCTTGAAAGAGAAAAGGTGAGGTGGTGGCTTTCACCAACTTCTTCTTTCCCAAAGTATTCTGAATAACTACTCCAGTGAAGGAGTTAGGGGACCTGCAGCAGAAAGAAGGGAAAAGAATAGAAATTATTGCTCTGACCTCTTCAAAGGAAGTTTCTCATACTCCATGAGTTAGAAGTGGGTTTGTCATTCTCAGAGCAAACCTGATTTATATGTAAATTACAGCAAATATATATGGGCTATAAATTGTATTGTTTATTAAAAGTTCTGTGTTAGAGAAATATTATCTTAAGTAGATCAGGTTTAGTAAATAAAACATCTTTTTGGTGCAGCTAAATATACTATACTTGCTACTTCTAAATATATTTTGGTAGATGTAGCAAGTATAGGAAGGTAGCCACATACATAGTTATATTGTATATGCTTTTATTATGAAGGTATTCTAATCCAAGCAATGAATTGTCAAATTTCCATGGAGTATGCTCTGATCATCCTAAACTTACAGAATATAATGTATAGCCATTCCTGTAGCTTCTAAGTGTTGTCAGACCTAAGTGAAGCCTTTCATATTGCTAGTTATCATGGGAATGGGTGTGGGATTAAATTTGGTCCTGTGGCAAGTAATCAGATTGTGGGAGCTTTTTATTCCTCTTTTTTGATTGAAATGTGGTAGATGAAGGTTATTATTTTCTTTCATACTTGGTCTTTGTTGTTTCATTATACTGATGACAGTTTCTAATGTTTTGAAATTAATGTTCATTTTACTTTCAGTTTATCCCCACTATTTCTACAGATGAGCGGAACCATTTTGAACTCAATGACCATATTTTGGAAACAGCTGAAATCTTTAATCTGTTAATACTTGTTAAATGAACACTTTGAAATATTTTATTACAGAGTTTTTAATTAGCGAGTGAATTTGTGAGTACTATAAAAAGTATTTTAGATTAAATGTTTCTTATACCTAATGTGGATGTATGTGTGTCCCATTACTTAATTTTCTATTAGAATTGTCTGTCAATCAAGTTATTACTTTATGTTAATTTTAGTATTTTCATCTGAATGTACTGTAATGCTTGTATGTATCTGTCCCTATAAGTAATATAGGGCTTTATTGTAAATTATGCAGTTATTGTAATTACCAGTAATGAGTTTAATAAAGTGAAGGTGAAATTTTTTTACAATCTTTGTAAAGACATCATGACACCAAGCAGTATATATATATTGCCGTTTGAAAAATGCTAGCTAGCTCTAAAAATTGAAATAATTCCTTTTTTTCAGAGAGACATGTTTATTAACAAAGCAGGCATGGTACCTGATTCCATTTCCGTTACAAACTGTACCTTTTAAACTTAACATTTGATTATTTAGTGTGTATTCTTATTTAAGGCTTTTGTTTAGTATAATTTGCTTTACATTCATAAATGTGGGAATTTCTAGAACATTATGAAACATATGAGACCTAGCAAGGTCATTTATAACTACTTTTTGTGGCTGTATTTGTACAGTCTATGTTCATTGATTGAGCATAAGCAAGCCATAAATGGAAATATTTTCTGTTAAGCAAGAATAGCTACTAAGAGTACTTGACAGGCAACACAGAGTGCTCCCTTTCTGTATTTTGATGTGAAAATGTTTGTGAAAAGATATTGATGCAGTTCTTTTAATGGACCAATCATGATGCACTGCTGCCTAATGACAAAGATGCTAAGAGCATAACACATGGAGGCATGTGGTAGTGCAACTATTAAAAAGGCCTTACTTTTCTTATGTCATCTTTTAGATATATTTATAAGCTTGTTTTAAAATCCAGACAGACTTTTTAGTTGTTAATAGTTTTAGTCATTGCAAACAGTATAAGTAGAAAATGCATCATTCATTTTTAAATAGCATCTTACGAAGCCAGCAAGGAGGAGATTCAGATCATGGTGCATTATTTATTATGCAATAATATACATGGCATGTCTTTTTTCTGTTTTTGGTTTTGGCTAAATTGTACAACTTGAATTCATTGTTACTATTTTTTCTATTAACCTTATATGTACTTTGAATAATGTAACAAATTATGTACAGTCTAAGTACTTTGAACTATTTTTATCACAGTATTATTTATTGCTTTCTTTCAATAAATTTCTGAAGCATTTTTTCCACTGCCAATAAAATGCTATTATCTTGTGATGAGGCTTGAGATGTTTTTAAGTGGTAATTCAGATATTAATGCAAATGAAATTTCTTGTGGCATATTAATGCTTCCTTTGTTTTATAAGATCTGTTTCATCTTACAAGTCAGGGGTCTGCAAATATGTAATATAATATGCTACTATTATATAAACCAATCAAGAAATTTAAAATCAGTGTTAATAGTTGTTCTGTTTTGCTATAATTTTTTTTTTATTTCGAATTTATATACCGCCCTTCTCCCTGGGGACTCAGGGCGGTGTACAGCCAAGTAAAAACACATAATACAAACATTAAGAACAATTAAAAGGAATATCTCAGTTGGCCAAAATTTAAAAAAGACAAACCAATTTAAAATCATCTAAAAGGATTTGTGAGGCCAGCCCGGCTTGTTGGAACAGGAAAGTTTTAAGGGCACGGCGGAAGGCACGGAGGTCTTGGATTCTCCTTATCTCTGGGGGCAGCTGGTTCTAGAGGGTAGGAGCCCCCACAGAGAAGGCCCTCCCCCTGGGGGTCACCAGCCTGCATTGCTTGGCTGATGGCACCTTGAGGAGGCCCTCTCTGTGGAAGCGCACGGGTCGATGGGAGGTCGTCGGTGGCAGAAGACGGTCTCGAAGATAACTTAGCCATATGCCATGGAGCACTTTAAAGGTGGTGACCAACACCTTGAAGCGCACCTGGAAGACCACTGGGAGCCAGTGCAGCTCGCGCAGGAGCGGTGTTATGTGGGAGCGCCATGCGGCTCCCGTAATTACCCGCGCAGCCGCATTCTGGACCAGTTGGAGCCTTCGGGTGCTCCTCAAGGGGAGCCCCATGTAGAGAGCGTTACAGTAGTCCAGGCGAGAGGTGACGAGGGCATGAGTGACTGTGCACACGGAATCCCGATCAAGAAAGGGGCGCAACTGGCGAATCAGGCGAACCTGACAAAAAGTCTCCCTGGCTACAGCCATCAGATGTTCCTCCAAAGACAGAAAGATCTAATGACAGATACCAAGGAATGATTGTATGCATTAAATCTACTAGATCTAGGCTCCACAAATCCAGATAACTATCAGATAACAGCAAAAAAATGCAGAAGACTTTTTTTTTTAACTGCTCAGTACTTGTAGCTGATATGCATACATTTTTAATCTGAATTTTAGATATTAAAACTAAGGAATTTAATCTTCAGCATGATCATACTGAAGCTATATATAAAATGATCAAACAGATTCCCTTTATGGTAACATCTTTTCTATCATCATCGAGGTGGAATATTGCTTCCACGATCCCTAACCTGTCTTTTTGGCACAACAGCAAATAGAATAGTCACTCTGAGGAAAATGTGAGCTACATAAAATATTATTTTACTTTTATGCTGCCTTTCTTTCTGACCCAAAGCAATGCACAGAAGTACAACAAACAATATTCAGTAAAACAATTCAGTAAAATGACCTGCTATAAAACAAATCAATAAAAGTAACTGTGCAGCAGTTTAAAATATTGTAAATGCCAATATATTGTAAATGCCAAATATTATTCATGACAGACAGTAAAAGTTACAATGGTGTTAACAGACATGAAGATATATACAGATTTTAGAGAATAGCTAATTATATGGTTTCATCTTAACTCTAAAGATTTATGCCAAGTTTAAACCTATCTAGCTGTGCAAATGAAGACTTGGGGAATTATTTTTAGTTTCTTTTGATCATCCAATCAGATAGTAAGTAAGAAGTGGTTGTGCCTGGAACAAATTTTTAATAAGCAGGAAGCCTGCCTGCTTGCTTGTGAATTTAGTGAAATTCATTAGAGAACAATTCTATTCTACATTTGCACAATTTCATTTTGCATTACACTACATAGGACATTTGTAGTGACATTTAATTTGTTAACAGGAGAGGCAAGATCATGAAATCCATTTATCCCCTGGTGAAACCAATTGCAATTTATGTATTTAGTAATAAACACATAGCAGCTATCAATGTTTAAAATTATTTCTGTAACACTTCCCATTGCATAGAATCCAGGAGCAATGTACAAATTCCTCAAAGTATTTAAAAATAAAAATGAAATCAAATTTAGTGTAAAAGCGAAGAGAATATGTTAAACATGTAAAGCAAAATAAATGGCTCGGAAGTTTATTAAAATGCTTCAAACTTGTTAGCATTAAGTGTAGGGGGATTTTTCCAATGATGGGCCTTTTTCCTGCCCAGAACTGTTTTTAGCTACTAGTTTTTTCTTCATAGATAGAATTCTGGATTCACACACTATGTTAATCACTACAGTTCATTTGTTCTGGTATGTGGGCATGCAATTCGGCAACGTCTGCTACTTTTAATATTGTTGGGCTTCAAGTTAGATTTCTAGCCACAAAATATATGCTGCATCAGAAGTTAGAGTCCTTACAGTCTAAATCAGTTCCTACTAATATAAACCTGATATAGATACTGTAGCTGCTAACCTCATCAACTTTTGTTACTGATGTCTTTGGCAGCAGCACATAAACTACTGTGTTATACGTTGGCAGTTTGGGAGTTAATGGTGCCTTGCACAGTGGAGACAGAAAATTCCTAATACCACGAGTCTTCACACCGCAAGAATACTGGCCATGCTACACTATCTGACTCATTAGGCAGGCAGCAATGTATGGGGGGGGGGGGGAAGGGGGGGAAAAAAATGAGTCCAGAAGAACTTCCTACAGCATGTAGGACACTATACCTTGGGGCCCTTATTCTGCTAGCAAACCCTTATATTAATCCATGTAGCTTAATAGCAAATTGACGGCAACTGTTTAGACATTTGGTAATACATGTAATAACGGCGGCGAGAATTGTACTTGCACAAAATTGGAAAGCAGAAAAAATTCCTACAAAGGGAGAGGTAATTAAAATATTGGAATGTGCAGAAATGAATAGGTTGACATTGGCAATTAAAGGGAAACATGGGAAAATTTTTATCAATGGATAGAAAATGAGTATAGACAATAAACATGGTAAAGATAAGAACTTTGGGATGATTAAGCTGTAGTATATTAAAATTAAATGAAAAAGTAAAGACAAATGTATGTATTAAGAAATGATGATAAATTATGAAGATGAGGGCACAAAAATGTTATACCCAGATGACACATGGATTTGATTAATAATGTACAGGAATGTAAGAAGAGATATAATTATAAAGTAAAAAAGAAATTTGAAATGAAGATGTATGTGAATAGAAATCGGGGCTGCTCGAATACCATCTCAGATTGAATTGAAAAAGGAAACAACAAGGGAGTGGAAAAGGGGAGAGGAGTAGAGAGAGGGAAGGAGAAGAGTTGGGAGGTGAGAAAAACGGGAAAAGGAGAGGAAGAAAGAAGGGAAAGGAGGAGAGAAGGTAAGAAAGGGAGAAAGGATGGGAAAGAGGAGAGAAAGTAGAAAAGGGAAAGGAGGAATGAAGAAAGTAGAAAGACGAGAGAAGGGAAGAAGAAAAGGAAAGGTATTAAAATGAAGGAGATGGTAGAAGAGCAGACTCAAACAACTAATTAGCAAATGGAAGTTAATAAGATGAATGAATAATGATTAATGATGGACAAAAGACTATACATTTGAATATGTTGATAAAAAATAAAAATAAAAAACTTTTCAAATATTGACGGCAATTGTATCAAAACAAGTAGAAGATAGCTGGAAATTTTATGCCTGACCATGATGTCACATGCTCCTAGAAGCTGAATGCTCATAATGAGGAACATACCATGGCTCATCATCTGAGGGTGGGAACCCCCATATGCAACATCACAGACCTTTCAAAGAGTGTTTGTGTCATGCCAGACCACCCTCTTAGGTGGTGGGCATTTTCCAAGCACCTTGTGTTTCTAGCAAGTGGCAACAGTTCAGTTAGTCTCAGATCATAGGCAACTTCTGAATCATATGGACCAGCACTACGTTTATGCTCCTGTAGTATATTGGTGGGAGCAAGAAACAATCCAAAGGTGTGAGGTAGACCAAAAATAACTCTTCTCATTGTCAACCCTGTGAAGTCATCCAGACAAGAAGCACACCCAGAAGTACTAGCTCTATTTTATTCTAAAATTATATTAACAGAATATAGTCTGAAGTCTGAAAGTACAAATCTCTCCACTCACTTTTAAAGTATAAGAAATTAGGGAAGGTCCCTAGTTTGTTATGTTCCTATTCTTCTGTGGAAGCAACCACCTCTTATCTGACCATTGTTTGGTTTGCGTGCCTCACAAGTTCATCCTTCAGCTATCCCAATTTCCATGTTATACATATATATTTGTGGTTTTGAGTCAGTATTATTGACTCCTAGTGAATAATACCTTATCAGGATTAATTGCTTTACACAATTTGATAAGAATGAAAGGCAGAGACTGATCTCTCATTTCAGCCATGGACTTGGAGATACCTCTGTCAGTGATGCCCAAAAGAACTGTGGACAATGGAAGAAGGAAGAAAGAAGAAAGGGGGGAGGGATGCTACAGCAGTTTCTCAACTTCAGCAATTTTAAAATGGATGGGACTTCTGAAGGCAAGTTGTTCCAGTGATTAATTGTTCTGTCATAAATTTCCTGACAGTGGAATGACTTTCCTCCAGAAGTTGTGGGTGCTCCAACAGTGGAGGTTTTTAAGAAGAGATTGGACAACCCTTTATCTGAAATGGTACAGGGTTTCCTGCTTGAGCTAGAAGACCTGCTTGACTAGAAGATCTCCAAGGTCCCTTTCAACTCTGTTATACTGTTACTCTAATTTCAACTTCCAGAATTCCCCAGATAGTATGGATAGAAACCATTGGCTACAGCTGAAATAGGGAGAAGCACTTTTCTAGAATTTGTATACTGCCTCTTCCTGAAAGTCTAAGTAAATAACAATTGTAAGGCTTTATAAAGATATGTGCGATTGTTAGCACTTAGAATAATTGTGTAAATATTCATAAAGGATTATGGAATTTGCATTGTTAGAAAAAAGTTTTATATTCTAGGATTTTTATATTCTGATTTTTCTCATCAGTATTGTTTTGTAGTATGTGCTTTACAAGTAGAACTTTACTTACAACCACAATGGGAGCTAGAATTTCTGCATAAGTTGTTGAGGTCAATTTGGACCTAATTATGTGACTGTATTTCAGGTGGTCACTATGCGGATTAGTAAAAAAGGTTGCACATCACCATCATTGCTGCAACCAGTTGTAAATGCAACACAACCATGAGAGGCTTAAAGATGACGAGCTTGTCAGCGAAAAGCTGACAGTTCGATACCCAAATGCTGCACAATGGGATGAGCTCCCATTACTTGCCCAGCTCCTGCCCACTTAGCAATTTGAAAGCATGTACATGCAATTAGATAAATAGGTACCGCTTCTGTGGGAAAGTAACAGCATTCCATGCACCTCAGCATATAGTCATGCTGGCCACATGACCAGGGAAATGTCTTTGGACAACACTGGCACAATAGGCTAAGAAATGGAGATGAGCACTGCCCCTACAGACATGACAGGACAGGAGAAACCTTTACTTTTAACCATGAGGGTGGTGCAACACTTCTAAGAGTGAGTACAGGTTGTAAGTCACTTTTTCTGAAGCTGTTGTAACTTTGAATCATTGTTAAATGAATGGATGTAAGTCGAGGATTACCTATATATTTAGGAATATTTAAATTTGTAATTTAGTATATGTTTTATGTTTTATTTAATGTTTAACAGTGGTTTAAATATAGTTGTATTTTGTGTTTATATTTTTATATTTTTAGTTGTTTTGAGCAGCCCAGAGTCACACTTGATAGGAAGCTATATAAATGTGATAAATATATACAATTCATTATATTATATATCACTCTTCCTCAGCCCACCTCAATGTATGGGGTTGTGGATAAAATAAGAGAAAGAATGAGTTTTAGGGATGTGCACTGCCTTGAGTGATTTATAAAAATGATAAATGCGGGACAAAAATAAATGCCACATGCCAAATCCTATCAATCTTAGAATCAAATCAGATTGCTTTTTTAGAATTTTCAGCGTATTTTTTTTGCTGAAATCATGTTTTTTGAGTCCTACTTGCTTAATGCTGTAAATTAAGACTAATTAAATTAACATTTGGCAAGTCTCACGATTTTATTCATGGTTTTCTTTAATATCAGTGACTTCCAATAGGGGAGTATAGCACCCCTTAATTAATTTTCTAATATTAAAAAAAATCATTGTCAAGGCATAATTTCAAACACCTCTTTTCTTTTTAATATGTGAGATGAATGCGGGTTACTTTTAAATCAAAGTTATATTTATCTAAAAAGACTCGACGCCCACCCCACTCCAAAACCAGAAACATTTCTGCGCATGCTCGGCATAATCCATCCACGGCGCTCCGCTCTTCCAGAAACTTGGCGCGGAAAGCGGGAGATTGGCTAGCAAGCGCACCGGCCAAAGTAGTCGCTCTCCCGCTTCGGCTTGATCCTGCTGAACTTCTTCCTCAAGACGGAGCTTCCTGAGCCTCTGCGCCTCCCGGATAGACAGAAACGCGCCGGCAAGAAGCCGCTACTGACGGGGACAACCCCGCTTCTCTCCCCTCCAGCCCCCTCCTCAGCTCATGCTTTGCATGCCTCCCTAAGGACACGCGCGCGCAATCCCCGCCCGGGTTAGAGCAGCGCGCGTGCTCCGCCAAGCCAACCCAGTGTTGAAGGTTGGGAGATCAGTTGAAGGAACAATTTTTTGGCCCTTCTAGATTTGCGGGTTTTTTGGGGGGGAGGGGGGAGCTACTTTTAAAGAATTGAGACTACAAAATTTTTGGGCGTCCGGGCAACAGTGTTGGCCATTCGCAAAAGTCCTGCACGAGGTTGCCCAAATGGGCTCTCAAACTCTCCAGCCGGAGATGCGCCTTAAGGTGTGTGTATGTGTGGGGAAGATGCCCTTTGAAGGAGACCAGCCGGTAGAAGAGTCGCAAGGATCGTCGGAAGTCGAAGCCAATCGAACCCCACCCCCACCCCCGCGTGCCGTTTATAATTATTAATTTGGGGGGCGCAGGCGCGCTGCTTCTTTCCAGGCTTCTTTAAATTGCGCGGGAGGGCGAACCAGACGCTCCGTTCAGCCAGCCTTGCAAGACAGAGAAAGCAAGGCGCGCCGAAGAACACCGGCATCCTTTTGTTTCTTTTTAAAAGGACACGGAGGGATGCGGAGGTCTTTTCGTCTCCCGCAAGCCCACATTGAAGAAGCCGAGCCCCGACGGGTCGCTGCGGCCATCTCCCACCTGATGACGCGCCATGCTGAAAAACAGGAAACGGGATCTTGGGAGAGGCGGAAATTGCAGTGCTCGGCAGAGCTCGGAAGGGCCAGCAGGCTGAGACGAGGAGCGTCGGCAAGGAAGGCGCCTGGGTAGTGGGGAAGTGGGCTGGCCGCAAAGTAAGTGACAGGAACCCGGGTCCTTGCCGGGGACTCCTGGGTTCCCTCGGGGGGGGGGGGGGGGTGGGGAGGAAAAGAGGGCAACGTGGACCGGCCGGCTCTTTCTTATAGCGGCTTTCTCTTCGCCCGGAGGGATGGATGGCGCGGCCGAGATTGGTGCTCTTTGAAAGGAAAGAATAAAAGGGAAAGGAAGAGGGGTGGAAAAAAAGAAAAGAAAAAAAAACCCGTTCAGGGGAAAAATATAAGGCCGGGCCGGCGAATTAATTCTGGCGTGGATCTCGGTTGCGACTCCGAGATCAGAATCTGGGCAGAGGCGGCCCTGATGCAGAGCCCAAGGTGGGGCCGCCCCTGCGATTTTTGGCTTTTGCAGACTTCTCATGGGCAAAGCTGATGGGTGGGGGTGGGGGCACCCCTTGGCATCCTGGCGGCTGCCTGGCTTTCTTTGCTTCGAGGGCTCTTTGTTCTCCGGCGGCGAGGCCGATGATCCAAAAAATAAAATAAAAGGGGGAGTCGAACCTTTCTCCTCCCCCCAACCCCCCACCAGCCCCTTGCCCGGTCGGGAGGATGCGATCCGGCCGATTCCTGGCTCGCTCCTCGCCACCTCTTTCCTTTGCTTCTTGAATGCAGAAAGGAGGGGAGGACGGGGACGGTTCCTCTTTCGCCGTCTTTGATCAGCGCGAGGCGGTAGGGTGGGTATGGCAGGAGAAGCTGGTCCGGGTCTGCAGGCGCGTGACTAATGCTTCCCTGGCTGGATCTGCGGGTAGGGGAATGGGTTGGCTTCCTTCCTAAAAAAAAAATCCCTTTGGAAGCACAGTTAGGCACCCTTTTAAAAGCTGGAAATTGTTGAACTCTCTCCCCCCCCCTCTGGAAAGTAAAACCGGTTTTAAAAAGGATCCAAGTTCTAAGTAGGGGCAATCATTTTATTAGGACAACTCAAAAGGTCCTGAAAGGACACAGGTTTTCAAGATATTATTTACCTGTTGTGCCATTTTAGAAAATTAGGAGAGGATCTTACTGGGAGCCAAGATGCTCCTTTGTGATTTTAAGTAAGGCCTCTCTATGTATTCACCAAAAAAAAAATGCAAGAAGTGTGCTGGTAAATCATGGAGGCCAGCTGATCAATTAAATGTGATCACTGTTGATTAGTATGGAGATTTGCATATGTCAAATCCACGTTGATAGCTCTGGATGTTTTGTTGCTTCTGTGGACATAAATGCAGAAGTAGATTTGGTACCAGAACTGATTTTTGGAATGGGATTGGAATGGAATTTTTGGGGATGGAATATTCATTGCTTGTGATTCAGTAAGTCATACAAAATCTTACTCATGGGCTACTGGCAAGGAGATATTTGATTCATCCAGTCTGAGAACAGTATAGCAGTACATTAGCCAGCCTTTAAATATCTATGGAGTGTTAATTTAATTATTTATACATTGGTTTATTTTCAAGATCAAAATAGTATTAATCTTGGTTTCTTAGGATTTTAGTGCAACGTGTACATTAATCTCTTTTCAAGATCAAAGTAATCTTGGTTTTTTAGGGTTTTTAGTGCAAAGTATGTATCTGCAAAAATTGAACTCAAATTTCTGTGTTTCATTTAAGATACACTGCCTAGTATTCGTGATTGCTTTTAACAGTTCTTTCCTCCCATCGTTCTTTTCTATTCTTCTAGCAGGAATTGTACCTAGAGACTATTGAGGGTTGTGACCTTCATGTATGTTTTCTTGATTTGCCATTTGCTTTCTCCACACTGACTCATGACCAAACTGAATTTACAAAAGTCCTGCAGCAATGTACATTCCTTGTGCTCCTCTGTTTTTCAGTTTTGAAGACGATGTCACATTCTTGCTAAACAATTACTGTATAAAAGGCAAACTACATTTCAAAACTGTGATCAGAAATGAGATTGTGAAATGTACGTTTTTGTAGGAGAAAAGCAGGCTGAGCTAGAAGGCCCTGGGTTAATAGAAAAACAGAATAACAGACTTGGAAGGGACCTTGAAAGTCTTCTAATCCACCACCCTGTGCAAGCAGGAAACCGGCCTATACCATTTCAGACAAATGATCTCTTTTTAAAAACCTCCAGTGTTGGAGCACCCACAATTTGTGAAGGCAAGTAATTCCACTGATTAATTGTTCTGTCAGGAAATTTCTCCTTAGTTCTAGGTCGGCTGTGTCCTGATTAGTTTTCATCCATTGCTGCTGCTTCTGCCTTCAGGGGCTTTATGGCAGTCTCTTCGATGTTGAAACACTCCTATCATGTCGCCCCCAGTCCTTCTTTTTATTAAATGTGTCATCGGTTTGGAGTCTTTGTGTTGTTGCCAACAATAGACCCAAGTCCAGCCTCTCTTGAATTCTATTGACCCTCATCTAGCATCAATTTAACTGACTGTTGGTTGGCTAGATTCTTCTGTGTAGATAGCAATAATAAACTCTTCTGTGCTTTGAATTTAACAAATGTGCCTAGTTATTTGCACTTGACAGTTTTGGACAGTTTGGATTGTTGGAAACACTTGCCACACTGAAAAGGGAAGGTACTGAGAGAAGGTGTTTGTAAGAGAGGATGAGGGGACAGCAAAGGTTTTGAGCTTGGACAGCCCAATTTTTTGTTCAATTTGTATCTGACCTTTCGTTTAGTAGCTGAGTCTCACAACAGTGTAGGGCAGGCTCCTGTGCTCCCATTCTTCCCTTTCATGATCCCTCTGAAGTGGGTTGGTTTAAGAGAGTAGTAGCTGGTCTAATATTACCCAGTGAGCAGCTGTGGTTGAACATAGAATCCCTGATTTCAGTTCCACACTGTTAACCGTTACCCTCCCTGAATTAAATTAGGCACATATTTGGGTTAATTGTAGTGAATTAAAACTGCTTTACTTCTGAAATGTTCACACTGCCTAGATTTGGGGAAATTTTCTTAAGTAATTTAGGTCAGTATATTTAGTTTTATCTGCTTCAGTTTGCATGCCAGGCTGATTTTAAAAGCACAGAACCAGTTGCAGCTTAGCCATACAATCAGTGCATACCTCAAACTCAAATGATTAACTCGGAATGATACAGCAGAGATTTCCTGTAATACCTGCAGTAACATGTCACACTGTCCATTATGAATGTGAGTTTACTGAGAAAGATTAAATTTCTCTTGGAATCCTTTCCTTAAATATGGGGATTCCTGTACAAATACAGTGACTTCTCTTATTTTACAGATCAGTTAGGAATTATAACTGCTAGATAAGTTGAATTAATTTGCCCATGCTATTTATCTCTTTCCCCAAATATAACTACAAATCACAGTGCTATTCTCCTTTCTTTGTGGAGTTCTCGGTGATTTCTGAACTTGGTTCAGTGATCTGTCCTGTCAGTGCTGTGTTCCTCTTGGTAGTTCCTTGATTAGGCTGTTGTTTACTGTTTGATTGTCTAAGTTGATAGTTCCTTGATTGGGATATTTACTACTTGATTGTTGGTCTAGTATTAGTCAGAGTAATAGTAGCAGCTCTTGAGTTGTCTGAGCTTTCCATTCTGCCCCACACCCCCACCCCACCTTCCCCAAATTGCTGTCACTGATGACTTGTATACCATGGATAAGCTCTGTCCAGCCTACTGTACAGTAATTGGAAAGAAATTAGCTGGAAAAACAAAGGGTACAGTAAAGGGTACATGTAAGTGTTTGCACTGCTAACCACATCTGGTGTGGAACATTGGAAGAGCTATTGTTGGAGCAGAACCTTCAGCCTTTCTTCAGTATGAAACTGAAGCCTAGAATGGAAGAGAAGCTGAAAATACTTGCTACAGTTCAGCATCTCTGATTTTGGGTTGGCTCTCTGAAGGTTACATTTTAATTTGCTGTAACTTAATCCTACTTTTTTTTTTCTTTGAAATAAACTGCAGATAATTCACTGGGATTTTCTCTTGGGTAAATACAGGAAAGGCCACAACCTTATTTTGGTTGATTATATTTGTGAGATAATATTTTGATGTCGTAAATCAACTTTATGGGATTTTGGTGCATCTTCAGTTATCTTTGAGTAGAAACATTGTAATAGTGTCCTTGTTAAAGCTTTGCTTAATAGAATGATGGCTTCTGTTGTAGTGGAAGTTTGTTAGTATAAAATATGCAGAATATCTGACTTAATCACTTTTTTTTAGACCTGTAATGGTAGCAATGAAAAGTTGTCCAGCAGTAAATATTCAGAAGGGAATTAGCTAAATAAGAAGGCCTATAAAGTGTTTCTTCAGATAAATAACTTTTTATATTCACAATGTGCTTTTTAAAAAATGAGTGAATTCTACAAGTATTGATGTTCCTTGAAGTGCTGACAGGAATTATGCTTAGAAGTTAAATAATATAGCTAGAGGAAACTATTTCGTCCTTCCAAAATTAATCTGAGAATTTTCTTGCAATAATTTTTGGCATCAGTTAAATCTATCAGAGCTAACATTATTGGCTGCATCTAATCACTGAAATACATTGTGATTTTGTGGAACGGAAAGCCGTTTTTGTATGGTGGTAAATGGGTGATTAAAAAAAAACAAATGTTGCACCCTTTTTTAATATTGTTCATGCATGTTCTGATATTACAGATGTGGAAAGCATCGGCAGGCCACAGCATCAGTCTGAGCCAGGATGATGGTGCTGATGATTGGGAGACAGATCCTGACTTTGTGGTACAATTTTGAATTAAATTTAAGAATTATCTTTAAAAATTCACTTTTACAATTGAAAGTGGGAAAATTGAATGAGCTTATTAACTCAGAATTTAAGAACTGTTGGGAGGATATGTGTGTGTGTGTCTAAGGATGTGGGAATTCTGCTTTAGGTTTCCTTAAATATGGGTGTGTCCACAACATGAAGTCCTTGGTCTAATGTGTTGACCAAATTCAGTAGTGGCAGGGAAATAGAATGATGGAGCTTGCTTAAAACCTGCGTTCAACTGTTGTAATAAAACTTCTTTTTCAATGTACTTTACAGAATGATGTAAGTGAAAAAGAACAGCGCTGGGGTGCTAAAACTGTCCAAGGATCTGGTCACCAGGAACATATCAAGTAAAATGATTTAAATATATATATATATACTGATATTATTTCCAGTGGTAGTTTTAGGTATAATTTCTAGGACAATTGGTGGGCAAGAATGGCTATGAGTTTGTGGAGTGGCAGCCCCAGTGCATTTCAAAGGTCTGGTTAGGGAGTACTGTTCTGGAACAGTAGTGCTCTAGAGCTTAGACCTCTAAATTTGGGCTTGATAATGGCCAAGAATTGTTGAGTATAGAATTAGCAGTAAGTACAGGAAAAGTCAGTACTGTCATGACTTAGCTTTGGAATAAGTCCTGACGGAAAACTTGCTTTATCTATGGAAGAAATACATGTCCTGAAATCTATTCATGACAGATGGTTAATGACTGAACTCAATTACATGAACATCAGGTCAGCCTGTCCCTATATTTGCCATAGATATTGCTCAACTGTTATTATAATTATCCTATTTATACTATCATTGTTACAATTATTACTGAGTTGTGAGCTCTTCTTGGATGAGAGAAAAAGCACTTCCATGAAGGCTGTGCAAAATAATCCATTCCAGAAATAAAACTTTCTTGGGAGCTATAGAATCTTTGGTTCTTTTGAATGATGCCAGCACAGCTGTTCCCTGGGTGATCTTGCAGGGGGTTTTTTTGGAAATAAATCCAGCCCCAAAATATTGGTACATTACCTTAGGAATGTCTCAATTGCAATGGTCCAGAACAGTGTTTCTTAACCTCAGCAATTTTAAGATGTGTGTGGGAATTCTGGGAGCTGTAGTCCACTCATCTTAAAGTTTCTTAGATAGAGAAAATTAGCCATTTTCAGGCGTACAGACTTCAAATCCCAGAATGCTGCCATCAGCAGAGCCATTGATGAGAATTCTGAAAGTTTGAGTCAGCACACCTGGAAGTGGTCATGGTTAGTAAACACTTCTCTAGAGGAAGAATTGAAGATCAATGTAACTAAAAGTTAAAGGTGTTTTCAAGTAATTAATTAACCACTTTTGAATATCAGCCTAAAAATTATGAAAGGATTCATAATTGTTTCTCCATAAAATTCAGGAATATGACAGGTTAATAAACCTGTTTTCCCACTGTACTTACTTCAAAACATATTTTGGAAAAAAATTGTAGCAGTTACCTGATTCTAACAATATATGAGAAACACAGTCTTTAAAATGTTTTCACTGTCATAGTATCTCTATTCTAGTTCAGAAAAATTCCTGGGAATAATATAGCTGCATTTCATATTCTTGGGAGTTGGAAGAATGCTTGTGGATTTTTAAAAATCAATGGCTTGAAATCCTTTTCTGAGCATCTGTGTCCTCATTGACAAATGTGATGAGTCTGCAAAGAAAGTAATTTATTATTAGATTTATTTGGTATGAATAGTAGAACAGAGGTCTCATTTACATATTTCAGGTTAATAATATATCTAGAATTGTGTCATGTGTCAACCTTTAAATCATCCTGCTTGCACATGAATGATTTAAATTCATGTTCAAGCAGGATGATTTAAAGGTTGAATTAAAGTTTAAAAACAAAACTGAAAAAAATCTAAGAGAAAAACAATAAAATTAGAGATAGGAGAAATCTCAATAAAGTCAAATCTACTTAAAGAATATAAGTTTCAATTAAGCTATGAAATATTACTTTTCCTGTGATATATTATCATTATTGCTTTTCCTTTATGGATTGTTCAATTATTGTAACCAGCAATGGGATGTCAAAATAAGACAAAGCTACACCCAGTTACATTTTCCTTCTGGTTTTTAGGTGGCAACTATTTGTGCTTGCTTTCTTCAGAGCCCCATGGATTTCTGGGAGCATATAGGATAAATATAAGAGACCAGATAATTGTGTGTTTTGGATATGAGAATTAGGATTATTCTTATGATACCATTTGTTTGTTTGCTTCCCTTCCAAAGCATTCATCAACTTCGAGAAAATGTATTCCAAGAGCACCGATCCCTCAAGGAGAAAGAGCTTGAATCAGGACCCCAAGCTTCCCATGGCTATGGAGGGAAGTTTGGTGTGGAACAGGACCGCATGGACAAAGTAAATTTCAAGGAATTGGCTTGGTTGCTACTCTTAGGGATTGGATATGTTGAATTCAGTTATTGTCCTACATTTTGAGACCTACTACCTATGGTTTCTTTTCATTCAGATCTTGATGGAGAAAGTTGACCCAGCTTAACTTGACAATCTAGCCATCTCTCAAGATTATCATTAAATATTGGGAAGGGGAACATATTCGTTTCTTCTCATGCAGATTCCTGGGAACCTTTTGCAGTACAGAGTTCACTCTGCCTTTTAAAGCTATGACTCATTTAACAAAACCATTATAATCTTGTTTGAATAAAAATGCTGAACTGTAAGAAGTGAATCCGCCTTAAATGAAAATGAGGCAATTCGCATTGTAGCTTAGTGTCATAATGTAAACACAGCTTTTGAGTAAATGCTATAATGATTTTTGTTTTGATTTGATGCATTCTCCTCAAACAAGTTTTTGAGAAATGAAGGCCTTGGAAATTCATTTTGTGTATTTTTGCTTTTTTCATATAGATTTTTATCCCACCATTTTTTTTTTCATATATACCCCAAGGGAGTGAAGATACCAATACTCCTTCCTCCTCCTATTTTCCCCACAACAACAATCTTGTGCGGTGAGTTGGGCTCAGAGAGAGTGACTGGCCCAAAGCCCCGTTGCTGTTTTCTTCATGCCAATTTATACTGTTTTCTATAACAGTTCATGACATGACTGGGGACAATACATAAAGAATAGAATTCAACAACAAAAAGATGGGAGCCAGTTTGGTGAAGGGATTAAGGCACCAAGCTAGAAACTGAGACATTGTGAGTTCTAGTCCTGCCTTGAGCACAAAGCCAACTGATTTTCAGAAGTTTCTTGCCAAGAAAACTGTAGGGACTTTGTCCAGGAAGTTGCTAGGAGGTAGCATTGACTGAAAGAGAGAAACATACACACAGAGAGAAAAAATGCAGAGCATTAAGGCTTAATTTATACATTATACTAAAGTAAAATACATTTTGGTTTTTGCTAAAGGCGATGAGTGAACTCAGCTATCTCAGCAGGCCATTTTAGCCTCCCAGATCAGACCGAGCTGTAAGAAGCTACTTCTATCAGCTAGTTCTCTGATAAACACATACATGTGCCATGACTGATCACTCTCACTATGGCAGATACTTTACGAGATTGCCCATGATATGCTATTAAAATTATTGGAGATAAAATTCTGCATGAATCCAAGCAGAAACAGACTCACCATTCAATTCAAGTTATTCAAGTCAAGTGAATGGAATAACTGGAACACAATGCTTTTGGATAGTTTTCCCAGGGGGCTATAGTGATCAAAAGCTGCTGGAAGTTTAGAATTCTGTATAATGTTTTAAATAAAGTTTTATTTAAATTAAATAATAGAAGTTGCAAAAGGCATGTTCCAAATTCATTTGGAAGCATGCTACCTCCCAAGAGATTTAAAATAATTTTTTAAAAAAAGTTTAATACTTGGATGTTTCCAAATTGGATTCTGTGCATAGCAGTGCATACCTTTGGCCATACCTGGTGGCCTGCACTGAATGGTCACTGATTATCTCCTTAATAATTATACTACTGCTACTTAATATTAATTTAGGAAAGAATATTGTGAAACAGATGGGAAAATAACACTCACTGAACATTTACTCTTGCTTCATCATGGTATTGGAGAAAAAAGAATCCAAAATTAATTCTGAATGTGAAATTTGAGGAAGCACAGAGTTGATGAAATAGGCTGTATTTCTTAGCATGAAGTTTGAAAATGCCTGTCTGTTTTTAATCTGATACGCATATTGATCCCAGCCAGGTGAAATGTAATGTCATTGTATCTAAGTCAAATGCAGTCTTCTCCAGCTATGCTGGGATTGTAGTTCCAAAAATGGCCATAGTGGTTGAGAATTCTGTGAGATAATTTTGACATAGCTGAAGGGCACTCATTTGCATAGTTTATATATTTTGTTGTATTTAAAAATAAAGATGGGAAATCATAGAACATATGCTTCAAAAGTTGCTGCATCATAAGAAATAGTATATATAGTTAGCCTTGCTTTGTCTCTTTTTCTGCCCCATAGCAACAGGAATATGCAGGCCAAATGTGTAGGAAGTTGTTAAAAGTTTGATAGAGACTTTAGGAAATGAAGTGGGTGTGGTGTGGCTTTCTGCAAATATGAGCGTTCATAGATGGCATAATCAGCTGGCTGCATTTGCAGTTTCCCAGATAATCATTGGTAAAACAGTGTGCCAGCAAACTTGGCACCTTTGGTGATGTTAATGACAATGAAGAAATACTCCTTTCTCCCAGCCTCCATCATCTTTAGCTAATCTGAGATGGTAGGTGGAGATTTGAAGATCCTCCACCCTATCCAACTTTAAACAAATCACAAAAACCTGGCTTTGGATTAGTGTGTGATCAGACTCCTGTAAGAAAGGAGATGGTGTGAATGTTGTTTGGATTTGCACATTCCAGGTGACTGCTCCTTTTTTAATACAATATTTTTTTATTGCAAAGTTAACTCTGAATTATTTTTATGTGGTGTGGCTTAGAAATTGCTAAACAAACAAATGCTCAAACTGCTTTGTTATTCGAGCCAGTTTAAATGCTGACTCTAAAACCTGGATAGCATTGTAGGTAAAGGAGACTAGTTATTGCTGTTATTTATTATGTTAATATGCTGCTTTGCTACAGTTTCTTTCAGCTGTGTATTAAAAAGGCAATAAAACCTCCATAGTAGGAAAGTAATGTGATCCGTAGCAAAAAAAAACCTTACGCAGTAATAATAGAAAATGCAGCTCCTTGACAGTGTCTTGCTTGTAAGTCATTCCAAATGTGCATTTACATACCTATTTTCCTTGTGGGAGAAAGGAGGAATATTTAAAGTGCTTAGATCAAGTCCTGATATGAAGGGCTTAATGAACCCCGAAATGTAAGCACTGAGATAGTTAACAAAACTCCTAATTTGTCTATGGCCAGCATGTGGTCTGGATGGCAGGCTGCCTGCTGTCCCAATCATCTGAGTAGAGAATCGCTTGTTAGGGTTTCTTTATAAACAGCTATGTTCAGTGTGCAGCTGCCAGATGCCCGAAACATTTCATTTGAGTGAAATTGAAAGGAAGGTTTTAGCCTGCTGCAACACATTCATGTGCACCAGTAATACATGGCTAAGGCTAGTTTAGAATGACGGTTCAAATCCAGTCATTATAAATAACTTAATAAAGACTGTCTTCTTTTTTTCCCCTTTCAGTCAGCTGTTGGTCATGAATATCAATCCAAGCTTTCTAAGCATTGCTCCCAGGTGGATTCAGTTAAAGGCTTTGGTGGCAAGTTTGGTGTACAAGTTGACAGGGTTGACCAGGTAACAGATCTTCTGTGCTTTTAGCATTGTTCACTGAGTCCTTGTGGGCTGTTGTATTTTTTATGTTGCATGTTTTTCAGCTTTGCTTGAATAGTTTTTATAGCAGTTCCTTTTCTGAAAAATCGTTCTGATACTTTATTCCAGTTCCTAGTGTTTATGTTTGAACAAAATAAAGGAAAGAGAGCAGCGAGAAATTTACCAACTAATCATCTTAAAGCATGATTATAAAATATACTGAATTGTATATGAAAAACTTGTGATAGTTGTATTGCAAGCTGAACCAAGAATGTATAAGTATTTTGTTTGTTTTATTTATTTGTGAGCCGCAGTGGTTAGAGTGCAGTACTGCAGGCTACTTCTGCTGATCACAGGCTGTCAGCAGTTTGGCAGATCGAATCTCACCAGGATCAAGGTTAACTCAGCCTTCCATCCTTCTGAGGTCGGTAAAATGAGGACCCAGATTGTTGGGGGCAATATGCTGACTTGTAAACCGCTTAGAGAGGGCTGTAAAGATCTATGAAGCGGTATATAAGTCTAAGTGCTATTGCTATTTCTCCATTATATCTACATCCCACCACGATCAGAATCCCCTCTTCATAGTATAGTGAAATTTGGGGTGGGGTGGGGAATTGTATTAGACGATTTAAATTTGTAATGTGTTATACTTTACCAGGGATTCTGATATCCTGACAGAATTTATGAAAGTCTTTTTCATAAATCCTTTTAATGCTTACATATTGATTAGAAACACTGATTTGTAGCTATCACTTTTAAAACGGCTTGGGAAACTGGAGTTGGCAATAGGGCCCATAGGTGCCAGGGCATGGTTTGGGGTCCCAAACAGCATCCTCTCAGCTACATGATATAATATGATCGTGTAAAAATGGCAGAAAACTCAGGTGAATGCTGGGCCCATTTGAAAATGGGGGCAGGGGGGCGCTCAACTATTGTGCAAGATTGCCCCAAAATATAGCTAGCCCTGAAAAGATGACAGTTCTAACTTTTATAAATGAGAACTTTTTGTTGCATTATTTTTCTTTGCAGTCTGCTGTGGGATTTGAATACCAAGGAAAAACAGAGAAACATGCTTCTCAGAAAGGTAATTTACACTGAGAAATAATCTGTTCAAAGCATGTAAAAGATTTGACAAAATCTGCTTTGGAATTATTTTACTTAAATATATGTACATAATCAATCCACAGGTAGAATAAAAATTTACCACAACACTGAATAAGATACTTTATCATTAATTTCTCTCTTACCAGTTAATTGCTACAGGTATTAATAAAGCCTAGTGAAGCATATCCCAATTTTTAGCAAAATAACCTGGAATCAAGGAAAAACTTCCTAACAGTGAGGATAGATAAGCAGTGGAACAGCTTGCCTTCAGAAATTGTAGGTGCTTCATTACTTGAGGTTTTTAAGAAAAGACTGGCAGATACCTCTGAAGTGGTGTAGGGTCTCCTGTTTGACCAGGGGGTTGGACTAGAAAACCTCCAAGGTCCCTTCCAGCTCAATTCTGATTCATTGATAACACTTACATGGATGCTTAATGGGTGAGCCTATAGAGTGATAGAGCAACAGCAGTTATATGGGCTAAAAAAAGTAAGCGTTCCTGAATGATATCCTTTTGGAATTAATATTTGAATTGATGACAGTGATACTTAGCATCATAAATCACTGCTTCCCTCATTTTGAAAAGTAGAGCACTAAGCAGGAAGTGATAAAATAGCAGAAATTGTGTTGACTTGTTAAGAGTTTGTTATTGGTAATGTAGGTCACAATCCAGATTTCTGAGACAAATGTAAAGACCTATAATACTGGCAGAAATTCTGAAGGCATCCTAAATTCCCTTTGGAGAGTCTCCAAATTCTAGGACAGTTTGCCAATAGTACATAGTGGTGCTATCAAATAATGGGATTCAATGAGGGATGTGGAGCATTTATCAGTGAACTTGATCATAACTGTAGTTTATCAGCAGTGATACCCATTCTTTTGTTCTGCTGCTCCTACAGTAATTTCTGATACATGGTGTATTTTGCTCTCTTCTCAGACTACTCAAGTGGATTTGGTGGGAAGTACGGTGTGCAGGCTGACAGAGTAGACAAGAGTGCCATGGGATTTGATTACCAAGGAAAAACAGAGAAACATGAATCCCAGAAAGGTTTGTTGCTAAGATGATATCGTAGCAAGGTCCTAAATAATTCCTTCTCTTTACAAGACTGCAAGAATTCTTCTTGTTTTTATAGCTTCATTATCACTTCATTTCTGAGAAGTTAGTTAATGTGAAGAATATTTCTAGTTCTATGTTTTTTGCCTGTGTGGATGCTTATGGAATAGAAGATATTAAAATACAGGGAGTTCAGTGTGTATGTATGTGCAAACATAACCACCCCCACAGTCCATTTTACTCTAACAACGTATCATTGGATCTAGCCCTGATGTAATCCTAGCTTGAGAAAGAATCATCCCATCTAGTGGGTTTAGGGATACTCCTTTCTAGTGTATTCTGCTTTTGTTTGACAAAAATAATGGTAATTAACACTGTTGTGGGTGCTATCTATAACAGAATTTACTGGAAGAGTCAAATGAGAAAATGTTATACAGTTAGAGTTAAAAAATATCCCTGTTCTGCCTCTACAGGAAGTACCGTATTTTTCGCACTATAAGACACACTTTTCCCCCACAAAAAAGTGGGTGGAAATGTGTGTGCATCTTATAGAGCGAATATTGTGGCGAGGGGTTGGAGCCGCTGCTGGGGAACGCTGGAGTCTTTGCTGCTGAGCAGCTGATTGGTGGTTGAATCAGTCTCCCGGAATACTGCCAATCAGCTGTTCTAGGCGGAGGCCAATCTAACCGCCAATCAGCTGCTCAGCAGCGAAGGCTTCAGTGTTATCTGGCAGCAGCAGCAGCAGCTCAGCTCAGTTGACCGGTGGTGGGCACAATGGAGCAGAGCCCTGACGAGCCACATGCTGGGGCTGAGATAACGTGCTGAAGCTGACC
Source organism: Ptyas mucosa (assembly GCA_012654045.1). NCBI lineage: Eukaryota > Metazoa > Chordata > Lepidosauria > Squamata > Colubridae > Ptyas > Ptyas mucosa. The sequence goes on from WNWU01000001.1 coordinate 24,698,097, forward strand.
AGGCTGTTTGCTGTTAGGACGCTAGCCAGATGAATACCGGATGGATGCTGGGAGGCAGAGGCAGATTTTTTTTCCCCTTGTTTTCCTCCTCTAAAGCTAATGTGTGTCTTATGGTCCAGTGCATCTTATAGTGCGAAAAATACTTTCAAATTTCATCTTTATTCTAGAAAGAGCATTGCGTCATTAAAAAAAATCATTGAATCCAGTGAGATTTGATGTCTACACATGTTCAGATTTGCACTGAAAAAAAGGCAGAGTTGTAGTTTCTAATCCTCTCTTCTCTAAATGAAGTAAGGTCTTCCTAACATAGATCTGAATCTATACTGTATTAGTTTTCTGCTTCCTTCCAAATTTTGTCTGCATTTCTGTCAAAAAAAGTGGGAGTTTGATAGGAATTTGAATAATTTTTAGGAATTTGAATAATTTTTGCAATTATTTCTTTCACTTTCTGTTCTTGTGTATGGGGAAGTTGTGATTCAAAGTACATTTTATACAACATAGATTGTGGCATACAGTTTACTGTATTCCCTTTAGGCAGTTGTCTCCAAGGCATAGAGAGTATACATTTATTGAAGTCTGCCCAAAATGATTTTCATTGCTTTATAATTGTTACATTAGTTTCAAATTAAGCTGAATTGGTAGCTCATATGCATTCATGTATTTTCTGCATGGTTGTTAAAACATTTTTAAAGGCAAACTTCCAAAAAATACATCTTAAGTCCACTTTTCAAAGACCAATAATATTGTGTTCCAGCTTTTTTATTTTCCTTTAGTTAATTGTTTGTTCAAGTTAGGTTAAATGTTAAAGGAAGCATAACTTAAATCCTGTGAGGTAGTTTGGGCTGAAAGATAGTGACCTTCCTGATGTCACTCAGACAATTTATATGACTGAGGGTAGGCTTAAGCACAGATCTCCCCATTTCCACTTGGGCACAATGGTAATTATTTTTTTCCAAATAGCATCCCCCCTCCCCAAAAATGCTATACCTTGTTCAGAATTCTGATACTTCTCAAGCAATGTCACCAGACCTTACTGCCAGAAATGGATAGTCTTTTTGCAAACTTATTGGAAGGAATGACAAAATCTCTCTGCTATAGTGGAACAGGTTTCAAATCATAGAATAGGTTGCTTACTTCTTTGTACTTATACTTAACTACAAAGGTTCACTTGGAACATGTATTGTTGACTTACCTCTGGCATAGAACTGATCCTGGGCACATCACTCCCTTCCTTATGTGACAGCCAGTTTACAAGACCATATTCACAGTTTACAAAAACATATTCATACTCCACTGCTTAGCTCTTCTAGTTTTACTGTATGTGCATTGAAAGCATCATTAGCCATAGTTAAGGGAAACCAAATTCTGGGTTAATCCGTCTTTAAAATGAACTTGCTGTAGCTCATCTTCCTCCAACTGTCCCTCAGTCTCAACTCTCTTTTTTTTTAATAAACAAAAGTTTTTTATTTTTTATAGTTCAAACAGCCAAACATTACATAATAAATTGTCATTCATCATTTTATCCCCACCCAAAACCCCCCTCCCCAATTCCCCCGACTTCCCAGAGCAAAAACAGAATATAACATTTAATCAATATAGACTAAAATGTGCTAACTATTACAAAATTCAAACTCTCACACTTGCTCACTCCCCTTTTAAAAATTATACATCAACCTTCCTTTTGCAAATTCTCTTATCACGTTTCAAATTTATAAACAAGTTATGTTAAACATTTTAATCCCTTAGCAAAATATTGTTCAAAATATATATTAAAAAATCCCAAAATGTGACCAGTCTGTCTTTCTTTCTATATTCTTTGCCTTTAAACTTCTATACCTTAAAACTACCACAAAATTCAAAAGTTATCCAACTTTAATTAAATCTTTTAAAATAATAAGGCAATCCAAAATAGGACCAGTCTTTTCTTCATATATTTTCCCCCCCCTTCAGCGTTACTCCTCCCCCTACTCCAACTTTAATTAAATCCTTTTACTTGATAAAACAATCTCCAAATTTTGGCCACTCTTTCTATATTTTTTCCAATCCTTCTCCAGTAAAATCTCCTTCAACATTGCTCCTCCTTCTGCTCTTATCTTTGAAAATTTTTAAAATTGAAATACTAAATAATATGTCTTAGAAATTTGTTCTCTTCTTGGGATTATTTGCTTTGTTTTGAAGCCCCCGATTCGAAGACTCCTGCCTTTGTAATCCATCAGTTCGTTCCTTATATTTCGGTTCTGTCTATAAACCTTGTCATAATTATCAACCTGCAGTAAAAAGTCCTCTTGCTGTTTTTCAGTTGATTGAATGGAAGCCTCTTCCAAAACTTGTGAATCTGATATAACAACCTCCATTTTTGTCTCAAGAGTGTCTCTTTCAGCTTTCACAAACACATTATCCAAATTGATCTCTTCCTGTTCTACAGCCAGCAAAACATTTCCCAATTTATAATCTCCTCAGAGTCTCATCTCTTGATGACTCAGCTGAACCCGCAACTCTTTCCATTAAAAATAACCTTTGGCTAAATGATTATGGTAATTTTTTTATTCATGCTAAGAGTCAGTAAAAGTGAACTGAATAAAAGATAAAAAGTCCAAGTTTGTACTATTATGAATGACTCTGTTTTTTTACTCCCATCTCCAGATTATTCTAAAGGTTTTGGTGGTAAATATGGTGTGGACAAAGAGAAAGTGGATAAAAGTGCTGTTGGCTTTGAATACCAGGGCAAAACTGAAAAACATGAATCGCAGAAAGGTTTTTACTTTATTTTATTCCATGAAATTGTTTATGAGTTGACCTTCTTTAAACCTGAAATTGTAATATGTCTGCATGTACTAAGGCTTTCAAGCAGTGGTGAAATGCAGTTGTTGTTGTTTTTTCCTACCGGTTCTGTGGGCGTGGCTTGGTGGGGGTCATGTGACTGGGTGGGTGTGGCCAACATTAAAAAAAACTTTTTAAAGCATTTTTACTATATATTCCCCTGAACCGGTAGTAAAAAATGCTTTTAAAAAGTAAAAAAAAAAAGATTCTGACGATCACAGGTGTGCTGTGCGATCATCAGAACATTTTTTAAAACTTTTTTAAAGTATTTTTTACTACCGGTTCAGGCGAATAGGTAGTAAAAAAATGTTTTAAAAAAGTAAAAAAAAAAAAAAGGTTCCGACGATCAAGCGGCAATGCTGTGATCACGGGAAGCTGTTTTTTTTTTTACTTTTTAAAGCATTTTTTTACTACTGGTTCACCTGAATAGATAGTTTTTATCACTACCGATTCGTCCGAACTGGAGCGAACTGGTAGCATTTCACCCCTGCTTTCAAGTCTTAAATCTACAAACTATTTTATGAAAATCCTTTCCTTCCTTTTTTCTGTCGTAAAAATGTATTTAAGAGATGGTTTCTTATTATAATCTGACTCTCCATTAAAAAAAAGTCTCCAAAATGACTTGGAACAATAAAATCTAGTCAGTTTCTTCAATAGGGCTTGTAGGATAATAAAAATAAGGCTAAAACACAACTTTTCAGCTAACTTCATGATGGATCAGAGCCTTCATTTATTATGCATAGTTCAGACTGATGTTTTACTATCTAGAAGAAAAAGTGAGACAATATATTTCATAATTCGATGTAGCAAATACCTGCTGGTCTTTGACATCCAGCATAAACAGCAGCCACTAACAAGTTTGGTTGCTTTGATTTACAAGAATATGCTTTTATGGTTTACTGATTTAAGTTAAACAATTAACTGCATTTAGACATCCTACTAAGCCAGAGTTTGTTAAATAAGCCAGAGTCAGTCTTGCAAAGTCACCATGGTTTGTTTAGATAATTCTTGGGGGTGGGGGTAGGGGTTTGGTCTCTCTCCCTTTTTATCTGTATCTGCCTTGAGCTTCTGTAATTGGACAGACTTGAACAGGACACAAAAAGCCAGCTGAGCCAGGAAATCACAAGCAAACCAAGTCCCTGTGCTTTCATATTACGTTCAATTTTGATTCAAGTTATTAGGCTATTAATGGATCGTAGTTTCAGGTGATAGTTTTCTTTCTAAAACATCCAATGGTTTATTCATTTATTCCTTTCACTCATCCTATTCATGCCAAGCTACTGTACATATGGCTTAGCTTTATATGTAAACCAAACAATTACTCTGTAAATATGCTTTAATTATACTTTTGAATGTGTGGGCTTTTGTTATTTTACATGTATTAATAACCTTGTCCACCATTATTTGGTTGGAAAACAAAAGAGGGTTGATTATTATTGATAAGCCTTTCAAAGGCAACATTGTAGACTGAAATTGCAAAATTGCTAGGCATACACATTCAATATTTAAGTCTGAATCCAACGAATGCTTAGGATTAAAACCTTGGCATATTAGCGGTTTTTTAAAGCATTTTCCTCTCTTCTTTCCTTTTTTTAGCATCGTTCCTCTCTTGTTTCTAGATGTTATCCATATATTTATTTATTTGAGTTTTGTCCCACCTTTATTACTTTACTCAAGGTAGCAAACATATATAATACTCTTCCCACTCCTCTATTTTCCCCACAACAACGACAACAATCTTGTGAGGTGGGCTGGACTGAGAATTAGTGACTGGTCCAAAGGTTTTGGATGTCTTGCTATTTTCTTTTGGGTTAAAAACCAAGAAAAAAACACTTAAAATGACTTCTTAGACAACGATCAGATCCAAATAACATCTTGTAATGTTTCCTTTACACAGACTATACGAAAGGTTTTGGTGGAAAGTTTGGCATACAGACTGACAGACAGGATAAATGTGCACTTGGCTGGGACCACCAGGAAAAAGTACAGTTGCACGAATCTCAAAAAGGTACATTTATTGATAAGCTTTGCATGCACTATTGGGCATAACATTCGATAGTTAAAAATAGAAACAGGTAAATAAATATGGCTAATTGCTACTGCATGCAATTGCTTTTGTGCATAGCTGCTCACTTTACTGTTCTTGGAATTCTAGAGTGGGCGTGGGGGAGATGGATTATAATCAGAAAGGGGAAATTTAATCTTAATTTGTTAAAACAGGAGAGGAGAGCTATTCCGTTGTTGTTGAATTATCTCTCCCAGCCTTTATTTAAAGATATGAAAATAGGGCTTCCCTACTCATTTGGCGATTCAGTAGTATCTAAAAAAGGCTAAAGCAGTAGGAACTGAGTAAGTCTATTTTACACAAAATGCAGCTTTTCATGAGCAGCTGTTTACAGGTAATCTTCAATTTATGATTATTTGTTTAATAACTGTTGAAAGTTATGACGGTCCTGAAAAAAGTGATTTAATGTTCGGTTTTTGCACTTACAATTGCCACAGTATCCCAATTCCGGTGTTTGGCAACCAATATGTATTTACATCCTGAGGTCACGTGATCACCACTTGCCGCCTTCCTAGCTGGCTTCCGACAAGCGAAACCAATGGGGGACGCTGCATTCATTTAATTACCACAGGGGTTCACTTAACAACCTGTCATACATTAAGTGCAACTCACTTAATGACTGCCCCACTTAGCAACATAATTTCCAGCGCCAATTATGTTTGTAAGTACCTATACAGTGCAGACAGTTTAATCTGGCAGGGATTGTGTGTATTTTAAATTTGCACTGAACCATGATTAAAAACGTAGTCCGAAATAAGAAACTGTAATTTGTTTAGTGTATCTGGCATATTACATTGATTAAATGTGTGTTTGTGTCTGTGTGTTATATTCCACACCTGAATATAAATGCAGAATTTACATTCAGGTTCGTAACTACTGTATATTGTGTGGGAAGTTAACCATTTTGTGTCAGACTGCATGCTTCTTAACATTTTGAAGGGACTGTTGAACTTCAGGTGATAGTAAAGTGGAGTGGGGAGTAGTTGCATGTCTGATACTTTCCTCTTTCAAAATGTGCCTCTGGAAAATAAGCATATGAGAGAAAGTTAAAAAAAGACATCTCCTGCTGTGTTGGATGTGTGAGTGTATTATATGTATCCTCAATAGCAAGAAACACTTCAATTTGGAATTACTATAAACTCCAGCATGAAATTATACAGTCTAAAAAAAGTTTAGGCTATTTCTCAAAATTTAACATCTACAGGTAATAATCTCTTTTTAGACAAAACCTTCCCCTACCCCTTTCCACAACTGTTTTTAACAAGCTTTTTAGCTCATGTATGTTGCGTGTAAACATGTTCCTCTTTCCCCCATCTCCTTCCTTCCTTTGATTTTTTTTTTCCCCCCCTTATCCTTATATACTGAATTTCTCAGATTATAAGAGTGGTTTCGGTGGGAAATTTGGTGTTCAAACCGAAAGGCAGGACCCATCAGCTGTGGGCTTTGACTACAAGGAGAAGCTAGCGAAGCACGAGTCACAACAAGGCAGAGTTTCCGCTTCTAACTCTTACCCAGTGCCGTCATTTCTAACCCAACTCATAACCAAGCTGCTCATTCATTGGAAAGCCCTATACAATGCATGGCAACCTTAATTTCCTCTTCCTTTGCATATACATCAGGGAAATAATTAAGTGACCTTCAGTTACTTTAATAATCCTGTATGTCCTGAATGACAGTGCATCATCCCATCTAATTGTGCTGCTTGGTGTACATTCCAGCAAACTTCGGGGGTGCTCAACACCGTGTATATTTTTAATCACAGCACTTCCTTCCTTTCCATAATCTGGCCAGTAAATACTTTGGCTCCTATATCTTTAGTACACAACTCCAGATTTCTTTACTAATTATAGAAAAGTATGATAAAAATGCTTTCAAAATGAAAATACAAAACCCAAGATTAGTACTGAAGTTGATGGTATAGCTATATATAGAGCTTCGGTGGTGCAGTGGACTAAGTGCTGTTAAGTGCTAGCACTTAGCTGCCAGCTGCCTGCAATTAGTGCGAGTTCAAATCTCACCAGGCTCAAGGTTGACTCAGCCTTCCATCCTTTCGAGGTAGGTAAATTGAGGACCTGGATCGTGGGGGCAATAAGCCAGCTTTGTATAGAACAACACCTCTTAGGGCCCCCCAAAAGCCCTAATAAGCAGGTATATACATAAAAGTATGCAGGCTATTGCTATAATGCATTGTAAGCCGCCCTGAGTCTGTGGAGAAGGGCGGCATATAAATTGGACAAACAAACAAACAAACAAACAAACAAACAAATAAATATATATATAATGATTGTAGAAGATTTTAACTTTTTTCTATTAGAAATATACCTGAGCTGGTAGCTAGATAAGAATTTTCTATTTGAGTAATAACTTGCTTCATGCAGTGTATTTGTTAACATGAGCGCATCTGGAATTATTATATCATTATCATTTTAGGTAAATAAACTTAATTCCAGTTTTTCATGTTTCTCTCACAAAAATGTGTATCTATGTAATATATATGTGCATTGCGTCTGTCTGTAAAATAAGTCAAAGTAAGCAGGAGATAAAAAATAATAATAATCTTGATTCATCCTTGTGATTTTTTACTACTGTATGTCCAACACAAACACGTTTGTCCAGCATTTAAATGTATTGTTGTTGGCAATCTTTAAAAACATAACATGGCCATTATTTTTAAATCCTTAAGACATTCACAGTACTTGTTCTTTTTAAGTAAACAGCACATAATGCCTTGAAATAGTGGCCTTCACAAAGAGGCAGAATGTCTGACTTCAGTCTCTCCTCTAACAATTGCTCAAGGCTGCATTGTGGAGGTGGTCTGAGGCCGGGGTCTTGAGGGAGAGCACCTCTTTCTTTGCTCGGATCTGATTTCATTTCAGCCAATGGATGTGGAAGCATGCTTTAGGCTGCTGTCACTTGCATACCTGCCAAAGCTTTGGGGCCCTCAGAATATATACCCTTCCTTTTGCATCTACTTATTTTGTATTTTGGCTTGGCTGCAGTCACTGAGTACTTTGTGCATGAGCATCCTTTTGGTAGCCATTGAGAGGAAAGCATTTACAATAAATCATTTTTCTGCTTTTAGATTATTCTAAAGGATTTGGTGGGAAGTATGGTGTCCAGAAAGATCGGATGGACAAGGTATTGAATTAATTTTTATTTATTTATTTATTTAGATTTATATACCGCCCTTCTCCCCGAGGGGACTCAGGGCGGTGAACAGCCAAAAGTAAAAAAACATACATACAAAATTTAAAAGCCAAATAAAACCAAATTAAACAATGGCCCCGACTATTTAAAATCCCAATTATAAAATATTAAAACCCCAAATATTAAAATATTTAAATTTTAAAATTTTAAAATTATTTTTACAAAAGAAGGGAAAAATTAGGCCAGGCCCACCTGGTGGAACAGGAAAGTTTTTAGCTCACGGCGGAAGGCGCGAAGATCCGGGATCCTCCGTATCTCCGGGGGGAGCTCGTTCCAGATAGTGGGTGCCCCCACAGAGTTAAATGAGAATTAAATGAGTTACGGGGTTAGAATTCTCCACTAACACTAAAAATCATTCCACTATCATAAAGGGTACTTTCTCTGAAGACATTCTTGTCTTGTTAAATAGGACTGTGCAGTCCACAGAAAAGATTGCAAAGAACTGCTTCAGACCTCACATAGGACCAGCTCCTCTCTACTGTTCAATAAATCATGCAGGGTTTTTTTTTAAAGTTTCTGTGTTCAAAACTGGGAGGAAGGGGGGGGGGAGATACAGCAGCTTTAATGAACCAATTTATTATAGTAGCCTATATTTAATTCAGACCAGAAAGCAGCAAACCTTTTAGGTATATGTGCAAGAATGAAAAAAGATGGGCTGCTTGAATGAGTAGAATTCATGCAAACCAGAGCAACTTCCTGCTTATCAATAAAGCAGCCCAAAGTTGCTCTGGTTTTGCATGAATTCTGAACCCTTGCATGTTATTTTTGAAACATGCACAGCTGTTTTATACAGATTATTAAGATTTTTGCTTTATAACAGAAGCCTAGACAATTTAGTGCAAGTGTGAAAAGAAAAGGAAGAGTTGGCTAGCAGGAATCATAGAATGTTATGGTTGGAATAGGCCTAGAACTAAGGAGAAATTCCCTAACTATGAGAACAATTAACCAGTGGAACAGGTTGCCTTCAGAAGTTGTGGGTGTTCCATTACTAGAGGCTTGTAAGAAGAGACTGGATAGCCATTTGTCTGGGATGGTTTAGGGCAGGGGTGAAATCCAGCAGGTTCTGACAGGTTCTGGAGAACCGGTAGCAGAAATTTTGAGTAGTTTGGAGAACTGGTAAATGCCACCTCTGGCTGGCCCCAGAATTGGGGGGAATGGAGATTTTGCAATATTCTTCTCCCAGGAATGGGGATTTTGTAGTATCCTTCCCCTGCCACGCCCACCAAGCCACACCATGCTCACCAAGCCACGCCCACAGAACCGGTAGTAAAAAAAATTGGATTTCATCACTGGTACAGAGTCTCCTGCTGGAGCAGGGGGTTGGACTAGAAAACCTCTAAGGTCCCTTCCAACTCTGTTGTTCTGTTTTGTGTGTGCATATACAGTATAAACATATTACAGTTTTAGTGCAGCTTTCCCAATTAAGAGGAAGATTAAAATTGAAAAATCTTTCTGTCTTATATAAATTAATTTCAGAATGTCTGAGAAGAACTTGTGTATCTGAGTTACCTATGATGTGGAAGTAAATGTAGTTTGTCTAAGGAATTTATTTTTGTTCCTTTATGTCAATGTTTCTCACCCTTAGTAACTTTATGGTATGTGAACTTCAAATTCTAAAATTCTCCAACCAGCAAGTAAGTTGGAGTTAAAGTTGCCAATGTTGAGGAACAGTGCTTCACATGAACTGGTTTCCATTTCCTTGTATTGATAGAATGCATCATCTTTCGAAGATATTGAGAAATTGTCTTCAACATACCAGAAGACCAAACCAGTAGAAGCTGGTAAGATCCCCCCTTTCATGCTTTTTTTAATTATATAGTTGAGTTTCCTTTAACATCTTAAAAATCTCAGGGCTCTCATTATATCAGCAGAGAGCTGCTAACAAGTCTTGAAATGTCTAGCTTTTAAAGTGTGGGTGAAAAAAACAGAAGTCAAGTAGCCATCTAAGAGCTGAAGAAGCTTCTTGGATGAGAAGCAAAACACCTTCAAAGAAAAAACAGAAAGCCCAGTTGTCTCTTGGAAAAGCACCTTTGGGATAGCCATCTAATATACCCATGATGGCAAACCTATGGCCCGCGTGCCCAAAGTGACACGTGAAGCCATCACCCGGCATGCACAGCCTTGCCTGTGTGTCTTTCAGGTTTCTGGTGCGTATACATGCACAATGATCAGCTGTCCTTCGCGTGAAAACCAGCCTGCGTATGCGCGCTGGCCAGCTGATTGTTGTATGTGCATGCGCGCTAGAACCCAAAAGTTTGGCTTTTCCACAGCGTGGTCCTGACGAACATGCGCATACACATGCGACGCTTCCGTGCGACCTTTTCGGCACCAAGTTCGCCATCACTGTAATATAGCAATAGCAATAGCACTTAGACTTATATATCGCTTGATAGTGCTTTACAGCCCTCTCTAAGTGGTTTACAGAGTCAGCATATTGCCCCCAACAATCTGGGTCCTCATTTTATCACCTCAGAAGGATGGAAAGCTGAGTCAACTTTGTGCCTGGTGAGATTTGAACTGCCAAATTGCAGGCAGCAGCCAGCCAGCAGAAATATCCTGCAGTACTGTACTCTAACCACTGCACCACCACGGCTTTTGTTTTCTGCCTAGAGAGCAGGGCTATTATTTAAACTGAATGTGTGAACCTATCTTTAGTCATATATTTGAAGCTACATTTCATTTCCTAATTTAAATCAGTAAGACTAGACAATTTGTGGCCCTTTGGGGAGTATCTTTTCAGAAATACTTCCTTGCCTAAGAAAACAAAATGACCATGGGCAAAAAATCAATGGGGTGGCCAGTGACTTTGACTTCCTGTTTGGCTTCCCCCCATTGAATTTCCTTGTGAGAAGTTGGCAATGAGCATCAGAAATTCCCTCCTCTCCCCTCCCTTTCCCAGCAGGCAGGGGAGGGGAGGGAAGTGAGAGATTGGACAAGTGGCCAGGAAGCTGTCATGGAAAATGGGGATCACATCAGGGGTGAAATGCTCCCAGTTCGGACCGGATTGCCTGATCCAGTAGGATCCCCCCCCCCCCCCAATGCCCAGCTGAGCCGCACAATCATCAGAGGCTTTTTTTTTTACTTTTAAAAGCATTTTTTCTACAACCTCTTCTGACGAAAAAATGCTTTTAAAAGTTAAAAAAAAAGCCTCTGATGATCGCGCAGCTCAGCTGGGATCCTCAAAGGCTTTTCAAAGCATTTTTTTTCTGCAACCTCTTGGCCAAAGAGGTGGTAAAAAAAGTGCTTTGAAAAGTCTCTGACCATCCCAGCTGAGTTGCCTGATTGTCAGAGAGGCTTTTCAAAGCATTTTTTTTCAACCTCTTCGGCCAAAGAGGTTGTAGAAAAAATGCTTTGAAAAGTTAAAAAAAAAAAAGTTGGCTACACCCACCCAGTCACATTACACCCCACCCACCAAGCCACGCCCACAGAACCGGTAGTAACAAATTTTACATTTCACCCCTGGATCACATGACTGCAAAAGCGCAGTGGTGGTACTGAAACAGCAGTTATGAAGCAGCCACAATTTCTCCAAATTTGAGAATAATGGCTCCCAGAAGTCTGCAGAATAGCCTCTTTGAGGTACCTTTGTTGACAAAGATTCACCCTATTGAAGGTTGCAAAGTATCAAACAGACCCAAGCGCTTTAGTTTTGGCATTTCAGCTGATGCATGTTTTGTGGCAGATGTTTCTATCAGGAAGTTGAATGAGTTACTCTCCTTAACATCTTGTGATCTTTTAGAAGCACAAATAATTTATAGTCTGAGTGTACTAATTTATAGTACACTAAATATTTAGTCAGGATTTTGAGAGCAAATGATTGGGAATTGTTTCTGAAGATTTGTGAGGGGAAAAAATGGCTTATTGGATAATCGTTTTCATGTTGTGAACCATTACAGCAAATGCCAAAACGAGCAACATCAGAGCTAACTTTGAAAATCTAGCTAAGGATAAAGAACAAGAAGACAGAAGAAAGGCAGAAATTGAAAGAGCTCAAAGGATGGCGAAGGACAAGGAGGAACAAGAAGAGGCTAGGAGGACACTCGAAGTTGGTGAAATTCATACTTTTGTCTTTCTATCTCACAATCCCTTCTGCTGTTCCCATCTCCTCCTGACTTTGGTTGCACCATTGCAAGTGTAGATTCTGAGTGAGAGTAAAATCAAGATCAGTATGTATGTGTCAGCTTTCTTTAAAAGCTCCCTTACACAACTAAGTAGTAATCATTCCAAGACTCTTAAATTATGGATTGTAAAAGAGTTATGAGAATACAGGTAGTCCTTGAATTACAATCATTCGTTTAGTGACCGTTTGAAGTTACAGTGGCACACCTACAATCATTGCAGCATCCCCATAGTCAGGTGAACAAATTCAGTTGCTTGGCAACTGGCATGTATTTATGGCCTTTGCAGTCCCTCGGGGTCATGTGATCACCATTTGTAACCTTCTCAGATGGCTTCCAATAAGCAAAGTCAGTGGGGGAAACCATATTCGTTTACTGTGTTTTCCTGAAAATAAGACCCTGTCTTATATTTTTGTTGAACCCCGAAATAAGTGCTTGGCCTTATTTTTGGGGATGTCTTATTTTGGGGCACGTGGAACAAGATGGGGATCCTCTTGCTCTCTTACCTGATTTCCAGCTGTCTCCCTAACACTAACCAGAGGAAATGGCAGGGACCGGCTGTGCATGCGGTTAAATATTTTCAGGGAGGGCTTATTTTTGGGGAAACACGGTAATAACCACATGATTCACTTAACAACCGTAGAGATTCACTTAACAACTGTTGTAAAAAAGTTGTAAAATGGGACAAATCTCAACAGCTGCCTTGCTTAGCAACAAAAATGGGCTCAATTGTGGTTGTAAATGAAGGATTACCTGTAGTTGTTTTCTAAGGAGCCACACAACTTGATACCTGTTGCAGTATAAATCATATAAAATATAAAAAATTGTCACTCTATGCCAGGGGTGTCAAACTGGATTTCTTCGATGGCCGAATCAGCATTGTAGTTCTCCTCCATGGGCTGGCCGGGGGGGGGGGGGTGAAGGGGGAGACAGGACAGACGCCTCCTGCAGCACTTTGCCAGCCAAAATGCGGTGAGGTGGGCACGTACCCTGTTTTGGCTGCCAGAGGCACCACAGGCCAGTCATTTGCTATTTCCAGGCCATCCCTGTGGGCCAGATGTAAGCACCTCGTGGCCCAGATCCGGCCCACTGGCCTTGAGTTTGACACCCCTGCTCTATGCAGATGCAGGATAACCAAAAGAGCAACAGTATCTGTAGAGCCTGTGGTATCAACTGGTATCACAGACCAATGGCCAGCTTTCCAAATATGATATTCAGGATAAATTCAATCAGAGATGCTGTTTCATGTTAGATAAATTAACACTTGTTTTTGCTTGAATCTCGTGCAAATGCTATAATAGCCCTTTGTTAAATTACACTTTTATATGGAGGAGAATTTTACAGTAACATCTTGAGGAGAGGGGAGCCTTTGTGGTGCAAGCAGTAGATCTTTCAATAAATGTCTGCCTTTAACGTTGGCCTTCCTATTATGAACAAAGGCAGTTGTACTGCCTCTGTTGATAGCATGAGGCAGATCTGTAGCCTGCGGGAAAGACCTATCCCTAACACTCTATTCTAGTGCAGGGATGGACCGGCACTGGGCTGTGGCATGCCAGAAACAGGGCCATGTAAAAAAGTGAAGCTCCATCAGTAGGATGCAGGCAGCATGCGAAACCAAAGTCCCCTCCGGTCTGCGGAAAAACCTCTCTCCACGGAACTGGTCCCTTGTACCGAAAAGGTTGGGGGCCACTGCTCTAGTGGCAATTATTTATTTTACGCATTGATTATTTATTTATTTGAATCCTGCCTTTGTTATTTTTACAAATAACCCAAGGCGACAAATATATCCAGCACACCTTCCCCCTTTATCCCCACAACAACCATGTAAGAAGGACTGGGTGAGAAAGAGTGCCTGGTCCAAAGTCACCCAGCTGACTTTCATGCCTACAGCGAGACTCAAACTCACAGTCGCTGGTTTCTAACCTGGTATCTTAACCACTAGCTATTATATTAAAATTAAGTAATTGACATGGTTATTAAGTGAATCACATGGTCATTAAGCAAATCCAGCTTCCCCAATTGGCTTTGCATGTCTGCAAAGGGAAGGTGGCCAGTCACGATCACAACGCAAGATGCGCAGCTCTCGTAAATGTGAGCCAGTTGCCAAGCACCTGAATTGTAGCCTCACGGGTGTGCAGTGGTTGTAACTTCCAAGGCCATCATAATATTGAATCGTCATTTAAGGAACGGTTGTAAGTCGAGGACTTGTATGAGTTTGAAGTTTGAATTTCGGTTCCCAGCAAAGCAACACAACATCCTAATAAAAAAGAAGGAGGTACTCCATATACAATTACATGTTATGGAGTCCTCGGAGAAAGGCTGTGATGGAGGAAAAAACACATCCCTTGAAGTGATGTCCCAGTGCCTGGAGGCCGTGCGGGCCTGGATGGGGAGGAACAGGCTTCGTCTCAACCCTTCCAAGACCGAGTGGCTGTGGCTTCCGGCGTCCCGATATAACCAGCTGGTGCCATCGCTGGTTATTGGGGGTGAATCATTGGCCCCCACGGAGAGGGCTCGCAATTTGGGCGTCCTCCTGGATGCACGGCTGTCTTTAGAAGAGCACATGACGGCCGTGGCCAGGGGGGCTTTCTATCAGGTTCGCCTGATACGCCAATTGCGTCCCTTTCTGGATCGGGACTCCCTACGCACAGTCACTCAGGCACTCATCATTTCCCGCCTGGACTACTGTAATGCTCTCTACATGGGGCTCCCCTTGAGGTGCATCCGGAGGCTCCAGTTGGTCCAGAATGCGGCCGCGCGGGGGATTATGGGAGCAACGGGACGCTCCCATGTGACACCTCTCCTGCGCGAGCTGCACTGGCTTCCTGTGGTCTTCCGGGTGCGCTTCAAGGTGTTGGTGACCACCTTTAAAGCGCTCCATGGCTTAGGGTCAGGGTACTTACGAGATCACCTTCTGCCGCCAATAGCCTCCCACCGGCCAGTACGTTCGCACAGAGAGGGCCTCCTTAGGGTGCCGTCCGCCAGACAATGCCGGCTGGCGACCCCCAGAGGGAGAGCCTTTTCTGTAGCGGCACCCGCCCTGTGGAATGACCTACCCCCAGAGATACGCATGATACCTGACCTCCGGGCTTTCCGACGAGCCCTGAAAACACATTTATTTCATCTAGCCGGCCTGGCTTGACCCTATTGTTCTGGTTTTAAATTATAAATTGGTTTTAACTTGGTTGTTTTAAATTGTGGGCCAAAACTATTTAATTATTTTAAATTGTTTTTTAATTTTGTATGCTCTATTTTATTTTGGCTGTTCACCGCCCTGAGTCCAGCTGGAGAAGGGCAGTATACAAATTAAATAAATAAATAAACATGAACCATCTCATTCCAAGTGACAAAATTGAGAGGGAAAACCCTATAATGGCGTTTCATGAGCAACCTAGGCAGCTATAAGAAGCCATGATGATGTCATTGTACAAATAACATAAATTACAATTACCCTCTTCCCCTCACTCCCAACTTCATGATTATAGCCCTCAAGGTGGCATCCCTGCCTCAGTTATTCCTCCTCACCATTGTAGTCCTATCATGAAGAACTGAAAATCACTTGAATCAGTACCCAGGGTGATCATAATCATAAAGGTAGAACTTCTTGCTTATTGATTACCTTCAGTTTTAGTCTTCTGCACCATGAATGCGTATCCTCAAATAACTGTGATTAAATTGAACCATCTGCAGCCAGATGGTTTTTCATAATCTACCAAAAAAATAACTTTTTGTGCATATTGATGTATGTTTAAACTACATAATAGTTTCTGCAAATCATACCTTATTTTTTCCTTTTTTTGAAAAGGAGAAAGCCAAATCCAAGACACCGAATCCTCCTGAATCTGTAGCTGCACAACCAGAGGAAGAAAAAGTGCCATCAAATGTAATCTACGAGGTTGGTTTGGTTGTTTCAATGTCAGAGTCCTTTTTCCAAAGCGTTTTGTGTAGCATATTGATGGCATTCATTCCCTTCTTCCAGTAAAATAATAAACAAAGCAGGTAAATCCATTTTAATAGATTGCCCTGAATCGCTGTGAGTGGGAAAAGCTACAATTGTTAGATTAATTTAACTATATAAACCAATCAAACATCTATCTATATCAGGCTTGACTAGTTATACATAACAATATGGTAGAGAAGTCCATAATGTAGATGGGGGTAAAGTAGGGCGACCACCTTTCCTGAGCCCTCAGATGTGCTGCCAATCAGGTTGGGTGCTCCTGCACAAAATGCAGAAGCCATCTTTATTTATTACACTACTGCCCCCTTTTACAGACTCAAAAAGTATGTTCCGGAAAAGGAGGCATAAATACTGACTAAATAGCTGCTAGGCAGCCCAATAACATTTTCCTTCAAGCACTCTTCAGCCCAATCTTGTTTTGAATGCCTTCCTAAAGATTGAAGGCAGACCCAGAGAAGTAATGTTGGTGTTTCCCCCCCAATCCATTCACATAGGATAGGGGCTCTCAGCACATTTTACTACGTCTGAGAGACCCAGTTGGAGACCCTATACATTTCCCTAAAAGTTTCTGGTTGGGCATCTTAAGATGTGTCCAAAATGGCTAAACAGTAGTTTTTAAAGTGACAGAAGGGGAGAAACTATGGAAAGCAGCCTCTGTGTTAAATTACTTTAAATTTAATAAATGTTACATTCCAGATGAAATCTGATATAGGTTTTTTGCCCCAGCCTACTCACCACTTTTTTGGGAATAGTGCAAGGTACCCTATTCTGGGGTTTGTTGGTTAATAGATCACAGTGGATGATGTTCATAATCAAATATTTTCAAGAATGGTGAATTTCAGGGTAAAATATCACCAGAAATGTAATGGTCACTTCAGCACCAGCAACAGGGAACTTCTTGATAAATTCTTCTTGATGTCTTATAAATTTAATATAAAATAAATAAATGTCTTGTGTAATGCTTGCTTTTATTTGTGTAGGATGCTGCCTCCTTCGAATCTGGTTACAAAAGTTCCAATGCAAGTCTTCCAAATGTACATGAGCCAGAACAGGACAGCAAAGCTGAAGAATCTGACTATCAAGAAGCAGTTAGTCAGAGAGAACCAGCCTATGAATCGGGGACCGTGTACGAAGAGGCTGCAGTAGGAAATCAATATCAAGCAGGTTAAACAGCTTCTCTTTTCACTTCTGAATATCTGGGGGACTCCATGTTGGTCTAGAATGTGATTACACGGGTCTGGCCAGTATAAGGAAAACTCAGCATGCTGCCTTAAACTGCTTAGAGGTTAGGGGCAAGATAGAAACATTAAGAAGCAAAATAGGCAGAAAATGAGAAAAAATTAATTTACTGTCAAATTTTTCACTTGGTTGCAAGGCTCGATATAGATGAATCGATGCTAGTTAGCAACACAAATATTTGAAAGGAAGCCTCTTCAAGGAGCATGGAACTTAAAGAGTAAATTGTGAGGGTACAGCTTAATTAGCAGTTCCCAATGGGTGCAGTAAAAATGCCAATATTATATGGATTGTACCACTAAGGAGACCTTCATAAATGCCAGACCGTGTACAAAGTGAATGATTTGAAAATCCTGTAGTGAAACGTATTTTTGTCTTTAGATGAAACTGCTTATGAATATGAAAATGATCTTGGAATAACAGCTATAGCCCTATATGATTATCAGGCTGGTAAGTAACACAATAGTAATTTTATAGTTCTAGTTTATAACATATTTAGGCTCAGATTTCTACAGAATTCTCTATTTGTTCGGTGGACTAGAGGTTCACACTCTTCCAAATAACCTTTTCTGGATTTTCTGGAAAAAAATAATAATGATAGCAACGTCACTATTAATGGCACCAGTTGACTTTGGGATGTGCTGCTTATATCCTCCTGGGCTACTTGCTAATTGGAACCAAAACAAGGTCTATTTAATTGCTATGTTCATGTCCATTCATCATGCTTTCATTAAGAGCTGATTCTATAGAATTTTTCTGTAGGTAACCCTCAACAACTATTCATTTAGCAACCATTCAAAGTTAAAACATCGCTGGGAAAAGTGACTTGCATCCAGTCCTTGCACTTATGACTGTTGTAGCATCCCCACAAATTTGGGGATGTAGCATCCCCACAAATTTACCCAAATTTGGCAACCAGCATGTATCTATGATGATTACAGTGACTTAAGGATCATCCCAACATCATTTGTGACTTTCCCAGCCAGCTTCTGACAAGCAAAGTTGGGGGGGTGGGGGAAGAGCTACATTTGCCTAATGACTACACGATTCACTGAACTGCAGTGACTTGCTTAACAATCATGCAAAAAATGAAAAAAGTTGGGCATGATTTAACAACAGTCTTGTTTAGCAACGGAAATTCTGGTCCCAATTGTGGTCGTAGGTTGAGGATGACCTACTAGAACGAGGTACAAAGTGGGCTCTTCTAGAAGCTGCTATCTAGGTATAAAGTCTCCACCAGGCCTGATGTGTTAATTCAGAAGCTCTGCCTGTGCATTATCTGCAGATAAGGCTATTCTGAGTTAGGAGGAGGAGCAGTGGTGGGATTCAGCCAGTTCGCACCACTTCAGGAGAACCGGTTGTTAACTTTCTGAGCAGTTTGGTGAACAGGTTTTGGAAAAATTATTAGGGCAGAGAACTGGTGGTTAAATTATTTGAATCCCACCACTGAGGAGGAGCCACTGCTGAAAGTTTTGAGCAAGAGCTATTCTCACTTTTCTGGCTTGTGCGTTTTCTGCTGATCCTATCAGATAACCTGTGAATGCCAAAAGTGCTTTTTAAACTATAACCTACTTGAAAGGAGGTGGTGATAAGCTCTGACTTTCGGGTGCTAGAAAAAACCCCAGAATTTTAATATGTTTCCAGTCTGTTTCTCAGCACCTGCAATCTGTGAAACACAAATGTATATTTTGTTTGAAAACATGGTTTCCCTTTTGAGCCAAGTCTGTGGAGTCTCTTGGCGTGGGGCTACTCTGTGTCCACGAAGTAGCACCCACAGAAAGGGGCGTAGCCAGTGGCTACTCCCAAATTCCTTCCTGATAGAGGCAAGGCTTGCTCAGTAGGACTTGTTCTCCTGCCCACTATCAAATGACATACTTTTTAATTCACAAAGATCTAGGCTACTGTCTTGATCTCTTGCTAGGTTTGTTTTCTGTCTGGTGGAGATGATTTCCTTTTATTTGTGTGTTTTTCTCTGGGTTTCAATTGTTCAGCTTTAAGATGATTCTGTTCATGCCTTTGTTATTTGATGGTTCGTTCTAGGATGGGATGGGAGTTGAAACATAGGGCAAGGGTATTGAAAAACAAAATCAGCTGACCTAAACCCGAATTTCAAAGTCCTTCTCCTAAACCTTCTAACGTTTCTGTTGTTGTTTTTTTCCACAGCTGGGGACGATGAGATTTCCTTTGATCCAGATGATATCATTACCAATATTGAAATGATAGATGATGGCTGGTGGAGGGGAGTCTGCAAGGGCAGATATGGGCTTTTCCCAGCTAATTATGTTGAGCTGAGACAATAGAAACGGATGTCTACCATTTATGCCTTAATACCATGATCATTCATCTGACTTATTACACTACAAATCATGTGGGGCTTTTTTTTTTTTTTGGTGCAGGAGAAGAGATTGAAAGGATCTATTCATACTCCTTTTATATTTAAAATACTTTGCTGATGCTTTTATAAATGTTTATGGGTCCAGAAATTGCTAATATATTGTGACTCTATGTTGCCCTGCAGCCTGTTATCATACTTTTTAATGCATTTTAAAAAAGAGGTTTTCTTGATTCCTTTGCCAAATTGGTGACGGTGATTGTTCCCCTCTCTAGAGTTTTTAGTTCTCTCTGACAGTAGTACATGTTTCATTTGTACTGTACAAATTATATCCAGGTGTTCTTGTACTGAACATGGTCAGTTTTCCAGCTCCCACCTGTCGTATCTAGGTCACATTTCCACTTACTGGGAACATGGCAGGTATAGATAGAGGAAAATGCTAGCTGGCTTGCAGTTAGTAGCAAACATTCATGGGAAGTTATTCTATATTAATGCCAGAAAGGACCCAGTATAGAAGGCTATGCTTATTTTTCATTCATATTCTTGGGAAGTGCACAGTCCAGTCAAAAGCTCAATTGAACTTTTCCAGAAGTTCTGATAAGGAACTGATGCAAGCCTTATCTGGCTTTGCATCAGTTTATGCTGCTCTTTCTCTCATGCACCTAGAACACTGTGAAATTTTTGTTCTTGGAGATTTAGAAGTTTCCATTACATGCCCTCTCTAGCTCTCTCAGACTGTCACCTTGATGATCAAACAGGCAGGATATGCAGCACTAATTCCAGTTTGTATGATTTGCAAAGAGGACAATAGGATGAGATGGCTTCCTCTATAGTAAATCTGTTTTTGGCTATATTTCTCTAAAGGAATATTGCTCTTAAGAGTACGTTAAAACCTTGGAGGAAATTGCTATTTTTAAACAATGTAGACGACTCATTTTACATATTCAGCTCTGACTGCCAGTAACACTCAAGCAAACTGTAAAGATCTCTCTGTCTTTTGCCAAATGTAATCCTGAATTTCTTGCCATAACTTCTGTAAAATAAATTGAGAATTAATTATTGATTTTAACCACATAAGCATCCCTACCAAAGACAGCATACAGTATATGTGTCTTCAGTGTTTCTTGTTCGTTTCTGTTTGGGAAGAGAAATTCAGGGATAAATCGGTCAAGGAAACTAGTGAATGAAAAAAAGACCAGCAATTAAGTTCAATAAAGTATAAAAAAATATTTGTATTGAATGGTAACATGCAGTGTATCTAAGGAAATATGGAATGTAGAGAGAAGTGATCTTGGATGGGATTGGCTACTTAGACAATCTCTTTAGAAGAATGTATGTAATGTTTATTTTCTATTATCTTCCCCACCCGTTCCTTGCTTTCTCATAATTACATTGATAATAATATGTTAAGTGGGCATGGATTTTATATGCAGTTTTAGCTTATTCAGTTTGCATAGGACAGCAACTAGGATATATGATTCCTGTTTTACTTTTTTTTGTAAATTAAATATTCAAATAAACTTTTGGAACCATTTTCCCAGGATATTTTTTGTGTCTTAACTATTCTAAGCCACAAACTGAATGTATTGCCTTCTGCAGGGTGAAATGCCTTCTACCTACTTATCTTCAGTTACTGAAGCGGAGTCCCAGTGGGAAAAACATAACAAGGATATTCTTGCCCTGGTTTTTAAATTATCTGTCACCGAAAGGCGCATCTTCTTGCACCAATTATTCCAAGAGAGTAGTTGATTCAGTAGTCCTGTGCATTGGGGACAAATATAAAGTAGAAGCCAGCCCCTCTTGTAATTTGTGGAACAGTCCCAAAGAGAGAAGAGGTGGAAATGTTTGTTGGAGGACTGGTCTCTTCAAAATTCCGATGGTTTTAGTGTGTTCTGAAAATAAGAGTTTCTTGGCTAGCAGAAGGGGGAAAATTGTTCATTGAATGCAGGTAGTCCTTGTCTTACAACCACTTATTTAATGACTGTTCGGGGTTATAACAACACTGAAAAAAGTGACTTGCAACCAGTTCTCACTTATGACAGTTGCAGCATCCACACAGTCACATGATCAGACTTCGAGTGCTTTGCAAGCAGCATGTATTTATGATGGCTGCAATGTCCCAGGATCCTAGGAATGTCATTTCCAGCCTTCCTAGTGAGCTTTTGACAACCAAAATGAATGGGAGAAGCCAGATTTGCTTGACTGCATGATTTCACTTTCACTGTAGTGCTTCACTTAACAACCATAGGGCACGACTCCCATAACAATTGTCTTGCTTAGCAACATTTTGGGTTCAATTGTGTTATTACATCAAGGGCTGTAGTTGTCTATACACTAAAAAGCAAACCAGTCGAGTATGAAATAACACCCTGAATCATTGACTTGAGAATGGGCAGCTATAGAAATCGAATGAATAACTAAACAAGACCAGCCACATGGCACACCCTGCCCTACATCAAAAACATTTTGGAAGCTGTAGAACGCAGCTTCCAAGATCTGCAAGTGGGCATCACACACTGCCCAGAGACTACCATACAAGGACAAATTATGCATTGTAAAGATCACTTGGAGGTGGAAGATACTTCCAATGTAATCTACCAAATACCCTGCATGGATTGCCTCTGTGACTGTAGGACAGACGGGGAGGAAGCTAACCATCAGCTTGCAAGAACACAAGTAAGCTGTCAGAGGAGGAGATCTGAACTCTGGTAGCCTCACAGAGCAATGAACAAGGACACACATTCAATTTTGCTGCTATTAAGATTGTTGGGCGAGCAGGCACAAAAACAGCCAGGGAAGCAATTGAAGCTTGGGAAATTGCCCCCCTCATCAATCAACAGGAGTGCTGATTTACCACCAGCCTATCAAGTACTTAGAAGGCGAGGGGTGGGCACCACAAGGAAAAGACAGCTAACAATTTAAAAGCCAGCCAGCCATTAATGCAGCTCAATCAACATCTAAAAAGTCACACAACAGGCACTACAAATACCACACATAGAACAGCGCACACTCTGCTAGAGAGAGGTTGCCTGAAGATGGGCTCCAGCACAAGTCCAAAAACTCAGAAGACAAAACCTCTGGTCCTGGTGACCGCCCCAGATAGTATCCTAAATAACTAAATGCACACAAAATGGGCTTTTCTCTCTGTTCATCAATAAGCACATTCTGAAATTTCAACTGTTTGGAGCAGAGAAGTTTACATAAAACCATAGAATAGGAGATGATCCTTTTCCGTTTTAATTAGTTGTTGATTGGATGGAATTATAACCAAAGAAATCTTTTGTGTTCCTACTATAAAAAATAAAATTGCACGCCTTTTCATGTTTCAGCTTCTTTCAGTGGAGATGCCATCCAGAATATGCCATCCAGAACGTAACTGGCTGTGTTGCTTGTATTCTCTGTGGTATTGCAGGGATTTGTTCCATAATTTGAAAGTATTGTTACCTAGACTTGACGGCTCATGCGTGGAATTTAATCAGCTGTGTTATGCCTGTCACAGTTCCAGTTGGAATCAGAAGCTATTTGGAAATCAGAATTATATACTGTAAAATGCTAGTCATCTTTGAAGCCAGGTGCTGCTTCTGGGCTACTCAATGGGAATGTCTGGGACAATTTGCAACAGAAATGGTAAAAAATGAAGATCCTTGCTAGCTTTTTTTTCTCATCAAGGATTCTAAGTACATGCTTGGTTGATAATTGTAGGAAGGACGGCCACAATCTCTTGGAGTATATCCTTATTTCTAAGGGTAAACAGACACGCTAATCAGATTATTTTGTCTTTGTGTTGGCTTTCCAGAAAGAACAAAACTATTAATCCCCAAGATATACTCTAAAGAGCATACAATTCCAAAATATGGATCTTATGCCACTTAAAATTATGAAGTAAGATGAAGAAACTTAACAATTCTCCAAAACAGTTGAAGGAACTCCCTCTGGTGTTTGAGTTCTGCTACAATCGCTTGTTCATCAGGACAAATAGAATACAATCATGAACATTTCAGTACTCTGTGAAGATAAATTAGGACGTGTCTTGCTTGCAGTTTTCTGCATCAGGGTACATTGGAATAACTTTTAAAGTGCAATCAATTGAAAAAGATTTCTCTGCTGACTTGGACAAAGCCCTGCTTCAAAACACTAGTTCATTGAAATAGCCGACCTAAACCAAAACATTGCTGGCTTGCTTCATCTGACAATACCCTTTCGGATTCATGAAAAATGTTCACTTCATTAATTCCACAAAAAATAGGCCCTCCTGCAAAGCAAGGATGTGGTTTTAGGTTGAAGGTGAGGCTTGGCGTTCCCATTTGTGAATTTTCTCCCCTCCTGAACAGAACCTCACTGGTAGATTTCAGTGTTCTAGCAAAGACCCAAAGTCCTGCAAAGCTGAAATATGTGGATTTTTACATATAACTTCCAGCTATTTAATATCTCACAAGCCTGTTTTGATAAGCAAATTACAAATTAAAATATTTCTCTAGACCAGTGTTTCTCAACCTCGGGCAGGTGAAGATGTGCGGACATCAACTTACAAGAGTTTGTTTAGTGACCGTTCAAAGTTACAATGGCACTGAAAAAACTGACTTGACCGTTTTTATTTTATTTTTATTTTATTATTCGTCTTTCTATGCCACCCACTCCCTGAGGACTCTGGGCGGCTTACAACAAAGACAGTATACTAAATAGCATATTGCCCCCAACAATCTGGGTCCTCATTTTACCCACCTCGGAAGGATGGAAGGTTTTTCACACCACCATTGCAGCATCCTTATGGTCACGTGATCGAAATTCAGTTACTTGGCAACTGGTTCATATTTATGGTGGGCGCAGTGTCCCAGGGTCATGTGACCACCTTTTGTGACCACCTAACAAGCAAAGTCAATGGAGAAGCCAGATTCACTTAGCAACCGTGTTATTAACAACTGCAGTGATTCACTTAACAACTGTGGCAAGAAAGGTCATTAAAATGGGGCAAAACTCCCTTAACAAATCTCTCTCTTAACAACAGAAATTGGGTTCAATTGTGGTCGTATGTCGAGGACTGCCTGTAATTTTTAAGTCCCACCGTACATTCTACTTCCCTAACGTTATCAGGGCTGTACCATTAAATAACTTAATTAAGTACATGTTTTTAAAAAATAATAAGAAAAATAATTAAATAAAATAGAAAAAGGTTTCTCAAGAAACACAGTATCCTTAATATACATTGCATCGGAATACATTCTTCAGCTAATGCAATTAAGAGTGCATATAATTAATTAAGGCAGCATTTTTCAAAGTTGGTACCTTTAAGATGCTAGATGGGGAATTCTGGGAGTTGAAATCTACTCATTTCAAAATTACCAAATTTAAAAAACAATGATCTATGGCTTGGCACATGACAGACAAACTATTGCATTTCTATCATCAAAGTACATAAATTAGGCCATGCACACTTCAGGATGTAAATATCATTTATTAATGTGAACACCTATATATTTATTGAATTTAAAATGCTTTGATGATTCATCAAATCACTGTTTTAATACTGAAAACAAAGCTTTTTCCAAACATGAAACAATCTGGACCTTTTTCTAACGATGTTCACTGATAGAATCCGTTGATAAAAAGAACAAAGTGCTATTAACTATGATGCACTGATGCTAAATTGGCCCTTTGAATTAAAAAGTACACTTTTGTTACATCATTTCTTACAGTTCAGTTCAAAACACCTGAGAGTTACACTGAGTACTTTGGTTTGTTTTTCCTGTTATATCCGTATACAACTTAAGGCACCGCTTTTGAGAACCCTCTTGTCCTCTTGAAAGAGAAGAACTAGAAGAAACAATTTGTTTAAATCAGGTTTATTTCAGGAAAGTTATTAAATCTGAAGTGCACATAGCCCTGATGGCTTCAGAGTAGGGAAGCTGTGGATATTTGTAAAAAAAAAAATCAATGAAAGTATATCTCTAGCTATATAAAGATAACAATATCTCTCAGTGGTAAGGATAACTGAATCAAATTAAACATTAACACAAAAGAAGATATGCAGATCTCATCTGTTATTTCAGTTATTCAAATGTATTGAAAAACTACTTGGAAAGGATGTTAAACTCAAAATAAATCAAAGCTCCTCTGTTCATGGAAAGAGATACAACTAAAGGATCTCCTGACAGGATCATTTAGCACATAAACCATTTAGAGCTGGAGAAAAGATTGGATAATTGTAAAAATTAAATATGCCCTTACAGTTGGAAAGAAATTTGAAGGCTTGCATTAAACAGAACCTAAATTACCTACAAACCAGATGTGTAACTTACTTTCATTACAAAATCGTAGCAGCAAGTATAGCCTTAATAAGAACATCACTTTCACACAGATAAGTAAGCCCATCTGTCAAAAGATAATTGCAAAGAAGAGGAGCAGGAATTAGGTCCATTCAGCCTTGTATAAATATATTATGCTTGCATGCGGAGAAGCAGCTGATCAAATGGGTTTATTTTAATAGCTTTCAGGCAATGCTTTCTTTCCCAAACTAGAGACTGTGACTATCAGAGAGAGCCATCTCTGCTGGTTATACACTGGTAGTATCCATTATTATTGGTTAGGCTTATAAATGAAATACATTTTAAATGAATAAAAATTCTGGATCCAGGTCTTTTTTTCCTC
This sequence comes from Ptyas mucosa, assembly GCA_012654045.1. Taxonomy (NCBI): domain Eukaryota; kingdom Metazoa; phylum Chordata; class Lepidosauria; order Squamata; family Colubridae; genus Ptyas; species Ptyas mucosa. The sequence goes on from WNWU01000001.1 coordinate 24,724,481, forward strand.
CTTTAACCTTTTCTTTCAATCAATGTTTCACCAGTTCACTATATTAATGATCATTTGAAATGATGATAATCCTTTCAGAAGTTCAGAATCCTTCTATTGAAACTTTTTCTGATAAAACAAGAAAACAAGTCAGTTCAAGATATATAAATGTTTTCTATCATGTGCTTTATAATGCATTTCTAATTCTGGAATAGGAATTCATTCCGGATCAATTTCAGAGAGCTTTAACTCTAAATTCCATGGAAATCACAGACAAGCTTTTTTTTTAAAAAAAAGAACTTTAAACAGTTTAATGTTAAGTGGAAAGTTTGGCAACTCTTTTTAGATATAAAAAAAATTCAGACTGGATATGCTCTTTGTAATCAGAATCACAACCTTAGTGCAATATGATATTTATTTCTTACAGTAATTTTGGTTGCCATACAAGAGTAGTAAGGATTAGGGAAAGTGCAAGTTACAGGAGCTTGATTTGTTTTAATCAATTGGAAATTAGAGGAATTAAAGCACAAAAAATTACAGCAACATAGATAACGTGAACATAGTTGTTTCACAAACCATAGCAAAAACATTACTCTCTAAAAAAAGGAAAAAAAGATGTAATGAGAAAATTATCATTATTTTAGGCTCATACACAGAGTCATTGCCAGATCAACTGGATAATGCTTATTTGTAAAGGAACTCAGAAAAATCACTTTTATTAACTTAGGTACCACAAAGAGCTAGCTTCTGTGATATGTAAATTCTGTAAATCAACAGTCACATATAGTCATTTTATAATATATGAATCAAAACTAGACACCTAGGGAAAGGAGTCTGTGTAGTTATACACAATTTACATTTTGTGTGATTTTGGTATTGTATACACAAATATTACAGAAACTAAGCATGTAAATGCAATTTATTAAATTACAGTATATAAACAAAAGTTGTTCCTAAAACCTGGAATATCATAACAAGATTATTTTTAATCACTGTATTTTGCACCATCAAAGTAGCATAACATTAAAAGGGCCAATCTGCTCCTGACATTTTCAGTATTGACCAAAATGCTAGGAGATAATTCTGCATCCTTTACTATTGCTTTCTATTATAAAGCCATCAAACAATGCTAAAGACTATTTCAGCTTGCCAAAGGTGTTTTTTCTTGATATAAAGCAATTCCTTGCAGGCCCTATTACTCTAGATCATACAACATTATTTAAAAAATAAATCATTTCATTAGCTCTTTGATGTTTAAAATCTTCTCTAATAATTATATTGTACTCACTATTTAAGTGCCTGAAAAGATACATGGGCAAGAGACCCCTTTTAAGAAAGGGGGTACCATCACCAATAATTTGTTAACAAACATTATATACTAAACAGTAAAATATTATGATTAACAGCAGCTTAAAAGTAATTTCCCCCCTTTTTTTCTCTTGTATCACTTGTCCTAATGCATTTTCTGGCACATTATAGAGGTAACACCAACTGCACTCAAAGAAATAAAAAGGAGCATGGTATTATGGTTTATTTACTGATTTCTGCATTATCACCAAATGGAAGACAATGATGTCAAAATCATCTTACTTTTACACCCTTCCCCTGCCCCTGTGTTGCTATCAAATATGTGAATATTGTCCTCTAGATACAACATTGTTTCACTATTTCAAAGTTTTTGCACTGAAACTTGATTTTAATTACAAATCCATTTGGAGTATGCAAATGTTGAAAGAAATCTGAAAAGGGTCTAAGTGACAATAACTTAAAGGAGCAGTTTTGATAGCGGAAGGAGGGAGGAGTGACTATTTTTTTTTCCTTTTTAATAATTACCCAAGTATCATTGATTGTTACCATGTTTGAGGAGACACATCATCTGAAGAAGTTTTAGCAAAGATATAAAATATAACACAGCTCTGCTGGTTCAGATGCATCCAAATGATATTGATTTAAAAAGGTCAAGACTTAATACTTATTCCACAGAAATAGTAGTAAACCACAAAAGTTTTTTTTTAATTTCTAGCACTGAAGTGGCACAAAGGCTGCCCAGTAGACCAGCCACTTATATTCTTAAAATATTGTGCTTATAAACTATCTGTACAACTATTTAAACTTGCAGTAAAGAAAGGTATTGAAATTGCTGAACTTTATGTACTAATCCTAGGGCTGTTGCGGGCCCCAAATTAGACATTCAGTTATGAGAAAATAAAATTATAATTAGAGATAGGCTGGGACATATTAAGAAATGAACTGAGATGCCTTCCAATTAAATTATTAAGCAATCTCACACGTACAGGCTAAATTATTCATGACACTGTGAACCAACAACATTGTTAATGTGGATTATTTATGGTGGGAAGAGAGTAAGAGAGTATTCTAAATTTCATAGAAGCCACCAAATCTGAAAATATACATGTCTGCCAAAAGACCATGCTTTTAAAAATCCACTCAATTTTTTTCGTAAACAGTTCTGAATGTGATTTTGTCTCAACCTTCTCTTTTCTTTAATTCGCAAGCTTAAGTGGGTTCTCCTATAACACAGCAGTTTGTATGGGAAGGAAGCACAGAACAATCCTGTAGTTTAATTTTAAGCAAAACATTATTATTAGGATGAAACCCTTGATCTCCATTTTTTAGAAAAATTGTCCCTTGCATATATAATAGGTACCTACTGTTTTCATAAAACTACTTCTGTAACATGTACTGTTATTGATATTTTTATTTCATATTTCTTATAGATGCTAGGCAACATCTTCCTAATACGATAAAACAGTAAAGATTTACATCCATTTCCATAAGTAAACAGGCTTGTGCCACGCAGATTCATCAACAGCTGGTTTTCTTAAGCAGGAAAGAATAAGCAGGTCAAAGATCCAAAGACCTTGAAGGTGAAGAAACCACCTCTGTGCAGTTACTGTTGACTGCAGCTTGTGCATTGATTTGTGCAACCACATACAAAATTGCAGAAGGAAAATTCACTATTCTTTCTATCATACTAGGGGGATCACAATGGTAATAAAATCCACTATCACACATGATCACTTTGATCCAGCAAAAGTAACCTTTATGTAAAACACAGTTCTTTAAAAACTAAAACTTAACTCTTTTTGGGAAGCCAAAACGTCACTCCCCCCCTAAAATCCACACTTGCTGATGCACTTGTAAAAAGAGAAGACATCTAATCCTGATACCTGTTTCCACTTCAAAGAAAAGGTCTTGTGCAATATTGTCCAAACAACTCAATCCCATATGAGAGAAATGAAAACAGGCTTGATAAATGATCGTTATTTTGAAAATATAACCCTGAATTACTTACCCATCATCCCAGTTCATCACAAAGAAATGTGGAAAAGATCTTAATTGAACTACCATCTTTCTGTGCACAGATATCTTCAATTCCAATTTCTTACAAATATTTTTACTTTTATTTTAGGCAGCTAAGATCTCTTACATAGCTTTCACACATTATACTGCATTATAAATGAAAAAAAAAGCATGCCTAATAACTATCCGGCAATTTGGAAAGGCACTAAACATAAATGGAAAAATAAAATCTTAAAAGTCAAATAACAGAATTACACTGGATGACAAAAACTAATTTCACTTCCAAAGAAATCAACATAATAATTAGCCAAAAACATCTGACATTTTTTTAAAATTCTGGCAATGCTGTGAATGTATAGAAGTTTTTCAAAAATCAGTAAATAACATCATGAAAAAAGTGAATGTTAGCAGAAAAATTAAAGTGGCAGAACTAACCAAGAATCAGTTTAGAAAAACTGAAAGGAGAAATTGTCTGACCACAACAATGGGACTGAGTCCAACTATCATATGAAATATTAGTCATATGAAAGCTGATTGCAAAAAGAGCTGGACACAACACGTTCTAGTACATGGAGAAATAGCTGTGGGTTTTAATCAAAAAGAGGTGACACATTAATTTTTCAAGCAGAAGGGCATTTCTAATAGAAAAACCAATCCATAGATTGAAAAAGGAGCGATTAGTTGTGTGTGTACCAGCAATTAAAGTATAAACTTCTGAGATAATATCAATATGGTCGGAGCTTACAAATTTGGGTTTTTTTTTTAAGTTCACAATTATTTCCATTTTTCTCTCCTATTTGCCCCATCCATTCTTAAAATATTTGGTCCCATTAATGTGGATTGACATGGAATTGATTTTGGACATAAGTTTGCAATCTAATGGATGCTTTTTAATTTGGTGCTACTCTTGGGGAGCCAAGGCATTTGGGGTGTTTTGATACCAGCCTATCTCTATTTATAACAAAGGTTTGTGAGGCAAGACCAACCATTCTTATCTGTCCAATAGTTGTTTCAAGGCTCTTTCTATGTTCATTCTGTGACCAACCCTAGTCACTCCAAGGTCTATCAAGTCTTCCTTCTGAAGGTTTGGTAAGTGAGTGCCATCTATTTCATTATCCATAAAGGTCTCTTTATGTTCACCTAAGTTTAAACTTTCCAACCAATCTGCCACATCTGGTTTAGTCCACAGGTGGACAGGTTTAGTTGTAAAAGGCTTATTTGAGATTGGCTGTTGCAATATTGAGGGAGAAGGAGATCTGCTGCGCCCTGTATTCAAAGCAAAGAGGTCTCCGGAAGGAGGCTGGCTGGGTAGGCTATAAACATCAGAAGGAGTCGGAGAAGGAGATGCAGCTGGAACAGCAGCAGTCAGAGGAGCAGGCAGGATGTCTTTACTTATCTCTGTTGGTGAAACCACTGGGCTTGGAGCATGTCTGGCTCCTGATGTCCTATTATCATAGTCTGGGACTCTGCTCTGAAGTGTGATAGGCTGGCTAGTTCCAGGCCGAACGGTAAAAGTGATGGTTGAACTCCGAGTACCTGAGACTGTGCTCATGACCTCTGTGCTCCTGAAATAAAAATGAATGAAAAACATTTTTTAAGTCACAGAATCAATATCATGAACAACTTTTAAAAGTTTTAAAAACTAAAGGTTATTATCTTAAATATACTGTTAACATCCTCAGTTGTCTGGCCATTAAATGCTTGTCAAACAGAATCAGGCAATAGTTTGTTTAGAGCACTGGTGTCACTCGCTGCATCACGTTGCTGTCACGTGACGTTTTTCTCATTTGTGGAGCTGGGGTGGGCGTGGCTTGCACATGACGCATCTGGCCCGTGGGACACCAGTTTGACACTCCTGGTTTAGAGGCTCTTCAGAAACCGAACAATATGACAAAATCACCTAAATTAAATGATACTTTTGTGATTCTAATGTAATTTTTGTTTACTGCGCATGTGTCGTAGGAAGGAACTTGCAATATGTATAAGAGATTACAGCAAGATACAAATTAAGAAGTAATTATAAAAAATATGCCACAAGCTTTGTAAAACATACAGAATAGCAGTACATTTAAATATAGCTTGCAATATTGCAGAAAAGCATTGGCATGTTTTTAGAAAGCAAATTCTAATATTTTATACCAGTTGAACATTCTGGATATGAAGCAGAGAAAACGAGTTTGAAACCTTAAGGTAGTAAAACATATACCGTAGGTGATATGAACAAAATTCAAAAACTGCTTTGGAAGGGGTTGAGCAGAGTACTAAATCAAAAGCCTCTAATAGGGTGAATGGAACCTTTTAAAAAAAAGTGATATAATTTGAGATGACACTGAAGTGAAGGAATTTCCTAAAGACTATTTTTAAAATGTACATGGAAATGCTAGATACTTTGAACAGTAGAATTCAAATATACCTAGAAATGTTAACGTCCAAGAAAAACACCAATTAAAAGGAAAATATTATTTATAAATATTATAATAATACTGGAAAATTGTAAGATGTAATTGGCATAACCAAAGGGATCTAAAAATATGCCATTTTCTTGTGGAAGAACTAGCATCTTGTTTAATATTGAACAGAATGCTGTTACTAAAATTTAACAAAATGTGGTTCTGCTCCCCATTTAAAAGAAAAGATAACAAGACTGAATGCAAAAACGACAGTGGGATTAAGTCTCTAGGAAGGTGCTTGGCAGAATTCTGACTAAAAGGACACCAGAGGCAAAAATGAGAAAAATCTGGGAAGTTCAAGGGAGATTTATGTTGGGCTGCATATTTAATTCAGCAGTCATTGAGAAAATGTATATTTCTTGATTATGATATAAGTGAATAGGTTTGAACCATGAAATAGTTGGAAATGAACACTGATGAATGCAATGAGAACAAGAGACGATGGAAGTAAAGCTTGCATGAAAATAAGCTTAGCAAGTGATCCAACACTGACCAGGGAGCAAGTAAGGATATGTGATGTCCAACTGGTTATGTTTATAAATAAATGTAAAAGATGGCTTGTAGTGATGTGTTGCTTGTATTCTGATTATGCCATGTTATTGGTCAAAAGCCAGAATGTTTACAAATTATTATAAACAAAACTATAGCAAGAAAATATAAATAAAGACAGTCCTCACCTTGTTTAATGACTACCCAAAGTTACAATGGTGGTGTAAAAATAACTTGATAACTGGTTCTTGCGCTTATGACTATCACAGAATCCCTGTGATCACATGATCAAATTTTGGGCACTTTGCAATTGACAGTGTTTACAACCATCATAGTAGACTGTGATCATATGATCACCATTTGCTATAGGTAAATCTGAATCTTTGGTCAAATATTTAATATAGATGGAAACTGCATTTATTTTGATTTCTACAGTCACAACCACCCATCTCAACATAACTTTGGATGGTGTACATCATAAAACATAAAAATAAATTAAAAGCAATTAAAACAATTCAAAATAAATATTATGTGGTCATGGAATTAATACAATAACTGTGAGAGGGATTTTGGAATCCTAGTGGACAATCACTTAAATATGAGCCAGCAGTGTGCGACAGAAGCCAAAAAAGCCAATGTAATCCTACGTTGCATTAACAGAGGGATAGAATCAAGATCACATGAAGTGTTATTACCACTTTATAAAGCCTTAATAAAACCATACTTAGAATACTGCATCCAGTTTTGGTTACCACATTATTAAAAAGATGTTGAGACTTTGGAAAGAATGCAGAAAAGAGCAACAAAGAAGATTAGGGGGCTGGAGGCTGAAACATACAAAGAACAGTTACAGGAATTGGGTATGTCTAGTCTAGTGAAAAGAAGGACTAGGGATGATATGATAGCAGTGTTCCAATATTTGAGAGGCTGCTGTAAAGAAGAGGGAGTGAGTCAACCTATTATCCAAAGAAGGCAAGACAAGAAACAATGGATGGAAAATAATCAAGGAGAGAAGCAACATAGAACTTAGGAGAAATTTCCTAACAGTGAGGATTGTTAACCAGTGGAACAGCTTGCCTTCAGAAATTGTGGGTGCTTCATCACTTGAGGCTTTTAAGAAGACAGCCACTTGTCTGGAATGGTATAAGTTCTCCTACTTGAGCAGGAAGTTGGACTAGAATTCACCCAACATCCTTTCTACTCTGTTATTCTGCTACCTACCCAGATAACTAAAAATTTTAAACCATAGAGATTTCTGAGTAGCTCATGAGCCTTATAATCATTAGAGTGAAATGCTGAGTAAATAGAATCTCAACAGTAACACAAAAGCAGCATCTGAGTAGTTATATTCATTTGCTATAATTTGTTCCTCTGAGATGAGACATTTTTGTCAGCTGCAATAATATCTCATATTAATTAAATGGGTTCATTAACATAGATTCTGACAGATTTTACTGTTATTTTTCTCAAGTGCAAAAAGCAGATTTGTAAATAGGGAAGGATGTAAACGAGAAGCCATCTTCAGTATCAGGCAAATGCATACATTAGAATAGACTAGAAGGAAGTATAGAGTTGAAAGGGACCTTGGAGGTCTTCTGGTTCAACCCTCTGCTCAGGCAGGAAACCCCATGCCATTTCAGACAAATGGTTGTTCAATCTCTTCTTTAAAACTTCCAGTGTTGGAGCACCCACAAGTTCTGGAGTCAAGTTGTTCCACTGATGAATTTTTCTAACTGTTCTAGTAACTAGTTCTAGTTTCTTCTTTCCACTATGTGATACAATTTTTTTAAAGGGTTGCTGGACTTTCTTCTAATAAAGTCTTTTAAGAGCCCTGGTGGTGCAGTGGCTAGAATACAGTACTGCAGGCTGCTTCTGCTGACTGCCGGCTGCCTGCAATTTGGCAGTTTGAATCTCACCAGGTTCAAGGTTGACTCAGCCTTCCATCCTTCTGAGGTCAGTAAAACGAGGAGCCAGATTGTTTGGGGCAATAGGCTGAGTCTGTATACTGCTTAGGGAGGGCTGTAAAACACTAAGAAGCGGTATATAAGTCTAAGTGCTATTGCTATTACTACAGCTGCAGCAGCAAATGAACACAGCCACAAGGATCAGGCAAATAATTCCATGGGCATATAGCCAGTTCGCATATTAAGGAAACTGTTCCTCTCAAACGTTCAGTGATGCTGCTTGGAAGTCTTTGCAAGTCTTCTCTGATCCAGCCACACCAAGCCATGAAGGAATGCCACCCTTGTTGCCTCAAACATTGGATCAATTTAAAAGCAAATTCCATCTAAATTCTCAGGTGAAACTTCCATGAAATGCAATGAAAGATGTGAAAACCTGTGAACTTTATTCTAAATCACCCTATTTGAGATGAGATGATCAAGGAAGACAAAAACAGCGAGAACAGGATTACGAGACAGCAGATGGCATACTAAGTGCAATCAGTTTCACTTAAATTGAGTGAAGATTTCACTTAAAATCTTTTTCCAGGCAAACGATTTTATTTAAAACAATGGAATTACCTTCTGAGAAGACTACAGCTGCAGTCCTCTGCAAAATAAGTTCCAGTGAATCGCAGTGACGCTCACTAACAGTCTATGGGATTCTCTAGCAATGAGTTCCGCCTACCGTATAAAATGCAGACTTGTTCTAAATTTCATTTATTTCAGTTATATTAACAATATGTACTGGAGGCAAATTCCTTGTGTGTTGAATAAGTTCAATTAGGCCAAATAAAGTTCAATTCAATTCAATATAGTTATACAATCTGCATCTGCACTAAGGTAGAGTAGCAGTCACTACACCAATATAATATCGGTTATGATTATTACATCAATAATAACAGATTCAGCATCAGGGTTTTCACAGATAATTCCAGTGAACTTTTTGACTTCAGCACTGTGCCTTCTCCTTGGTGCTGTAAGATGGGATACCAATTGCTCCAAAATCTATGGCTAGATCTGCTTTCTAATTCTTCACATTACTCTTAGTGTAGTTACACTATCTCACACCCTAAATGTCTCCTGGGAGAAGTAAACACATGCCACCTATAGCCACTCACATTCTACAACTAGAAAAAATACAGAAACTGTGCCCAGGTGGTTCTAGCCAACACCTTTAATTAGCAGGAAAGTGAGCAGAAGATCTGCTTGTCATGGTCAACCCTGGGTACTTATCACTTGTCACTTAGACTTATATTTATTTATTCATTATTGCGATTTATATGCCGCCTTTCTCCCTGAGGACTCAAGGCGGTTTACAAAATGACAGTTTCCAATACAAATCACAATGAATTAAAGATTAAAATCAAAGACCCAATTAAAACAGTTTAAAATTATAACAGTGTACCCCCAACAGATCAGTTGAGTTGACGGAAGAGCCAAGTCTTCAGCTCGTGACGGAAGAAAAAAAGGTCGGGGGCTGTCCTGAGCTCGGTGGGCAGTCTAGTCCAGAGGACCGGGGCTCTCCTCCTGGGGGCCGTCAGCCGACATTGTTTGGCCGACGGCACCCTGAGGAGGCCCACTCTGTGAGAGTTCACAGGACGATGGGAGAGTGGCTGGAGATGGTCCTGCAAGTACCCCGGGCCTAAGTCATGAAGGGCTTTATAGGTAAGCACCAGCACCTTGAACTGAATCCGGAATGCCCCCGGGGGCCAGTGCAGCTCACGCAGGAGGGGTGTTACACGGGAGTATCTAGACACCCCCGTAACTACCCGCGCGGCTGCATTCTGGACTAGCTGGAGCCTCCAGACGCATCCCAAGGGCAGCCCCATGTAGAGGGTGTTACAGTAGTCCAACCTAGAGGTAATGAGGGCGTGAGTGACCGTGGCGAGGGCATCCGGGTCTAGGAAAGGGCGCAACTGGCGCACAAGATGCACCTGTTTAGGTTTAGGTTTATTTGATTTGTATACCGCCCTATCTCCCGAGGGACTCAGGTCAGTGAACAGCCATATAGTAAAACAATATGCATACAAAATTTAAAACAATTAAAATCTGATTAAACCTGTGTGAAGGCCCCCCTGGTTATGGCCGTCAGGTGGTCGTCCAAGGACAGCTGAGAATCCAGGAGGACACCCAAGTTGCGGACCCTATCGGAGGGAGCAAGAGTCTCTCCCCCAATCACTAACGATGGAACCTCTAGATCCCAGGATGCCGGCATCCACAGCCACTCAGTCTTGGAAGGGTTGAGTCTAAGTCTGTTCCTCCCCATATACTGCTTCACAGTGCTTTACAGGCCTCTCCAAGTGGTTTACAGAGTCAGCATAATGCCCCCAACAATGTGGGTCCTCATTTTACCGATCTCAGAAGGATAGAAAGCTGAGTCAACCTTGAGCCATGAGGATCGAATTGCCAAACTGCTGGCAGCCGGCAGTCAGCAGAATTAGCCTGCAGTACTGCATACTAACCACTGCGCCACCAGACTCTTAATATTAAATATTCCTAGCTACTTGCCTTTTAAGTTTTAAACGTCAAGGGAAATTTTACTTATAAAATGGGCTTTATTTATTTAACAAATTTATATGGCCACCCAACTCACACACAGGCGAGTGTGAGTAATTAAGAATACCGGTAGCAACTGATACTCATGGTCTTTCAGAGATCATGAGTATACTCAGATAGCATATTAAACATGCTATATATTAACTGCTATTTATCTTTTCATGCAAATTACTTTTCTAGTGGACATACTAGCTAGGAATTTGAGAACCTGTAATCTCAATATATCTGTCATGTACCAGTTTGGGAAGAGCTCTCTTCCCATTAACTTCATGGCCTTCAGTTCTCTGTTTACAATCACTTTGGTCTTTTGTCATCCTTAAACAGTTAATTTCCTTTCTGCTAATCTGTACATCCCTCCTATTCCTTTGATTCAAATTGCTTTAATTTCTCCAGTGCTATATATACAGCATGTATCTCTCACTCAATATTTCTCAAAACCCATTTTCACCACAGGATCCTATTATTTACATAGAAAACTACATGTCAAAAACTCCATTAATGGCATTGGGTTGCTTTCAGCAAAGGCATTTATAAAAATAACATTAAAATGTAACAGAGATGAAACCGAAATGTTAAAACAGGAATATAAAAAGGAAAGATATGAGTTTGAGTTCCTTTCTAAACTGTAATGAACCACTAGGCTTGGTTCAACCCTAGTGATATGCATTTCACAAAGTGAGCCCTATGCCATTTTAACAGCTTGCTCAGTTAATGGTTGACATCAAATATAACTGAGGCAGGATAGTTAAAATAGTGTCCTATCACTGGTCAAAGAATGCAGTGAAGATAGAAGACTGGGCAATCTTCTACTTGTAAGATTATTTATTTATTCATTTTTATTTATTTATTTGTCAAGGAAACAAGTAACAGTATAGACATAGACATGGACACATGAAAAAAAATTGGCACAAATAAAAGGATACGAACAGGCAAAACCTAGCCATAAATACATAGAATGATTACATAGGACAGGGATGGTAGGCACGCTGGTGCGCTTATGCACGCCCCCTTAGGAACCTCTTAAGAAACGTGAAAGGTCCACGGTAGACAGTTTAAGGTAAAAGGTATGGCGATTAGCGAGACGAACAACAGGATCAGGTAGAGTATTCCCGACATTTACTACTCTATTGCAGAAGTCATATTTCCTACAATCAAGATTAGAGCGAATTACATTGAGTTTGAATCTATTGATAGCCCTTGTGTTATTATGGTTGAAATTAAAATACTCATTTACAGGTAGGACTTTTTGGTAAATAAACTTATGAACTAAACATAGGTTGGAATGTAGACGGCGTAGTTCGAGGCTATCCAGACCTAAAATTTCAAGCCTGGTGGTATAGAGAATTTTATTTCAAGCAGAAGATTTGAGTACTCTTCTAGTAAAATATCTCTGGACCCTCTCTAATTATTGATGTCTGAAATACTGTGAGTATTCCAGGCAGGTGAACAGTATTCAAGTATAGGTCTTATAAATAATTATAGACTATTTAGTTAATTATTTGTTAGACATGTGGCTGCTAAAGTGGAAAGAGTTACTAGAATACAAGTAATATAAAAATATGTTTTGAGAAAATATATTTCAAAATGTTTCAGCCCTGGCAGCAGATTAAACACTGTTTTATCTTGGGATAAGACTGTGCCAGGGCTCTTTCCTCCAGGTAAGCCATTAATCAGGTAAGTATTAAAGAACTGTCCTTGCCACCAAAGTTTTAGCGACTGTCCAGCATCAGCACTGGATTGCTATACTCCACCAGGGTGCAAATCTGTTCCTAAAAGTAGATTGTCATCCCATTCATATGTTTTGAACAACTTTTTATTTGTCTGTGAATCAGATAGCTATATCTGAAGATTTTATCCAGTTTTAGGTATTTCATTAGCTTGCTCCAGATAGATATAAATTTTGTACATAAAAAGCATTTCAAGCTTATCTATTAGAGTTTAGTTTGGTAGATATATATGACTCAAATTCTTTGCAGCAAACTCATATTTTCCCCCCAACATCATGCCATATTTCTCCCTGACTTGATTATTTTTAGTATATCAATATTCAGTTGAAGGGATAGATAAAAGCTGAATTAGCTCTACTGCAATAATTGTTCATGTGGTAGAAATTTTGTCAATTACTAGAAGAAAAAGTAACTGTAATTATTCAAGATGGCATTTAGATACATCATTATTAAAATAACCATTTTTATAAAATAGATGAACAGAAACATTAAGACACTTATCAGTACATATAAAACAACCTACACAATAATTACACAGTGCTTTATGTCAGTTAAACAGGAGCCCAAATCCCTTTCTATACTTAGTACTGAATGTATACTAAACTGCATAAAGCAGAGAATTCAGAATGAGTAGAAGGATCTAGTAAATTATTGGCTTTTTCATTGAAAAAGCAAAATATGTTATTTCCATTATCAAGGATGTTCGGGATAAAGTATTATGATTATGATTTAATAAATCATCAATATTTTGACTTTTTTAACATTACACTTCATATACTAGCAACTAAGAAATTATTATTTTTATACAATATTTCCCAATGTGGCTTAAACATATGAATGTGAACTTGAAATTCAAATCCAAAATTGGAATATAAATATATGCAAATATAAAGAAAGAAGAATTTACAAGGCATGGGATTAGGAAAAAATGTTTTATGATGGAAAGATAATGCCACCCTGAATTTACAATCCTGAATTAATGATGTGTATCAAGCTGGGCATCAAAGTAATATTATTTCATGTGGTCAAAATGTAATGCTGTGTTTAAACACCACATTGCTTTCTATGCATTATAGACATTTTCTTCTCTCTTTTTAACCATTTTTATTCTTTTAAAGTCTTCTTTCTTTCCTTAAAGCAAGAAAAGTGTTTTAAAAAACTTACCCGATTACAGCACAAGTATGTAAATTAGAAGGTATTATAGCTACCTTTGGACCAATTAAGACTTTCTATCATAGTAAAACACAACTCAAGTTTTCTAAAACATATTAAATCTTATTTTTCTGTTTCAGAGCAGTGGTTTTTTAAAAAATTTAGGATGTAACTGAGTAATTGTAGATCGTAGGTTAAATCTGTCACAAACTGCAGACTATGTTACATAAATATACTCTATATCACAGGAAGCATTGTAGAAGAATGCATCTCAACACTATATTGAAAAATACAGTGAAGTATAGCTAGAACTGGGGCCATTAAAAAGTGTGATCTCCACCCTACTTAGTAAAGGAACTCTGGTAAAAATTCAGTAATTGTGCTTCTAGGGCAAGGGTCTGCAACCTTAAACACTGAAAGAGCCATTTGGACCCGTTTCCCACAGAAAAGAAAGCACCAGGAGCCAATAATTTAACAACTGGTGTGACTGGGTGGGCATGGCCAACTCAACATCACTCATTCACACCCAGTCACATGACACCCCTCCCCCCGTCACGCCTACCCAGTCATTAGGACAGAGAACTGGTTGTTAAATTATTTGCCATGTCTGGCCCAGCCTCACCCCTCCCCTCCCAGCCACCTCTTGCCACACCTGGCCTCAGGTATGTTGTTCACCTCTCTCTCTCTCTCTCTCTCTCTCTGTGTGTCTTTCTCTGGCTGCTTGACAGACTGCAGCAGGAAACAGTGGGTGACTACTTCTGACCTTTGTTGGTGCTGGATGTGCCTTAGTCTCTCAGGGAGACATGTGACCTGTTCTCTGCCCCAAGACACTGGCCTGTCCTGCGCTGTGGCCGCGGCCGCTGCTGTTGCCAGGGGCGAGTGGGGCAGGATCATATTATGCCTCCATCTCGTAATGGGCTCCAGGAGGAGGAGGGGACCCCATCTCACCCATTGTGAAGCCTGCTAAATTTTAATGTGCTGCGCAAGGTGCTACAAAACAGCAAGCAGGCCATGGAAGCGGCATCAGCAATGGCATTGGGCGCTTCTCTCCAACAGCGGGATGAAACAAGGGAGCTGCAGAAGAGGGTTAAAAGAGCCACATGCAGCTCCAGAGCCGCGGGTTGCTGACCCTGTTCTAGGGTTACCGTTAGGGTTAAGGTTAGGGTTAGGCTCCGTTTAGGGTATTTCCATAAGATGTGCAGGAAACTGGAGAAGTATTTGTGACACTTCTCTGCAAATACAGTAAATCAGTCTGGGATACAGAATTTTTGTTTTCATATATTAATGTGATATTCCTGTGTCTTGGATTATACTTTCTCTGAGTAAGTTTTGATGCTAGTCATCAACAAATGAATGGGCCTCTCCAAAGTCTCTAGAAATTTTGTAACTTCAATAAGCTTCAATCAGCTTTGCTATCCAAAAGTTATCCATAAAATAAATTGTTCAGAAATAGAGCTGATTCTGATCTGTCTGACAAGTTCCAACTAGCAAATGTTTACCTTCTTAACAATAATAGGCCAGTCTATAAAAGCCTCAGTCAGAAACATAGCTAGTCCTATCCAAACAGTTCAATCCAACTAATTCAACTCGCTTAATATATATTCAAGTCTCTGAACTATTGTATAAATTAAAACAACTGAACTGGTTAAACTTATACAATGCCTTAAAGAACTAAGCAAACAAGCAAAGGAGCGGTGGATCATTTTTGCAAGTATGTATTCATAGATAGTTACACCTATAAAATAAACATTTCACAGCTCTAAATACATACCTGGTATTTCAAACAATTTAATTTCTAGTGGGTAGTAGCATAGCTAAAATATAAATGTTCTTTATATGGATAAAACAGCCCCAGGTATGATTAGAAAACATTTCTGTATGCTCACGTGGGGTTATAATTTCTTTCCCCATTATCTTTTACATCACTCCATGCTATTCCAAAAAGCACTTAGATTTTCAGGATCAGGTTCTGGATTGTAGTATGAATCAGAAAAACTTTGATTTATGTATAGAATTAAACCTTAGGATCTCAGCCTCTACTTACATATTTTATATCTCTAGATGTATTTACAGTGCATTCAGAAAGTATTCAGACCCTCTTCACTTTTGTCAATTTTGTTATGCTGCAGCCTGATTCTACAGTTGTAGAATCTCATTAATCTACACTCGGTACCCCATAATGACAAAATGAAAACGGAATGTTAGAAATGTCTGTAAATTTATTAAAAAGAAAAAACTGAAATATCACATTGGCATAAATATTCAGACCTTTTGCAACAACACTTGAAATTTAGCTCAGATGCCTCCCATTTCTCTTGATCATTGCTGATATGTTTCTACACCTTGACTGGATTCAACCTGTGGTAAATTAAATTGATTGGACATGATTTGAAAAGGCACACGCCTCTCTATAGAAGGCCTCACAGCTGACAATCCATACTGTAGCAGAGCAAAAGCCGTGAGGTCAAAGCTTGTCACGTCATATCCCAAAAGACTTGAGGCTCTAATTCATGTCAAACTCACAGCATCACGTTGCTGTCACGTGACGTATTGCGACGTTTTTCCCCTACACGGAGCTGGGGTGGCCGTGGCCTGCATGAGACACACCGGGCCTGTGGGCCGCCAGTTTGACACCCCTGCTTTAATTGCTGCCAAAGGTGCTTTAACAAAGTACTGAGTGAAGGGTTGGAAGCCAATGCGATATTTCAGGTTTTTTTCTTTTTAATATTTACAAGACATTTCTAAAATTCCATTTTTACTTTGTCACTATGAGGTACTGAGTGTAGATTAATGAGGGAAAAATGAATTTCAAGAACTGTAGAATCAGGCTGTAGCATAGCAAAATTGAAGTGAAAGGGGTCTGAATACTTTCTGAATGCACTGTATCTACATTCATAAGGGGAAAGGATAGCTTATCATGCCTTTAACTTTTCAATAGATAGGAATGGAAAAAGAGTACATATTGGAATTACTATATTTAAATACGATTTAGCACAATTGATGTCTCAGTGTGCAGTAAAAACAAGGTAAGTTCAAACTGGTAAGCAATAGAATTTTTTTTAAAACTTGGGGGTTGCATTTACCTTGTACTGAGACTGGCAACTTTTGTCCCTGGAGGGGACTCCAATCCTTCTCCTGGCTTTGAGGATTTTTCTCTGTTCATTTGCTGCAGTATTGAGTTCAGTTCACTAATAACATTTGCCTTTGGGCCTGAGAGAGCTGGGCTTTTAATTTCTGTGACATCGCCCCAGAGCTTAGAGGTCCTTTGCTGTACAACTGTAGCCATACTGGGCTGTGCGCTGATTGGAGGAGGAGGCGGGGCTGGAGGAGGAATAACAAAACTATCCACAGTTTCTTCAATGAGCGTGTCTTTATAAAGTGCATTGCTTTTGTGGATTATGGGCTTCATTTTTGGCTTAGGAGGTACTGGGGGTTTGTCCACCAGAAATGTTTGCCCATCTGCATAGACTGTACAAGTATCCAAGTTCTCACCACCTTCAGAGGACAAGGTGGAGATGCTGGACACAGTTGAGATAGTGCTGGTTGTCTCTAGTTGATGGTCACTACTACTTCGACTGTCCACCTCTTCAATCCCAGAGTCAGGGACATTATCAAAGTTTTCAGGGGGTGGCAAAAACGAGGGAGGCAAACAGTTTGAAAGACCCCCTGATTTCTTACCATCTAATGAATCTGAGGGCTGGATAGGGTTAAATGAAGCTGGCGGAGTTCCGTTTTTTCTCTGTTTGACCAAGTCTGTTAGGGCCGAGACAGAGGCTGGGACTGAGTTGTCATCGGGAATATCAAAACTGTTAGCAAACTCTAAAGGAGGGGGTAATGGCTCAGTAAAGATAAAGTCTTCATCAAGATCAACTGAAGCTAAAGGGGGAGGAGGAATACGAAATGGCAAAATGATCGGATCATCGATGGAGCTAACAGCTACAATTGTTTTGCAGGATGGGGACGGTGGCGGAAGCAGGCCAGGGTCATCCAATCCACTTTCTTCTGCTTCTGTCTCTTCCTGCATCTCCAACAGAGGCTTTTCAACATTCACCTCCACCTCAGCACTTTTCTCTTCTTTTTCAGGGTTATCGCTGGCTTGTGCTGTGTCCACCGTATGAACCATGAGGAGACCGGCTGACTTTTGTTGCGAGGTATCCACAATATTTATTAGCATGTTCTTTTTCTCTTCAGACCTCCTTTCTTTTGCTGCATCCGTCTCATATTTATTCTCCGTCTCCTGGCGCCTTAGTGGGCCACGGGTATTTTGCCTAGCAATGGTAGCTGTTGCTGGGAATGGAGCTTCAGCGCTGGGCTTCATCTTTGTATCGATGTAAAGGGGTTTGTTAAGATCTGCTTTGCTGGAGTCTCCTTTCCCTGGAATTGGCTGGCTTTGCTCTTTCATGGCTCTGTCCCTGGCAGAGAGGGCAAGGGCTAAAGGGGAATTGGGGTCCAATATTTTCCCTGTCAGGGGATGAACATAATTATCTAAACCAGTATTTGGGGTTGCCAATGCACTGTTTTCAGAACTCGTTGTGGTTTGGACTGAAGAGTTTGGTGTCCTTGCGTCGTTTTGGTTATTTGATTCACTGCCATTGAAAATATTTTCAGTCTCTCTAGGTGCTGGGATAGGAGATGGTGATACAAGCTGCCTGAAGCCCTCTTCGTTATCAAAGAGCCCCTCATCGCTGAACTTAGACTGTCTCATACGTGGAGTTGGAGGGGTTAATCCAACATCCTCATCTCCCAAATCTGTGGAAAGGAAAGCTGGAGAATTGCGTCTGGCTTCTAATCTTTTCTCCCTATCCCTCACTGCTCCAGCAATGGCAGCTGCAAAGGGGCTACTGACCGTCAAGTTGTCTTCGGGTCGCAGCTGTCCTGGTTGCTCTGAAGACTGGGGGTCGATTTCCATGCTGCTTCCTTGACTGCTTTTCCCACTGCTGCTGGTAGATGGCTCTTTCACAATGATGGTTGGAATAGGAATGGAGCAAGTTTTTTCTGGACTGTCCTCAACATTAGACTGTTTCACTAACATTCCCTTCCGTCGGGCTGGTTTGGCTGGAACGTACATCACTTTGCTGGCTAATTTTCCAACTTCCGAGTAAGGATTCTCTGGCATCTGACCTCTCTTGTTTCTGAAGTTGGCCTGAGTTGCGGCATTTCTGCTGTATAAGTCCTCAGAATCTAGAGAATAACGGTCCATTTCTCTCCGGTAATATATGCCTTTGTCTCTGATCACAGTCCCCATGTTTTCAGACCTACCTAAAACAGCTATCTTTGAACCTGGATTCTGATTAAAAGCAGGCTTAATTGTGCCATACATTCTAGATACTGGAGATTTGGGAGAGTTGTAAAGAGAAGGAGAAGGAGGTGGTGGTGATGGAGGTAAAGACTGTGGTGGAGGGGGAATATCTTCTGAAGTATCTGGCATTGATAAACTTCTAGTAAATTTGAGCATGGGAGGAGCCAAAAATTGCCGCTCTTCTTCTGTTACCCCTTTAAAAAAAGATATAATGTTTAAATTGTCATTTCTTTTCAATCCAACATAATCACATATAAAATAAATGTAGTATTATTTGTACTGTGCACCCTACAGTTTTATAATACGTCTATTGTAGTATTTCCCTGTACTAGAACTTGATTCAGGGACTTTTCATTTATCTTTTGTGTACTGAACCTTGTAAATTCCTGCAGACAATTGTTCTTTTCCTAAAGCATGCATAAAAAGAGATCATGCAAAATTAAAAAGAAAATTAAGCACTTAAAAAAACATGTCTTTATGCACTGTGGCCATTAAGGAACAGGTTGCTATGCATGAAAGAAAATAAAACAATTCATAATGCATGACAAAAAGCATAATTTAGAGGAACTGTGAAATGTTTATCCAAATGTTATAAGGACCGATGCATTAAGGCTGCTAAATGTTGAATGAGATTCTAAATTTCATGCTGGAAACTTAGAAGTTAAGTATTAATCAGAAAAAGAGGTTGCATAGAATGTTGAATAACATTTTCCAGCAGAACACCAAAAACTACTTCTTTCATTGTATTAACTAAAGTTGTAATCATCATAATCCCTTATGACATTTTTAAAAAATATTAGTTCCAGCTAATAATCAGTCAGGATTAAAGACAAACATAATAATAAACTGATATTCTCATGTAATAGCAATTTATTATTTAAAAAGTTAGTATTCCTTACTGATGTGCATATAGTATCTTACCTATTGATTTTTGTCTTCTTACTGTACCTCGTGGCACACCCAGAAATGGGCCCTGAGGACTTCCGGGTACTGTTGGTGGCATCACAGCAATCCCTTGTCTTTCATACATGGACTAGAAAAAAAAATAATGTTAAAAGATTTAACATACAATATTTAAGTTGTGCTTTGACATTTAGCATTTATTTTACATAAAACCATCTATATTTCTTCTGTGCTTTGCTTTGTTGAGTCCATCTTCTCCCCATCTTGCTGACCTATAACAGGAGTGAGTAGCTGAATTTTCCCCAAAGGCTAGATTGTCTCCATGATATTCTTTAGTTGCTGAATGAGGTCATGGACAAAGAGTCAGAGAGAAAAAGCCCATCATGTGCAAAGCCTTGCTACTTAGGCCCCAAAAGTTTCATCCTTCTGGAATGTTCTACCCTCGAATAAACCTTTACGGTGCATGGAAGGAAAAAAATAAACAATAATTTCTTTCAATCTATGTATGAAGAATCAAATCACTTTTTTTTTTAAATTCAGAAAGAAGTGAGGAACAAATTATCTCCGATTCTTCTTTCATAGTGAAAAAGCACTCTGTGTAAAGAGGCAATAATCTTTAGATGTCTGAAGAAGGAAAAGCTACTTGAACTATGAAAAGTTTTATCTAGCAAGTCCCATTTTTCAGGAGAGCAGTTAAGGAAAAAGTCATTGCTCTATTGTCAACTTAATGAGAACCTTCAATGCTTTGTCTTCTAAAAAGATGCAGAAATTAGGCTAGAACACAGGAAAGTCTTTATAGATGTTTAGCCTGCTATATGTTAACCTGGTAAACTGTCTTGTCATCTGTCCACATGAGGTTAACCGAGTACTGAAATGTGTGAGTCATTAATTGCCATAAGAGCTTGGTGCTTTTTAAGCAATTTGAAAAATCTGAGCCATGGTCTCTTTGTTTCTTGCTTTTAGCACTTTGCTACCACTTGTAGCAGGAAGACATCTAGAAGAAATTCATTCCCTATGAGAGGACGAAGAGAAAAAGCGGTACAGGATGCAATCTTGTATCTCACCCCCTTAGGTGTTTATCATTCTCTCCCTTTTGCAAAGCATTTCACATTCTGTTCAGCTAGCAGAAGCAGAATAACAGAGTTGGAAGGGACCTTGGAGGTCTTCTAGTCCAGCCTCCTGCTCAAGCAGGAAAGCCTATATCATTTCAGACAAATGGCTGTCCACTCTCTTCTTAAAAAACTCCAGTGCTGGAGCACCCACAACCTCTGGAGGCAACTCATTCCACTCATTAAATTATTTGCCAAATAATTGCCAAATCCCAAACTTTAATACCATCTGAAGATTAGGATGGATTCCAGTTTAATTAGATTAGATTCAGAAGCAGGATTTTAATGCTTATTTGTTTTCTACTATGTTGAAAGCGAAAGACTTCTCGCTGATTCTGAATAGCTTTCCATATTTGAATGAGAAATTTCCAGGGGAATTTAAAATTCATATATACTCATATTCTAGTATTGCACAAGAGAATCTACTTAGGCACGGTTACAAATAGTAGAAGAACAGCAAGTGCAGAAAGAATTGGGCACTGTTCTCCTGAACTTTCTCTATATCTTTTTGGCTAGCCCTATAATCGTTGTCATACAGCAATATTTTGCTGATAATACCTACAGATATCTTCGGGAACAACACTACAAACAACACAGCCATACTGTAGTATCCTACCAATATTAGTATTGTTGAATCCGCACACATTTTCGGTTTGAAGTGCAACATGTCTCATCAATGCTGCATAGAAGTCATGAGGGAAATACATTTCATCGGTTTCTGACAGGGCAGTTTTATTCTGTGTCCCGAGAACAGTTGACTTTTGGGGTTTTAATTTTGAAGGTTTGTGGCTGTCCTCTTGTCCAGACACAAAGCTCTTTTTTTTCCTTAAAGGCAATGTATCTGATATAATACATGTGAAGAAAGTGCAAAATACTCTGGAGAGGAATAAAAGATAGGCCATAAGTACTTGTACACACAAGCCAATCAAAGGACCACACTGTGGCTAATAGCAAGTATTGCGTCATAAAAAAAAATGACAGTTTCAAAATAAATAGAAATAGTAGTAGAAGAAGAGGAGAAGGAAGAGGAAGATTGAGAGGGAGATATGAATCACATTAAACATCAGCAAGCTATTCAAATAAAAATAGGGCGCTACCAGAAGTGACTTCAAAATTACTCAAGAAATCAAAGTGAACCTCCTACCCATCTGCTAATGGAATGTTTCTATTCTCTTTGGTTCCTGTTGCTGTGATAGCCAAGGCTTAGTGGTAAAACTGAAGCCAAACAATTCTGTGGAAACTCAAGTTCATCATAATTATATTATAAAAGCCATTCCTAAAGGAAGTTATCATACTAATTATTACTGTGATCCAAGATACTGACAAGTGATAATTAGATGGGATTACCAAAAATAGCAACTTCTATTTTCCTCATGCCAAATCTAAATGCTCTTTTGCTTTATTAATCTATTCCTCTCTAAATGCACTTTGAATCTACATATTTATACTAAAAGCTGCAAAGAGAATTCAGGTAATTCTCTGTGGCTTTTTCTAGAAGCCAAATCCTGCCACAATAGTCAGATTAAACATCACATTTAGTAATAGACTTCTACCCACTTAGTATTTATTAAAATGTAGGAATCTACGATGGACCCAGAATCCTTGAACTTAACTTTAAGGAAGGAGAATGGACATAACTGAATGCTATCCATTATAAGAGTTTAGATTTAATTCTCAACAGCAACACAAAACTTTTGTACATGCTGATGTTGTAAACTTGAAGTGGTCTGACAATCTTGCATCAGCTCTTGGCCCCAAAAATTATTTCATTACAGCCTGACACTGAGTGCATTATGGAACTCATACTTTCTAGTCACCCCCAGTTCACATGGATAATTAATCTTTTTGGCAGCATACATAAGTAGAAATGTATTGCAAAATAAATCATAATCACATGTCCAAATATGCTTTTTAATCCAGCTTTCCCAACAAAAGTGTTGGGGAAAAATGAAGACATTTTTACAAATATACTTTTCTAAAGAAAGTATATATTTTTCTGATCTGTTCTGAAAAAAGACATTGTGTAGGATAAATACACATTAATGACCTTTTAGTGGCCTCATTAATGACTTCATAATTAAAACAATGCTTTATACTCACAAATAAACTGTAATCGGTATCAACTACTTAGTAAATTGCTTTATACCAAGTCAGAATATGAATCCATCAAATTCAATATTTCTAATGCTGATTTCTTATTATTCGCTAGGTTTTGGAATAAGACTATTTCTGGCCATGCCTGGAGGTACTATGGATTTTTATTACTGAAATATAGTTCTTCTAGAATGTTTTGTATCTGTTTTGCTCCAATTTTTCACAATAGATCCTTATTTGCTAGAGAGATAACAGGTGAATTCAATCTCAATATGTGGCATAAAATTATTATAAATCAACAGATAAGATAAATATCTAAAGGGATGACTTGAATATTTAGTTTAAGAGGAAATAATATGACATCAATGTATGAAAAGAGGACATTTTATGTTATGTTATTGCAAATAATAATGAATATCACTGACCTGAAAATTACAAATATAGAAATATTTTTTTAAAAGATCAATGGAAGGATATATATGTCCCTTAAAATTATTGCTGCTGTTTAGTGCCAGTTTATGTTGTCATGTTATTTATCATAATATTGCATAAAATATGGTGAATTTAAGAGGGATAAGCTTAGGTGCTGAGTGCATGAGTAGTCATTACAGAATCCCCAGAATAATTAAAATCAGAGGACTTTTTCCTATTAGGAATTTGAGGGGGGGGGGATCCTTACTTAACCAAAGCTCCTGTAATTTAAAGGAAATTTATTATAGACACCACTCACATTCATATCGGTAGCTGAGGGAAAACATCTACTAGAAGGTCGTTGTTTAATTGTTGCCACTCTGGAGTCCACAACTGCATTTTCTGGAATTCTTGATGGCTTGGAAACTGGCACTATTTCATCAGCTTTATCTGTAACACAGAAATATATGCTAAAATAAATTTAATTTGTCCAAAGACTGAAAAAATTAAATGTTGCGATGTAAAATATAATTTAACTTTTTTAAAGATGCAAAGAAAAAGGGGATTTTGGCAATTTAACGAGGCAATGCTTGAACATTGTAAATCGTGCAAGCCGAGCAATTTTATTGCTGCTGCGTAACATGCATGCTTTAGTTTTAAGCCTGCATGCATTTAATGTTTACTTAGTGTGACTTGAAAAACAATCCTCTTCTTCAAACCTTCAAAATGTGAAGGGAAAATATCTATATAGAAATGGAAAGAAAACCTTTAGAAATAGTATAACTGCAGAGAACTGTTCCACACAGTAGTCATGAGAACGTTACTGAATTTTTAAACAATAGGCATTTTGAGTGCCCTATATATTGCTGCTTTACTATCAAATACAGACGTTTGGCACTTCTGTAGTAAGTATTAATATTCTGAATATTAAAATGATTTTTACTTAGGTCCAATGAGGGGGCTTTGAAAGCTTCAATGAGAATTTTCCTATGAGCCTGACAATTAGTGTCTCACAACGAATTCTCATAACCATACTGCTATTTATAAACCATTTTATTTCAGCCTGAAATACAACTGTGCATTTGTCCATCAGGGAGCAGTCATGCGAGAATAACCATAGAATCAGATTCAATTACTGAATCTGACAACAAATCTTTAAAGTGTGTGCCGAGTACAGCTATCAAATTATAAATTTGAGACCATGACAGCAGTCATGGTATGATGACTTCATAATGGACAAAAGGTGGAAAAACTGATCTGGGCTGGAGGAAAGAAAAGAGACTATAATAGACAAAATTGTCATGAATCTTAGCCTTCAGTTTTAAATGCAAAATAGATCTCAACGGCATAAATTTTATCTACCTTTTTTGCAATATGGTAAATTTGGATCATGTAGCATTGTCAAGGTACACCTAATTATAACCATATATCAAAACAAAGGGAACTGCTGTGAGAGTTATTTTTAAAAGATACAAGAGAAATGCTTAAATCAAGAGTTAGACTGCAGTTGAAATACAGAATTACAGTTGTGTGAAACCATTCCTTTGCACTAATATTAAAACCAAGCCTCTTTACAGACTAGGATTCAACCTATACTAATATTTTTCTTTGCAATACCTTTTTATCTTAACATTCAGAGTGAGATTAAATTACAAGCACCACTTATGGACATCCATTTTGGAAAAAAAAATATAGGAAATGGTAATAAAATTAACACACAACTCTTCTTATCCTAGGACTTGTATACACAGAAAATATGTATACCTAAAAAAATTTAATAACAGCTAGAAAAAAACTTTATAGCTTATCAAATTTGTTACTTCTATCTCATTAGCAAAGTGAATTTAAAATGTAAGTTTTCCTGACCATTTTTCTTTCTTTCTTTCAGTGAAAATTAGAATAACTGCACTACAAATTACTTTGTGGGAAAGAAAAAAATGGCACCTTAATGCTTAAAACAGCTATCTTAATTTTTTAATGGCTGTTTCACCCATGCAAAGTACCGGTATTATCATAGTGTTCCCAATGTTTGCATACAAATTCACTCCCTAAACATTTGGATTAGAGTAGGATAAGGAAAATAGATTTTAATGTACCATTTCTAGTTAAGTGCAGAAATGCATCCCAGTTTAGGATTTTATGACTATGCAATGTGCCTGTATATGTGAATGTTATTTAGTTCCAATGGTTGGAGGTGGTCTGTGAGCATTTTTGCATATAATATCAATGGTATTTAACTATGCCCTAACCACTGAAATGAATAGGGAAGAGCTTGTGCTAGTTGAGTTTGGTGTGTGCATTATAGTCCTTATACCCATAGGACTAACTGGATTAAATGAACGGTATTTTAATAAGTTAGTTTTCTTAGTGCTGGATAACTGCTCTGGAAAAGGAGCCTCTTAAGTTGTTGATGGTTCTGTCAATGTCATTATAACATTGACAGAATCATTAGCAAATATCATGCCAGTATCTACATCTTGTACTTCTTGCTTACCTCCTTCAAGCAAGATTAAAAGATATATTTGCATTCAATTTAGCAGTAATCCAAACTGTGTTTTTTCAAACTAGGATAAGCCCTTGGATATGAAGTAAAACATATTATCTACTGACTTCATTTTAAACATTTGGGTATGCTGGCATATCCACCACCAAGAACTTCAAGAAGGAAGATTTCATGTTATGTCTCTCCAGCCCTATCAGCGATCCATAAAATACTCTAGGGATCAAGTTAGAATTATTTCCAAAATTGAAATTAACTGTCATTTAAAGTCTGTAAATTATCTGTAAATGCCACAAAACAATTCATTGTTTTAGAACTAAACAGACAGCCATAACCTTATAGCTAGTCAGATAATGAGAGCTACAGGAAAACAATGAAGGTTTGACAGACACTTGAAAAAGCATGGATATAATCACTGCAAAATTATGAGAACCATGCTACTGATTTTGCAAGACTGTACTGAAAGTCTGACCAAAGCAGTAGATTTGACTACAATAAAAGTTTGCAAATATTTTCTAATACATTCATGTATTGCAGCCACACATTATATCATTGGCATCTATCTTTTGTTGATCTTACAGCCTCTGTTCTCAATTTATTTTCCCTTGTCCAACAATTTCGTTCATTCAGTGGGTGTATTATGCACCTTTCCAATTAGATAAGAATAGTTGGAAGTTAAATTGGAATGGAACAAGAAAATTGGCTTCCAGATAGTATGAAAAAAAGGGCCTGGATACTTTGGCTGAGTAGAAACTCCAACAGCGGTTCTGATAGCATTGCTAGGTGCTAAATGGCTTGCAACTGTGTGTTTCTTTGTTTTTTAAAAAAGTCACCATAGTAAAGTAATACAGGTAGTCCTCGACTTCCGACCACAATTGAGACCCAAATTTATGGTGCTAAGTAAGACATTTGTTAAGTGAGTTTTGCCCCATTTTACTACTTTTCTTGACACAGTTGTTAAGTGAATCATTGCAGTGGTTAAATTAATGACACGGCTGTTAAGTGAACTTGGCTTCCCCCATTGACTTTGCTTGTCAGAAGGTTTCAAAAGATGATCATGTGACTCTGGGACACTGTAACCATCATAAATACCAGTTGCCAAACGTCTGAACTTTGATCACATGACTCTGGGGATGCTGCAACGGTCATAAGCATGAAAAAGGTCATGTCACTTTTTTCAGGGCTGTGGTAACTTTGAACGGTCACTAAATGAACAGTTGTAAGTCGAGGACTACCTGTACAATGGGATGAAATAAATCCCTAAAAGAAATGTATTAAATTCAGAAAGAAGTTCATTCTTTCAAATAAAAAATATGCTGTTTCTTTTAAGAAACTGAAAAATAATTACAATTTGCAACCATACTTCATTGGTATTGTAAAATTTGCATAATTTTCACTTTTTTTAAACATAATTTGAATTGACTCCATTCTCAACTTTTACCACACTTTTAAAGTGACATAAGGCAAATAAAAAACATAACAATATTGCATAGCTATGCTGAAATAGTCTTCTAGGTGTTCCTGAAATTTTATGTCATTTCCCGTTAAGACCTGTGTATTTTGTCTCTGTGTCAGCCTTTATTTGTCAAAGTGGACTTTTTATCACACTATTAATATAATGCCATTTTTGCAAGAAAGTATGTTCCTGTATCAGTGAGAATGAGTCTTACATGCTTCAGTTTAAAAGAGTTTATTTACGAAAGTTTCTGTTAACATGTTAAACAAACAAAAATAAATAAAAACAGGCACAGATGGGGCGCAAGTCATACAGGTGTGAAAAGCTACACCTGCCAAGTAGGATGCATTTGAGTACAGGGCCAAGACAGAACACTCTTGGAAGTGTCCTCTTCATCTGAGAGTTACTGGGTCTAGATTCTCTCAGGACAAGGGTTTGACTCAAAAGTTGCGCCTGCAAAGTGCCTGCAGTCAGAAGGTTAGCTCACACCAGCTGCATTTCATCATTAGCTCAGTCATTTAGCAAAAAGCAGCCACAAGCATTTCTTTCACTTGGGAACACACATGGCTGGTTTGTACTGCAGCAAAATGCTTCCTGACTATTTCCCTTCAGACTCAAAACAAAAGGGAGCAGAGAGGGGACCGTTGATATATGCACACAGAACACTGATATATGCACAAACTTGGTTTTACTTATGGGTTTGACAATATATTCCGGTGACTCTAAGAAAGTCAATTTAAACACTGAGGTTCAAAGGTCAACTATTCAGGGCCTGTACGCAGTGGTATCGCTCAATGATCAATTTGCTCCTGAAAAGGGAATCTTTAAACAATAATCTAGGATACCACTTTGAGGGCCATCTTGTATTCTTAATCTATATAAGAGACGATTTGGAGTTCCATAATATTAACCAGCCCAGTCCCAACCATATTAACTGTTTTTTCCTGCCCTTACTGTATTATTCATCTGCCTGGAGCTCCCTGGCCTGAAGGGAGAGGAGAGAGATTTTTATTACAACACATCCATTAGGACGCTGAGCTATTTTTCAGACATTGTGGCACAGTACTCAACAGCATGTCATGACTCTTACATTCTGACGAGGTCTGGCTATAAGGAGAGTGACAACTTTTAACTTGCATAATTCAATATCTGTGATCTTATCAAATATAGTTTCTCATACAAATACTGTTCATTGCTGAAAGGGTGTAAGCACATATTATTTTTCCTATTATTAAATATTCAAACTCAGAGGATAACCACGTTATCCACAAAAGACCCTGACAAGTAAAGAAACTTCTGAAAATGTCATTCCTGTGCCTAAAAAAGTTTGCTGGCACATTTTTGTATAAGTCACAAATGCTGCAATTGAGTCCTGGCATGTTGTAGACTGTATAACCAAGCCAAGATAGGCTTGGCTATGGGCTAGAGATTAATCTGGTCAGACCCACAGAGGATAAGAATGATCATGATCCAAAAAGGCACTTACAGGTTAACCTCAGGCCAGCATGCCAGAAACACCAGGCAAGAGACTACTCAAACACGGTTTCTAAGGTGGGGATTGTCAATATCCACATACTTACCAAGAACTTCAGTATGCTTGTTCAGAGGGAAGGGGATCATGGAAAAAGAAAACTCAAAAAACAGCTGTGTCCAGAAATGATTTGTATTTGTAAGAAAAGCAATGAATGTCTGGCACAGTGTAAAAAAATGTTCTCATGAAGCTAAAGTGAAAGAATAGAAGCAAATGTTCTTCAAATACCAGCAGCACACATTGTTAACAATGCAAATAGAAACTACAAAATGTTAGACTAATCTAGTCAGCCAGAATATAACGTTAGCCAAATGTAGAAATGGTCAAGTTTTGCCATTCATGGCTGTATGGCTAAGAATTAAAAGGACAGGCACATTAAAAAAAACCTCTTAAAAATACTATCCCTCATGTGATAATTTATTTCTTCTTCCCTCCCCCTTTTGCCTGACGCATGGGCATGGGCAAAGATGCCCTCTCGGTTATGGCTCTCTGCATTCGGCCACTGCGACGAGGCACTGTGGCTTGTGGTGTTTCTTGAGAGTCATTAACCCCTTCATCTCTTGGTAAGTACACAGTGGACATTGCCACTGCATCCTCACCAGTCCACGTTGAGGCACTGGTTAACTCAACATGAGGGGTGGCTCTTTGGGAGATACGAGTTTCAAGGACCTGTGTCCTTGGTTGTTTGAGGAAAGTTAAAATCTCAGACAGGTAGTTATGAATGGCTCTTGTGGATGTTGCCACAATGCCTAGCTGCAACTCCATCCGGCCCATGGACTGTGACATGAGACCCATGGACTGTGCATGCTCTCTCTTTATGTTCTCCAGCAGCTGCACAATCCTACTGTTGGTTTCCATCAACAGCTTTTCCCCCTCTGTCAGCTGGGTTTGCCCTCTCCAACCCTGATCCCTAGAGACAGCCTGAACACCATGGCGATCTTCATTCATTTCAATATTCCCCTCCTCAAGAGAGTCACTTTCATATTGAGTTCTACTGAGAGAGTGATCGCCAGGAGATTGTATGTCCATTGTACACCGTGGAGTCCGCTCTGGTGTTGGAAATCCCTCAAAATCTTCCCCAACATTGCTGGGTGTTTCAGATGATGACAGTGGCCATGGCCAACTCTCTGTAGTTCTGGCTGGTGAATCTTCATCTGAAGCAGGCACTGAGGACTCTTGTTCTTCTGCAGGTGTAGATGGTGAGCTTCCTCTCTGGTGCCTGGGTTGCCCCGAAGATCCAGGAACCTCCCCATCTTGTTCCCCAGTGACATCTGGCAATCAAATAGAGGAGCAACAACCACTGTATCTGAGGCCAGGAAGATGGAGGAATCTACATACATTGGACAACACACAAAAAGAAGCCAGTTGGGAAACCAGAGTGTTTGTGTTAGGGCTGTCTAAAATGTACAGACTGAAAAGTGCAGGGAGTGCTGAAATTCTTAAAATATCATAAAATGCACACTGTCCTGCACCCATAACACATACCACTAAGCTGGATCCCAAGGCACAACTTTCAATACACTTTTTTGTGATTGTGACATAAATGTCTGTGAACCTATCAAAAAGCTCACCTATGCACTGTAGTGATGTCACAGTCAGAAATCTCTGGGATGAACTTTGGGTCAATTGTCCAAGCGACCTGAGCTTCCTGTGGTGTCAGATGAGCTCCACCACTGGATTGTATTGCAGTCATTGAAGCACTGGTTGCTATCTTCTCTTTTGTCCGTCGTTTCATCTCAGCCCTAAATCCCTTCCAGAATTATTGTCACAAAATCAGTGTGACCATTAATCAAATTTATCCTGTGAACAATGCCTCTTAGCCTCTCATTGTCTGTATACATTTACTTCCTTTCTGCTATTTGTATACTGTGGGCATTGTTCATCAGGATAGTTTTTCTTTCTTTGAAAGTATTATTTGACTTGTGCTTCTCCTGATTCCTCACTTGAGAAATTTTGTAAAGAAAATACTAAACATTTTTCCATGTTTGACAAAAGCTACAAAGAAAGTTTAAATACTAAATCAATGCCATATAAGTGGAACCTTTACAAACGATGTCAATTCACATGTGCACTAAATCAAATGTATTCCTGAACACTTGCAAATAGTTATAAAATGCATGCAATTCATAGACAGACTATTATGATCTGCACAGTAATTCTTTAGCATATCGAGACTAGCAAAGAATGAGAAAATATCTTGTTTTGAAAAAAATAAAGTAAGCCTTCTGCCTCAGGGACAATTCAGCCATTTATAATTTTCTGAGAAGTCCGCTGGAATGATCATAATAATCACTGCTTTAAATTATCACACTTCCCACTTTTAAGAAGAGTTGTGTGTGAACATAAATTTTATTAGCTTCTTCTTCTGATCATTCCTAGTGAACTTGGTAGTCGGTGCTAAGCAATTTGCACCAATTTGTATGATTTTTCAAATGTTTGAATTTTGTTAGGTGTAACTCCTGCTCATTGAAACACACCACATGCTGCTCTTATCAACTTTATCTGGAGTTATGTGTTTGCGCTAGAGGGGCATGGGTGTATGTAGGTCTCGTATTAAAAAGGATGATTTTATATATTATTCCTTAAAACAATCCCTTGTAATTTCAAATAAGGAAAGGATTCCTGTTATGATTATGGGCAATTTCCAAATGTTATTATAATTTACCACCCAAGATTGTATATCCATGTATTTTTAAAGGAAACTGTAAACTTCATGATGCTAGTAAAATGAAGATTTAATTTCAACAATAAATGTTACTGTAAAAACTAATTATTTCTCCATCTTGAAATTAAAATATTAATATTTGGTTTGTGTTTGTGAAGACTGTCCAGTTGCATGTTTCATGAAAATCGAGGATGAAGTTATGTTTATTTAAGAAGCATGAGAGGACACTGATGAAAATGGAAGAGGTGGGGGTGCCTAGCGGCATGCAAACCTTGGAGGCTCCACTGCATGGAAATTTTTTTAAAAGGCCTTTGTAGGTAAATTTGGTGTAATATTTGCTGCTTTTTCATTTTTATCCTCACCTTTGCTTCACTAGTACAGCATCAGCTGTGACCACTGACTCCAATTTTCCTCAGAGAAATGGGCCACAAGTTCATGCATTAAAAAAATTAGGATTCTTTCAATCAAATGAGCAAATCATTTTTTTAAAAAAATAATTGTTTCTGCTCAGATTACCTTGGTCTACTATACTACTACTTACTTTAATCATTCATAATGTTTGAGATGTAAAGAAACCTGTTTTAAAACAGTTGTATTAGATGACTTCCTATTTTTTAAATGCTGTGCTTTCAACACAACTTTACCATATGCATACTGTACGTATAAAGTACTACTGGATCATGTTGAACATAACATTCTACTAATGATAAAACTGTCAAATGAGACATCAAAATATTCTCTGGATGTCTGGAATAGTTGGAGGGGAAATTGTGCCTTACAGTGCGGAAATTGGCAATTGTTGTTCCAAAGAAAGCATTTCTTTATTAATGTTTTTTTGTTCATATATTGTCAGGCATTCTTTATTTTTTGGTTTTGTTGTTTAGAGTAAACCTACCCCAAATGGAAAGTGGTAGAATTTACATAATAATCTAAAAGCCTGAACTGTGATTAAAATATTCTGATCACATAATTACTGGGGGAAGCATGTTATCCCTGGTTCATCTACCAGGAATCAATTTCATAAAATTGAAACAATTGTTTACTACAAAGGTATTCATTGCAATATCTGTAAAATATCTTATCTCCTAATCAGAAAGAGAAGACACACTGCTACATGGCATGTGTGACCACTCACATAAATAACCACCAGGGGGAACAGAAACTACAAATTCTATGTGGATTTAAGTTCTAATATCACTCTTGAATATTTCGGATCCGTGAATACATTGAAGATGATTTGTAAAACTGCCTATTAACAAGGAAAAGTCTTAATCAAGAGATAACACTAACAATAAATAGTAAAAGCAACTCCAATTAACAGGATTGCAGTATTTACTATTAATATTGATACAAAAAACAAAAATAGTATTGCAAGAATGACTTTAGCCTGCTTTTCATTCAGTGATCATGGCAACTTAAGAAAACTGAGCAAAACTGAACAAAATTCATCAAGCTCTGTTTAATAGATGTTATCCCTGCCGTTCACAGATTGATATGATAAAATCAGGATTTCAACCTGTTAAGATGATGACACTAGCTGCTGTGTTGGTGGTGTGGAAAAAGGATATTTAACAGAATGGAAGCAATGGAAATTTTGTGTGCCTAATAATTTTGCTGCCCAATGGCAGAAATGGATGATCTGATGGCTTGCTCCTCTGGGCCCCATGATTAGGAAACACACTTCCAATATTTATGTATTTGCCTAATTGATATGCTTCAGTTTCAGATCCTTGACTGGTTCTTGACCAGAACCAAGACTCAAACTTTTAAGTGCTGCATTTAATTTTGTGTATCTGAGAATTGTTAACTACAGGGAATGAATAAACATTAACATGGCAACACGTTACTTGGCATGTAGAGACTATGCTGAAGTTATCATTCATGTTTAGTGCAGATTCAACACTACTGATCTCTTAATTATAGTTAAGAAACAAGGAGTAACTTATAGGCATATGAGCCCCTTCAACCTCCTCTCTTACTTTGCCAGTTTATGCATGGTTTATTGATATATCTGCAAAGAGATCACATGGCTAATGCTAAAGAACTTAATTGTCAAACCTGATTTTAAAAAAACTGATTTTAGTAACTTATTTTATAGCCATGGTTAATCGCACTGCAGATAATCACTGCAGATAATAGTTATTTTTGAAATTTACATTCCAAAGGGAACAGAGTTTGGAACAATTTACTTTCTATATAAAAAGATACATAGATACCAACTGCCAAAAAAACACAGAGCTGTAAAATGAATTAAATCATAAACATTAGAAAGAAGCAAACAAAACCAAGCGAAATGATAAAACATGCTTCAAGCTGACAAAAGGGGTAAAAGAAAATTACCATGCCTGAGACAAAAGGAAAGAGAGGATAGAGTTTATGAGTCCATGATCAATTCCTTTTAACTATAGTTAAAAAATCAGCAGCTGAATATATCTGCACTCTGCCTCAATATATTCTCACAGAGCTTCTATCTCCATAGCCTGTTTTAAACATATAATAATGAATCAGCATCTGGGTTCCTGATTCCTAAAGATCTGAACTCATAAATATTCCTTAGTTTCAATTTATCTCAACTCACATTTCAGAATGCTTAACTATACAGATGTATATGAAGTAGATTGGGAATGGGAAAAGGGGGGGGGAGGATGGGCCAAAGATCTGATAATTTGGACTTCTTATTCACTATTTTTTATCTGATGTTGTGTTTAACTTAGAAACAAAACAATATCCAGTGTTCAGATTGTTTAATAATAAATCACTCTATAATAAGGGCATGTTAAGATTGTTCCCTCTTCTGACTGATTAGATGTCTTCTTCTTTTCTATGATGGCGTAAACAATTGGAATTATACTTGGGAATATTGTTCAGAAAGATTGCATCTCAAGATTCTCTGCTTCAAGAATTATAAACTTCTGGTAACATATCTTATGTGCATGTGTTGATGATTCATATTTTGCCCATGTCCTTCCCTATGAAAGGACTCCATTCTGGATAGAATGTCTGCCAAATGCTGCCAGAAGTCAGGACTACACCACCTCCATAGATGCTAGGGTAGAATCATGGTGTTGGAGTACTGCTGGCTCCTTGCATCACAGAAATCATTATCAG
The DNA here is from genome assembly GCA_012654045.1 of Ptyas mucosa. NCBI lineage: Eukaryota > Metazoa > Chordata > Lepidosauria > Squamata > Colubridae > Ptyas > Ptyas mucosa. The sequence goes on from WNWU01000001.1 coordinate 24,759,177, forward strand.
AATAGTCATTTTCTTACTTTCTCAGTAAATGCAGGACACATATTATAATTTATTTATGATTTAAAATCCACAAAAAAATAGCAAGGACAACCTAGCTGTAGAAAGTCTATAGAAACAGTAGACTCTAAAGAACTCTTTTTCAACAGAGGCATTAGTTTAAAAGAAAACCTAATTGGTTTCACTGAGAATAGTAGACTCTTATGCCCATCTTGAGTCTTACCTGCCACTTGTATTGGCAGCTGATCCCTCCCCTGAGATGTGCTGCTCTCAGAGGCCCTTCTTTTGAGACCCCACCAGATTTTTCATCGCTATTGGATCGCTTTCTTTTCCTTATATATTCTTCCCTTTCCCCCCATATGAACATCAGGACTGTAGAAGTAGGTTTGATCTTCTTGCTGCGAGATACATGGAAAGTTCTTTGGGTACAATAAATACAGCCAGCAAGGCAACAGCCGTAGTAATATACTTGAGGGTTGTCTTGAAGACCCAGTTTGTTGCTCTGCATTTGAGCACATGCTTGGATCAGGCCCCTTCTTCTTACACTATTCAAGATGCTTCAGATATGGCAGAAGTTTTTGAAAACCTAAGACAGATACAGATAAAAACTACCAACAAAATAATTAATACAAAACTGGGTGCGATTTCCATTGCACCTTTACATAATGACTTCTGGTAGGTACAATACACAATTGGGGGTAGTTATGCAAATATTCCTTTTGCACGCGATTGTTTTCAAATGCTGTATGATAAGAGCCATGTAAACATAAAACTTGTGAGGGGATCTGATTTCACATGCTGGCCTATGAGTCTGTACGTGTTAGGATTTATGTTTGTACATATACACACATTAGAAAACCACCATCAGTAGTGTAAAATGTACCTGTGGTGAGAAATTATATAGTTAATTTCTAGACACGAAGTCTCATGCCATAAAATTCCCAGCAGTTGTTTCATTAGTATGTGCTTCCTAATTCATTAGTTCAAAATAAACATATATATATTGTTTAATATGCACCTGTGATAATCTAAATTTATATATATAACAGTATATAACTCAAAACTCGCATGCTCTTAATAATGTAATTAATTACATTTAAAGGAAAACTCATTTTAAAACTTTTGCATATCTGATTCTGAAAACATTAACATAATTGTCCTTAGACTTGCAAAACAATATGTAGGGATAGTTACATACTTCAAGAGGTTCAGTATAAAAAAGGGGAACAAAGAATGGAAGAGGAAGAATATAGTATATTTACCTGCCCCAGTTAAATCTGAAAAACTTAACCCCTTCTTATTTCAGTAATAGCATGTAGCCCATGATCACTCAATATAAGTTTCTTGATATAAGTTTCACCAAATTTAAAAGTTTTCAAAAATTATTATGTACTACATTATCCCATTGGTATGATATTACTTATGTTTTAAATATTTATTATATTAATTTGATATTAATTGTTTCCCATTATCAGCAAAAAAAGAGAAGCACTGAAGATCAGATAAAACAAAGAAGCAGCAAGTTTGGACAATTAAAGCTGGTATTCGAAGAGCTGTTTTCCATGCACATTGAGCTTCCAGTGCAATTGCTGTTGGATACAACTTGGAAGAATTTCACAATGCTGTGGGTGGAAATTGAAATCTCTTAATGGATCATGGAAAAAACCAGCAATCCCTTGAGTGTCAGGCCAAATATTTTAATTTAAGGGAAATAAGTGGTGACATTATAGTTACAGGAAAAATAAATTATATAAGTAAATATGGGAAAGTAATTTACTACTGCACAATGCAACTAAAAGTTAGTTATTACAAGGATGGCTTCAAATACAAATTAATGTACCTAAGGGTATAATGCAGAACAGGGGTGTCAAACTCGATTTCATTGAGGTCCGCATCAGGTTTATGTTTGACCTCGGGGGCCCATGTGGATGTGGCCAGGTTGGGCGTGGCGAGCTCGATGTCACTTGTGTCAGGGCATCTGTGGCAGCCTGAGCGCTCTGCCAGTGAAAACGGAGCTCAGGAGGACTGCACGCAGCCCTCCCAAGCTCCGTTTTTACTGGTAGAGGCACCGTCTCTGTTTTGCTGTTTCCAGGGCGGCACCATGGGCAAGATCTAAAACCTCTGCGGGCCAGATCCGGCCCGTAGGCCTTGAGTTTGACACCCCTGATGTAGAAAGTACTATCTGAAGTAGATTTTTTTCATCAATTATGGATGAAAATAAAATACTTTAAAATAAATTGTTTGAATGCAAATACATGTGTGTGTGCACGCATGCACATAGATACACACATTTAATTTTAAGATCAAATCATATGAACCAACCAGCTCAAAAGAGAAGAATAAGACATTAGTACTACACTTAACACAAGTAAGCAGAAGACTGGATACAAGTTTTAGCCGGAAAACATAACACCAGTTATTATCCAATCTAATCTACAAAAAAGTTTAATTGTAACCAATACAATCCACCAGATAAAAGGCTTTTAAAAACCCTTTTAAATCACATGTTGCATTTTAGAACATGTTATGGGTTTATTTATTAATTAAATACACTCAGTTATGTTTAATCAATAATTATTTGATTTAAACGCAGTATATGGACACATGTGCATATGTGTCCATATGCACATGTGCTAGAGTTTTGGATTTAATTATGAAGCTACTTTGTGGTATTCCAATACAGCCACTCCTTAGAACAGCTGCTTTTTTTCCTGGTGAACACATGCCTCCTCTCTTAGGAAAAGATATGGCTACTTTAAAAAGTTGCAGACAGGTGCTGTAACTGTGCCCCGATAATCTGAATATAAGATAATAAAATTGAGATATTTATTTTTAATTAAATATTTTAATTTAAATTCAAAAACATTCTTCCCATATTTATTTACTAGGGTGTTATGATTCTAAGTGCATCTAATTATATTTGAAGAGGGAAGTGAACACCAATGAGAAGTTGTTTTCTCCCCCACCCTCATATTTTCACCAACTGTTGATTCAGTATATTGAGGGCATCTCTGGGACACATTTTAATGGAGCAGCCCCCAACCAGGGACCGGCACCAGGGACCACTTCTGTGGAGAGTTTTTTCCGCGGACCGGAGGGGGCGTTGTTTTGCATATTGCCTGCATCTCACGGATGCGGCTTTGCTTGTTTGCACTGCCCAGTTCCTGGCACGCCACAGCCCGGTGCTGGTCCATGGACTGGGGGTTGGATGTATGCCCTGTTTTAAGGCATACACAAAGGCATACATGTGTCTGGGTGCACTTCTGCATCCACATAGGCTCATGAAATTTGAAAGATAGTAATAGAAATTCCCATGTCATGAGTAAATGAGTCCTTTCTTTGAAAAATATAGTCAATAAATTAAAAAAAATTATGAATAAGTAAATAATTTTGTAGAGTCAAAACATCATGCAAAATTAAAGTCCACTCAATATATGGCTTGGAAAAATATTAATAATAATATAATATGAACTATTATAATAGAAAGTATAGTTGGAGCTTGGACGACAATAGTTTATGGTATTAAAATTTAGCATGCTGTGTAAATTAGATAAATCAAAGTTAGAAGTTTGCTCTGCCTACCCAAGCCAAAAATACTAATCTTCTAACATCTATTTCAAGTAATGATGGCTCAACATTCCTTTTACAAAATCAAGACTAAGAAAGTTAATAAATGATTTGGTGTAATGTCTAAATATGTTTTGCAAATTATGGCTTGGGTTATTTTGATTAAACATGATGTGTAAGTTGACAAACCAGTTACATTGTATCAATTTTATGCATGCATGCATGTCTGTCTGTCTGTATGTATGTATAACCATGCTTTACATTCTAAACTATACTTGGTAAAAATATATTTAGTATGATGAATGAAGATGTATTAGAACACTGTTAGCAATATCTTATAAATTATGTGATCACCTAGAACAACCATCAAAAAGTGAGTCCCAAGGGCTACACATGTTAACATATCTGGTGCTTTCCCACTGTCCCCTTAAAATGGGTGAAGTCAATATATTGACTCTTTTTTTGTACTTTTTAAGGTTTAAAGAGGGTTCAGGTGTAAATGGATGCCAGATGCTCAAGGCACAATTTCACAAAGCTCTCCTCAGTTTTCATGTGCAGCTAAGCAAACTGTGGAACAGTCCTCAAGTCAAGGAAATATCAATGTCTTTCACCTTGTACAACCCAGATTGCTGAGAAGATGTCATCACACCCAAATTGTACCTTGAGTTTAAAAGAACTTAAGAAACTATATATGAATTTTATATCAGAGCATAGTATAGAAATATATTGTATATGGAAGCTAAATGCTAATACTAAAACAAAAGATGTTTTAATCCTGTAGGCTTCCATTAGACTTTCTAGAATATTATATGAATTGTTTTAAAGATCTGCATACTAACAGTTATCAGGGTATTTTTTTTTAAATTTAATGTTATGCCAATGTACAAATATCACATATTAGTTAAAAATCTTATCATTAAAAAATAAAAATTGACAATGGATTAGAAGAGGCTGTGTATATGAATCATTTTAATAAACTATTTCTACGTAATATTTAACAATAATAATGAAACTTAAAGCAGTAATTTCCCCCTCTTTTTAGCTGTTACTTTTATGGATAAATATAAACTCATCCACTTTTGGGAAATAACTACTAATATTGCCTGTTGCTTCTATTCTGATGAAAAAAAAGATTATTTATGTACAATCCCCTCAAACCCTTCTTAAATGTCCATTAAGGGAACTAGAAATAATTTTAACAGCATTATTCCTGAAATACAAGAAATATTACTTGAATTACTTTCTAAATTCAACCATAACCTTTTAGGCTCAAAAGAAAGAAAAGCTTTTCCATTCTGAAATTAAGATTTGCTGAATTTTGGTTGCGGGTTGAAACAGATGAAATTTAAAAATAGAGATCACTTTTCCAAAAACCACCGTACGTTTGGCAGAATCCCATGGGAAATAAAAACAAGCCACAAGTTTCCTAAAAGCATTTATTTTATAACTTCCATCAGAAAAGACCACGGAATGGTTAACAACTGAAGAAAAATGAATTCTAGTGAAAAATGATTCCTAGTGAATTTTACAGCACAGCAGCAGTTAGACCACAATGTACCATGGAATCTGAAAGACACAAAGAGATTAAAGGCTTTGAAAAGACATTCCATAGAAACCTTTACACTTGGAAAATCTTAATAAATCCATTGCATCAATTGACTTACTCCTTTTTTGTCAAGCAGTTCAAGAGTTTTTGCTCAGCAAAGTACCGCTACGTACAGTAGCCATAGAACTGTGATCCTCTTGAGTGCCTATGATTCCATTGTTCATTTCCTGCAATGCTTTTTTTCACCAGGACTGGAAAATCACTCTCAATTATTTTTCTGTAGTGAAGAAAGACAACTAAGTACTTTACGTATTGGGGGTCAATGATATGTTATAACCATATGAACGTTTTATTTACACATAGTGTGCATGTACAACTGGTAGGAAATGGAGAACTATTTCTGAAAAGGGCACTGGAGGTTGCTGTTTTAATGATACATAGCACATGACGATTATTTTTTTGAGACAGAGCAAGGAATTCTCCCAAAAAGTATCTGAATAGATTTGAAAATCTTATTACCCAGGCAAATCAGAAAGAGAGCCTGAATGGGCATTTGGTTTAAGAGAGAGTGTTAGACAAATTATTTAATTCATGGTGGATTTTCATGGTTTGAACTTTCTTTATTATGGTCAAGAGCAGCAAAAGCTGGAAATGTCACATGCTCTCTAGGAAGCCCTGGTGATATAACATTTTATTTTGTTACATTATTTTTCTATATGTTAAAAAAGAGTAAAATAAATTCACTATATAACTAATAAATTCACAATTCACCTTATAAACAAAAAACAAAAAATAAAATAAAAATAAGGTCAGAAGATAGTAGCCTCACTGTATTTCTACAATAACTTTAAATAAATAACTTGCTTTAATAAATAATAAATAAATAATACAATTTTAATTAAAGGTTGATTTCATTTTGTTTCAACCAATGAACACTTACACAAATATTTTTCAGAAATTCCATATTAGACTTTTTAGCTTCAGAAATATTTATTGATATCTTCCATTAGACAATCTTATGACGGCTTGTAGACTTCTGTCCAAAATATCTTCCAAACTTATCCATATATTTAAAGATGCCTGGTTTATCTGTTTGTATTATAGTTGTGCTGTTAATATCTCTGTAGTCAGTTCCATAATGATGAAATAACAAGGGCTATATTATACAGTCTGTTCAGGGCCTCTACAGGGCCAGATTTGAGCCTCAGTTTTATTAAAAAGTATAGCAAGTATAGCATTGTTTTGACAATTATTTTTTTTAAAAATCAAACTTTTTCTTATAGAAAAAGAAATTGACATTGAAAATGGAATAGGCAATAAACATTGTCTCTTTTGGATGACACACAGCAATTAAAAAAACAAAAACCCACACTCTTGATTGCTGCATCTTTGGTTGAATTAATATTTGTAATTTCAAGGGCAAGATCAACAAAAATAGAAACACTTTTAATGTGAAATAGGCTAATAAATCCTGTTTCAAGTTTACAAATTTGCATATATCAATTTAGAACTTCATAAAATCCAATAAATTAATGACATGCACTTGTGTCACGTGTTATCATTTTGAAAGGACTTATAAATGATTTACAAGCTCTACTCAGTATAGAAATGACACAGTTAAGATTTTCTATTTTAAATATTTAACTGAAGTCTTGAAGTATTATCAAATACAATAAATTACCTGTAAGAATAAAGTCTGGTGCTAATGGAGTGACTTCAGAAAACAAAATATCAATAATTAAACTATTTAACTATCGGTATGCAGAAAACTAACAGATCTTTGGGTAAAATCAGGGATCTATTGAAATAATGTGTGTTCTGATTTATTTTATGAATTAATATTTTTAAATCAGTTAGGTGGGCTATTTTATTTTACTGTTTTGTGTTTTAAAAATAATAGTAATTAATTATTAATATTTTTAAACAATCGACTCACATTAATGTTACTATCAGTAAATAATTAAATTACTTAATTTGTTTGGAATTTGTTTGTAGTTTCACAAATATATAGTACACTCACTGCTACCCTTGTAAGAGTATTCACTCAGATATGATCACAGAATTTCCCCATTCATTTCAAAATAGTTACTTTATCCACACACACTTTTATGCCTATCAGTTGGGTCTGTGCACTAGTTTTAACAGTTAGCACACTACATACATGTATACAAAGCATGCAATGGCATTAATCATTTTTGAAGCAGGGCCCAGTTATTCACACATTATACACAGGAAACCATGATATGTAATTTATTCTTCTTGAATTACTGGAGATACACACCATACACAAATGTTTTATATCAATTATATCAAATTGTTTGCCTTTATATTTATATTACATTGCTCCTTTTCCAGCATTTTAGCATGACCCTGGAGAATCTGGCTGATTCGTTTCACTTAGTTGTGGCTGATATAAAAAGGTCACTGCAGTACAGAAGTATTTATGGGGTCAGGCTACCATGATGTGTGAATCCTAAATTGTTTTTTCTAAATATTGTTATAGTTATAATAATTATTTTTTAAAATATTATTATTATTCATAAGAAAACTATTTTTAGATAGCAAGTACTTATTTCCAACACTAACGGTATATTTCTGAGTTCATCAAAGATATTAAAAAGAAAATATGGACTTGCAGTTTGAGAAGTTATTACAGAAGTTGTGTAAAATGCAAAAAAAAGTTAAAAGCAACAGAAACTGTATGCTATATGTTAATATTTTATGGCTTTAATTTCCCAATAAAAACATTATTGACTGAACCATAGTCCTGATCTGGTAGCTCTGTTCTATGTAAGGAGCTACAGTTCAGAGGCACAAAGTTCATTGAATGAATTAATTCCTCTCGGTATAATGGAAGTCTCAGTGTGGAGAATAGATGCCAATAAAGCTATGCTGGCTATTGAACTGAATGGAACAGTCTCTACATAAAGTACATGAGAAATTTCTTTGATATATCACAGAACACACCTGTTTTTTAAAATAGGGTTGCACAAAGAACAGTGAATTTATTAATTCTTAGTTTGAGCAACTGATCTTTCAAAGCAGACATTCTAAGGTTAACCTTCATATACGTAGTGAATGCTACAGCATCTGAGCCTGAATGGTCAAACATTAACCTTGAATATCAATAGGAACTATGTTTTATTCAGGAAAAGAAGAATAAGCAGGCACACATTATACATATGGTATAATTAAATTCCAGTACAGAGTCATAACTTCATAAGGCCTCTCAACATGTCAAGGGCTTTTATAGCTACACAGATATTTTTGGTAGACAAGTTGGAATGCCACTATACTAAGGAAATACTGAATTTGGGATTCTTGGCCGAGGATCAATACAAAAAGTGAATGTTCTAGTAAAATATTAAAATAAATAATGAAAGCAAAATTAAGCAAATCTTATTTCAGTCATTTCAATTACTGTTGTAAGACATTAGTATTATAAACGAGTTTGTAATTTATATGCCACTGGTCTGTAATGTATTTCATCTTTATGATACATAAAGGATTAGCAATGTGCTGTGTGATCACATATACCAAAATCAAGTACCCTGCCTTGAAGAAAACAGGTGACATAAAAAAGCTTGGGAAGAAACAGGATGCAACCAAACATATGCAATCTTTATGTGCATACATTTAATCTTACTACAAAATGTCTATTAATCCCCGTTAGTCCTTTCATTTAGCAATCAGTTATTGCAAGTTGCACAATAAACTTGTATGCTTTGCAGCAGAGGTGGGTCTCAAGGAGATAAAGGAGAGGAGAGTTGTGACCTTATGGATTAGTTAAAGGGACAGCATTCCATGCACACGGGACAGTGTGGAATATGCTACATTAAACCTGAAATTATGCAGAGCAGCAGTACTCCGGGTAAAGACTCAAAGTGTGTGTGTGAGGTGCCTATTTTTTTGAGACAGAGGCAGTGTGGTTCTGTGATTAATAACTGGCCATTAAACAGGCAAGTTAATTAAGTGATGCAGGACTACACCAAACTCCTGTTACTTGCCACTGTTTCTCATAGGGCTGCTTCACACATGACATGCCAACACGAAGGGAACCATAGTGTAGGAAAAAAAACCAATGGAGGTGATAATTTTGCCAGTGTCCGTTTTGACTCTGTTACACGCATTCTGAAGTGCAGCAGGTTCCAAATACATGGCAGAAGAGACAAACAACACAACATGTGTGTGCATGTTTTTCTATGCGAGGAGGCTCCCATTTGTAAGAAGAATATTATGTATGAAACAGTCCTAATTAGTCGCCAGATAGCACAGTAACCTTGTGGTAATGACTGGGGGACAATCAGAAACGGTCTCAAACATATAAAGGGAGAGAGAGTTGGGATGAAGGAGGCAAGGCAAAAGAAGAAAAAAAATGGGATCATTTATGTCAAACAAGATTTCTCAAGGGATATAATTATTTTATACCTTTGCAATCCATTCTCTAAACAACTAAAACCATACTGATTTATTATTTTGTGATTGATAATTTGAACCACTACATACAATTGTGTATTCCACTTTAGTATAAGATGGTGCAGGGAAAAAAAATAAAAAATAAAGAGACAAAAATGCTTCCCCTTACCCTTCTTCTTCCGTACTGAAGCTTGGAAATAGAAAGGGAATGAAAATAAATCAAAATCTGAAGAGAACAGTCTTCTAATAAATGTTAAGGCTTAAGCACTAACTGAGCATTAGGCACTCTAACCAGTAGTACTGGATGAACTGTATTTAAAAGGCATTAAAAAGTAATTGACCATTTCTAAAATAAATATCTAATTTCAGAAGTTAAACAGCATAGATGGGATGTTTTTTGGGGGAGGGAATGCAATTTGAAAGAGACATTCACAAAATACTTAGAATTTAAAGAGAAATGAACTGTAATCCTCTGGTTTCTAATTACCTTTCTGCAAATGTTAAAAGGATTTATGAATAAAATTGTAATTATCAAAGGGTGCCTAATAGTCAGTGAGAATGCAGAGACTTAATTGATAAGAGGCTTCCATATAATCAGGCTATGAATTCTTAAGTTTGTGGATTCCAGCATTGGGATGCCACACGACAACTGGAGGCAGATACCGGTATCAACTCTAAAAAACTAGCAATATGGCTGATAAAATGTCAGCACATATTCATTGTTTCACACAGAATTACCTGAAGTCCTTTCATTAATATCTACAAAGTTATTTCTGATGTTTAAAAGTGTTCAGCACAGAATTTGTTTTCCAGGTCAATGAATGTCTCTCAATGATGGATTAATTTTCAGGACAGCAAAAATTAAATATTTCTAATATATAACATGTCAGAGTAAGGAATTATCTGAAAGTCAATGGGTTAAGTGTTTTAGGGGCAAATAGAAAATAAATCTAACCACCACAATGCTTCTATAGTTGCTGCTGCCTAAAAGTTATAGATATTTCCTATTATTTACACAAGAATAAATTGCTCATCAAACTTGTGGGATATTTGAACCAGTTTTAGGTGAAATAAAAAGGGAAGGGGTGGAAAATAATGTTTTAAAAGCAGCATAACTGAAGTACATTGAAAATAACATATAGTTAGCATATGCTTTGCAACTAATCTAATTTCTGCCATGCTAGCATGGTAGAAAATGACCAATCTGTGCAGATAATTCATTGACAACAGACAGATATTCTAAGTTGGAAAAAGGTAACTTATTTTCTTAAGCATCTTTTTTAAAAAATAGTAAAATATAAAACATATATTTACAGTAGTTTACTTAAGAAAGCATACTATTTTGATTAAATGATCTTTATTAATTACACTATGGATGTAGCTATGCTAATTGAAGAAAATATAAAGAATCTAAAAGAAATAAAGACCAATCTCTCTGATAAAAGAGCATCAAAGCCATTTTTCTCCAATTACAATCATCTTATTCTCAGTTAATTATTAAGTAGTATTTTATTTTATTTTTATTTATTATTATTATTATTATTATTATTATTATTATTATTTAATGAATTTGGGAACTTTGAATATTATAGTTCTCTGCCAGTTAGCATACATGTGCTTTAACATATTCCATTAATTGATATACAAACTAATACACTTTCAAAGCACCAAAGTCCTGAAAACATATAGGTCAGAACCAACTACATGAACCTTATGCAATATCAACTCTGCAACTAATGGTGCTAGGCTTTAATGGTAATTAGTAAACATCCATTGAATTGATTTGATGACATTTTCAATTGCCTATGCTATGCAAGGCAAAGGCCTTTTAAGAACAGGAGGTAGTCTACTAAACAGCACCCATTGCTGCTATAGCATGTATTTATTAAACACATACATATATCCACACGTTTTCTCAGAACAATACTCAATTTGCTTCAGTGATACATACAAACTAGCAAGTAAGTGTGCACAGAATTGCACATTGCATGTATACATTCAAATTCTTTACTACAAATAAGCAACCCAGACTACATTTTAATGTTACCAGATCTGGGTTGCAAGAATGTACACAATCATTAAGTGGCAGCAAAGAGATACAGAAATGTCTAACTCATTATTGCCATCTACTGGTCATTCCACTATTGGCGACATACATAGACAGTGCACATTGTGTATTCTTCTACAGTTTGATAAGAAGTACCTAAATTCAATAAAGTTGCCTAAATATCAATAAAACTTTCTCACTTGAAATTAGTTGAGTTTGAAGTGGATAGGTAGTTTTAACGATATGTGGGAGGGAAAGAACTTGGAAGATTGGACAAAGAAAAGTTGCCTAAAGGTAAAGGTAAATGTTTCCCTCGCACATGTGATAGTCATTCCTGACTCTAGGGGGCGGTGCTCATCTCCATTTCAAAGCCGAAGAACCAGCGCTGTCTGAAGACATCTCCGTGGTCATGTGGCTGGCATGACTAAACACTAAAGACACACGGAACGCTGTTACCTTCCCACCAAAGGTGGTCCCTATTTTTCTACTTGCATTTTTTATGTGCTTTCAAACTGCTAGGTTGGCAGAAGCTGGAACAAGTAACAGGAGCTCACCCATTACGCGGCATTAGGGATTTGAACCGCTAAACTGCCGACCTTTCAATCGACAAGCTCAGCGTCTTAGCCACTGAGTCACCGCATCCCTTAAAAGTTGCCTAGAGATGGCCAATTAAGAGACAGCATAGCCTACAGCCGGATAGTAGGTAAGGCAAGAGGTTTAGAAGGTACCATCTCTATTTCTTGGGCTATAAAGAGAGGAGGAATTGGTGTGAGAATCGTATTTTAAGACTTGCAAGAATCTGTTAATGTAGCTTTGCAGGAAAGTAGAATTAGCTTATCTGCTCACGTTTCCTGTCTGGACTACATATTACTAAAGAAGAAAGACCGTTCTTTTATATTACAGTGATCATTTTAATATTGTTTTTATCTTTAAAAAAGTATTCAAAAAATAGTATCAAAGAAAAAAATATTAAAAGTCCAAGAGTTTTAGTTGACTTTATTTAGGGGGAAAAAGCTGATTTGAATCAGACTGATCCATTTGAAGTAGTAACATGTGCAGTGGTTATAGTTACCCTTATAAATCTTCATATCCTACATTACTTAGGAAATCTTTGAAAAACAATGGACTACTTTCCTTAATTCAGTTTGCATTTTTATACTAAACTCATTTTATCCTCCCAGAAAGCTTCAAAATACTATAAATAGATCATCTACAATGATCCATATTGAAGAATATTGAAGATTACATTGTATAGCAAAACAGGGGAGTGATTGTTATAGATTGAGATTGTATAGATCACAGTTTCATTTCAACCACTTTGCCTGTTTGCCTGTAAATGACTCTTGCCATGGCCCAAGGAAAACTGTTTCTGGACCTTAAAGTAGTTCATGAGTAGAATAATAATAACAAATTAAATCAGCAGTGCAAGACGTGAATTTCATTTAGCACTACACACTGATTTCTATAATTTCTATATACAGGTCAATGAATAGATTCTACTCACGGCTCATATAAAAATTATGATTAACTTAGATTAGGTTGTATCCAAATTTTGTAGCCAATCAAAATTGGGGGCAAATTTTATAAAATCATCATTTCTATTTTCCTATGAAGTTTCTGCTCGGGAGACTTGGGGAATTCTTCAGAAAAGTGTGGGAGCTGAGGGATGCAGGTAGACAATAGGCCATTGCCTCTCTTCTTTCCCTAGCAAGGATCCTTAATCTCTTCTCTAAAGAGTCATCTTGATTATGGAAGCCTAATTTTGTCATAACAAAAAGATGCAAAAATATTTCATGAGATGACAGGAAGACTTTTTTCAACAGTATAAAAAAGCAACTCAGTCTAAAAATCTAAGATACTGATCTGACTTATAAAACGAAGTCTAAAAACCTTACACAATGGATGAAAAGAGGGTATGCTGTTTTACCAACTCTTGAGAAGGATAATTAAACAATATTCCCAATAATCAAGAAATTTGATACTGACAAAAATAAAACACATCAACACTAGCATGTACTGTATATAGAGATCCCCTTATTTTCCCTAAATAGGTAAGAAAATCATCCCAAAACTAAATTAAAAACAAATAATAATAAAACATTTTTGTCTTTTGTAATAAGAATGGCGCTTCTGTGAAGAAAATTTTAATAAGTTTTATAGTCAAGAAAATAAATGCATAGAAAATGTTGTACACATAATAGTAAGTTTTGTATTTGACAAATATTTTCTATTGAACTTTTTAGTTTTGTTTAAATATAATTCATTACAAAAAGCTTAAAGGTATTTTTTTAAATAGAGAGACTTAAATATAACTTCTTAATAATTAATTGTGATGGTTAAAAATTGCACCTATTTTATTTATGTATGTCATATTAAAAGATTATGTTATTTTTTTCCAAGCATTTGGTTAGTAAGAGAGATCAAGATTCTCTCAAAATGTGAGTTGAGCAGCATAATAATTTAATAAATAACATAAATAAAACTATGAATGAAGTTATTAGGAATCAGCCAATTATTCAGTAACTTTCATTGTATTTCATAAGATAACTAAACCAATTACCATGCAATTATTAAAAACAGCAAAAAAAAAACCTTCAGAAAATAGTTTTTCTTGCTAATACAAATTCCTCAAAACTTTAGTAATAAATAAGCAATTATGATTGGCTCAGAACAAAAAAAATTAATAATGATAGGAAGTGCACAGTTGCTGCATTTCTGGAAGGATCCTTTCCTTTGCCTAATGGATATTCTTTCTTTGTCAGTTATTAAATGATCAGCCGAGGGAAAAGGCTACAACCCCCCCCCCCCCATAAAGCAGTTTCCCTTTTTCTATCTTACAAGCAAATATGTCTGTCAGAGATGATAACTTTGATAATCGCTTGTTAAATTTGTGCAAAAGCTTCAAATCGGCTTTGAACTGCTGATAGAGGGGATCTGAGAGCAGAAATCTGTTTCTATCTGCTAATTGCATTTGGGGATCAAAGCAAAGAACCCCAATGGGAGCTATAAGTACACAGTATTTTGTTTTGTTTTGTTTTTTGTCAGCTTTTTAAAAACAAGGACTAACAGCTTACCTTTATCCACTAATGAGAGGCCACAGAAATTTAAAATAAAACAATATTAGATGAACTGATTAATCAAAAATACAATAAAATAAGCTACAGTTTTAATTTTACGTTTAAATTGATAATGCATATAAATGATAAATACATTCTCTTGCAGAGCTGGAAACAAGGTAGGATTATTCATGCTCATCATGCAAACATGGAGCCTCCAGAAATGCAACATTCCTATGTAATCATCGCAATCCAATGTTCAGTACAAGGTGCAGTTCACTTTCAAACAGTATAACATTGGCTTTACATCTCCATCATTGCAGCATGCTCTTTAAAAACACTTTCTTACCAAGCTCTTCAAGCTCTGAGGTCATTGACTTAGACCGCAAGGTCAGTGCAGTGGTTGGAGCCCGTTTTGGAGGTGGTGGGGCTTTGCATTAAACAGAAGGATATAGATAATAAGTAAAAACACTTCAGAATACATTGTTCAGATTCAATTCAAAATGACATTACTATTTAAATGAAACTTAAACTGCTTGCCTCAGTGCCCAAAAGATAAAGTTGTCTGATCTATAGCAATACTTATGAGCCACATACAGAAAAGTTCACAGATAAGAAATACAACACATGGATACTAATTTAACTCAATGAAAGCTTGCGGTAGACATCTTAGACACAACAGTTTCAAAACAAAAGTATTACTTTCTGGCTATACAAAAACTGTATGGTACTTGACTTTTTAAACAATACATTTGCTATGCTGAACTCATAGTTTTACACTATTCTAGAATCGTGAGATAAAAATGCATAAATGAATCATCATAAGCATAGCATGCTGATGTCAAAATTGGTTTATCACAAGAAGGCTTTGTATGTTATTGAAGCTCACATATATAAAACTGGCAATCATATGGAAAATAAAGAGATTTATGAATCATGTACTTTCATTCCTATATTTAATTGTGCTCCTAGGAATAGATAGTGAACAACAATTCTGATCAAGTATATTTGTAACATAAATACAGATCAATAAATTACAAACTGCATGGAAAAGGTAAAGAACAAATAAAAGCCACTAACCAACATTCAATTGCCAAAATGCATGGTAGTTGGCTGCAGGATTTCCTTATACAAATTATTGTCACCACTAACTCTGAGAATTGAAAGTGGAAAAGTTTTAGAAAAGCAGGGAAAGTGCCAACAGCTTGGCAAAAAATAATAGAAATATGGAGATGCTGTTATTTAATATTGCCATCTCCATACTCAATCAATAAACAATGTTAAAAGATAGCATGACACAAGAACCCTAGCTTTATTCTAGCATGAATACATGTCATTTCCAGCTCATTGTTCACGTTATTTTATATTATGATTATCTCTACTACTACCTCCAATGATATCATACTGTCATTAAATAGAAATACCCAATAATCAATTTTTGGTTTATTATCAAGATTAGTTATTCTTTTATAAATGTATGTGCATGATTTAAAACATGTTGAGTTATTGATTGGTGACATACAACCATAAAAGCAAATGTCATATAAAGATGGTAACATGCATGTGTATTTCACAGCAATGGAATAGTTGCAAGTTAGATGTATTAATAAGAAAAAAGACATCAAAAATACAAAGTGCCTTTATTATTTATATCACCTTAAAATAATTATTTCAATATGGTTATTATTGATTAATAATCTGAATATATAAAAAATAAAAAGTATATTTGTTGATTGAATCTATCAATTATACATTTTCTAGGTCAAAGACATCTTGAAGGATTGTGATTTATTATTTATAACAAATCAAATCGCTAACAATTATCCCTCTTTCATGATATCCAGAAAATCTGCTACCACATTTTGCCAATCAGTTGGAATGGCCATTAACGTGGAGAACCATGTATATGAAAATGTATTAGCACATGCTCTTGACAGATTACAACAAAACCTAATTGGATTCAGACATAAATGTATTAATTCTCTTTTATCTCTCAGAAAAATACTTAGCAATGCCGGAATTACTTTCTTGTGGAGCAATTGCATATTCATCCTGGCAACTTGTGTAAATTGTTTCATTCATACAGAATTTAATAGTACATTGCAGGATGATAGTAATCAATTATAAAATTAGTCTCCACCCAATTATCTCACATACACATACAGAGGCACTTCAGGAGCAATGATAGCACCAGAAGTCCAGGGGTGGGTTTCAAAACCCATCGCTACCGGTTCACTCGTGGGCATAGAAGCGTCCAGGCGGATGGGCGAAACTTCTCACTGCCACCGGTAATGGTTCACCATGGATTGGGGTGAACCAGTAGCAACCCACCACTGCAGAAGTCCCAATGTCCACACCACTGGAAATCTATCATAAAAGAACCCTTGCATTCTTGCATGTGGACATTCAGCTTTTCCTTTAATTAACGATTACCTGAATATTAGAAAATGGAATGGTATACCAGATTCTTTTATGAAGGAGCATCTGAAACAATTAAAATAATGAAAAGACGGTACCTTTCTTTCTGGCTGTGTCGTCTGGATCTAGATTTCTGGTTACAGTGACAACTTTAAGAACTAAGTGATTGCCTCCTTGTCGGATCATATTCACCACCTGCCTGTGGCCAACCTTGACTACATTTTCATTATTAACCTGTAGACAAAAAAGAATGGGATGGAATTAAAGTAAACAAAATAATTCATATTAAATTCACAAGGAAAAAGACTTTTCATTTTTGTGAATGCTCATATAAATTAATTTAATCCTGGACTAATGTGAGGGTCAAAACTTGTTATGCAATTTGCCAAACTCTCCTATGAAATTATCATTTCAAAATTATTCTGAGGAGAAAGATATGTTAAAATATATCTGTGAGGAATACACTTAATTGAAGAAGCGTAGGACAGGACAAAAGCACACACATAAATAATGAGTGTCTCATCTAAAACAACTTTTCATTTTTAAAAACTATATTAGTGCTCCGTGTTAATCCCAGTTAATTTAGAGAGAGTAGGAAACAAATTTTTAATTACAAACAGATTTCACTCATAAGCAAAAGCCATTTAAAAAGCATAGCTATGAAAGCTTTGTTTAGCCACGTGACTCAATCAATAGGAATAAACAAATGTGACCTAGGTGGAAAAGCTGAGTATTTCATAAATTCTTAGAATTATACATCTTGAAGGATTGTGATTTATTATTTATAACAAATGAAATAGCTAACAATTATCCCTCTTTCATGATATCCAGAAAATCTGCTACCACATTTTGCCAATCAGTAGGAATGACCATTAACATGGAGAACCATGTATATGAAAATTTTTTTTAAAAAAAAAGTTCTTTTCTGACACATTACAAAATGCAATTTCCTACAACCTTAGAAGGCATCTAAGAATTACTCCCAAAGCATCTAAGGGACAAAGCCAATCTTGAAGCACCTCCGTGTTAAGCAATGAAGAGTTCTACATAAAGGGAAATGGTAGAATAGAGAGATGGGATGGGAGATAAAGGCCCAAATGAATGGAAAAGTGTGAATTTCTTAAAGTGCCCTTGTAAGACATTTACAGCAAGCTGGGTGATGACAGGAAGAAGACTCATTCAGGAACCTCTGGTCCAGTAAACCAAACTGTTTATATTCACTGACCACATCTCTGAGATTGAACAGGTAGCATGCTGACTTACTAGGAAGTGATATATAATAACGTCACACAGATGGGTTTATTAATTTTATTTTATTTATTAATCAAATTTATATAACTGCCCAATTGAAATAATAAAAACAAAAACTTCAAAAGTTATGATATTTATGTAGTTACTTACTAAGAACATCTAAATTACATTAAAGTAACCAAACTGTCTTTACAATCCCCAAGGCATGTCACAACTTTTGAGCACCCCTAATGTTTGGAAATTAAAAGTTGAAAAAATTGACATGCCCAGGCAGTGCCTTTGTTACCAAAGGTGACTAGATAACGTACAACAGGGGTGTCAAACTCCCATTGTCACATCGTTGTCATGTGACATATCTGCCAGGGTTCCAGGTAACACCCCCAACCAAGTAAGACTCCAAGGCAGGCAGTTCCTCAAAGATCCATTTTATTACAGATGTCATATTGGCGCATCTGGGAAAACCCGAAACTGAAAGCTGCTGAGTTTTCCACACCCAAAGGAAAGTCAAAGTCCCTTCCCCTGCACCCACATGTCCATCACATGGTCCAATCAATCCACTGTCCCAACTGGAGATGCCTCCCAGTCACACCTCTCCAGGAGCAGGTTGAATGTCCTTGACTCTTAGAGAAAAGAATGTTGTTATGGCTAAATAACTCTACCAACATACAACCCCCCTCCCACTTTCCCACAGTACTAAGTGTGGCAGCCCTGAAGATCCAAAGAAAAAGATGGCCTCCAGGGCTGACAGTATCGTGACTTTTTTCCCCTTCGCTAAACTGGAGGTGGGCATGGTCAGCGTGTGATGCATCCAGCCCACGGGCTGCGAGTTTGATACCCCTGGTGTACAACAATAAATAAAACAACCAATGTAAAATTTCTGAAACCACAAGAATAAATAACATAAAAACAAGAATAAAAAATATTACAATGTAACACTATAATTTCCACTGTCTCTGCCTTTTTCTTTCTTTTGTCTTTGCCATGCAGGGTAGTCGGCCAAAAGTATAATTCTTGATTCTGCTTTTGTTCATGGCTACTCAGTAAAATATCAAAGCTGATATAGGCTTAAACTTGTGCTTGTCATACTGTAATCAATAAATTCCAACTGTGCAATGAGGAGATTGGCTGGTGGGATGCGGGAAGGGGGGCAACAATTAATTAATGTCCAATCTTATTCAGTTTTATCACACAAAAAAATATTCATTTCCTTCTATCCACAATAGCATCCACATGTGCAGTGTGGGCCTGACACTGAGCTATAATATATCAAATGTTCATAATTATAGGGAACCACGGAGTATGAAATAAACAAAAATCAATTGAACATTTTGACATCTATAAATCACATCACACACTAATTTATGATTCTTTTAACAGAAATAGTATTTGCTATATAAGAGACACCTTTGCATATTTTCTGGAATTTGCTGAATTTGAATTTGCTAGATTCATTTAATGGTTGGAGATATGGGCTCAAAATACAATGTTAATTTAAAGGATGTGGCTTTGTGTTATAGTAGTTTTCTTCCTAACATAAATTTTATATATTGATTTTGGTCTGGAAGACTCATTGGTCTTTAAAGATATTTTTACATTTTCTGACTTACATGCAAGGCAGGAAGGAAATTAACTGAAGGCCAACAAAAATGTTTTCATTAAAAAAAAGATATTATATTATTGGAAGAATACCTATTCCTCATCCCTTAAACAGTGGTGTCATTTTATATTTGAATACAGGCAGTCCTTCCTTAACAAGTATTTATTTATCAAACTTCAAAGTTACAGCAGTGCTGAATGAATGATAGTTGCAGCCAGACCTCAAATTTATGGCCATTGTAGTGCCCCATGGTCATATGATCAAAATTCTGGTTCTTGGCGACTTCCGGTGGGATTGCGACATCGCCAGACTTCTTTTTGAAGCGCCAACCCAGGGCTCCGTAGAACCGCAAGAACAGCGACTATCAGCTGTCTTGCGGTTTGGAAACTTTCCTCCTGGTAAGAGGGGGGAAAGTGAGTAGACGGGTGGGGTAGAGCTCCCTAAGAGTGCCAGATTTTACCCATAATCTGGCGCTCGAAGATGAGAGCTCCCCGCTAAGCCTGTCAGTACTCCGGACCCTGGATGTCTCTGCTTTGCAGAGCTAGATGTCGTGACCATCCCAGCAACCAACTTTAAATAAATATTTTTGAATTGAGCTGGCGGAGCACAAGCAGCAAGAATAAAACAGCAAGTATTTTCTTTTTTTTTTAACTCCAAAGATTTACCTTCTTTAAAAGATTTTCTTTATGCAGAGAAAGTGAAAGCAAGATGGCGTTTGAGTTTCAACGGGGCATGAAGAAGTGAAAGTTAAAAGCAATTATTGACAAGTCCCTGTTTGAAACATAAAACTCTATTCTGAAAAGTGGATTAACCAAGAAAGGAAGTAATTATAATAATTGAAGCAGTAATATAAATTACAAATTACAAAGGGTCTTTTTTTTCTTTTTGATACTTTTTTTCCCCTGTCCTTTTGGAAGGGAAAGAAGAAGGGGGGCAAGATGGCTGGTCTTTTTGAAAGCAAAGAAAGCAAAGAAGGGTTAATTAACCCTCATATATGGTCTGATTTTGAGGAAGCTTTGAGCTCAATTACCTCTGCTTTATTGGAAAAAATTGATACTATATTTCAAGCTTTTCAAGCTGGAAACAATGAAATACATGGAAATACTGAGTTGCAATCTAGCAGTGGGGAATTGATTGAAGAGCTGGGAGAAGGAAAAGAACAACAACAACAGCCTACAGTATTTTTGGAGAGCAAGATGGCTGCTTTGCAGAATAAGGAGCAAGAAATTTTGGGAGCTGATGAGACCTTGGCTATACAAATTCTTTGTTATAAAGTCCAACCTGCACTTAAAGAGCTGCTTTCAGAAGAAGTTATACTTTTGCAAAAATTTTATAATATGCAATCCCAAAAAATGCAAGATTATATTGGAGTTAAAAAAGGCAGAGGAATCAGAGTGAAGATAAGAGTTCGTAAAAAAGAGAAGAAGAAAGACTGGAGACAAGGAAAATAACCCTGCTTGATGAGATGATGGTCCTTAAAAAGTATTGTTTAAGTGTTTAAAGATTTTGAACTTTTGGAAGAAAACATCCAACAGCTTAATGCCAGTTAACTAAGCGATGAGCGACGATGAGGAGGTAACCTACAGCTGTATTGGAATATTTTGAGAAGAATAAACAGATCACTGCAATGCTGGTGTGTTGGGTTGTGAAATAAGCCTTGACCTGAGTGATTTGGAATATTTTATTAAGGATTGTAATAAATTTGGACTTAATTGTAATTGCAGAAGTTTTACTGAATATAGTAAATTGGAGTTTTCTGTTTGAAGGTAATAAATATAAGGCAAAAGGACTACGGGTCTAGGGCAATTGCAGCTGATCTGATGGTTTCCCTAATACGTCTGATGAATTTATTAATCTAATTTTGGCTGGATTTGATGGATATTATTTGATATACAATTACAAAGTCACTCGGGGGGGTTTATATAAAGAAGCAATTTTTATTTAGGTGGGTAGACGCAAATGAAGACATTCTACATGCTGTTGGAAGATGTGAACATAAGAAGATTAACAACTGGTTTAATCTAGTATGAAGAATTTAAATGTTTGATATAGCTGTTAAATGATGTTTTTAGTTGATTTGTTAATATGTACTGATAAATTAATAAGAGGTTTGATTACTACTTTTTAGTTAGAAATTTTTTTAAAGTGTTTTAATTATAATTGGACCTTAATGGTTTAAAAGTGGAGGATGGAAGAGTTTATATAATATTTTATTTTAAATTTGGGGTTTTTGAATGAGGGTTTTTTTTTTTTTTCAATGAAAGAAGTTACAAAATGTCTTGTTAAATTGTATAGATTTAATAATCTGCTAAGTATGTATTAGTTAAATTGAGTAACGATAGGTTTGATTAGGTAATATTTAACTGTTTTATTAACTGCTGTAATTATAAATGGATACTAATTCTGTTAAATTAGATGGAATAAGAAGAAAGAAGACTTGCTTTCCTTTTATTTATTTGTTTAATGATTATGATAAGTGAGAGATAGAGTTGAATTTAGGGGATTCAAGCTGTATTTTATATTTTGTATTTGCTCTGGGAAGTCGGGTGGGTGGTTGGGGAGAGGGGGAAAATGTATATAAAACTTTTAAAACTTTTTCAATAAAAAAAAAAATTCTGGTTCTTGGCAACTTGCAACTGCCTTGGCCAATGGCCAGGCATTCTTCAACAGCAGTGAGAGGACGAAGTCGGTCAAGATCAGCTGGGGGTGGCAAGTATAGGCAACAGATTATAGGGTGTCTAAAAGGGAAGGAATGGAAGGAAAGATGGAGGAAGTTAAAATGGGGACCATGGCAGGGTAGAAAAAATATGAGGCCTTCACTTAACAACTGCAATTGGGATGACCTAAACTGCTGTTGCTAAGTGGTGTGGTCACAGGATGCAATATTGTTGGTTGAGCAACCAGGGCCAGCAATTGAGGAGTACTAGAAGAAAAGTTGTGTGCCATTGCATATATACAAAGATTGAAAACAAAGAAATAATTATCTGTTATTACAAATCAAATCCAACAAGAAAAGTATATTTGAAAAGAACAAACCAGTTCTTTTGATGGAAAGAACATCCAGAATCAGAAATACAGGTGTTCCCTGATTTACAACCACAATTGGGCCAATAATTTTGGTCAAAAGTAATTGCAGTCATTAACAGGAGCCTGAGTGGCGTAGCAGGCTAACGCCTCCTATTAAGGCAGCATTTAACATCCAGCTGCCTGCAATTACTGCAAGTTCTAATCTCACCAGGCTCAAGGCTGACTCAGTCTTCCATCCTTTCTAAGGTGGGTAAAATGAGGACCCAGTTTGTGGGGGCAATAAGTTGACTTTGTATAAAAATATACAAAAAGTATGAAGGCTATTGCTTAACACATTGTAAGCAGTCCTGAGTCTTCGGAGAAGGGCGGCATATAAATATAAATTAAAAAAAAAAACAAGGGGGTGGGGAGTTGCCTTGTGACCGCCTTGCCTTCCCACTTGCAGGTGCTAAGTGACCGCATAGGTTATAGCAGATGTAAGGAAAGAACTGTCTGCCACTGGAGGGTAAATGGTTCCCCTGTGCTGGGCCAGAGAAACTAGGCAGTTCCCTTCTTGTGTATGAAGGGGTACCACCACACTGGGCTAGAGATAGGGAGCTTGGATCCAGAAGAGTTTGGATTGATTACAAGAAGGCATTCAACTCTGTTCCACATGATTGGGTAATCAAGTGCCTAGAAATTACAGGAGTCACTAGAAACATCAGAAACTTTGGGCAAAGATCAATGGCACAACTGAAGTCATAGTTGCTGGTAAATTGTGATAAACTGGGAGAGTTTATCTATCAAGCGTGAATAGCCAAAGCTATCAAGTATCAAAACATCTGCCATGCTATCCCACCTTCTTTATTTAGACAATCTGAAGCTATATGGAAATACATTATGTGAAAGAGTCATTGCTCAACACTGTCCATATAAACAGTCAAAATATTGCAATAGAATTTGGACTGGACAAATGTGCCACCCTCACCACCAAGAAGAAAAATAGTGAACACTGAAGGAATCAAGATGCCTTATGGAAACAGTATCAGGAGTCTGGATGAAATCACTACCAATTCCTGGACAAGCTGCCAATATCAAGCACACTGAAGAACAGGAAGTTAGAATTGAATACTTCATGAGAGTGAAGATCTTAATATCCAAACTCAGCGGTGGAAATATCATCAAGGCAATTAACGCAGTAGTGGGTTCCTCTTACCTTTGCTAACAGTTTGGAACTGGAAGCGTGCGGTGCTTCTGCGCACGCTCAGAACTTTCTGCATATGCGCAAAGCGTCCGTGATGATGTCCGGGTGAGTGTGCAGCCTCCCACCACCACCACTACTGGTTCACCTGAACTGGGGCAAACCGGTAGAAACCTATAACTGAATTAACACCTGGGCAATTTTGATCATT
Source organism: Ptyas mucosa (assembly GCA_012654045.1). NCBI lineage: Eukaryota > Metazoa > Chordata > Lepidosauria > Squamata > Colubridae > Ptyas > Ptyas mucosa. The sequence continues at coordinate 24,783,490 of WNWU01000001.1, forward strand.
ATATACAGAGCTCAAATTGGACTCAAGCAGAACTAAAACCCCCGGAGAGGAAGACCAGACAAATAATGATAATGAATCATGCCGTTGATGCACACAGCAATGTTGACAGACTCTATTTATCAAAGAAAATATGTGGGCATGGCATGGTGGAAGTACACCAGATTGTTGAAGATGGAAAAAAAGGCATTGGAAGAATATCAGAAGGAGTGAAAAAGATGCACTGAAACTAGTATACCATGAAGGCTTACTGAATACCAAAGGAATTCCTTGCCACTAGCCTATAAGAAAAGCAAAATGAAGAATAAAAAAGAGGCATGCCAAGACAAAGTATTACATGACCAGTACATTAAAAAAAAAAAAACTAGCAGGGAAAGCAGATAGCAGCAAGACCTGGCAATGACTAATTCTGGCTGCACAAGATCAAGCCTTCAGAACTAATACATACAAAGCCAAAGCTGAGACAAGGACAGGCAGCAAATGCCACCTCTGCAAAGAAGCTGAAGAAATAGTGGATCACCTAATTAGCTTCTGCAAGAAAATCTCTCAAACAACAGCATGACCAAATAGCAACAATGGTACATTGGAATATCTGCAAGGAATACCATTTGCCTATGAGCAAAAACTAGTAGGACTACAAAATAGACAAAGTGATAGGAAATGACAAAGCTAAAGTGCTCTGAGACTGTACAATTCAAACAGATAAGCATCTGCCACATGATACCTGAGACTTAACAATTATTCATAAGACAGACAAAAAAATCTGGATACCGAATGTTGCAGTATTTGGAGACAGCAGAAGAGAAAGAACCGGAGAAAATCGCATAATATTAAGATCTGCAAAGAAAATGACACAAGAAAGCAAAAATTGTACCAATAATAATAGACACCTTGTGTGTAATCCCAGAACACAGAAGCTCCTCTTGAATTCCATCAGCATTGACAAAATCATCATCAGTCAATTGAAAAAGGCAGTTTTATTTGGACCTGCAACAATACATTCACCACCATCAAATAACAACATATACCTATCCCAGGTCCTTGGGAAGGACTCGACAGGTGGTATAGATGGATATACATAAAAATGCCAAATCCAGTATAAATGTCTCGCTAACTGTGCAACCAACTATAATAACACATTTTTTAAAGTTTAATGTTTTTTCCTGCTAGCTTTTTTCTGATAAATATCATTCAACTTTAAATTCCTGCCAAGTTTATGGAAATGGCCAGGACATTTTATGCCCCTTAGTAGAAATCACACATAATTCTGACACTAAGAGAATAGCAGACTAATACGCTGGAATACGCTTTAATGTGAAAAAAATAATTTCATACTGTATTTGAAAAGTCTAATACTGAATTTAACTTTTATGGATCATAATTATGTACACGAATTGCACTGCACCTGAAGTTTAGGTTTGCCCTAACAACAGTTTCAAAAAATAAATATTTATTAGGCAACTCAAACACACACTAAGTCATCATTTCAGAGATATTTCCTTACCAAAATAGAGAAACAGAAAGACTATGGGTGGGCAAAAAGCCTTCCCTTTCCTTCCTCTCCCCTCCCCTCCTTTCTCTTCCTTTTTCAGCAGACAGCTAAGTGGCTGCTGCTGGGGAGGGAGTGGGGATTGCCAGACTGGCTGGGAAATTGTCAGGGAATGTTGAAAATGAGGAATGTGATTGTAGCAAAAACCCTGCAGTGCAACAGCAGCCAGAACACTAAAACAATCACAACTTTCTCACATTTCATTTCCTTGGGAGTCATGGGTTCTTGATTTTAGATGTATTCTGTAAATTAGCCCATTTGAGGGACAAATTATTGTCCTATGATGAACCATTTCATCCAGTTAAAGGTAATGACAATAAGAGTTTTAATAGTATATATATAGTTCATAGTTGGTCTGATTTTTTAGATAGATACCAGTGGTGGGTTTCAAATTTTTTTACTACTGGTTCTGTGGGTGTGGCTTGGTGGGTGTGGCATGGCTTGGTGGGTGTGGCAGGGAAAGGATACTGTAAAATCTCCACCCCATCCCACCCCATTCCAGGGAAAGGTTACTGCAAAATCCATTTCCTCCCAATCAGCTGGGTCTTGGGAGGCAGAGAATAGATGGGGGCGGGGCCAGTCAGAATTTTTACTACCGGTTCTCTGAACTACTCAAAATTTCCACTACCAGTTCTCCAGAACTGGTCAGAACCTACTGAAACTCTGATATATACGCTTAACTATTCATCTGGTTGAAGATTTTTATTACTTTGAGGTTTTTGTTCATTATGAATATTGATTTGGTTGATAAATTGATAAATTGATAAAGGATCACTTTTTTATATATGGTATTATTTGTAAAAAAAAAGTATTCAGACTCTACCATACCGCATACTAAGATAGTTATAATATTAATTAACAGACATGAGAGAAAATGAATAAACTCTTCCAATTAATTTTTTTAACTATGTAACATAAAATGAATATACAGGGAGAACTTTTCAGACTTAACCAAAAATTTAAGGGCAGAATTGCACTTTTTACATTTTCTGAACATAGAATGCAAACATCTAACTTTGAAGCCAGCCTGAGTTTCAAAATTGCTTCTGCATATAAGATTTTATCGGAAGAAAAAAAGTTACCAAGAATGTCTGTTTATGGTTTCCATGGTCTGTTCTCTGTATTATTTTTCACGTTTTCACCTTTGGCTCTTTGGTATTATCTCAAATATTTTGATTGTTGAACAAGGTATTTTTTTCAATTAACCTTGCAATCTTCTTACCAGGTTAACAGTCTCTTGAATTCCTTTATTGACATTACACTATATATCTTTTGTTCTTTTTGATAGTACACTGTATAATTGTATGTTTTAGACAAGATGGAATGTACTTGTATTCTCAATAAGTTGTAGTTTGTCTGTCTGTCTGTCTGTCCTTCCAGCCAGCCATCCCTGAAAGATCATTCTTTCTTCTTGAGGAAAACATGACAAAACTCCAGTAAGCCTTACACTGCTGTTGCATTATTTAATCTGCTTGATCAACAAAAAATAGATCCACGGAGGTTAGGTATCTGAAATAAATTATTCTAATTACCATTACTATTCAAGTAGCTGTTCAAACAATGTAGGTAGTCTGTGTTTAGTGACCACAATTGGGATTGGCATTTCTGTCATTAAGTGAAGCAATCACGAAGTGGGAAATCACATGACTGCAAATGTGTTTCCCTTTTCAAAATTGGTAAGACTAATCAGTTTCACAACTTCAATTTTTGTTTGCCTCTTAATTATTTTACTTTAGTTTCCTTAGTTTCCACTCCCCCACCCTTCAGAAAGTTCACCTCAATACTTGGATAATTAGCAAGAAGGAAATTAATGGTTGTTTATGCATTCATTGGAGAGGAAAGGATTATAAGAGAGTGAGCAGGCACACAATGGAGAATACACATCTAAAGGAAACATGGGGTAGCATGCCAGCCTTGAGCATGCCACACAAACAGTCTGGTGTATTTCCTCAAAGGAACTTATACAACATGGTGTTGAAAGAAATTGCTGACACTATTTCAGGAAAATGATCTAAAACTTTAAAAATGCTTGGGAAAGGGGGAAGAAAATGGACTACCGTGTTTCCACGTGACTTATATTTTTTTGAACCCTGAAATAAGTGCTTGGCCTTATTGTCATGCGCTCAAAAGCCCGATTGGACTTATTATCAGGGGATGTCTTATTTTGAGGGAAACGGTAGAAAATCAGAGCCAAAAAAAATCCTACTGACATTTTTGCACCAATTTTATTGAAGATTATATTATACAAATTAAACTAACACAATCTACAAAATATAAAATATATAAAAAAAGAAAAAAGTTTTTTTAAGAAAAAGTTCCCTCAAACGAAGTCCTAACATCTGCTTTCTCATACTCTCTTTGCTTCTTCTCTCAGAATTGTTGGAATCTCCCTTTTTTAATTTCACTATAAAACAGAATATCCATTTTGTAATATCCACATCATGATTCATGTTCTCACTGTGTTTTCTCACAAAATCGTTGACAGCTTCAACAAGTTCCTTTTATAAATCCATTGAAGAGAAGTTATTCACAACACTTTTCTGTGTCTTTTAAATTATTAGCCATTTTCATTTGTACATCCATTGTAGAGTATCATTGTTAAATCCACATTCAAATCAATTTCAGTTTTATTCAATGGAACTTGTTCCTCTTCAGCAACACCTTCTGATTTTTCTATAATAGCAGATACCTTTATCATTATTTCCTGAGCCCATTCATGATATATTTCTCTTAAAGAAGCCATTGATGCATTTATTTCTTCTAATGCACTCAATGTCTAATCTTCAAGTTGTCTTAATAGTTGTTCCCAAACATAAACATAATTTCCCACAAGAAAGATTACTTTAATTAACTTCAGAGTCTTAAATCAAAATTCATTTGATCTTTTAAACCATTTAAAACTTTCTAAAATCAAGACTAATAATCCTTTTGCTATATTATTCCAAAAATATTTGAAAACAAAGCTTTAAGCATATAGCCAGCATGTCAATGGTCTAATCTGATCTTGGAACATGTTTAAAAAGTTTCTACAGTAAGCCTTTTAGAGCTTTAGAGTCATGTTGTAACATGACAAAGTTGCTGCAGTTTTACTTATTTTCCCATTTGGTTTTATTTGCTATAATAAGAATAGGAAAAATAAAGTAGAAAACAGCCTTCAAGCTACATAGTTTACAATATAGAAATACTGTTTTATACTCAATCCTTTTGTCCTATGAAAAGGACACATATAAACCCAATGTTTTATATTGTCATATAAAAAGAAACTGAATGCCACATTTAAACTGTCTGGGTTATACTAAAGCAAGGGCGTCAAACCTGCGGCATCATATTGACGGTCACGTGATGTATCGCAACATTTCCCCCCCTTCATGGAGCTGGGGTGGGTGTGGCCTGTGTGTGATTCATCCGGCCCACGGGCCACCAGTTTGACACCCCTGACTACAGGATAGTGAGGTATTTTTTTTTATTAAAAAATGGCAGAGATAATTATAAATGCAATTAACAACTGAAACTACTGTATGTCAGCTACTTAGACAATATATTAATTGCTGTGGCAGAAAAATAATGGCAGCAGAAGGCTGCAACCCATTGCAGTTTAGGCAATGATACTCTTTTTTAAAAAAATAAATATTTTATTGATTTTCAACAATTAAAATACAAAAAGAAGAAAGTTTGTGCATAACTGTGACCATTTACATGACATATTACTATATTTCACTAATACTTTATACATTCTAACTAAATTCAATCCTACTTTATCTATTTTTTTCTATTCTCAATCCATTTATACCACTTCTCCCATATTATATAATATTCCAAATCCATCAATCCTTTCAATTCAAGTGTCATCTTGTCCATTTCAGTGCAGTCCAAGACTTTTTAAATTATTAAGTCTTCTGAGGTTATATTTGTGTTTTTCCAACACTGTTCAAAGCCTAGTTTTGCCACCATTATTATATATAGAATAATGTATGTTTTTTTTTTGTCGTATTTCTTTTTTGTCGTTATCTCCAGAAGAAACAGTTCCAGAGTGTATTCTATTTGGACGCCAGTTAATTCCTGTAAGCAGTTTTGTATTTTTTTCCCAATATTTTTTCAATTCTGGGCATAACCACCATGCATGAAAGAAGGTATCCTGCTTTTGTCGTCATTTCCAACAATTTGAGGTTAAATTTGATATATCTTTGCCAATCTTGAAGGTGCCAAATACCAGTGATAAAACATTTTGTATTGATTTTCTTTATATTTTGCTGATTTTGTTATTTTCTGTTCCAAATTGTTTCCCAATCCTCTAATTTGATGTTATGTCCTACATTTTTTGCCCAAGCTATCATCACTCCCTTCACTATGTCGTTGGTTCTGTCAAATTCTAATAAATAATTATAAAATTTAGTTATCAATTTTTCATCCGGGCCAATCAATAATTTATCTAATTGTTGTGGGACCAATTCAATTCCATATTCTTCTCTATCTTTTAAGTATCATGACTTTAATTGCAAATAAGGCCACCAATCTATATTTATTCCCTGTTTTTCTAAACTTTGTCTACTTTTTAAATTTCCTTGACAATCTAAAATTTCTTTGTATTTGGCCATTTTATTTATATATAGCATTGGGATGTATAGGCAATGATACTCTTAGTCAACTAATGAAACAAGGAATTTGAGGAAGCCTGTGAAAAATATTGCAAAACACTGCCATTAAAAGTCCACACATTTTTATTTCCAACAGAGTAATTCTGGAACATGGATCATATGCAAACTCACACTCATCAAATGAAGTACTTTCACTTTACATAGCTCTACATAGAAAAGTAATATAACACTAATAAAAACTAAAATTAACCACATTTGCTTCACTAAGTTGGATTGCTTGATAGAATTCCCCAATTTTTAAATTCCATATGGCATGCAACTAAGGATTTCCTAATTAATAAACAGTTCTGCAAAATGGTATTTTTGCCCCTGCACAAAATCATTCATTTGGATCCTGTCTCTGTTGCTCACAGATGTTTTCAAAGTTTCTTTTATGTCACCTGACAACACTTAGTTATTGTGTTCTCACTTCCAACATTCTCCTTTATTTGATTCTCTATTTCTACTTCTTTCGTTCCCTCTATTTCTACATTCGTCTCCTTTTCTGCATTCCATTCCTTTCTAAAAATACTCATCTTCGTCACTTTCTCCAACTTTTCTTATCTCCAAATGTCCATTTGCCTTTTTTCACTTCTGACTCCATCGCAATTTTTTCTTAGCCTGTTTTCAAACTTTCCTCCATCCTTTCAAAAAAAAAAAAATTGGGGGTGGTGGTGGTATAAAAAAAACATTGTAGTGGAGCTCAAGCGATAAAGTTGTTAGGCAACCAAAAAAGAAAAATAAAAGGAACTTTATTTCTTGCAATAATCTATTTTACTATTCTATACAAACCATACTCTGGAAAAGTCAATAGTTCAAATATTCTAATTTACATAACTGTACAAAATGTTAAAGATCTTATTTTTTAAGCAATGTTTGAGATGTGTGTTTTATTATGCAAATACAAACACTGTCCCCATATAATAAAAATTCTTGACTAACATAGAAAAAATGTGGCTTGGTTCTTTTGTTTTTGGTTTTTATTGCATAGCTAAAGGAAGAAAAAGTCACCAAATAGAGGTATTTATAACTACACAGCTCAAACACAGTGACTTCAGGTGGTATACACTATTAAAAATTAACAATATAAAAATCCCAGAAACTCCTACCCCTCCTGTGGCAACAAACATAATCTCAGAAAGCTGAGGTAGTTTAAATAAATTTAATTTCCTCTGTAGGTCAGCAGAACAACAAAAGACTCATTGTGTCTTTTGAAGTGAATTGTTTTCATTCTATTTAGCTGCACAACATTTAACATTTTTCTTGCATGACACAAGTTTTAAAAATAGAACGAGTATGCTACAATATTCATCATGAAATCTTTCCCGTTGGAACTACAAAAACAATTCTCAATTCCACATACCATTTCTATCCTATTACTGGCATTGCTAACCTATCGTACATTCTGCTCAAATACATCACAGCAATTTGATTCCCAAAAATAAATTAAAAACACAAGAAAAAGGAACCTTCAATGGGCTCAGCATGTATACATGACAAGTCGGAAAAATCTTGCTAGGGCAAATATGGATTATATCATGAAATACTGTGCCACTTCCAAAATCTTGCCAAGAAAACTGCAGGGACTAATCCAGACAATTGCCAGGAGTCCCTTGAAGGCACAAAAAACAAAAATAAATCAACAATACAGAATTCTAATATTTTAGTCTCTTTTGTCTATAGATTCTAACATTACCCTTTTTTTGAGGATGACTTCCTAGATATATGATCAGATTAGATTTTTCTAATATATATTGATATTATATATATATTGATATATTGATATATTGATATTATATATATTTTATCTCTTTTATGTGCTCTTTCAACTAATGGGTAACAACAATAATAACAAAATTATAATTCCATGGTCTTTCTCACTCTTTCTGCACCTTAGATCTAGAGCTGCATAGTACCTTTTTACTGAGATTGTTATATCCATTGACTTAGTAATTAGGACTCATTGTTTTAAAACTTGGATGTTTCATAAAATTTGCTCTTTATTAAATATCTTGGAAGTAAAATTCAGTTTTTATTAGAGAACAAAAAATTCTTGTCAACAGATTCAGTTTATTCCTGCTGTCACTAATTACAAAGCCATTGCATTACATATTTTCAGATGTATTTGGTTTTGTGCAACATTAAAAAAAATTCATTCATCGCATGTATATTCTCAAGGCAGTGTGGTTTTGATTTGTTCCCACAAAATTATCCCTATCCTTTTTTATCTATTTTATGTCTAAAAAGAACTCTATGGTCAAAATTTGTGGAGATTCTCAATCATCCAGATCATAGTTGTCTCAAAGTTGCTTTTTTTCCCTTCAAAGATGCTTTTTTTCTTCAAAAGGCAACTAGACTGTTTTTTCCTTGAGGAAAAAGAAGTTTTGTTTTTCATCCAAGAACAGTGGTGGGTTTCAAATTTTTTTACTACTGGTTCTGTGGGTGTGGCTTGGTGGGCGTGGCATGGCTTGGTGGGCGTGGCACGGGAAGCATCCTGTAAAATCTCCATTCCCACCGCACTCCAGGGGAAGGTTACTGCAAAATCCCCATTTCCTCCCGATCATCTAGGACTTGGGAGGCAGAAAATATATGGGGGTGGGGGCAGTCAGAGGTGGTATTTACCAGTTCTCCAAACTACTCAAAATTTCTGCTACTGTTTCTCCAGAACTGGTCAGAACCTGCTGAAACCCACCTCTGTCCAAGAAGCTTCATCAGTTCTGATGGGGGGGGGGGGAAGAAGGATAGATTCTGATAGGATGGATGTGGGAATGGATACAAAATACAATCCTTTTATTCCCCCTCCCCATCCTATAAGAACCTATCCTTCTATTCCTCCCCCGCCATCAGAACTGATGAAGCTTCTTGGGTGAGAAGACATTTTCTTCTTCCTCAAGGAATAAAAAAGTCCAGTTGCCTTTAGAAGAAAAAAAGCACCTTTGAGACATTTATGGTAAAGGGAGAATTTGAACCTGGGTTTCTCTTATCCAACATTCTATGGAAGGAAGAGTGTGCACATTATTAGCAACTATCCATTAAAAGTAAAAGAACATTATCCTGGGGATATGCCATTTGCAACATCTTATGTCATTCATTTAATGACTTCATTGTGCAAATTGCATAAATTGATGCAAATCATGTCAACATGCAAGTGACAGAAATCCTGCAGAAATCAGATCTGTTTCATAAAGAGTACCATGCCCTACTTTAGTTATTCTGCCTTCCATTCTGTATAAATATCAATGTATGACTAGATGCTGATGACACAATACTTTTGTCCTTAACCTGTACTGCTTTAGAAGAGCTTTTGGACCATTTATCAATTACTCCAGTGAGGAGGCCTTAACAATTGATTAGAATATCAAGACCCAAATCCTTACTTACTGCAAACCCCCAAAACAATGAATTTGAAAATTGGATGGATGCACCACTTAATAGTAAACATCTTTAAATATTTAGGGTTGGTATTTCAAACTTGTGGAAATTGCAATGCTCACTTAAGCAATATATCCCCAAATGCACAGAGATTAACATCAAGTTTATTATTTCACCTGAGAAGCAGAGTTTATTAGGGCCAAACTAAATTAGCCTTAAAACAGGGGATTTTAGATACAGGAGAGCCAAATGGAAATATTATACTTTATAAATAATCAAATTTAGCTCCCAAGCAGTTTCATACTTATACAATTTTCAACCACTAAATGTACAAAACCTTCATTAACTTATTTTAATGCCTTCCCCATAGCAAGACCGAGTGGCTCTGAGTTTGGGATTCATTGGCTCAGGGAGAATTGCCAACTTTGGTCTTGGATGGAGTGGCTCTACCCCAAACAGACCCTGTGCATAATCTGGGGGTTCTCCTGGACTCACAACTACTGCTTGAAGAACAGGTGGCGGTCGTGGCCAGGAAGGCCTTTGCACAACTGTGGGTTGTGTGCCAGTTATGCTCTTTCCTGGACCAACAATCCCTACTCGCAGTCACTCATGCCCTAGTCACTTCCCATCTTGACTATTGCAACGCGCTCTACATGGGGCTGCCCTTGAAAAGCATCTGGAAGCTCCAGTTGGTGCAAAATGCAGCGACTCACATGGTTTTCTGCAGACCCTGGTGTGCACATGTATCACTTCTCCTGGAGGAGCTGCATTGGCTGCCGATTTGCTTCTTGGGGCAATTCAAGGTGCTAGTTGTCACCTTTAAAGCTCTTTATGGCTTGGGACCAGGTTATCTGAGGGACGGTCTATTGTCAGTCAGATCTACCCAACCCATCAGAGTGGGGAGACAGGGAATGTTGCAGGTCCCATCCCCGAGGGAGATACACCTGGTGGGATCCAGAAGAAGGGCCTTCTCCGTGGTGGCTCCCTCTCTCTGGAACATCATTCCCCAGAGATTAGAACAGCCCCCACTCTAACAATCTTCTGGAAGGAGCTGAAGACCTGGTTCTGCCAGAGGGCCTGGGGAACTCAAAGCAGGATGGAGCCCATTAAATGGATCTGTTGTTCCCAGGGCAGGGGGATGGGGGTGATTTTATATTATACTATATTAATTTATTTGATTCTTTTTATTAGTTTGTTTTAAATGTGGTTTTATATTCTGTAAGCTGCCTTGAGTTGCCATGGGTGAATAGGCAGCAATATAAATTCAATAAATTCAATAAATAAATAAATAGTTCTGAAAAGAAAATATAAGAAATTTCCCTTTCAAACACAGTATTGTCCCTGCACCATGAATGCGACAGAAAACATGGTCTATGCTCTTCTTTACAGGTAGTCCTTGACTTAAAACCACATTTGAGCCCAAAATTCCTATTGCTAAGCAAGATGATTAATTGAGTTTTGCCCCATTTTATATCCTTTCTTGTCACAGTTGTTAAGGGGATCATTGCAGTTGTTAAATTAGTAACATGGCTGTTAAGTGAATCTGTCCTGCCCATTAATTTTGCTTGTCAGAAGGTCACAAAAGGTTATCACATGACCCCAGCAATAATACAGGCCAGTTGCAAGTATCTGAATTTGGTTCACCATGATCATGGGAATGCTACCATGGTCATAAGTCATTTTTTCAGTGAAGCTGTAACTTTGAATAGTCACTAAACAGACTGTTGTAAGTCGAGGACTACCTGCATTATCACATTTACAGAGACTTTTGTCACCGGCTAATTATCTTTCTCCTATTTACAGTAATTTTTCAAATATTCTGATAATTTCTGTTTATATAATCTGGTAGATAATCAAGGTAACTGTATCTATCAAAATTCTGTTAGATTTGTTTAAACTCCACTCACAAATGGCTGATAACAGCTATTGACACAAGTGATATTTTTCTTTTTTAAACAATGTTATTTTATATAGTGTGTTACACCTATTTGCCACAATTTACACTCTTAGGCACTGTTGCCAATAGAATGATTAACGCTATGCCCATTAAGTTTTTAGATTGCCCCTTGCCCTGTTATGCCTGACCTAAATTTCTCCTTCATAGTATTACAGTTACACCACTAATGCTCAGTTTGAAATACTTGCAGATTTTAGTAATTCTGTGATTCTGTATCTTCCCTAGCTATTTGTATTATCATTGTTAACATTATATATTGTTTTATAAAATAGGACACCTCTTACATAGATTTATATAATTGTGTTTATCACTGTCTTTGAGATCTTATATATCTATATCTCCTTAATGGTATTGGCACTATGTTTATACATTTGTGATAGCATTTTAAATCCTACTTATTCTTTAGTGGGAAGGAAGGAAGGAAGGAAGGAAGGAAGGAAGGAAGGAAGGAAGGAAGGAAGGAAGACATTGGTTAACTATTGGATAATAAGAGGGCTTTAATTTTAGTACTGAATATAAATTTTTATGGTCAGAGATCAAAACAGAACCACTACAACAAAATCAAATTGTATCAAGGTTCAATATACTGAGGTTTTCATTGTCCTTGGAAGCTGCTTACATACATCACAAGATTACTTCAGTTGATTATATTGAGTTGATTATATTGACTTGCAGTTTACAGAATTAAATTTTTCATGCATGTCACAGCTAGGCTCACTCACAGGGGGGGAATAACCTATTCTTTACTTCAGATTTTATTTCTAAACCGTTTGAAAATAAAATGTTATCCTAAATGAAATGTCATGAACTATAAAATGTGATGAATTGGGCTGACATCTAATGTTGCCTAACTTGCTTGTAATGTTACAAGCAAAATTCAAGACATGAACAAGTCTACAAAATGTTCATTTTATGGTTGATCTCCTTGGGTGTATGAATCTATTGCCTCACTTAACTGCATCAAAAAGACATTGCTGTTTGCCCTTGGGAAAATTTGTATTTTCCCAAGGGCAAAATTTTTCCCAAGTATTCAAATTCTGCATTCAGTAAAGCTAGTCTATTAAGAAAATCTTGTATCTCCAAAACCCCTCTCCTTACAATAAATTCCTTCTTGCCAATATGCTATCAGAAGGCAAGTTGCTGAACTTCACACAAAAGACCACCTAATTTCATGCAATCCAATATAATAGTAACATGCATTGACATCTTACTTTAGATTTAGAAAATCACAGAGAAATCAGCTGCACATCGTAATTTCTCAGGGTGTTGATCCATTTATAGATCAATAAAACAAAACAAAGAAAAGGATGTAATTCAGACCACGGTTGTTCCTAATTATGATACTTCGCTTTTTTCCCACTTAGTAAGTTCACCTGATTTGCTTTGCTTCTCAGGAAGAAAATACTTATTTTCCTGACCCAGCATGGAAACCAAATGATCTATTGAGCAGGAACAGAACAATATTTTTTTCTCTAGCTCCTCAAATGAATGTGAGAATGGATGAGTGACATAATGGTGATTTCTTCCTCTGATACAATTAACTTCAAACAAGGAAAAAATAAGCACATTTTTCTGAATCAACAATTATATTTGTTCTATTTATGTATATATAATAACAAAGCACATGTTCTAACATCATAGCTTTTGCTAGTGTGATAGGGTTTTCTGCTCATCTATCTTCTATTCAGCCTCTGATTGCTCTCTAAATTGAGTCTGGACAGTTCAAAAGCACTTGAGAGCATGATTTTGCAGGAAGATTGAAGAGTACTCTAGAGCAGTTTCCATTAGCAGAAATATTTTCTACTAACAAAAGGATACCATGCATAAAACAATAATAAACAGTCCATTTAATTATAAATATTGGAAGTAATTAAATAATCAATAGAAGGAAATGAATATCGGGGTAGAGTAAAATTACGATCCATCCATTTTTATGCAGCAAGTTTGGATAAATATATCTATGCTCAACATCTCAAACCATATATTTCCAAATATTTTGGAATATAATTAATTGTAATTTTATAATAAATTCTAAATCAGCCATCTAAAAACATAGATTCCCCTTTCCATCAACATATTATACAATATACAATACATTTTCATTTGAAAAACTTCCTTACTGAAAACATTTTCAATATTTTTTGAAAGAAATCTTATAGATAAAAAACTAATGCTGTCAATTACTAAAAGGCAATGATTATTTTTTTTATTCTTCCAAAACATTTATCATTTTAAAATACACGTTATATAGTGAAGATTTTTTTTTTCCTAATGAAGACTGTTGGCTTCCTTTATATTTCCCATTTGCCTGTTGACTATATTATATGTATAGATGTGTTCAAGAGCCAGTTCGATTTAACAGTGAAGGCATTAAGTTAGAAACCAGGGGTCCATGAATTCTAGTCCTGTTCTAGGGAAAAAAACAGCTGGGTGACTGGGTCTCACATCCTAGGAAGAAGGCAAGGATAAACCACAAAGTACATATATACTTTTATTTTTCTCAACCCAACCGTGACTACATTAATTTGTATTTTCTTGAATGTTTTGGTGATCTTCTTTGCTGTGTTATTTGGTAAGCATGTATGTGTGCATAATTGTGCATGAAGATAGTCTGTACTACTAATACTCATTACAACAGAGTCAGTATGGTCAAGCGGTTAAGGCACTAGGCAAGAAAGCAGGAGACCATGAGTGCAAGTCCTGCCTTAGCCACCAAAGCCAGCTGGGTGACTTTGGGCCAGTCACCCTCTCTCAGCCCAACTCACCTGACAGAGTTGTTGTTATGGGGAAAATAGAAGGAGGAAGGCATGTGGGATATGTTCAACGCATTGAGTTGTTGTAAAAATAATAAAGGTGGGGTACAAGCAAACAAACAGATAAATCCCAGTCATCATCATCTAATGGCTTTCTTCTTTCAGAAGTCAGAGTAAATCTCCAAGAATCTTATTGATTCTTCTGTCTCTTCCTACTATCTCAGGATTCAAATCCAAGGCAGCTTGGCAGTATCATCAACAATCATAAAAACTTGATCAAAAGTATTTTAATAAACAAATATAACCATGCCTGTATGCTTCCTATAAGTCATATGGTATTAAGGCCTTTTGGGAAGGGTGAACAGAGAATATTCCAGCTCAGTAAGCTTCTGAGGTAGGCAGTGCAGTGTTTTTTCATCTCTTCTTTGGAGCTGTGTATTAAATATGTATTTAGTGGAGAAGCAATTATCCTAATTCTTTTTGTCCCTCTATGCTGATGTTCAGCATAAGACAGCTGTACAGATATGCTGAAGTAACATTAAACCAGCTGGAATTAATATTCAAATAAAGTAATCAAAAACACTTGGGAAAGGAAGGAAGGAAAGAAGAATGAATGAATGAATGAAGTACAAGATGCAGATAGGCTTTCTATTGCTCAAATGTTAAGAAAACTTTACTTTGCTTACAGGTTATAATCAATTATAAACGAAAGTACTCTACAAAGAAATATCAACAGAATTGTTTAATTCAAGATTTTAAAAATATTAAAATTATGTAGAACTATATCATGCCAATTAGAACAGCAATTGATTAGAATATCAATTAATTATGTTAGTTCCAGTTAAACAGAAGAGATCAACATGCTTGGTCAAATCAGCATTTATTCAGTACTAATGGCTAGAGCTATCTTCATTAATTATACATCCATATGCAGAAGATTCCTTCTGAAGTTCATGTAGATCCATCCATTATTACATCTCTAATCATCCAACATTTCAATCTTTACCAATAAAGGAGAATATTTGTAGCTCAGAGTTGAAATGAGGGGTCCTTGTTTTTCTTGCAGATGTTTCATTACCCTAACTAGGTAACATCATCAGTGCTAGTAAGGAGTGCTGTTTACTGTCAGTTTATATTCAGGTGGCTTGCCCGTCTGGGTGGGTGGGGGCAGTTTTAGAGATCAAGCAATACCCCAATCAAAAAAACTGCCAAAGAGCCATCAGTAAACAGCCCAACCAAAGAATCCCTAAGAGTGGCCCCACCCACACAGACAGGCAAGACACCAGAATATAAACTGACTATAAACACCATTCCTTATTAGCACTGATGATGTTACCTAGTTAGGGTAATGAAACGTCTGCAAGAAAAAAAGCAAACTCAGGACCCCTCATTTCAGTCTTTCTACTATTGCCCCCAAATCAGCATGTGTTGCTGTGCATACAAGTTAGCAATATTTTAGCAGAATTACAATAAAAGCTGGTTTCTTTTACTGAAATACTGATGGATAAATACAAAATATGCTTATATTCAAAATGTGTTCCTTACACTTATCATGAACAGTATTACTGATAATATGGATATTATAATGTTCCTTGATTGATGCCTTTATTATTAATAATAAATAATAAGCTAGCAAACGTCCACTGACCCACCAATAAGCCTTTCCCCAAGAAATCACATTTGTTTGTTTACATAATTAACTCCTTATATAACGGCATCAACTCAGAATTCTCTCTCCAGGCACAAAGGACCAGCTCAAATTGTCCTACTTTAGACACTTCATACTGTACGAAGATCTTGCTCTCTGGAAAAGGCTGTGATGCTGAGAAAAGTAGGAGTAAAAACAAGAAGACAACAACCAGCAGCAAGGTGGATAGACTGAGTTACAGTGGTGATGGGTACACTTTTGGACAATTGAGAGAACAAGTTAGGGATCGATTATCATGAAGAAAATCTGTGTGGATGCTAGGTGCTGAAAATGACATGATGGCACATAATCATTAAAAATCCTAGAAAACTCTTAGAAAACAACTCTTGTTTCTTTACTATTTAAAGCAGGGATCCCCAACCCCTGGCAGTGGTGTACCATGCACCAGAAACTGGGCTATGCAAATGAGCGAAGCCTCATCTGTGCACAGGCAAGGAAGCTTGTGAAACCACACCTTCCCAGTCTGTGGAAAAACCTCTGTCCACAGAACCAGTCCCGGGCACCCAAAAGGCTGTGTGTGGGGGCGGGCTGATGATTTAAAGCCATATTGTATTTCTTTTTCATCTTATCATACCAGTGGTGGGATTCAAATTTTTTAACTACCGGTTCTGTGGGCGTGGCAGGGAAAGGATACTGTAAAATCTCCATTCCCACCCCACTCCAGGGGAAGGTTACTGCAAAATCCCCATTTCCTCTCAATCAGCTGGGACTTGGGAGGCAGAGAATAGATGGGGCCAGTCAGAGGTGGTATTTACTGGTTCTCCAAACTACTCAAAATTTCCGCTACTGGTTCTCCAAAACTGGTCAGAACCTGCTGAATACCACCTCTGTAACATAGTATTCACTCAGTTACTCTTCTTTTGCCTTGTATAAAAAGTGCTTTAGCTTTGTTACTGACAAATATTTAGCTTTGTTACCTACACAATATATTCATACTACAAAGAGTACATACATTCACTGATGTTTATTTTCCTATACACCATACCAAACAAGGAGAAGTCATGTACTTGCACATTCCAAATGATATATGAATGTCCCCATCTTAAAAACAAGTTATCTTACCGGTAAGTTTCAAGGTCACAAGTATTGCTTTTAGTTAAATTATCATTGAAGAAGAATTACAATTTTGTAGAAAGATTAGAGAATAATAATGAATGAATCAGAATATTTAAAAAAATGATTTTAGTTATTGATAGCACAGTTTTTTGAAGATGTGGGCAGCATTATAAAATTAGTTAAAGAATTTTTAATTGCCTGCCAACTATAAAGGTGAAAGTGTGGCAGAAAGGTTTTTGAAATTTGCATCCCATGGTATTAACAAAAATTTGTAATTCCCAATATGGAATTTGTAATTTGTAATTCCCAATATGGAATTTGTAATTTGTAATTCCCAATATGGTGGTTTAATGGAGGGCTGGGAAGCCTTACCAACCTAATACTTTCCAATAGGTCTCTTGCCTAAATGCTATTAAGCACCTTCTTTTACTACTTCACTTAAAATCAAAAGTTTATGATGACAGAAAGAGAATGACCTTGAATGCTGAAATGGGAGACAAGAAAAATCCAAACATCTTCATCCAACTCTTTATTGGATGTTGGATGGAATATTCTGAATTTGAGTCATTTATGCATTCTGGAATATTTATAAAACAAAGGAAAGCAATGCCATCTGTCTATTTGAACATTAAGCGTTGTCTCAGAATCTGTAGATAACTTGTACTGCAAAATTTATTCAGTTCACTGAATAAGAAGGACTGCTGTGCGCTGCTCAGATGGGGGCAAGAAAGAAGAGGTATGAAATAAATAAAATACATATTTAAAAGGTCAAATCTCATAGCTGAGCTCAACTCCTTTAGATTTCAGAGATACATCCTGTAGTTTCTTCAGTGACCCTACAGAAGTGGTCTGCCTTCGCCCTTTTTCAATAAAAATCTAGACAAGTTTTATTTCTCCAGTCAACAAGAAAAAACACTTGTACAATAGTCTTGATATTTTGATATTCTATAAATTAATGATGCAGGTGGAAGAGCAAAAAACAAAAGTCAAATCTAACTAGTGAAGTTTGGTCAAGGAAAATGCATCACAAATGGAAGACTAGCTGAGCCAATGCACTCACCTGCTTAGGCAAAAAGTAATAGAAACTAGGAACATAGTAAGATTTGATGGCTGATGTTCCAGCTGCTGGAACAAATAGAAGAAATTGTCTTAATAGTCAGTGAAAACCAACCTGAAGCCTTAACACAGGCAGTGGGCTATACAGCATGATCACTTCTACCTTGCTGCCATCATTAAGGGTTTTCATCTGATTTTGCTGCTCTGAACCTAGGTAGACAGAGCTACTTTCAGGTCTTCATCTGATTCAGTGGATAAATCAAAGCTTGTGATGGAAGAGAAGGACTACTAAATAGATTATGAATGTTATCCTTTCAAAGAAATAGTTAAAACCCCTGGCTCAACCAGTCTCTCTTATGATACTTTCATGACACAGATGCCCTTCAAAGATATAGAATGCTTGCATGACAAAATTAAATACCATATTCCTACTATGTAACTCAAAATTTCATTTGATTTTTGAAGTCTGGATATACAGCTGAAATGGTAGTTTCTCACATTTTTGTTTGAGCAATTTATTTTAAATTTATCCCAAACAGAATTTGGTCACATTGTGATACTTGACAGTGAAAAATGTTGCATTTACTTTTGCAGTTATGCCTTTATACCAGGGGTGTCAAACTGGATTATTTTGAGGGCTGGATCAGAATTGTAATTCTCTGTGGGCTGGCAGGAGGGGGAGAAGGACGGACGCCTCCTGCAAAACTTTAGCAACCAAAATGTGGTGCGGGGGGGACGGGACACATGCCCCCCGCCTTGTTTTCGCCCTCCATGGCCTCCTGCAGCACTCTGCCAAAGGTCTCCCAAGGCCTCATGCAGCCTGTTTTTGGCCAGCAGTGTTGCAGGAGGCCAAGGAGGCCAAAATCAAGCCGCAAGGGGCTGCATGTGGCTATTTTGGCTGGCGGAGGCACCGCGGGCTGGTCCTTTGAAATTTCCAGCCCAGTCCTGTGGGCCAGATTTAAGCACCTTGAGTTTGACACCCCTGCTTTATACCATTATACTATTCTGGTTATGCCAGAAATGTTGCATTTTATTGTTTTGTCCATCGGTATGCTATTTCTTTAAATCCAGTGTTACTTCCTGGGGAAAGATTTCTTGCAGAATTGAACTTTATGAGCTGCTACATGGAATCTTCCAAAGGAGAGCTAGTATGAAAGATAGGATTTTAAACAGATGGTAATGGTTTGTGTGGATCTGCTGGAAGACCATGTGCATTTCAAATACCTTTTCAAAATAATGCAAGTGTTAATTGCAATGATGTAAGCATTTGCTTAATAGTGCAATGATTAGGCAAGAAAACAGATGTTTAAATTTATTTTCAAAATGTTAGATAGCTCATATCATATTAGTTGAACTGGAAAGTTTTCAACAGGGATTATTTATAATCATATGAGGAACAACATCTTCCTAACAATGCACTGTACTGATTTCAATGTATGTATGCAAGTATATATTTTTAAATAATGAGAACAATTTGACACCTAAACCACCTAAGTGTTTTACCTACAGAAGTGTCTTTGTCCCATTATATTGGCCCATCCCAGCGTTCAGGCAGGGAAGGTATGTTGCAGATCCCATCAGTCAAAGGATTCTGACTCTAATTTTAGTCTAGAAAGAGAGCCTTCTCTGCCATTGCCCCCACCCTATGGGATATTCTTCCCCTGAGGTGAGACAGGCCCCCAGTCCTTGGCCTTCCAAAAAAGATTTAAAATGTGACCTTGCATGGGGAACCCAAAGGAACATGCAGTCGTGGGGCAGGCTAGTGCCCTGAAAGCTCCTACAGACCTTTTAATTAATTTTATCAACGGTTTATCATCCTTGCCTCTTTCTATTTTTTCAACTTTTATATACTGTTTTTATATTTTAATACTTTGTCACACAATGCCTATAGTCCCTCTCTTGAGGGAGATAAGCAGTTCAGAAATGCAGAAATTTTGATTCAACAAGATAATGTCTTCAAACATAGATCTGTTGTCTTAAGTCTTGCAACTAAAGGTCATTCTTGTAAAGTGCATTGTATCAGTGGCCAGCTGATGACCAATAAATTCTATGACTTAAAAGACAGTAGGTTCATAGTGGGTGAATGGCAGATTTTATTATATATAGATAAAGAGAGTGGCACAGAAAAAAGAAAGTATACTAACCAGTCAGAAACCCACAAAATAATAGCAGATGTATTTTGGCTGAATGATGCATGGCACTTTTCTGAGATTCAAAATTTCTTCCATGGTGCCATCTCACTGTCACTGTGCAAAATTGTCTTATAGTTTTTAAGGTACATTTAAATTATATCTACTCTACAATTTACCATATGTCCTCATGCCTTTGACCTGTTTCTGATTATTTCTAGTGCTAAATTATACAGTCAAGTTAAATTGTCTGGAATGACCATTATCACATTTTAAATAGAGGTTTAACACTAGGGAGCACAAATGGCTGTTCCTTCAAGCATAAAAGTCTCTTTTGAACTAAGCTCACTTAAATAGGACTTCATACAAACATTAGTGCAGGAGGGTTTTTTTGCAACTTTATGGAAATGGCCTAGCATAAGGTATCACAAACAAGTGACTTGAAATCAAATCACAGATGAAATTGCAGCATCAATAATAAACAGAACAGCAAAACAGACCCCATCACACGATATCCTATATAGAACAGAATATTAAAAAATGTACCTCAACTCCCTCCCCCCCAATGAAATACAGCTATGAAACATTTCTTCTAGAAGCAAAGCAAAGCAATATATAAAGGACAAATGTTTAGTTTTGGCTGCTATACTGCGTAAATGAATTCTGAAAATAAGATTTTTTTCCATCAAAAATTTTGCAACATAAAATGACATTGTGGCAGAGAACATGTGTAGGAGAAAGTGTTAAGGTCTCTTTGTGTGGGATCAGCTAGGTGCCAGCAACAGCGCAGTAAGTGGAAACTAAATATTGCAAAAATTAGGCTTACTGCCGTACTCATAACATAAAGTACAACATACTCATTTATACGATATTTATTGAATGAAGTCAGAGAAAGAACAAAGCATTCTTGACAGAGGAAGCTAGAAAAAGAGATTTCACTTTTATCAACATTTTATGAAGAATAGATTTCATATAAATACATATACAAATAATATGCAATTTATAGTTTAAAAACGTTATGTATGTATGTGTGTGTGTGTGTGTGTGTATATGTATGTATGTATGTATGTATGTATGTATATATGTATGTATAGAGAGAGAAATAAACAAAAGTGGATCACATTTCACCATTTATTTAGATCTATTTCTCTCCCTTCATATTTCTATTTAACCAAAGTTCAACAGTGCTTCCTACCTCACAAATAATGCAAACAAGCTTTTGGTTATAGTCATATCTCTATAGGCATTTTCAGTGAAATATGTCATTCTGTTGGACAATTCAATACATTCAGTTTTAGCATAATTTTGAAACTTAAGAAATTTCTTGGGCAATTCGCTTTATATGATGTACAGAACAAAGAAATATAGAAGAATAGATCACTGTATATATTAATAAATAAGAGGTGCTGAATTATGCAGGTATAACAACTTCAGCAGAATTTTGGTGCAGAAGAAAAGGCTAAATATTTGTCCCCTTTATCCTGCTCCTGATTCCTTCCATTTATTATACCTCAAATTGGTAAATTAATGTGATATTGTTCCCCAGCAAATAAACTATTGAATTCAATGGTGTTGGGGTTGGTTTTTAATACCTAGAATTACATTTAATCTATGTGCCACAGAAATTTTAGACCCTGCGTTACCACAACTACCTGCTTAGCCATTTCTCACCAACATAAACCAAAACTCATAGTGCTTTTTAATAGCTGTACACTTAAATCATAGGTGTGCTGTCTAAACTCAGTCCCATTTTCTCTTGATATACAAACAGCTTGTACTGGCAAAGAGGATAACAAAACCTAGAGTCTTGTTGGAGCGTTTTTGCTTGTGCAAACTTTACTGTATTTTATTCCAATACTCCCACCCTACCTCACCCCCAATTGCTCATGACCTGCAGAGTAGTTCTTTTCTGACTTTGATCACTCCTACTATAAATAAATTTTAATTATGTATCCAGTTTCAAAAGCAGCCTGGCACTTGGCAAAAAAGGATGCTGTTCAAACATAAAAATCCAATCCATGGGAGAGGTTTTGTGGTATTATGGATCCTAACCAAGGTGAACTGAATAATGCACTGGACAGAAACAGAGTATCATGAATACAGATTGTGTTGTACATCTTTTTAGCAAAACCAGCAACTGTAAGTCTCCCCACTCCCCTCCTCAAAAATACTGTACCTTAAGTATTCTGGGGAAAGAAGTAAAAAAAAAGTTACAACAGATTTCTGTTTTTCCATATTACATAATTTTGATGTCATATAGCAAAATAGTTAAAACAATTTCAGTTACAGAGAGAAAGACTAGATCTATGGATCAATTTCTGTGCCTCACATTTATGCATTCCAATAGGTGATGCAAGATCCCTCTGGGGCACTAGAAATTTTGAGTATGTCTCCTCAAATAAGCTTCAATGTTGCATATTCCCATGGCTGCAGGAGTAATCTTTGTTTGACAAGCCTTGGTGATCCCAGAGACTCTTGCCACGAGTTTAAAAAAGCACTTCCAACGGAACACAGACTGTCACAGATTAGAATCAGGAAGCAAGTTATATGAAAATATAAAACACGCTAACCAAAAGATCTTGATGTGATATCACTGCAACCATCTGTTTTCTTTAATGATTTTTTTTGTACTTTTTAAAGAAGTGTCCATATACCAGAAAAAAACATTTAATGAAAAGCCAGTGCTGGCCTTACTTAGGGAAAAGAAAAGATGATTCCTGGTTGCTAAATAATTTAACGGCAGGGTCCCAAAAAAGCAAACCCTTCTTCTAAAGTAAACACAATTATCAATAACCTGACCCTTTCTCTGGATTCCCCCATTCTTCCTTCCCCTTTTGCATGACTTTTATCACACACAGACACACGCACACACATATCAAATCTACAAGGTAAGAGGCAAACCATAGTCTTACTATGGAAATAAGACATATAATGGCAAGCGTGAAAGCAGTTTTACATAGTTAAAGAGCTGAAGTATTTCAATAAAAGGCCTCTTCAAATATTCTCTGAATCAGGAACCCTTGCAAGTTTCCCCAATTCACTGGTAACAGTATTCATATTCACAGAATGCAATTGTAGTTTATCTTCAAGAATTTCATTAAAAAATTGGGAAGTGGAGCTCTTTTCTACAATAAGCACTTTTGAACACTTCAATAAAATTAAGGTATCAAATATGTATGTAATAACAATATTTGAAATATCTAAAGGGCATGAAAAGGCACCTTTTCCTTAAAAGGTATGCTGATGATCAACATGGATCAGAAGACCTGGGAAAAGGCCATGGAAATATACAATGTGACATGCAAAGTATATTCAAAAGTGCAATAGTATTCTGATCCAATAATTTTTTGCAAATTGCCCAATAAAGATCGCTCAACCAATTCTTTAATAATAGCAGCTGAGACCTGAGCTTTTTAAAAAAATTAGCATTGCTCCAACTTATTATCTGGATTTCATATCTTTTTCTGGGTTAAAACTAGTGACTGCTCCTTCTCTGTGTACAGGTAAGTCCTCGACTTACGACCATAATTGAGCCCAAAATGTCTGTTGCTAAGTGAGACATTTGTTAAGTGAATTTTGCCTCATTTTATGACCTTGTTTGCCACGGTTGTTAAGTGAATCATGCAGTTCTTAAATTAGTAACACGGTGGTTAAGTGAATCTGGCTTTCCCATTTCCTATTGTCAGAAGTCACAA
The DNA here is from genome assembly GCA_012654045.1 of Ptyas mucosa. Taxonomy (NCBI): domain Eukaryota; kingdom Metazoa; phylum Chordata; class Lepidosauria; order Squamata; family Colubridae; genus Ptyas; species Ptyas mucosa. Next base: position 24,807,396 of record WNWU01000001.1, read on the forward strand.
AAGGTGATCACGTGGCCCTAGGACACTGCAACCGTCATAAATATGAGTCAGTTGCCAAGCAGCTGAACTTTGATCACATGACCATGGAGATGCTGCAACAGTTGTAAGTGTGAAAAACAGTCATAAGTCACTTTTTTCAATGCCGTTGCAACTTTGAACAGTCACTAAGTGAACTGTTGTAAGTGGAGGACTACCTGTACTTTGCACACCCTACTTCACAAATTATTTGGCAGCCTACTTTTCAAGATAATCAGCGCTTGTTTTTCTTGTTAATTCTTGCAATTCTCGACTTACAACCATTTGTTTAATAACGGTTCAAAGTTACAACAGCACTGAAAAAAAGTGACTTATGACCATATTTCACATGCTACTATTGCAGCATCCCCATGGTCACGTGATCAGAATTCAGACAGATGGCAATTGGCATGTATTTATAATAGTTGCAGTGTCCTGGGGTCATATGATCACCTTTTGTGACCTTCCGACAAGCAAAGTCAACAGGGAAGCCACATCCATTTAACCACCGTGTTATTAAGTAACAAGTGCAGCGATTCACTTAACAACGATGGCAAGAAAAGTCGTAAAATGGGGCAACACTCACTTAACAATTGTCTTGCTTAGCAATGGAAATTTTGGGCTCAATTGTAGTTGTAAATTGAGTATAAACTATATTCCATCATTCCTTGACAAAATAACTATAATTAAGCAGAAAAAACACCCCATACAAAATGTGCATGTGTATATGTGTGCATGATTAATTAAAGCAGAAGCTTACCCACAGGTTACTATAGCTCATTCCAATGAAAAATGGAATTATGCTTTCAAGGAAATGAATAATCTGAAGTAAAGCACCAGTGTCCCAGTAGAAGGTATTTTTAGAAGAATTTCTAGATACTGGAATTTTTTTCTAGTCTGGGCAATTTTAATTTTAATATCTTAGTTAAATTACTTTATCAAACACTGCTATTCAGGAGTTTCTTCAAATCTTGAAGCTATGCCATTCTCCAATGATAGATCTGTGGATGAATTTTGTGCACATTTTTATCCTATCAGACTTAATGTTGATCCATCACAGTGAAATTAAGCAACATTTTTACCTGCAATCAAATAAAATCTGAGGGATTTTGCTTTATGTCTTGATAGATTTTATAAGACAGCCAGTTTTTAAAAAATACAAAATCCCTCTATAGAAGAATTGCTGCAAGAGAGGTTATCTGCATGTTTCAAAACTGATCCCAGCTATACAGAAAAAGGAAAGAACTCTTTTGCAGTGGGTTGGTCCTCTTCTGTGCTTCAGCTTCTGTGCTTGGTAGAAATGCTTCTGATTTTATTTCAGAAAAGAGGTAAGCCTGTTAGGGAAAGGAGCGATAATCTCTTTCCAGTGAATTTGAATTATCATCTCCAGTTGGGAGCATAATGTTAAACGGATTCCTCTTTTCAAGAATATGACACAAAGTCATACAACACTGTCACTGCACTATCTGTATTAAATTAGATTAGAATTAGATTAGAATTCTGTATTGATAAATGTAACAACAATGTATTCTAACTGTAGTTATTCGATATTTTGTGAAATGGTATGGAAGCCAAGCCACTCAGTTGTAAGGAGAAGAACCAGATGACTTGGTTTTTTAAAAATTGTTTTGCAGTATCTTAAAAGCCAATTGGTTTAAGTTCTGCAGCCTGGGCATTCAATTTTGCTTACTTTTTTCAGATAAGCAAAAAAAATATGTTGACATTTATTATTGTCCAGTGCTGATTTGTTGTTTTAGGCCTGTTTAAAATTAGATGTAAGTAGATTTTATTGGTCAGTCAAGGACAATAATTTCAAATACACAAAAGCAAGCATATTTTTGATTATCCCAGTGTAGCATGAAAGAGATATCTGTCACTAGGAACAACAAAAGCCTGCCAGACTCTTATTTAAGATTTGCACCAACCTATTTCCTCTTTCTGAATTCTAGGATGCCTTAGTGCAGCTAAGATATCATAGGATGAAAATGGAAATAAAACCACAGTCCTAAAGGGGATGTGGAATTTGGATGATCGAGAAGAGAAGAATTTCCCTTCTCCATGCTAAAACTAAAAAAAAAAGAAAGAAAAACATTCCAACTTTCTCTTTTAACCAGGTCACCAGCTCCAAGCAGTTTTTGGAGTATGTAGGAGTCAGTGGGACTAGTACAAATCCACATCTGGCGCAAATTGGAGGCAAAATTTCTTACGAGTTTCCAGATCCAGATCATAGCAATTTCTTATTGTCCTGTTGATGATTAAACAGGGCACCAATGTTGATTCAGTATAATTATCTAGACCCATTCCAGTCGGGCTTCAGGCCTGGGTACAGCACGGAAACGGCATTGGTCGCATTGGTTGATGATCTCTGGAGGGCTCGGGAAAGGGTTGTTCCTTTGTCCTGGTCCTATTAGATCTCTCAGCGGTTTTTGATACCATTGACCATGGTATCATGCTGCGACGATTGGAGGGATTGGGAGTGAGGGGCATCGTGTTGCAGTGGTTCTCCTCCTTCCTCTCCGACAGTATGCAGTTTGTGTTGGCAGGGGGGCAGAGGTCGACCTTGAGGCGCCTTATATGTGGGGTGCTGCAAGGGTCAGTCCTCTTGCCCCTTCTGTTCAACATTTATCTGAAGCCGCTGGGCGGGATCATCCGTGGTTTTGGGGTGAGGTTCCATCAGTACGCTGTACAGTACGACGATACTCAGCTGTACATCTCCACCCCGAACCACCCCAATGATGCCCTTAGCATGATGTCCCAGTGCCTAGAGGCCGTGCGGATCTGGATGGAGAGGAACAAGCTCAGACTCAACCCTTCCAAGACCGAGTGGCTGTGGTTTCCAGCGTCCCAGAATAGTCAGCTGGTTCCATCGCTGACTATTGGGGGTGAGATCTTGGCCCCCTCAGACAGGGCTCACAACTTGGGTGTTCTCCTGGATGCACGGTTGTCTTTGGAAGATCATATGATGGCCATGGCCAGGGGAGCTTTTTATCGGGTTTGCCTGATGCACCAGTTGAGTCCCTTTCTGGACCGGGATGCCTTGCGCATGGTCACTCATGCCCTCGTCACGTCCCATCTGGACTACTATAACGCTCTCTACATGGGGCTCCCCTTGAAGAGCACTCAGAGGCTCCAACTGGTCCAGAATATGGCCGTGTGGGTGGTTATGGGGGCGACTTGGCGCACCCACATAACACCTCTCCTGCGCAAGTTGCACTGGCTCCCAGTGGTCTTCCAGGTGCGATTCAAGGTGTTGGTCACCACCTTTAAAGTGCAACATGGTTTAGGACCGGGGTATATACGAGACCGCCTTCTGTCATCAACAGCCTCCCACCGGCCAATATGCTCCCACAGAAAGGGGCTCCTCGGGGTGCCGTCGGCCAAACAATGCCGTCTGGCGACAGCCAGGGGGAAAGCCTTCTCTGTGGGGGCACCAGCCCTCTGGAATGAGCTGCCCCTAGAGGTTCGTCTTAGCTCTGACCTGCATATCTTCTACTGCACCCTGAAGACCCTTTTGTTACAGCAAGCCGGACTGGCCTAATACGAATTTATAATGGGTGTATGTGTGTTTTTAATCTGTGGGCCAAATTTTATATTTGATTTTAATTTGTTTTAAATTTTGTAAATTTATGTGTTTTAATATGGCTGTATACCACTCTGAGTCCTTCGGGAGAAGGGCGGTATAGAAGTCTAATAAACTTCAAACTTCAAACTTCAAAAGGTGAGTGGATGACTACGAGTCTCAGAAAACTGCCCCAAGATGCACCAAATGGAATTAAGGTATGCCTAATCATTTCACCTCAGAGAGAAAAATACATTCACAGCCTTTTGTGAGAGTTCATTCTCATGTTTTGGATTTATACACCCCCAGTCCTTGGCACATTACCTGCAAAATGATGATACAAAGAACAGTGTTACTTCTGTTTTGTAAACGACCAGCAAGGAAGCTGAATTTGTGTATAATAAACCTCATTTTCCCATTTGCATAACATCTTTTTACTTAATGTCAACCTGACCAGATAACAAGAAACATGACCAAATAAGCTAATGCTACATTATTGTAATGCTACATAAGCCTAATCTTAAAATTTTAAAGTATAATTCTCTTACCATTTCTTTCACAGCATGAGGGATGGTATCTTCTGAGGTTCTTGCCCACCCACTATCCAGCTGCAGGCTATATTGTCTCTTATCTGACTATTTACTAGGCAGCATCTCCCAAAATCTTTACCACGAACAATTATAACTCTCATCCTCATCCACTGTCTGCATCATAGTCATCTATCTTCAAGGCTCCGAATCTCCTCAGGAACTTCAGAGAGTTCACCAGTTCCACAACGAACTGGTGGCTCTTGCTAAGGCTTCTTATAAGCATACTGCTGAGTGTCATCACCTGGAAGGCAACCCCATTACCATTTGGTTCTCTACCAAGTTTTTACCATACAACATATTCCTTCAAGAAAATTTATTGACCTCCTTTCTGTAACATTTTGGATTAAGTCAGCTGCCTTTCACCTATAAATTCCATCTCCAATGAAAATACACCAGGTTTTCCACCAATCTCTTCTGGTTCTAAAGTACTTTCCATGACCCTTTACTCCTCTCTCCCATATCCTCCTCCAATCTTATTGTGGGAAAGTAGAGGAGATGGGGAGAGACAGGTGGAATGTACTTTGGATTCCTGATGCAGAAAAATCAAATTGGAATATCTGTTTTACTGAAAGCAACACCTAAACAACCATTAAGTAGTCAATGACAAAAATAATCTGCAGTAGCCTCATGAGAAAGAATGCCTGGCAGTACCCTGGCTGAAACACAGGCCAATCGGAAACAGTTCTCTTGGAATTTCTTCAATACAGACCAATTAGAAATCTACCTAGATATGGAACCAATCAGGAACCAGTTTTTGTGGACTGATGTAACATAGATCACTTCAAGATCATTTGCCGGAAGCAAATATGAGCCGAATCAGCCCCTCTTCAATTGCCTGGAGCTAACAAGATGTACCCTACAAAGCAGCTGACTCAGCCTCTGAAGATGCCAGCCACAGCTGACAGCAAAATGTCACAATACCAGAAAATTGAGCCACTCAGCTCAATTTTAATTTTAAAGTTAATCATTGCATGAATACAGAAGTGGTTTGCCATTGTTTTCTTCTAGGATGTGATCAAGTCAGTTATGGTATTTCTTGGTGATCTCCTATCCAAGTACTAATAAGGTCTTACCCTGCTTAATTTTATCAAGAACAGTCAAGTTAACCTGATATTGTATTTGTTCTGATAGTCTATTGTGCCACCCCACAAATCTAAGTGAAATAAATTATTATTGAGCAATACTAAGCCCACCTGCTATAAAGGTAGTCCTTGTTTAGCAACGGCTTTATTTAGCAAACATTCATAGGTCTATAAAGCAAAGGAACTGTTAAAGAACATCATAAGCCCACCCCAGACCATCCCAACGATGCCCTGGAAGTGATGTCCCAGTGCCCGGAGGCCGTGCAGGTCTGGATGGGGAGAAACAGGCTTCGACTCAACCCTTCCAAGACTGAGTGGCTGTGGCTGCCGGCGTCCCGGTATAGCCAGCTGGTGCCATCGCTGGTTATTGGGGGCGAATCACTGGCCCCCAGGGAAAAGGCTCGCAACTTGGGCGTCCTCCTGGACTCACGGCTGTCTTTAGAAGAGCACGCGATGGCCGTGGCCAGGGGGGCTTTCTATCAGGTTCACCTGATACGCCAGTTGTGTCCCTTTCTAGACCGGGACTCCTTACGCATAGTCACTCAAGCACTGGTCACTTCTTGTCTGGACTATTGTAACGCTCTCTACATGGGGCTCCCCTTGGGGTGCACCTGGAGGCTCCAACTAGTGCAGAATGCGGCCATGTGGAGGATTATGGGGGCGACAGGGCGCTCCCATGTGACTCCTCTCCTGCGCGACCTGCATTGGCTTCCAGTGGACTTCTGGGTGCGCTTTAAGGTGTTGGTGATCACCTTTAAAGCGCTCCATGGCTTAGGGCTGGGGTACTTACGGGACCGCCTTCTGCCACCAATTGCCTCCCACCGGCCAGTTCACTCCCACAGAGAGGGCCTCTTCAGGGTGCCGTCAGCCAGACAATGTTGGCTGGTGACACCCAGGGGGAGAGCCTTCTCTGTGGTGGCACCCACCCTCTGGAATGATCTACCCCCAGAGATACGAGTGATTCCAGACCACCGGACTTTTCGTCGGGCCCTTAAAACCTATCTCTTTCAATTAGCCGGGCTGGCCTGATTTTACGTTTCACGTTGGTTTTTAAAATTGATATTGATTTTAATTGAATGTTTTAAAATTATGGGCCAAATTTTATTTAATCATTTTTAAATTATTTTAATTTTTGTATATAAATGTTTTATTCTGGCTGTTCACCACCCTGAGTCCGAAAGGAGAAGGGCGGTATAAAAATTGATTAAATAAATAAATAAATAAATAAATAAATAAATAAATAAATAAGCAATCATGATTTCACTTAGCGACCACGTCACTTAACAACTGAGTTGCTGGTCCCAATAATGTTTGCTAAAGGAGAAATACCTGTATTGACTTTTAATAAAAAAGGAATAATTCTTTCTATTGCAAGTTGTGATTGCTAAAGAGAAGTACCTGCATTGAATTTTAATATAAAAGGCATATTTCTTTTTACTCATTAGATAATTTCAAGAGCTGTTTAAATTAACACAATCTGTATTGTTTTGCACATATAAATGGACAATTTTTTTTAAAATTTGATTTATATGCCGCCCTTCTCCGGAGACTCGGGGCGGCTTACAATGCGCTAAGCAATAGCCTTCATACTTTTTGTATATTTATACAAAGTCAGCTTATTGCCCCCACAATCTGGGTCCTCATTTTACCTACCTTTGAAAGGATGGAAGGCTGAGTCAACCTTGAGCCTTGGTGAGATTCGAACCTGCAATAATTGCAGGCAGCTGGTGTTAATAACAGGGTGCATTAGACCACTGTACTATCCAAGGCTCTCCCTCAGCCCAATCTAAATGTTAAAGGGAAAATAGAAGGAGGAAGAAATATTAGATATGTTTGATCAGCTTGAGTTATTTATTAAACTTTTTTTTAATTAAAAACTTTATATGTCTGCCCAAATCCGGGTGACTCTGGGTGGCTTACAACATTAAAAACTACAACATAAAACCATTTCTCGCCCATGCTAGCAACAACACACTCAGGTCAACTATTTGATTGATTCCATCTCTATTCAGGGTCCCCAGACTAGCTGACAAAACCATGTCTTCAGGGCCTTTTGGAAAAGCAACAAGGTGATGGGGAATCATACTCCTGGGGCAATAATGTTCCATAAAGAAGGGACCACCACTGAGAAGGCCCTTTTTCACAGATGCATAAGTGTATAGCAATAAAGGTGGAGTTAAAAGAAATCTTTAAAAATATACAGATTGAATATGAAAAATTAAAAGCACCCAATATTTCATGAAAACCCACGTTAAAATGTGGAGCCTACATTGTTTTAAGTTTCCATGCTATTATCAATATATAAGAGTACAGTTTTAAGAATCCAATTCTAGAAATTAACCAATGAACTCTTGGTTTTATACAATGATGACTTCCGAATATATTCTTAAATTCATTAAATAATGTGAGCGCTTTTGTTGTTTCATGCATGTACTGTTCTTATTACATACTAACCTGCCACATGGGGTTCTAATTAAGACTTGCATTATAATCTTATCAACAGTCTAATAACAAAATAAGGCACAGCAGCACAAACTTCTATATTTTTTCACTTTCACACAAGGCTTCTGTGTCAATAAAAACAGCTCTATATCTCTCTAATCCCACAACATCAATGCCACTGGAGAGTTTAGTTGATTTATGCCAGGCTTTCCACAGTGCAATTGAAACTTTGGTTTTTGTTTGTGGAGATGCAGGATTGGCTCCATTCCCCCGTGGAACAGCTTCATCTAATCCCTTTTGCTGGCTTCTATATCAGTTTCTATAAGAGGTTGAGTGCTTTGCAGTTCTTCCACAATAAGATAGACAGAATGAAATTTCAGAATGCTAGCAGTGCCCTCTTTTTCTTAAATGGAGAAAAGCCAGCATACAGATAGGATAATACATGCCTCACTTTTAATGGCCACAATGGAGCCTGGAATTTTGGTCATAAGTTGTTGTGGTCGCTAAGGAGTCACCACATGATCTGACTCAATCTACTCATAAAGAGATTCATTGCAGTCATTAGATGAATCATGTGGTTGTTTAAAGAATCCATTCTTCTGAATGTCACCAATCATAGTCATATGATTGTGGGACGCTGCAACGAGTCATAAATGTGAGCTGGTTGTCAAGTACCTGAGATGTAATCACGCAATTGTAGGGAGACGGAGCAGCAGTTGATGTGTTGTAAATAACATTTGTGGGGTTGTACCTTTATAGTTGTTAAGTGACTGGTCATTAAGTGAAGAGTATATGTATTCATTCATGAATACAATAACACTTAAAATTATATACCGCTTCACAGTGCTTTACAATTCTCTATAAGTGCTTTACAGAGTTAGCATATTGCCCCTGACAATCTGGGTCCTCATTTTACCATCCTTGGAAGGATGGAAGGCTGAGTCAACCTTGAGCCAGTCAGAATCGAACTGTTGAACAGTTCGGCAGTCAGCAGAATTAGCCTGCAGTACTGCATTCTAAGCACTGTGCCACCACAGCTCTTTATTTGAATGCATTCTTTACTTTGCAGCAGGTCAAGGCAGGACAGTGATATTTACTGCTTATTCTCAGGATTTCAGTCAATAGAATTTCCATTCAGGCATTATTCAGATCCAAAGTGACAAGTGCTTCAAATCCAACATGGTACCCTCTTTGTACTTGTTGGCATCTCATTAAGGAGACTGTGTCTTTTCCTGGGCTTGCATAAGGAAGCCACACAGGCTTAGGAAAATATATATCTAAATATTACTTATATATTTTTATCAAATTTATATAGCCACAACCTCATCAAAGTGACTCTGGGTGGTGCATAACAATATTGCTATTTGCTAATAATCCATTCAGGAGGCTGTGATACAGTGCTGCTGTGAAAAATCCATGTGGATTGAAGCAAGAGATCAGTCTAATAAATAAATGATTGCAACTTACTGTTGCCTTCTTAGCTCAAATGTAAATCAAATCAACAGTGATGCTTATGGACAGGGCAGGATAATTTTTTCTATTCCCCCTCCCCTGAGTTTTTGGAGAAAAACCTTGAGTTTTATTTTTTTTTAAAAAAGTTGCATATATTTTTTACTACTAATTTAAACTACAGCTTCATATATATCTCCCTATAAATTTGGGGAGAGGTATATCCAGATTCTAGAACTAGGGCAGAGCTATATCTTCCAAACTAGGACAAAAACAGGATGTGGAAAGAAACAGAAGGGCCTACTCAGAATTAATAGTCCAGTCATAACACTTTGTAGAGAGGGAGAGTGGGGAGAGGGAGGGAGGGAGGGAGGGAGGAAGAGAGAGGGGGGGGAGAGAGGGAGAGGGAGACTCCCTCTGTCTAGCCATAGCACAGGAATTATATATGGGATTGCACACAGAATCTTTTAAAATGCAGCTGTTAAGGAGATAGTTTTCCAGATGCCAAGCAGATACGATCACACTGCCATCCTCTGCTGTGAAGATAAATCAAATGGAAAGGGTAAAAGAGAACCCACCCAGTTCTGATACTCATAAATGATTGTGTCTTTTTAAATTTGTTCAAGCTATTTGCATCTCATAAACCCTATTTATTACCCACTTTTCACTGGATTTATGGTAAGTCCATTAGAAACAGAAAAACTGAAATAAGAGGCTAGTGAATAAAAAAAACCTGCTATAGATATCAGATTTAGGCATGCTGAGAAATGTCGTCTTTTATTCTGTTGATTTTGCTCAAGTGCATGTTACTAGGCTACACAAACAATGCCAAGCCAACCAGCTACAACACCAAAAGGCACAGGTTTCTCCCCCTGTAATCATAATGACACAAAGAGATAGAAGATGATGCCCACACATTAAGTGCTATAGCAGCACAGTGCCGAACTACAGACTGTACTTAGAAATGTATCTTTGATGAAGCAGATGAAGAGCAAGCAGCTCCAAAATGTTATGAAATGGTAGAATTACCATAAATCGACAACAAAGCTTCCATGAATGGAAGAAAATTACAAGGCTCTTAAAGCATTCTGATGTAAAATTCACTGCATTCATACTTAGCATGTAAATTTATTTTTTTTCAGAAACTGAAGAGCTTTTCTGAATGCATGATATGCCAGACATTTCACTCCCCCAATACCCCTTATTTAGCATGTTTAATAAGCCTGGAAAAAAATGCCTTGATTATTGAAAAGGCACCTACACCCAATCCTAGTTTATTACTTTAGATTCAAGAAGACCACTTTTTGAAACATAGAGTATCACAGTATCTAGTAAGCTATATATGCTGTCTATTTGAGAGCTTGTATTGGTTCCTCTTGTTTCAGAACTGATTGTTGTTTTAGCTTGTTCTTCTTGTTTGCACACTGGAATCGGGTTCCAGTTGTAGATGTTGATAGTAAGCATCAGGCTTCTGATTCTGGCACAAGACATGGCCCTCTATCTCACACTGTGATTTCCCTCCTAACCTCACAGAAAGCGGCATGTATCTATACTGTATGTATCATTGTTCCCTCGAATACTGAACTCATGTTATTCACTGACAGTAGCAATATCAGGAAACAACAATTCAAGCAGAAATACTTTTTAAAAATCCAGAAGACATTAGCAACAACTTTGCTAAAAAGGGTTTTTTTTCCCTGATTAGAAATGAAGCATAAATTACTGGAATTGATTGAGGGTAGATGAGAATGGATGACACCAAGCTGTCACACCAAAAGATAGGCCCAAGATCCAGAAACCTTGAACACTGGGGCTTATCTAACAAAATTAAATTCAATGGTGAGAAAAGTAAGGTTTTACTCTTAGGAAAGAAAAATTAGATGTACAGGTGTATAGAATAGGTAGAAGCTGGCTCAATAGCAATGTTTGCAAGAGGAATCTTGTAGTCCTACTGGACAATCACTTAAATATGAGCCTGCAGAGTGCCGCAGCCGCCAAAAAAGCCAATGCAATCTTAGGCTGCATTAACAAAGGGATAAAATCATGATCATGCGAAATGTCAATACCACTTTATAATGCCTTGGTAAGACCGCAGTTGGACTATTCATCCAGTTTGGGTTGCCACAATATAAAAAAGATGTTGAGACTCTGGAAAGAATGCAGAAAAGAGCAACAAAGATGATTAGGGGGCTGGGAATTGGGTATGTCTAGTCTAGTGAAAAGAAGGACTAGAGGTGATATGATAGCAGGGTTCCAATATTTGAGTAGCTGCCACAAACAAGAGGGGTCTACCTGTTTTCCAAAGCACCAGAAAGCAGGACAAGAAGCAATGAATAGAAACTAAGAAAGGAGAGGGATAACCTAGAAATTTCCTGGTAGGGAGAACAATTTACCCGTGGAATGGATTGCCTTCAGAAGTTGTGGGTGCTCTATCACTGGAGGTTTTTAAGAACTGATTGGGCAGCCATTTATCCAGAATGGTATTGGCTGCCTGAGCAGAGGGTTAGGGTGAACATCTGAACAAAGTAGCTTCTGAAATTTTAGTTAAAAATTATCAACTACACCACTAATATAACATTTATTCAAATATTTTTCAACATTTATTTCCAAGGCGAAGAGATTTAAGTGAAAGTCTTATGGGTGAAGAAGAATGTTCTCACACTTAACTAGTTATGAGGATGCCATGTGAATTTCTTTCATTGTTTAATATCTCAAAACCAGTCTTCAATCTCTTTCTTATGCCCACATTCAAATTAAATCTCAAGAAGACTTTGGAGGATAGATCTGTTCCCGTCAAGATTTTCTTCACTGGCATATCTAGAGAGACTTCAGGCAGATGAAAAATGTTTTAGAAACATTTTAAAGAGAAATTCTCAAACATTCTGAGAGTATGGCAAAAAAAAAGAGGTAGGGACAAAGACAATGACAGAAACTTCTTTAACTAAGGAAAATTTCAGTGTTGCATAAATACTTTTTCCTCGTCTCTTCATAAAGGCCTGAACATACATTATTGGAAAAGAGTTATCATGTTCCTATCACAAGCTGTATTAGCTTTAATATTTTGCATACTTAATAAGACAGTGGTATATGCTTCAAAAGTGATTGGAAAGAATTGTTTCAAACCAGATGTAATGTTGCATTTCCCTGTATTAAGGCAGACTAGCTTTTTTTAAGCCTCAAAAAAGTGCCAATGCTTTAAGAGTCACATTAACATTAATTTTAATGAGCAGATTCCTTAAACAGTGAGATCTTTCTTTCAGGCTCATATCTGAATTACTTAATGAATACCAGAGAAGTGTTGTATTTGTGTGAGGTCCAAAGCACCAAAACATGCACAACTCTATTGTTTATGTTTATACAGATTCAGGAAAGTAATATTTGTTATAAGAAGCATAAACATGGAAAGATAGTGTAATATTTTATATGTTAAACAGATCAATATGGGTTACTTTCATTTGCCACAAAGGCATAATACTCTACGACATACGGTAAAAAGCTTATTAATTTAAATTGAAAGGAGATAGAACGTGTTGCCATAGCTATATTTTATGCGGTCTCCAAACACCTCCACTCCATTCTTCCCACTCCTTGAAATGCTCTTATTCTGAACTTCCTGCTCTTTAGAATAAGGCACACTTAGGATGTCACCTAAAAAACTGATTTAAGCAAAGCCAAATGTTTGGTTTATAAGGATAATCAATCTTTCTTTAATTAATAACTTCATTTTGTCTGTCTGAAACCTTACTGCTTCAAGAAAGAAATTCCCTACATCACCCATTTATATTGTAAATAAAATAAATATCCCATTCCTCACATTTAACAAACATTTATCTTTCCTATGTGAGAATTCTTCAAAAGTAATTCTTTGAAAGCATTCAAAAATTATATTAAATTTTATGAGTTTACAATCTCAATAAAAAAGATACGTTTAAAAATGTAGTTGTATGATATGACCAACAAAAATAGTTTTGCATGTATGTGAGAGAGAGAAAAAGAAAGAAAAGGCCTGATTTTCAAAATATTGCAGACACAACAAACATTGTTTAATATTCAACAAATATTTAACCATTTTCGCATTAGATTATATCATATTTTTCTGATAACCTCTTGGTGCTAATTCCAGTATTAACAGATAGTAGAGTTTTCTTCACTTAAAATATTTGGACAAAACTATATACTAAAAGAATGGGAAGAAGATGCTAAAATATTCCTCCACAGAATTTAGCAGGTTTGCATAACATGTAAGTTAGTAAATGTAGGACCACACATAAACCTTTTGGTAATCTAACATTTTTCAGAAATATTTTCCTCTATGGTGAATGGGAAATTATGGGAATTGAAATGAAACTCATCTGAAGGGAATTAGATCAGGGAAGATACATTATGTCTGTTCAGCTAGCTAAATTGTTTTGTGCTACTCACAGGCCTAAGTTAATAGACAGTCTGTAATTGGTCATGTGAAGTTATGGGGAAAGATCTACCTGAAGGTATGATTTAAAAAACTGTGTGCCATTTCAAATGTCAGTAAAAAAATGAAAAGGAATTAGAATCAGGAGCATCGATACTCCGTGTATGAATTGCCAATGTCATAGCGTAACCTTACATGTTACTTTGAAATTAGTAGTAAATATCTCCATAAACACTTAATAAAAGCATTTAAAAAAATAGACAAGACATAAAAAGCCCTTGCTTCAAAGAACGGCACTGCCCCAAAATACAAGATTATTACAAAACTTGATTAAATAGCATTTAAATTAAGATATCTATTTAGTATGAATTATATGTGAAAATATACATGTATAACAAAGTTAAAGCAAGAACTGTTATAAACCACCCTGCTTTCCTTGTGGAGGGAGTAAAAGAAAATGGCATAAATCAGTTTGCTATCCAAGCATACAATTTTGAATTTTTAAACAGTCTCTACATCTTTTCCTTCCTTGCCATGAGCAATTCCTCCAACTGAGAGAAAATTAAATAAGGCAACATAATTAATTTCTGGCTCTTGTTTAAACTATTAGGTTCATGTGTGGCTCAAAAGCCAGAAAAATCTTAATTTAGCTCCATTTTCTGAGGGGTCATGATGATGGTGAAATACTTAGGGCCATTGTTACTTTCTACTTTTTGTGTGGTATTATTGCATTTTGTACAGTATTGTATTTTTATTGTTTTTAATAAATCCTTAATTTTGTACACCACCTAAGGATGCACACTGCGTGACAAATTTCAAGTAAAAGCTATGAATAGATAAGGGCATAACAACCTGATTTAAAAAGCTCTAATTTTGTTTGTGTATTATACAATGGTTATAAAATGAAATTAATGTAAAACATTGACCACCCAGCCATTTAAATTTTCTTTGGCTTTACCATCCATAAGCCTCTCCATACACCCAGTGATTCTAACTTCTAAATTTTGTGAATAAAACACCGATAAAATTGATCCAGGATAGTTTTACTACCGTGTTTCCCCGAAAATAAGACATGTCCCAATAATAAGCCCAATTGGGCTTTCGAGCGCACGCACTACAATAAGCTCCCCCCGAAAATAAGCCCCTCCCCCAAAAAACTTATATGCATGCGCAGCTGCTATGCAAACAGCATGAGGTGAGTAGGCCAGGCGGGGGGAGGGCAAACGGTGGGGGAACATGCCCCACGTGCACCTGCCATCCAGAATGGCCTCGTGGAGGCCGCTCCCACAAATCGTAGCTTGCGCTCCCCTTCTCTTAGTGGTGGCCGCAAAGAGCAGCCACAAACAAACTCTTGCCAGCCCTAGCCCTGTCGACCTGGGGGGAGGGGTACTGGTGCCGGAGCTCCGAGCAGTGGCCGGTGTGGGCTGCCTGCACAGCCATGAAGCAGGATCTGCATGGCCGGTTCTTGCCTGCAGCATTGCCAGCGAGGATCAGGTCAGAGCCGCTGCCGCCTGAGATCAGCAGGCCAGATTCGGTGAGCCGAACGCATCGCTGCCACTCGGGAAAAGAGAGAGAGGAGTCGCTGCAAGAGACCCCATTTCTGACATTCTTCTCCTCCTGAGCAGCAGCAGCATGTTCAGCTCCCCAAATCAGGCTTGGTGATCTTGGCCCATGAGGGAGAGTGGCAGGTGGGGAGGCGTGGGGAGGCAGAGAAGTGAGAATTCTGCTGCTTGCCCAAACCCCTGATCTCCTATTTGCCCTGCAGGCTCTTCAAGAGGAAGGTGATCGAGCTTTTGCAATCCAAGCCAGCACTTCTTCTTCATCTCTTCTTTCTTCCCCCCTGGAGCCGAAGCAGAGAACAAAAGAATGGCTGGAAAGAGTTTAAAAGAGAGAATCCAAGGTGCTGGCTCTCAAGTTACACACCACTGGGCGGGGGGGGGGGGCGCTGAGGAGAAGAACATCAGAAATGGGCTCTCTCGCAGCTGGCCTGCTGATCTCGGGCGGCAACGGCAGCGGCTCTGACCTGATCCTCGCTGGCAATGCTGCAGGCAAGAACCAGCCACGCAGATCCTGCTTCATGGCTGCACAGACAGCCCACACTGGCCACTGCTCGGAGGTCTGGCGCCAGTACCCCTTCCCCCAGGTTGATAGGTCTAGGACTGGCAAGAGTTTGTTTGTGGCCGCTCTTTGCGGCCGCCACTAAGAGAAGGGGTGCGCAAGCTACGATTTGCGGGAGTGGCCTTCGCGAGGCCGTTCCGGGTGATGGCAGGTGCGCATGGGGCATGTTCCCCCACAGTTTGCCCCCCCTCACCTCACCTCTTGCTGTTTGCACGGGAAGCAAATTAAAAGCTGCCATGATTGCTGGAGGCAGTGGCCTGAGCAGAACCGGCAAAGCAGCTGGTTGGCGCTCTGGCACTAGTCCCCCTGCAGCGGGCCTATGTTTAGGGGCCTCCTGCACCTGAAAACTAATAAGAACCCCCCCCCGATAATAAGGCCATATTTTGGGGGTCAAAAATAAAACCCTGTCTTATTTTCGGGGAAACACAATATTTGCTGCTTCTTTTTTTATATGTGGACAAAAGTGATACTCCCTCCTTTCTTCAGCTGAAGGAAAAAGAAAAATTGCCAACAAAGAATCTGTATGGAAAAGCAAGATGAGCTTTTATCAGTTTCAAAAGTTTTCAATAGTTCTGCTGGATTCTTCTTTCTTCTTTACAAACCATAAGACAGATACAGGCAGTCTTTAATTTACAACCATTCACTTAGTGGCTGTTCAAAGCAGGTGTGAAATGCTCTGAAGTTTGCTACCAGTTTGCTTTGCAACCATTTTGCTGTGTGTGCGTGCGCATGTACAGTGCATGCCAAATGCATGCTTTGTGCATGCATGCACAATGCGCATCAAACACGCGCTTCACACACATGTGCACCGCAGGTACTACCACGCAGTAGTAGTAGGAGCCTTTTCTAAGGTAAGTAGAATAGTGAGGGGGGAACAGCTGTGTCGCGTGATTTAGATTTGCTAGAAAGCAGGAAATCCTGCTTTATAGCGAATATAAATCGCGCAGCACAGCTGATCGTCTGAAATACCGGTTCATCCAAACTGGTAGCATTTTTTACTACCAGTTTGCCCGAACCAGTAGCATTTCACCCCTGGTTCAATGTTACAACGGTGCTACAAAAGTGATTTACAACCGTTCCTCATAATCACAAGCATCGAAGCATTCCTTACAATCATGTGATCAAAATTTGCGTTCCTGTATTTACAACGATTGTAGCATCCTGGAGTCATGTGACTGCCATTTATGACCTTCCCACCTGGCTTCTGACAAGCAGAAACCAGATTCGCTTAATACACTCACATGAACGTAACAGTTCATGTAGTGATTCGCTTAACAACCATGGCAAAAAGGTCATAAAATTGGACGAGATTCACTTAACAACTGGCTTGCTTAGCAAGCAAAATTCCGGTCTTAGTTATGGTTGTAACTCGAGGACTACCTATATATGTATGCCCTGCCTTTGCCCCTCTCCCCTTCTAGCAAAATTCTAAGCTTATTACACACACATACAGATACACACATACACACATGCAAGTACCTGCACATATCATAGCTATATCTGCACAGAATGCTAGTGTATTATATTTCCTTTTTGCATGGAATGGAAAAGAGGCTTGTCAAATCTGAAAATTTCTTAGAGAAATTTGTTAATTTCAAAGTCAAAGGGTCCTCAAAAAATCTGAATCTAACAAGAGAATTTTCAGCCGTGACAAGTGTAAATTCCTACTTTTGAGTAGCAGAAAACCAAATGCAAACATATAAGACTAAGGAGAGTTCATTTGGAGTTTGCATGTGTCTAGAAGTGGAACCCAAAATGAATGCAAGAAAGCTATTTGATGCATTTTAACCATCTGATGCAAAAGGGCAGTATAATCTTATTATTTTATCTTTATTTGTTTATTAAACAAATTTATATAGCTGCCCACCAGCTCAGTGACTCAGGCAGCATAGAACATTAAAGGATTGCCGCATTCACTTAAGAACAACTATGCTTGCTTAAGTTTCACCACAAAAAGGTCATAAAATCAGGCACAATCACGTGATAACCCGCTTAACAATTAGCATGATGTACTGGTTGAAAATATTATAACTTCAAGCTCAATTAAAATGCAACAAATGATCTCTTCTTCCAACAGTCCATCTCTATAGACAAATCCTTAAAGCCTCATCATTTTAATCCTGGTCAGCAAAAGTCCATTAAGGGTTACCACAGATGACAGCCTATCTAGTTTAACCTTGATCACTTTATAATTCTTCCTTTTATTTTTAACAATCCTGATCATTAGCCCCTTCAAATAATGTCCTAGAATTTGATTTCTTTACATTTTTTTCTTTGCCCCTTTTCACAAAATTCTTCAAAATTTTAACAAGCCTGTTTTGTAAATCCAAGATAGGAAAATTTTCCACGTCGTTCTCTATTTAGTTATTTCTATATGCCTTTTAATTAATAAGCTATCAACTGGTTTAAGTTGTATATCCAGTATAACATTCAAGGTTATCCATGTACTGACATTTTTTTTGTAACAGATGGCATGCTGCATTCCTTTATTTTCAAAGGTGGTTTGTAAATGGACAGCTGTGGATGGCAATTGTGAACATATATCTTGATTTTCAGAACAAATTAAGTATTTCTTGTATTGCAAAAACTTGCACTTGTTTTCTACCCCAGTTTCTTAGCAACTGAAAAGTCAACCAATGTCAGCTTCTGTTTCTAAAAACAAAAAAAGTATCACTGCTTGTATAAACAACCTCATTGTATACTTATGATTTTTAATACCAATGAACCACTGCACAAAGGCTACAAGAGAATGTATTGGAAATGTGCAAATTTCATGTACATGCGTGGAACAGGCAGGTTTCATGCATGGAACAGGCAGGTTTGGGTGGTCTAAACATAACATTTCTTCTCTCTGGACTTGGAATATTCTCCTTTATCGGACTTGGAACATATTCCTGGTGTAGGAACAGATGGGGAATACTTATATTCTGAGCACAGAGATGTTCTAAGGTGAGAGAGGGTGGGAGGGAAAAAAATCTAGAGGGAATCTAAAGGGAAGGAAGGAAGTAGTACGACATATGGGGCCCTAAAAACCACTCCAGGATTAGTCAAATAATAAGTAGTAACTTGATTTCTCCTGAAGCTTTGATTATTATCATTGAAAATTACATTCCTTGGATTATGGACCTTACTTGTGAGGAAAAAAAATTAAATAGAATATTCCCTATATTATACACTGCACCAGGGGTGGGTTCTACTTAACTTTAGTACCAGTTTGCAGCGGGGGGGGCGCACGCGCGCAGAAGCATTTTGATGACGTCGGGGTTGGTGGGCGGGGCCTCCCGCCGGTTTTACTACCGGTTCTATAGAACTGGTGTGAACCAGGGGCAACCCACCACTGCACTTTACTTGTCCAAAATACACTTATAACACAACAAGGGTTTAGGTTGTTACCTGAAAAGACTGGTACAGCATGGATAAAAACTTTTCTGCATTCATAGAGGAGGTCACTTGATTAATTGAATATGCCTATCTCTTCCAAATAATTTCACAAGACATTTTTAAAAATCAACACATTTTTAACTAAGAAGTCATTAATTAAGATGAATGGCAAAATGTAGATTTAGGAGAAATATTCTATGTAATATTTCATACATACAAAACTTAGGGATTCAGAAATAGCGATTCATATATCCAGCAGTACCCACAGCGAGAGTCAAAATTGTCAACAAACCATCATAATGCTGTTAATTCAATTTGTACAGCCTCCCATCTTATCCAAAGCATCTGAGCAGCTCACAAAATATAAAAAACAATTAAGTAAAATCCATTTTTTAAAAAAAACATATAAAATCATGAATAATCTATTTGAAAACATAAAATTATGGTCATAATTCACCCAGAATCAACTCAACCCAGCCACTGTAAGAGCTTTCCACTTTTGCCAGATCCACAGGCATGGCAGCAGAGCCATGTTTTCCTAAAACCCAGGAGGGTGGTGCCAATCTAAGTTGCAGGAGGAAGATGTCAAAACAACAGAAAGATGACACTCTTTCACAGACAGAACCCGTAACACGTCTCCCTTGATGATAATGGATGAGATAGGGAGACGTAACTGGGCCGAGCCAGTCCCTCAAAAACAACATATGCTGACATTGCATTGAATGAATCTTCAGAAAGGAATTCTCTGGCTGCTGTTCTTGTCAGTTGTGACACGCCCACACACCCTCACCCACAGACACTGCTATATCCATCCATCCAACTAATCATGTCTGCTCATGTACTTCCGGCTTACATTGAAATGACTCAGTGTTCAGTTTCAATGCTCTTGACTTGAAAAACTAAATGAACTTCCAATATTGTAGAAAGTGTCACTAAATCAGGCTAGGCTTGCCATCTCAACTACTATATGAAAGGCAAGATTAATTATGATATAAACCGCAGGGCACAAATGGAAATTGGTATGGAAAGAGTTTTGCTGACCTAAGCACCATTCTATGCTCCTACTAAGGAAAGTGAAACAAAACAAATCATTCTAAACTCATTAGCTTTAATGAGTTAAATAACTGCAAATAACTCAAACATATATATTCTACTCACTAGCATTGTTTACTATTTGAAAAAAGATTAAGTTCCAATGATGTCTTTGCAAAATATTGTTTATTTATTTAGGGGGCAGGATTTAGTGTATAGTGTGAAGCTTAAGTAATTGCAAATGTGTAAATTTAAATGCATTCTGCTAATAATATCTGAAGTGTTAATAAATAGTAGGGAATTAGTATATGTTTGTTTGTTCAAAATCGTAAATCTCCGAAAGTTCTTCACCAATTGCTTTGAAATTTTGACACAATGTTGCATTCGAATACGGGAGTGTTTTTATATAGATATTATATAGATGTCATACCTGTGACAGGTAAAAACATGCTTTTTAGCATGTTGGCATCCAACAGCGCTATCTGTTGGATGTAAAAGCAACACAAGCTATACTACATCACAGCACCACAATGGCAGGCGCGAGCCAGGTCTTTTCCCCTCAGCGCCGCCACCAAACCCACAAGCAAAATGGCGGCAAATGTCAACCGCCGCGAAGTGTCCTCCCGATTAATGGAGTATGCCGTACCTTTGTCAGGACCCCGATGCCGCTTGTGGTGTGGAGAGCTGTGAAGGTGATGGCGGTTATACCGGCAAGCCGGGAAACCAGCTCTTATACCCACGGCAAACTGGAACGGAGGCAAAGTAGGCGTGACCTGAGCTACAGGGGGAAATTATTGGCACTTGGTCAAAAAATATTGTATACCCACAAGACTGGGCTACAGCAACGCATGGCCGGATACAGCTAGTTATAAATAAAACAGAATCCAAATCCAAGTGAGGCAGTGTTTTGCAAAAGGGGGCAACAATAATGCCAAACAACATGCAGTTTTCAAAAGGATTCTTTCTTCTCCACTTAATAAAACACAGCAAATATACCATATTTTTCAGAGTATAAGATGCTCCGGAGTATAAGACGCACATTAGTTTTTGAGAAGGAAAACAAGAAAAAAAAATTCTGCCTTTGCCTACCAGCATCCATTGGTATTCATCTGGTTAGCATCCTTGCAGCAAACAGCAAACAGCCTGGTCAGCTTCAGCACGTTATCGCAGCCTGATTCAGCACGAGCAGCTGATTGGCAGTTGGATTGGTCTCCCGGTAGACCACCAATCAACTGTTCCAGGCAGCGGGAATCACCACAGCCCATCGCTGCCTCAATGCATCACATTTTTGGCTTCTGCACACCTTGTTTTTTGCATGTCACCATTTTGGCCGGTTCCAGGTGGCGGCACAGAGATATAAAGATATTTTCTTTAGCTTCAGATCTAATTTTGTTTCACAGAATGCATCAATTCTAAATAGTACCCCAAATAAGCAATAGTTTTGCCTCACTATTGACCTTCAGTTAGTATTTTTGGACATTAGGGATAGACAACCATGACATCTTACATGCCTAACCAGTACGTAATGTCTGAACTACAACTCTGATCACTCTACAATGTGCAGGAATTGGAGGGTAAGTAAAGAAAGAGTTCCCAGCAGAAAATTTGAGGTAGATTCCTGCAGAGCATAAAGTCTGGAGGCTCTTCATTGTATATAAAAGTTCATACCTACCCTGTAGGATTTTAAGCAAGGGCGGCCCTAATTTGATGTGGCTGCTGTCTAATTTTAGAAGCCTCTGCTAGAGATCACTTCAAACCTCTGGTCAGAGCTATTAGTTCTATTTCTGCTGACTGAAAGGAACAAGAGGATGTCAGGAAAAAAAAAGAGAATGGAAGAGAGCAAAACTGTTAGAAATTGGGGAGGAAAAAATCACAGGTAGAATAGATGTTGTTATTATCCTTAACTGCACCACAGATAACTTTGACCTCTAACTTTTAGTCTTTTAAATAAGGGAACAGTTTGAGGAAAGCATCTCTGCATGGTGAATTCCCTTCCTCCTTAGCTGTATTCCACCCAAGAAAAGCATCTTCCTATACAATTACAATTTTTAAAAAAATCTATGGCAGCGGATTTTTGTTTCACTAACATTTCTAACCATATGTTGCATATGATTTCAGGAATATAATCAATCAAAATGTCCATTTGCCCTGCAATTTTTTAAAAGAATTTCACTCCACTATGTATACCCAGACATATATATGGATGCTTCTCTTAATAATTAAAAAATATTACATAATGCCTACTAACATAATCATAATCATAAGTGTTTGGAAAAAGGTTCCCCCCCACATTTTGAAAATGTTTTTAGTGTATCATCAAACTTCTGAGGTAAGATCTTTATTTGAAAAAGTCTTCCCTTCTTTTTCACACCAAAACTGTCCCTTAATAATAAATCTATCTTTACTAATTCACCAAGCTCTGAAAAGAAAGTGGAGATGTCTGTAATTCTCAAATAACCCACTGACCCTTTTAAGGAGTAATTACTTTTAATATCTTCTCAGACATTAGGGACCTTTATTTGCGAGTTCCAATTTTCATTTTTAGTTCTATTAAGTGAGGATCCTTGTAGAATTCTAGAATCAGAATTGTCAGTTTCTTTGTAATAAAAAAAAGTTCTGACTTACTTGCAATGGAAATGGTACCGAATAAAATATAAAAAGCAAAGCTAACATAAGTAATAATTTTAAAAAACAGAGAACCAAGACTAATATACATCAGCTAAAGTGTATAAAACAAGGGCTATTTAAAAAGAAAGATTAGAAAAGAAAATGAGAGATCACTCCCAGCTCTTTGACCAAAAGCTTGATTTTGGAGAAGGAAAAGACATTTTTGTATGTGGCCACCAAAGGTAACTCAGAAAGCAGTATCATAAACAAGAGGTATTATCAGCCTTGACCAGGAATACATGGGAATAAACAAATAATCAAAGCAGTTTAAAAGGTTATATTCAATACATGCATTAATTAATTAATTAATTACCATCTACTTTACTTGATATAATAAAGGGGACCAGCTATCAAACACTAGTCTAGATCTTAAACTTCTGATTAGGGAGGTATTCCATGAATTGCAATGCCTCATATCTTTCCATTAGCAGGAACAAACTATCATAATTAAGTTTGGGTTTGTCTCTAGAAACTGATGAATATATATCAGGTCTGCCTACAAAAATGTGTGTGACCACTAGAACAGAACAGAAGAGTTGGAAGGGACCTTGGAGTTCACCCCTCTGTTCATGCAGGAGACCCTATACTATTTCAGACAAATGGTTGTCCAATCTCTTCTTTAAAACTTCCAGTGTTGGAGCACCCACAAGTTCTGGTGGTAAATCATACCACTGGTTAATTGTTCTCACAGTCAGGAAATTTCTCATTACTGAAGTTCTAGGTTGCTTTTCTCTGTGATTAGTTTCCATCCATTCCTGCAGCTGCAGTACACAGCTGGCTCATTTTTAAATGATTGTCACTAGGATTCCAAGATCCCTCTAGCAGTTACTACTATTGAGTCAGGTACCACCTATTCTATACCTATGCATTTGGTTTTTCTTCCCTAAATGTAGAACTTTTCTTTTCTCACCGTTGAATTTCATTTTGCTGGACAGGGTCCAGTGTTCAAGTCTGTCAAGATCCTTCTGTATCTTATATTCTGGAATATTGGCTATTCTTGCCAGCTTGGTGTCGTCTGCAAATTTGATGAGTTCCCCTTCTATCCCCTTGGCTAAATCATTGATGAAGATATTGAAGAGTACTGGACCTAAGACAGAGGCTTGGGGGTACCCCACAGCATAGTTCCCTCCATCTAGATGAAGTTCCATTAAGGACTAAATGTTGAGTGCAGTTTGTCAGCCAGTTACAAAACTGTCTGGTAGTGATGCTGTCTAACCCACATTTTTCTATCTTGTCAAGTAGTAGCTTGGATCTACTTTATCAAATGCCTTATTGAAGTCCAAGTAAATTATATCCACAGCATTTTGCTGGTCCACTAATTTTGTGACTTTGTCAAAGTATGTAATAACATTTATCTGCCATTAGATGGTAGCAGAGAGATACAGAACATTCCAATTTGGCTGGATTTTTTCAAGTTATACTTGGTAGCCATGTGATGAGGATAATCTGTCCAAAAAAGACCAATATGAAGGAATTTTGGCATGGAAAGATTTGTCACAGTGCTGTCACTGCCTGGCTGAGAGCTGAAAAACGTGGAGGAATAAACATGGTCTGTAGCATAAATGCTGTTGTAGCATAATTCTAATCTGAATCTAATCTAATATAGTGCTGCATGTTAATCTCTAGGAAATGGGCAGTTTTAAATGTTAAAGTGAAATAAAAAACCACTAGGAGCATGGTTTTCTGAAAGAAATTCTGGAGGAAGCAGATTATTCTGACTCATTTCAAACTGGTTGTAAATTTAAAAGGTTACAGTCTGATAATTGGAAATTGACAGTAGAAATATGTTTCTGTTAGTTTCTTGACCTTTTGAAGGTTTTCATTGTACTGAACGTCTGGATCAGAAGTACAGATATGAAGTACTGGGGTTCACAGTTTCAGGGAAATGGAAGAAGTTCCTGTTAAAGATAGGAGTTAGCACCACGTTGATGTCTTCTTCTTCTTCTTCTTCTTCTTCTTCTTCTTCTTCTTC
>WNWU01000001.1:24832120-24938602 GCA_012654045.1 Ptyas mucosa
TCTTCCTCTTCCTCTTCCTCTTCTTCTTCCTCTCCTCCTCCTCGTCCCTCCCTCTCATTTCCCATACAGGCAACAACCAGAAGAATCCTTTATTTTTTGCACATAATATGCCAATTATTGTACGTGCTTTCTTGGAAAAAAAGACTTTAAAGTAGTCACAAGTGCTTTGCTAATTTCCAGACCTGACTCTATAATGTATTTTCCACAAGGCTGCCTGCATGTCTAGATCAGAAACTTCAATTGCTACAGAACTCAGCAACCCATCTCTGGAAGAATCCCAAAATACTATATCACACCTGTGCCAAAACATTAAACTGAGATGATTCATACAAACATTGCTTATTAGTGTTTATGCAGCCATTTGATTTGATCATTTCAAATACATTTAAAAAGTAACGTAAGCATTTTAGAAGATGAATGGAGGATGAAGAGAAAAAATTGCAAGTGCCAAAAAAGGACAATAGTGATTTGCAAATAAAGGAACCATATGGAGAATTGGAGTCAGATGGAAAGGTTAAAATCAGATGTGATAGGAAGGCTCCAGGCTTCCAAGAAGGAGATAACAGGAACACTGAATTCTCTAGGAGAAAGGCATGCTGCTATTAGATGGATGAATCCCAGAGACAGCTAAAGTGACCAACACCAAGAAAAACTTATAAGGTTCTGGGTACACCACTGAAGTTCTGTCTTACAAAGAAATTCACCATGTGCTGAAATAAGGCCTTCTCTGCTATATGAATACAGAATATGAAAAAAACAGTACTGCTGAAGAGGCAGATCTCATGCTTGGGTTATCCAATATCCATCTCTAATGATACTCTGGGGCAGAGCTGATCACTCAGGCTTACAGAGAGAGATAAGGTCAATCAAAAAGGACTTTACCTTAACTTTGTGCATAACAAATGAAATCAAACATTTACAGTATATAGTAATTCTGTGCACAACAATGCTTGCTGCCAATCTATTGCCAAGCAAAATATCATACTTCTTGCCCCATTTTTTTAAAAAATGAGGAGTTTAAGAGTAGTTTCCCAGCACTGCACTCTGAACACATTCCAAGTGGAGATTGGAACCACCAGACAGCCAAGAAGAATACTACAGTCAATGATATTGAAAGCAACCAAGAAATCGAGGATAATTGTCAGATGGCATTCCCTGATCTAATTTCTAACTCCAATTTTACAAAACAAAACAAAAACAAACAATCAAACTAATTTTGGTACCGGATCTCAGCTAAAATGAGTCTAGACAACTAGTTTCATACAAAGTACCTGGAACTGTAAGACTTTCTCAATCACATTTCAAAGAATAGAAAATTTGTGATT
Source organism: Ptyas mucosa (assembly GCA_012654045.1). Classification (NCBI taxonomy): domain Eukaryota; kingdom Metazoa; phylum Chordata; class Lepidosauria; order Squamata; family Colubridae; genus Ptyas; species Ptyas mucosa. Next base: position 24,833,446 of record WNWU01000001.1, read on the forward strand.
AGTTTCAAGAGATTGATTTTTTTTACTGCCTCGTTTAAGCAGTCAAGGACACTTCCTATGGAAACTCTGATCATTCTTTAAGCATAGATCCAGTCCCAATGTAGCCAATTAAATCAGCCTGGAGGGCAAAGGTTAAGCAGCAAGGTAGAAATAGCTCTGATCTTTCCACATGTCCTACTCATTTCTTCAAGGAATATAAACTGGGGGGGGGGGGGAATGCACATAAACAGGACAATTGAGATTGCCAAGGTTATTTCTCTATAATATGTCCATTATTGGACTCCCAATATCAGGAAATCCAATCAAATTATCTGCAAAGAATGATGAAAATTGCTCATAAAGACAATCCAGATATTCTGGCTATACTTTACAATACAAATACTTGATTCAAGATATGTGATGCAACATACAAAAGCATTAGACTATTATATATTAATATAACGGAGGCAGAAAAACACTCTTCATTGCATCTATTGCCATTCAATATTTCAGATAGGCGAGGGAAGAGGGCGGAGGGGGAGGGCTAGGGTGGGGGTGGGATGGAATTATATATTGTTTTTTATATGTATTTTATAAAGTTGGGTTAGGGTGGGGGGGAAAAAAGGGGGAAAGTTTGTATTTGTAAAACTTTTTCAATAAAAAAAAAATATTTCAGATAGGCCTTAAAAACATTATGGCTTTTAACAATAAGGTTAGTGAAATAGTTAGCTGTTTACTATATAATCAGTGAGCTTATATTGGTTACGTGCTCTATTCCAGTTTACATACATGTCAACAATCCTTAATACTTAATCATTAATTTTGATTATATATAATCCCACAATGAACTAATCAAACACAATTCATTAATAACACACAAGGACAATTCTATAGTTTTTTTTTTAATCCAGAGGTTTTTAACCAGGTACATTTAAAATAATCATAGAATGGGTGTTGGTCTTACCTGAGATGCCTTTTCTTGGGGTGGTGGGAATAGCAGTCAGGAATGGGTTAACTCTGTCTGTTAGCTGCTAGGGCTGAGTCTGCAAACTATTAAGCCATGCCTCTTCCTGTTGCTTCCCAGCTTTTTGACGAGGTCGTTGACGCAGACTGACATGTTGAGCTGTGAACAAAGAAGATCAGACACCACACCCGGACCAAACGTAAAACCAGATGGGCCTGAATGCTGTTCCCACCACCCCGAGAAAGGGTGTTGTAAGTAAGACCAATGCCCATTCTCCATAACGGTGGGAACAGCAGTCAGAAATGGGACATACCAAAGCTGGCTGTCCTATTGGGAGGGAGTAGTCCAGTCCTGAGTCCCCCACTCTGAAAGGTCATTGACACAGACTGACATGCCAAGGACTCGACATGAAAGGACGCTCTGGAGCACCCGCCTGCCAAAAGTTGCCTCAGCCAAGGAGTAGGTGTCCAGCTTATAGTGGCGGATAAATGGTGATGGGGATGACCAGGTAACAGCCCGGAAGACCTCCTCTAAAGAGACCTGGGCTGCCCATGCAGCTGAAGTAATGCACTCCTGGTAGAGTGGGCGGTAATGTGTCTCAGGACCAGTAGGACCTGGACCTCATAGGCCTTAGCTATAGAAGCTCTAATCCATCTTCCCAAGGTTGAGGACGTAACCTTGCAACCGAGCATTGCAGGTTCGAATGAGATGAAAAGGGCTTCCGTCCTCCTGATGGAGGAGGTCCATTTAATATAGATTTGGAGAGCCCTTCACACATCCAAGGTATGCCAAGTACATTCCAAATGGTGGCCAGGCTCAGGACAGAAGTTGGGTAATACAAGTTCTTGAGCCTTGTGGAACAATATTCCTTGGGAAGGAAGGTTGGGTCGAGTTGTAAAATCAGTCAGCATGGAAGACGCACAGATCCTCCCTAATTGACAGAGCTGCCAGTTCAGATCCACCTGGCAGGAAGGTCACCTTATATGACAGGAAGTGTAGACTGACCTCCCTCAGGGTCTCGAAAGGACTCCGGGTAAGGGCATTCAAGACCCTGTTTAAGCTCCACGTGGGAAATCGGTGTACCACAGGAGGCCTAAGGTTAGTGGCCCCTCTGAGGAACTGGCGGACCACTGGATGCTGGGAAAGGGAATCCCTGTTTCCACAAGTCAAATGGAGGAAAGGGCTGTAAACTGTCTCCGAAGGGTGTTTGGGGCAGCCCATCATCCAAACCATCTTGTAAAAAGTCCAAGACATGAGTTATAGAAATGTCCATGGGGACCAGGTCACATTTCGAGCACCAGCTGCAAAATGCCCGCCATGTGGCATCATAGATGTGGTTGGTGGAAGCCCTGTGGGAAGCCTCGATTGTTTCTATAACCCTTGAGGAAATTTTGTCCCCACTCAGCAGGCTCTGCTCAAGTGCCAGGCAGTCAATTGGAACCACTGGGGGTCCGGGTGGACCAACACCCCCTCGCTGAGGGAAATCCTGTCATGAGCATCCTCCAGGGCTGTGTCACTGATAGGGTCACCAGGTCCGCAAACCAAGGCTGTCTGGGCCAATGGGGGGCCAGAAGCAGAAGTTCCGCCTCCTCCTCCAGAAGCTTCCAGATGACTCTGCAAATCAATGGAAGGGGGGGAAAGGCATAAAGCAGCCCCAGCGGCCATTGCCTGTGGAGAGCGTCCACTGCTTCTGCTCCCGGTGTTGGAAACCTGGCAAAAAATCTCAAGAGTTGGCAGTTGTCCCAGGTGGCAAAAAGGTTGACTGTCAGGAGGCCGAAGTGGTCCATCAACTCCCTGAACAGGGAAGGGTGCAGGCGCCACTCCGCGTGATCGGCTGAGGCTCAGCTGAGCCAGTCCGCCTGCATGTTTGCCATTCCTGATATGTGTGCTGCCCGTATTGACAGCAGGTGAGACTCCGCCCAGAGGTCCAGCTGTTTGGCCTCCTACATGAGAGGGAATTGGTCCCCCTTAGGCAGTTTAAGTATGCTTTGGCAGCCACGTTGTCTGTCAGAACCAAAATATCCTGACCTGAGACTGTGTCCTTGAAGCTCTTGAGTGCTAGGTGTATCACCTAGAGCTCCAACCAATTAATGTTGTGGCTCAGATCCTGCTGAGTCCACTGGCCTTGAGCCATGCTTGATCCAAGGTAAGCTTCCCAGCTGAAGAGGCTGGCGTCGGTTGTCAGAATCAGACGATGAGGCTCTCGGAACCTGCCTCCCTTGAAGATGGCGTCAGACGTCCACCATTTGAGGGAGATGAGGACCTATGGTGGAACCTGCATTCTGGTCAGGGCTGTGCCTTGGCAAGCCCTCTGATACGGGAGGAGAAAGCACTGCAGAGCCCTGCTGTGAAGTCGTGCCTAAGGGGTGATACCAAAGCAGGATACCATCTTTCCCAGGAGCTGCGATAGCAGCAGCAGAGAAGCTGAACATTCTGTCTGGACACATCTTGCCAATTCCCTCAGGCCAGATTGTTGCTCTGCAAGCTGCTGGAGGACCACAACACTGATTTATGAAAAGGCTGTGATTTTGTAAGGCCTGAATAGTGGTCTCCAGGTCCTGCCTCTCCAGGGGTTATGAACTGGACAGGATAAGAATGTCGTCCAGATAGAACTGGATTCTTATAGGCAGAATTCGGAGATGACCCGCTAGTGCGGCCATCAGTTTGGTAAACACCCTGGGAGCAGAGGACAGGCTGAAAGGCAATGCCTGATATTGGTAATGTTTCACCGCATAATGGAAGTAGAGAAACTGCCTGTGGCCGGGTAGGATGGGGACATGATGGAACGCCTCCATCATGTCCACAGACGTGAGCAATTCACCTTTCTGACACTCTCCAAGATGGTCTGAAGTGACTGCACCTTGAACCATTGATAAATGATGTGACAGTTCAGTGATTTGAGGTTGAGAATTGCCCTCCATCCACCTGAGCCTTCTGGATGATGAACAGTCAGGAATAAAACCCCTGTCCATGCTGCTCCTGTGGGACTGACTGGATGGCCTGAATATCCAAAAGATGTTTTATGGCTGATTCCATGAGAAACTGTTTTGTCCGGTCCTATGATATAGGGCAATGGACAAAGAGCCTTGAGGGTGTCTGTGAAGAGGAACTCCAGGGAAAGGCCCAACCTGACCATCTCCCTGACCCAAGCATCCATTGTGGTGGCCTCCCACTGATTGGCAAAAAGCGCCAGGCGGCCCCCTATGGGAGGGTTGGACAAGCAGTCATTTTGAGTGTCGAAAGGAATGATCTTTCCCACTCTGAAAGGACATTTTAGGTGGGTACCTTTGTCCTTACCTGCCCTGACTGTCCTGATGTTGTCCCTCTCTGGAAGGAAAGAATCTTTGAGGGTGTTGCATGCTGAAATCACTGTCCGGCCCTCGAAAGGATGAGGGACGAAAATAAGATTGTGGACGGGAGTCCCCCCTCCTGGACATAGATGGCAGAACTTTGAGTCTATCCCTAGTTTTGATTAAAATCGAGTCCAGGGATGCTCCAAACAATTTTTCCCCAGTGTATGGGGACTGGAGATGCCAGTCTCCATTTACTTCTGGCATCAGGGTTCTGGGTAAGATTAGTGCCGCCACGTGTTTATTGGACCCGTGTCCCTCCTGGTTGGTACTGGCCTCCCGGGAGGTTACACGAAGCTGGCTCCAGGGAATTACAAGTGCTTCTCTGAGTGAGGGTGCCTTTCCTGCCACCTTGAAAGAGGCAGTGGTGAGGCACCTCCTCAAGAAGCCTTCCCTGGACCCGGCTGAATTAGCTAACTACCATCCGGTCTCCAACCTTCGTTTTGTGGTGAAGGTTGTCGAGAGCATGGTGGCACGACAGCTTCCCCGGCACCTGGATGAAGCTATCTATTTGGACCCATACCAGTCAGGCTTCAGGCAGGGGTACAGCATTGAAACAGCATTGGTCGCGTTGGTGGATGATCTCTGGAGGGCTCGGGACAGGGGTTGTTCCTCTGTCCTAGTCCTATTAGATCTCTCAGCGGCTTTTGATACCATCGACCATGGTATCATGCTGCAGCGGTTGAGGGGGTTGGAAATAGGGGGCACCATTTTATGGTGGTTCTCCTCCTTCCTCTCCGACCGCTCGCAGTTTGTGTTGGCAGGGGGGCAGAGGTCGACCTTGAGGCGCCTTGCATGGGGAGTACCGCAAGGATCGGTCCTCTCGCCCCTTCTGTTCAACATTTATGTAAAGCCGCTGGGTGAGATCATCCGTGGTTTTGGGGTGAAATGCCATCTATACGCTGAAGACACTCAGCTGTACATTTCCACCACAGACCACCCCAGTGATGCCTTTGATGTGATGTCTCGCTGCCTGGAGGCCGTGCGGGTCTGGATGGGGAGAAACAGGCTCAGACTCAACCCTTCCAAGACCGAGTGGCAGTGGCTCCCAGCATTCTGATATAGTCAGCTGGTGCAATTGCTGACTATTGGGGGTGAATCTTTGCCCCCCACAGAGAGGGCTCACAATCTGGATGTCCTCCTGGACGCACGTCTGTCTGTAGAAGAGCATATGACAGCTGTGGCCAGGGGGGCCTTCTATCAGGTTCACCTGATTCGCCAGTTGCAGCCCTTTCTGGATCGGGACGCCCTGCGCACGGTCATTCATGCCCTTGTCACCTCCCGGCTGGACTATTGTAATGCTCTCTACATGGGGCTCCCCTTGAAGAGCACTCGGAGGCTCCAATTGGTCCAGAATGTGGTTGCGCGGGTGGTTATGGGCACAACCTGTTGTGCCCATGTGACACCCCTCCTGCGCGAGCTGCACTGCCTCCCAGTGGTCTTCTGGGTGCGATTCAAGGTGTTGGTTACCACCTTTAAAGCGCTCCATGGCATAGGACCCGGGTACCTTCGAGACCAACTTCTGCCACCAATAGCCTCCCACCGGCCAGTTTGCTCACACGGAGAGGGTCTCCTCAGGATGCCATCGGCCAAGTTATGCCGGCTGGCGACACCCAGGGGGAGGGCCTTCTCTGTGGGAGCCCCAGCCCTGTGGAATGAACTGCCCCCGGAAATGCGTAAGATCTCCGACCTCCAGGTATTTCGCTGTGCCCTCAAGACCCTGTTGTTCCGCCTGGCCGGGTTATCAATGTAATAATTTTAAATCGGGTGTTTTAAATTTTGGGGGGTTTTAAACTGAGCTGAAATTATTTAATAATTTTAAATTATTTTAATTGATGTTTGTCTTGTGGTTTTAATAGGCTGTACACTGCCCTGAATCCTTCGGGAGAAGGGCGGTATAGAAATAAAATTACTATTATTATTAAATTATTATCAGCCTGCCACTGGTGGAGCCATAGGAGGCAACAGGATGTCACCGAAGAGCTGATGGATTTGGCTGTGAACCTTGGCCGCATTTAGCATGGCGTCCGCTGAGAATTCCATTGCCGCCATGATTTTATTGAGATCCTGATGGAACCTCGAATCAGCAGCCGGAATCCTATCCTGTAATTGCCTCAGCCAGAGCAGTGAACGCTGTTAAAAAATGACACCACAGTAGTGGCCTTAACTGACCAGGCTTATCCTCTCTTATCCTCAGGATCGAGGTTTTCCTCCAGAGGGTCTGCCAAGGGTGAGGACGAAGAGAGAGCCACTATAGGGGTATCTACTGGTAGCACCTGGAGAATGTTAGAAAGCTCTGGAGCCATGTTATAGAGGCATTTGTCCAGGCCATTAGGATTGGGACCTGAGCTGGGGGATGCCACTGTCTCTGTACCACATCTGAAAAAAGTTTGAGAGTGGGCACAACCTCTGCCTCTACAGTGGGTTCCACAATAGAGGGTTTGTTGAATCAGTCACCTCTGGAGTCATCCCCAGGGATGTCTGAGTGCTGCCCATTGAACAGCAAGGACTTAAAAATCTGGGGCTGGAAAAGGCGGGCTGGTCAGGAACCAAGCCTTCATCATCACAGAGATCAAAGTCACGTGGTGTATCTTCACCAGACAAGTATGCTTGGCCAGAAGAGACATGGGAGTAGTCCTGTTCATGGGCCCCCACAGAATCCCCCAAGACTTGGGGTCCAGGTGTCTAGTATAGTCTGACACCTCTGATTTGGCTCTTTGCTGCAGCCCAGCTGCAATGCCCTGCCTGATTGCCTCTGATATCAATGTCACCATTGAGGCTGAAATTTGAGGTTCTCGTTGCTCATCTGAGTGAAGACCAGCAGCGGTGGGCGTGAAGGTTGCTGATGGACCCCTTTGTGCTTCAGGATGGCTATGGAAGCCTGGTATCTGGCATAGGGCCGAATAGAAGATCAGTGTTGCTGGGCAGATTAAGGCCCTGCTCTATAGTGCCATATGGGGACCATGATGCCCTAGGGCTCCCCTCAAGTGGAACAGGCTGCTCAGGTCTTTCTGGTGCAGGAGGTAGATCAATGGGCTGCTCCATGATTTGGAGACTCTTGGCCTCTTTTTGGGTCTTTTTAATGGCCTTGTGCCTCCGCTCCTTGGCCTTACAGGCCCTACCATGTGGCTGTGTTGGAAGCTGATGTGCCCTAGAGTGCTTGCTATGGGGCCTTGCTCCCGAGGGCCCCGCCTCTGGGTTGCAGTGATGGCATTTGTTCCCCCGGGTACCCGCCATGTGGGTGAAACCTGCAGGTATGGCAGCCGCCATTTTGAAAATGAGGCTTAGCAGCCGCGGCCTAAACACCTTACTGCTGGACTAGGCTGAATGCCTGGTTGGCGTTAAGGGCAGTCCTGATATTGCAAGAGCTCACCGCCCTCCACGCTGCGATCTGCAACTTGATCCGAGGCTTTTGATCAATCCTCAGGGCAGTGGTACAGAGCAAAGTTCATGAGGTCTGCCCTGCTGTTGCCGAGATAGGGTAATTGAGGTGTGGGGGGCGTATATCTCTCTCTCGCCTCAATGGTTTGCTCACCTCCAGCGTTAAGCACAATGTAAATTGGTGCAGGATTGCATTTTGCGCTCCCATGCTACCGCTGCAGAGCAAAAGCTCGTGTGCACAGCTATTGTCTCTGCCGCCACTCTGTCCTCATCGATCTCAATGTACAATGTGGGTTGCCAAGGCAAACCCCTGAGCCAGCCGACAGTCCGATACCGCCCATGCAGTCTTCAGCAGGGTCAGACTAAAAGCCCTTCACACTGCTCAACCAAATGTCCTGGGAGCCTCTAAGAAGAGATCTTTGTCCTTAAAGGTGAAAAAAGCAGGGGGAAATGTGTTAGCTCAAAAAGACATGTCTGTCCAAGCTAGACTGAGTCTAAAAGCTGCGAAGCAACAGTAAGAGGAGTGGCTTAATAGTTTGCAGACTCAGTCCTAGCAGCTAACAGACAGAGTTAACCCATTCCTGACTGCTGTTCCCACCGTTATGGAGAATCACAGAATTTGAAAGAACCATAAGGATAATCCAATTTAATTCTTTGCAGTATGCATGAAAACCAATTAAATCATGCATGAGAGATAGCTGTTCAGCTTCTTTTAAAAGCCTTAGTGTCAGGAACTTTTTTCTTACATTTAAATGAAATACAGGTACCTACAATTTATTCTCGTTATTTCTGACTCTGGTTTCTGGGGCCATGGAAAATAGTTCTTGGCCATCATCCCAATAGTTTCTCTCTATGTATCTGAGTAGCGCCAAAACCAAGGAGAAAATTTATTACAGTATTTATTAGTTGGGAGGGAAAGAGTAAAGCAGAATATAGTGCTCTGCCTCAGGTGCCAAAGTAGCTGCATTTAGGTATAGTATACCTAAGCCTGTTCTGTTTTGGCAGTAAAATATATGGGTAGCATCCTTACTGTGTTACAGCAATCGCTGGATAATCTTAATTCTTAATCCTTCTTTCTCCCTTTTTTATAATATGATCCCAAGCCTGTCATATCAATTTATATTCAAGTAACGGTTTATGCCCACAGGACCCAAATCATTCAAGATCCTATGCTATGCTGGGAAGGGAATACAAGCATAAATATTTGTATCCTGGCACATGGAGATCATACCTTTCAGTGCAGTGTATGAAATGTCCTTACTGTATAAATGATGCTGCTATCTGCAAGACAGTGTATTCCCCCTTCAGTGGAAGATTTACAGTATATGGTTTGTTCATATTGAAAATGTGATTTTGTAATTCTGCCCTGACGATCTGCAATCTTAAACAGAAGCATGGAAATCTATGCTCCTCTTCTGCTCTGATCTCTATAGATGACCTAGCTATAATATATTCCAATGTGTGAGAAGAAAAGAAACAATAAATAACATATAGCAGCATCAGGCAGATGCCTTAAAATACATAGTTGGCCATATAACAGTTTGATTTTAGTTAATGACCCTTTTCTTAGGTTACTTCTAAAGTCTGCATATTTCTACATAATTTAGGCTTTGGGAAGATATGTTCAATGAACTTCAGTAATTAAAATACAGAACTCTCTATGCCTTTTGGTGGAAATGACAGAATTTTTAATATGTAGAAAACATTGTAGGGAACCAGTTCAGTGTAGAGATTAAGGAAAGAATGAGTTCTGGTACTGTTTTAGCCAACAGGGTGACCAAGAGCCAGTTGTTCCCTCCCAGCCCTAGTAAATGAACTGAAATGTTAATCCATTATAAGATTATAGGTGAGATCTGCATCTACCCTTTTGGTCTTCCAAAAAGCCTTGAAGACATGGCTGTGCCAACTAACCTGGGATCCCAATGGGGATGTGGCACTTTGGAGGTGGCTAACAGAATATATAGTATTGGTAGTCCTCAACCTATATCCACAATTGAGCACAAAATGTATGTTGTTAAATTAGAAATTTGTTAAGTGAATTTTGTCCCATTTTATGATTTTTCTTGCCACATTTGACAAGTAACTCACTGCAGTTGTTAAATTAGCAACGTGGTTGTTAAGCAAACCTGGTTTCCCCATTGACTTTGCTTGTCAGAAGGTTGCAAAAGGTAATCACATGACCCCAGGACACTGCAACCATCATAAACGTGAGTCAGTTGTCAAGCATGCAAATGTAAATTACGTGACCATGGGGATGCTGCAATGGTCATAAGTGTGAAAAAATGGTCATAAGCCACTTTTTTTCAGTGACATTGTAACTTTGAATGGTCAATTGTAAGCCAATTGTACTCCATCTTCTTTCTATGCATACTTTGCTCCCTCCTTCTCTATCCTGGTTAGTTTTATTTTAACTGAATTTTAAATTTATGATCCTTAGTTATTGCTTGAATGTTTTATGGTGCATTTTAATTATCTGCAAGTTGCATAGTCTCACCTCCGCCAAGATGGGCAACATACAAGTTTAATATAGGATGGGTGGGTGGGTGGGTGGGTGGGTGGGTGCGTGGATGGATGGATGGATGTGTAGGTAGGTAGGTAGGTAGGTAATAATTCCAAATTAGAGATCAGGAAGTACAAAGTTATAAATTCAATGTTATTAAATACTGAATAATTGCAACTGAATAATTGTAATGCCTATGGTGCTTTTCAGCCTTTACCTTAACATGGTAAATGCAGCACTGTGAGGTTATTATTGTTGTTAATAAATTGTGGGAGTTGAAGTCCACACATCTTAAAGTTCCTGAGGTTGAAAAACACTGATTAGAAGATGCCTCCAGTGTTTCTAGCCTGTAAGGACTTGAATTAGGCTCATTCAGATTAACGGAGTTGGAAGGGACCTTACAGATCATCTAGTCCAATCCCCCCACTCAAGCAGGAGATCCTACACCATTTCTAACAAATGGCAGTCCAATCTTTTCTTTAAAGTCTCAAGTGATGAAGCTCCCACAACTTCCGAAGGCAAGCTGTTCCATTGGTTGATTGTTCTCACTGTCAGAAAGTTCCTCCTCATTTCTAGGTTGAATGTCTCCTTGTTCAGTTTCCATCCATTATTCCTTGTCTGGCCTTTAGGTGCTTTGGAAAAGAGCTTGACCCCCTTCTCTCTTTGGCAGCTCCTCAAGTATTGGAAGATGACTATCATGTCTCCCCTGGCCCTTCTCTTCACTAGACTAGCCATGTCCAGTTCATATAACCATTTTTCATATGTTTTAGTCTCCAGTCCCCTAATCATCCTGATTGCTCTCTGCACTTTTTCTAGAGTCTCAACATCTTTTTATAGTGTGGTGACAAAAACTGGATGCAGTACTCTAGGTGTGGTCTTACTAGGGCTTTATAGAGTGGTATCAGTACCTCACTTGATCTTGATTGTATCCCTTTTTTTATTGTATCCCTCACTTGATCTTGATTGTATTCAATTCCTTAGCCTCCTAGAACAGATTTTGAGCAACAACACTTCCTATCAGTGATCTGCAGCAACTTAGAATTTAGCAACCATACTTTTTCGAAAAACCTCTTTGAGAGACCCCCTCATCTCTTTTACTTTTAATAAGTACTTTTAATAAGACAGTGTTCTGTGAAAGAGAGGACTGATGGTCATCTCAGGGTCCCTTTTTGTAACCTTTCCATTCTCAGAGGAAGGAGTAATCACTCTTAATCTATACATGATGGAAAAAGGAATAATGTGTGATTAGAGAAGGCAGAATGAGTGGCCTGGAACCAAACTCTCAAATTCTTTGGCCTGCTGGATTATCAAATGGTAGCAATAGAGCATAAAGAACTTTGAGGTTCTTTATGTTCTACAACTATTCTATAAAATAAGGAAATACATACAGGTAATTATTATATTTTGGGAAACTAATAAATAAACATTAAGAAAAAATAAATCTCTTTCTAATAGCATTTATACAAGCTAGCACATTCATGTCAAAACAAAACAACAGACACTTTGCAATCTTTTAAAAAATCAATCCTAGTAGTTGAAAAGTATTATCACTTAACAAATTTTAATGAACTTAGTTGTTTTGGCTGACTATTTGTTTAATACTGGATTGAACAACTGTTTACCAGGGAATACTCCATTGGATTTAATGAAATGTATTTCAAGGATCATGCAGTAAATGAGCTAGATTATGTCTAGTAATTTTTTAAAAATTATAAATGTCTAGTACAAACATCTATATATTTACCATGAAATAAATTCTTTACATATGAGTTTTTATGAAAAATGCTGGGAGAATAATCATTTGATTATTTTTATTGAAGAGAAATTTATTAAATAAAAGAAACACATGTGAACTGTTAGAATTGTGTGTTTGATAAATATCGGCTATAACCAAATATTTAATTTCCAGATAAAATGCATGAGTTTGTACTGCTCACTAAGTTTCAAAAATTCATTGATAAAAATTCCAGTCATGTTTCAAGATTTTTTTAAAAAAATTGCTTTACTATGAACAAATGTGACAAATATGTTCCTATTATTTCTTCTGAATCAGTGTACTAGTGTGCTATAGTGGGTAAGATGTTAGACTAGGATCAGGGAGACAAAGGTTTAAGTCCATCCTTTTGCCATAGAAACTCATTAGATGGTTTTGAGTCAATCACTTTCTTAAAGATTAACCTTTCTCACAGGTTTGTGGTGGAAAAGAAGTGAAGGAAGAATTATTATGTAGGTCACAAAAGAGTGCATACAGGACGGGGAGGGGAAGGAGGTTGTGGTGTATGGTATTAAACTTTGGCATCCCTCATAAATTTCTAGACACATTTTCTTAAATGCCACGTTACTCAAAAATGTTTTCTTCCTTATTTCACATACAATAAAATATTTTCTACCACTGGATTTCTAAAGCACATGATTATCATAGCAAATAGAGATAGAATGAATCCTAGTGCTACAGATTTTATCAGCATTCTTTGTTATTGTGCACACATAGATTTGCCCAAATCAAAAGCTAGTCTCTGCACTAAGGATCATTCACCAGCTTCAATGTGATATAATAAATCCACCTATGTTTCTAATGTTAGAGAAGGTTTTTTCCCTTTTGGGTAAACAGTTGGACAAAATGTTAATAACTGTTTTGACCTCCTAGAAATAGTAGTCACAATTGTGTACATGGGAAGGACATGGCAAACAGACAGAAAAACCACACTATGTTTCTTTATTTATTTGACATAGATTCCTGTCCATCTTAAAAACACAACTCTGGCTGACTCTCAACAACACTGAAAACAAAAAGCACAATGAAACCAAATCTGGCAACTGATGCATCCAATGAAACCTTTCCCCACCAATATGATGATGAATATGCAAATGAAGGCAGAAAGGGCTTTTGGGGGAAGGAATGTTCCAGTAGTTTCAGTAGGATGATGTCTTGGAATGGTTCCAGATCTTTGGCACAAATTGATCATGCTGGCAGGGATCACATATTAGCAATTCTTTTCTCACATAAAATGAATTCTTACATGACAAGAATCAATTGAGTAATAGCAAATTTGCATGAAGCCTAAAGTGAGGCAAACCTATATGTACTGAAGTATGAAACAGACTGTTGTCGTTATATTGCTACCTGGCTCTGTAAATCTTTACATGTTACGCTGGGCAGGCATTAAAACAGAAAAAGGACATGGAATATACAGATTCCATCGTGTACTATACTTAACGCCTCAGCTTCAGTATTTGATTCCCCATCATTACATAAGAAAATGTGAAATGGTTTTTATTTGCATTCAAAGAGGAAGGACACCCTTGGGATTAGGACAGCTGTAAAGCAATGCTCCCAAACACATAGAGAATTTGACTTGCCATCATGCAGTTCAAAGCATATTCCTCACCCCATCTGCATCTGACCAAGCAGGTTTATGTTCCTTAAATTCATGTACTATAAATTAGAAAACTTCAGCAATGTAAGGAGCAGAGTAGAAGGGAACCACTCCCACCCACCATCCACCCCACCCAAGACTGAGGGGATTCTTCATATGCTCTGAAGAGCTTATGAAGGAGAAAAGAAATCAGGTATAACTTTAAATAAACACTATTTAAAGACCAGTACTGCAAATGGGAAAAAAACAAACAAACCACCATCCATCTGCTGATTATTTAAAAGGAGATAGTTTCGTTTACCAGTTCAACCAATTTCTGGATTAAGATATGCAAGCAAGTAATTATAAGCTTGCTATTTTCAAAATAAATAGAGTTCTACCTTGTTCCCTTTTCAAAGTATTTTAGGTAAAATTTCAAGTTCAATGGCTACTGTTAAAAGCTGCAACAGCTGTCCTGTTTTTCCCCAATTCTCCTCCGCAAGCTTTACATCTCAGCTAGTGACACAGTGCAATGCTTGTTGCTAGGAGACTGTTACTCTGAGTTACTAAACTAGCAGTACGAAAGAGTGCTGCTAGCAGCAATAATTGTTATAGTCTATTACGCTCACATTCTGCTTGTTGTCCAGTCATTTGTCTTCTCACGTATCCATTACAAATGATATATGCATTTACCAATGACTAATTTAAAACATCCTTTGAAAGGGATTATATTATAGGAATAAGATTGGAAATGGCTTTTTATAGTTTATTCAAGTAGTTAAAGTGAAAGATTGATTTGTTTTTAAGAGTCAGCAGTTTATCTTGATCGTTATGAGTTAGTACTCAAAACATAGGCGGTCTATGCCTACATAACACTCTTCTTCCATCCTGAAATTTCCACCCTGAGGTAAAGGCCACAATATAGGATTTTAAATTAATGTACTTCATTCAGATACACCTGACCTTTCTGGAAGAATATACACAATTACTGGAAACACCATCATGTTTCAAAGTTAGCTCTGAGTCATATTTAAATATCCCTGCAAAACAGAATTTTCCATTTAAAATAGGAGAAAGCAGAAATTGTTCTTAAATATTTCCCTCGAAGAAACTGCAATTTCAACTGTATCAAATTTCAACTGTTTTAAATTTAAGCATTTATACTGTAACAGATGCTCATTTGTGGTTTCCCACAATTTCAATAGCAACTGATTTTTTGATAAATCTATAAAGAAACAGCTTATAGCCTCTCTTACCGGTGCCAGCTGAATTAATTTTACAAAAGAGATGTTTTGAATGATGTTTATATTAATTTGTGTTGATTTTTACCTATGCCCAGTGATTGCCACAAGCAAAAAATAATATGCAAAACAACAATACAACACATTAGGATTCAAAAGATTTGTCCTTTCTTTCCAGAATTAAGAGTGCATCTATAGTAGGAAGCCTTTTGCTCCCATTCTCATCCATAAGCATCCTTGAATGCCCCTGAGTTGCCACTAGTGTGAATGAAAACCAAACAGATCCTGGGAACTCAGACGAGGTAGCGCCCTACTTAAAGACAAAACTGAGCCCCTAGTAAAGGAATGCTTGAGTCCAGGGAGGAAAAAGCATAAAAAAGAGATCCAGAATAACTCTGCCTTAATTAGTATTAACAATACTTTATTAAATTTGTAATGTATTAAAGTAGCTATAAGTTGTGCAATAGAATTATTTAGATAGGCTGTTACATTGCATTACATTACCCGACTGGAATAAAAAAATCTTTTCAGAGAACCAGGTGGTTTCTGTTTCATGAGTTTGTCAGCCTCACAAGGTTTGATAGTTCAGGTTATGCTTTATTTTGTTCTAGGGATTTTTGGTCATATTTCTGGGCAAGATTTGAAGTCAAAGACCATAGAAACCATTCAGATGATACATGCCAATTCTCCAAGGTGTGCAAAACTACATTTTTGTGGTATTTTGCAGGACTTGAGTTTGATTTATGGGTGAAGATAAGAATGTATATGTTTATGTATATGTATGTATGTTTTTTTGTATGTATGTATGTATGTATGTATGTATGCCTATATGAATGAATGAATGAATGAATGAAGGTGTATGCTATGTATACCATACCATATATATGGTATATGCATATATACCATACATACATACATACATGTATGTGTGTGTGTACTATATACACTGTATATCCAGGAAAAAAACTATTTGAATATGACAGATAAACAGACAGAAACTTTATTTCCGTCATTGACCAATAAAAATACATTCACTCAAACAAACAAAGTGAATATTTCAAAAGATCTCCAGCTTTTAAATACTGTTTCCACAATTAAGAAAGTATTGCCTACTGTACAATTGTTTCCTATAGTGACAAAATCAAGAAAATACCTATTTTAAAACTAAAGTTATAAAAGATTCTGAGATGGTAAGTATCAAATATATGTCTATTGCTTTGCTATTGTAAAAATGCTACATCATCAAGAGTTGACTATATTTGGACTCATACAGGCCTTTGAAGACGTGGCTTTTCACCCTGGCCTTTTGCAAGGACAATTGACACCACTTTTTTTTCCTTTTCCTTATTCCTATCCAGGTTTGTTTACTCTTTCATTTCTCTTCCTTTATTTTCCGTTGTTTTTATGTTTCCTGTATTGTTACTTCTTGTTAAATGTTTTTAACAATTTGTAAACCACCCAGAATTGCTGGGATTCATATCAATTTAATTTAGTAGCAACAATGGTGCTATCAAAAATGGTGCTACTAAAAAATTACCAGTTGCCTGTAAGCAAGAACTGGTGGGATGACAAAATAGGCAAGGTAATAGAAAATAAAGAAGCTAAAGTGCTCTGGCATTTAGAAATAAAACAGACAAGCATATGCCACATAAAATCTCAGACTTAAACAAGTCTGTCGATAAAAAAGTCTGAATAGTGGACATTGCAGCACCTGGAGACAGCATAATAGAACAGAAAGAACTTGGAAAAAAACAACAAACACCTGCAAATAGAAGTAGAATGACTATGGCAAAGAAATCAAATGTCATACCAATAAATAATAGGTGCCTTGAATGCAATCCCAAAATAAATGGAGCACTACATGAACACCACTGGCATTGACCACCAATCAATTGCAAAAGGCAGCTTTGTTTGGAACAGCTTACATACTGCAATGATATCTTTAACACCATCAAATAACAATATCAGCCTATCCCTGGTCCTTGGGAATGATTTGATAGGTGGAAAACCCAATCTAAACTTCTGGTTGACTGTGCAATGAACAATAATACAGGTAGTCCTCAACTTATGACTGCAACTGAGCTTCTGTTGTTAAGCAAAACAGTTGTTAAGTAAGTTTTGCCCATTGTGCAGCTTTTCTTGCCATAGCTGTTTAAGTGAATCACCACAGTTGTTAAGTTAGCAACATGGTTGTTAAATGGTTTCCCCATTTACTTTGCTTGTCAGAAGGTCACAAATGGTGATCACATGATCATGGGACACTGCACTAGCCATAAATATGAGCCCATTGTCAAGAGTCCGAATTTTGATCACGTTACCATAGGGATAATGCAACAGCCAAAATGTCAAAAACAGTCATAAGTCAATTTTGAACACTCAATAAATGAAAAGTTGTAAATCGATGTTTACCTTAATAACAATTGTTCCCAGTGAGGCACTACCTTGAGTTCGTTGAGCTTTGCCAGAAATTCAACCATACTAGATAAGTCTCATCAGAGGAGCCAGGTGAAATGTGCCTTTCCCATGAACAATAAGGTGAAATGCAATTTAAAGAAATCCACATTGGATCTGGTCAACAAGAACATCAGGTCAGTTGCAAAAGTCACCTTTACTTGGAACAGCTTCCATGCTGTGATAATACCTACAACAACATTTGACTAACCTAGGTCTTTGGGAAGGACCTGATGAGTGCGTAAAAATCTTAAATTCAATCTAAATGCCTGGCTGACTGTTCAACTAACCGTAAATTGTATTATAAATGTTCCACCCAAATCAACATAGAGAGTATCTTTTTGATTTGTGATGGGATACAGATGTAATAAATAATTTATAGCCCATTGAAGAAAGTCACTATGTTGATCTACAAGAAAGCATTTGATAAAGAACCATGGCATTCTTCTTAGCAATCTAGTTAAGCATGGGATTAATGATATGACAATTAATAGGATAAGCAACCACGATATTCAGTCCTGGGACCTATGATTTTGTTAATGACTTATTTAAAGAGATGGGCAGAATGCATATCAGATTTGGAGATGGTACAAAATTGGGTAGGTTGCTTAGAGAACTAAGCTTGAGAAAAAAGTTGAAAGTAACAGAATGAAATTTAACATTCTCCCCAAGATCTGTAAACCCCTGCACTACACTACTATCCTTCAAAAAACCCAACAACCCTGAAAATCTGGTTCTTTCCTCAAACACTAAGCCAGAACATCATCCCAGCTTATTTCTGAATTTGAGCAAATATTACTAATTGTGATAGATTCTCCCACCAGTATGGGAAATGAGAAGGACAAGAAGGAGGGAGGGAGGGGGAGGAGGAGGAGAATTGTTACAAGAAACTTCAATAACTTCTGCTGGAAGTGAAGAAGGAATTTCTTACTGAAAGTGAAACAACAGAGAACGAATGTCAGACTGCCTCTATATGAAAAACAATCAATCAAAAAAGCGGAACCCAAGAACATGTTAAAACACAATGCCAATAAATGAAGTAGTTGAAGCAGCAACAGCTTTTATTTCCCTAAGCTCAAAAATTCATAGAGATAGTGACTGTGGCTATAAAGTAGACATATGTTACTTGAAAGGCTACAGTAAATCTAAATAAAATATTAAAATGCAGAGACATCAGACAGACGAAGACATGTATTATTAAGGCCATGTTTTTTACAGCTGTAAACTATGTAAACTTTCACCAGAAAGGATGAACGAAGATAAACATGAAGGAAAAATGAAGGAAAAAAAACCTCTCCAATAGTCCTGTACATCACCTTCAACCCTTTAAAAATACAAGACCCTGTAGGAATATCTTTACAGTTTTGCAGTAGGTGCTGGAGATATGATCATGGAAATTGTCTTCACACAACACTGCGTCCCTCGACCAAGAAATGGAGATGAGCACCATGCCCTAGAGCAGTGATGGCTAACCTTTTTGCTATTGTGTGCCAAAAGTGGGGGGAGCACAGAGGGGTCGTGCACATATGTGCCCACACCAATAATTCAATGTGCCCTGCCCCTTGTGCATGCACGTGCAACCCCCCGTGCGACCCCCACTTTTGGCACAGAATGGTACGGTGGGCCCAGTAGGTCCATTTTTTGCCCTCCCCAGGCTCCAGAGGCTTTCTTGGAGCCTGGGGAGAGTGAAAACGGCCTTCCCCACCTCCTCGGAGGCCCTTTGGAGGGCAGAAATGGCCCATTTTCCGACTTCCAGTGGGCCCGGGAGGCCCAAAAATCAGCTGGCCTGCATGCACATGCGTGCTGGAGCTGAGCTAGGGCAATGCTCACGTGCCTACAGATATGGCTCTGTGTGCCATCTGTGGCACATGTGCCATAGGTTTGTCATCACGGCCCTGTCAGACATAGCTGACAGGGAAACCTTGTTTGCTTGTTTTACAAATCAAGATTTAGAAATCTAGATCCAGCAACATTTCTTGTTCTCTGTGGTTTGAGTATCCAAGCCTAGTATCCAAGTATCCAAGACACTGTCATCAGCAATCTACATGTTTTCATAAGCTTACCTCTAAACCAATAATTCCATGTGATTACATCTTGTCAGGTTGCAAGGGAAAGTCAGAGACCGATGGCAACAAGGTAGTCTCTTGTCTCAAACTCTATGCAACACAATTATGGATAGCTTGAGGGAAAAAATAAATTTCCATGATGATATAACTTATAATACTAAGTATTTATATTTAGTACAAATACTGAGGGGTTGCATGTGAAGGGAAATTTCTTGTCACGATATTCTGAAGAGAAGACTTTATCAAAGGTCCTGCCCCTCTTGGCATTCCAAAGCCATTTCTGAGTATTTTAGAAAAAATTCATAGTCCTATGATGAGTAGAGTATTTACTACCAAAATCTTGCAGGCATATAAGAAAGAACAGAAAGGTCAATTTCACCTTCATCCACATGTGCAATGAGTCACTATTGTTCCAGCAAGACTAAACCCTCAACACAGATTTGAATTATAATATCTGCGCTGCTTGCCTTCTATACCCAAAGCAATAATATTTTAGAACAGAATAACATGGGAGAATGAAGAATAGAATACTACCAGCAAAGAGCACATAACAAAATCAGTTCATGCAATACATTCCATTTGATTTACATAGGGCAATGGTAATATGGTAGTCCCCGGTTAACAACAGCAGTTGGAACAAGAATTTCCATTGCTAAACAACATGGTCATAAAACATGATGCCATGTGACTATGCTGCTTAGTGACAGCAATTCCTACTGCCATCATTATTTATTTAATTTATTACACACACACACACACACACACATCAAGCAAAAAGAGTATAAATACATCCACTTCAATAAACATGTCTCCAGGTTCCTAGGGCCCCTAGGCCTGGTGGCATAATCAGGTCTTAAAGGATTTCAGGAAAATTAAGGACAAATTGAGTAAATCCCGTACACCATCATTAAGCGTGATGTGATGCAGTCTCCATTGCTGCTAGCTTTCCCATTGTCTTTGCAATGGAAGCTGGCAGTGAAGATCACAAAAGATGATCTGGGACTACGATAGGCTGCAACCTTGTCATTGCGAGCCAGGCACTAGGCATCTCGATCACGGGTGTCAAACTCGCTGCCTGCAGGCAGGAATGCATCATGTGCTGGCATGCCCACCTCCGATTTAGCAAAGGGGGGAAAAGTCATGATACAACGCGTGATGACAATGTGATAACGCGAGTTTGACACCAAGATCTAGATTGTGACTACGTGAATGGATGCTACAATGGTTGAAACTTTAAGAACCAGTCATCAATATCACTTGTTCAACAACATCTTAAATTTGAAAATCACTAAATGAGTTGGCATTAAGCAAGCACTATCTGTAAATGTTTTATTATGGTATTAAACCAACATATATACCTAAAAGCCCTCATAATTCAAATTAAATAAATAAATAAATAAATAAATAAATAAATAGATAGATAGATAGATAAATAAATAGTGTTGGGGGCACTTGTGGTGGCCCGAGCGCTCTGCCAATGAAAATGGGCTCCTGAGTTCCATTTTCGGCTGTGCACGCAGCCCTCATGAGCTCCATTTTTGGTTACGACGGCCTCCTGCAACCCTCTGCCAGTGAAAATGGAGCTCAGGAGGGCAGAGGCACTGCAGGAAGTTCTAAGAACCCACGGGCTGGATCTCACCCCCGGGCCTTGAATGTGATACCCCTATTCTAGATGAATCAGAAAAGTTATTGAACTGTACCACAACTGAATAGAAAACATGCATATTCAACAAATGCTTGTTTGCAGTGGATATTACTTGCTTAATTAAGACAGAGGTTTATCCTATGAGTCTTTGAATTCTACAGTTCTGAGAGTCCATGAATATTTTCCCCATAATTATCAAATGTATGTCACTTTTCCTTTTAATCAGCTGAAGATGCCATTTAATATAATATGTGCTACTCCATCAAGATACTGCCTCTTAAATAATTCCGTTGGAATTAATGATGTTCGTATTAATAAGCTTCAATATCACAATTGATTCACAGTAGGACTACAGAAAATTAATGACTCTTTAGTCTTTACTCTAACGGCTCTAAGGCTAAAAGCTATCAGAATTTAAATCAGACTTCCTCAATCCAGTGACCTCCAGATACATCAAACTGGAAAAGACTGGACTAATGGATTTATGCATCACAAACCTTTTGGATCATGAAAAGCATATATCAGAACCAAGGAGAAAGCAAAAGAGACATTATTTATGGGTGGAAGATTTTCTTGCCAATTGAGGCTTCTGTTGTATATTTCCCAGTGACGCTGAAATTATGAGGTTTAATATTTCTTTTTCTTTAGAAAGTAAGATGGAGCATGTTATGTCCTGGAAGGGACTAACAGACTAAGGTGAGACGGATCTGAAGGCTAACAGATTTATTAGCTAACAGTAACAGCTAACAGAACACGGCTAACATTTGACAGCTAACAGCGGCTGCACGGCTCACAAAGACAGCAGCCCGCTGGCACTTTGACAGTTCTTTTATACTCCCCGCCGGCAGTGTCTCAGCCAATCAGGAAGCGCCAAAGGCACTGCATCAAACACGGACCGCAGGGCAAGCAGGACACAGCACTTCTCCATCATTAGATGGCGCACTTTTAGTCCTGCAGGTAGGCTGGGCATCGTCTGGTCCTGCCCGATTTTCAAAGCCCTTCAACTGGAATTGGATTAGGTGGTTTCACCGAAGATGTCTCTGGGACCGTTGAGGATAGTTCTCTTTCTTCGGCAGCTGCAGGCAACGCTGGAACACAATCAAATTCAATTGGTAAGTCTTTTCTGTGTTTTGCTTTGCTGCCCGCATCGACTCCTGGGTCTGTTTCAAAGTTATCTCCTATAATAAAACTTTTGTCTGGAAGGCTGGTTTGCCTTTGGTGTTTGCAAGTGTGTCTTGGATCCCCAACGACCCCGTAACTAGTCAATATGGCACCGCCACATTCACCCATCCTCTAGTCTTAGCCTGTACAATCTTGGTCCTGTTATTTCTGTTATTTGCCCGGCTAACCATAATGTATGGCTGGAATAATTCCTAGCATACACCTATAGAAGCAGGTGTTATTTGGAATTCTCTCATCTTTATTGTGGAATCCCAAGGCTTTTCAGGGGAATAAGTGGGGTGTAATCTGTCTAAGTTTGTTTTTATTCTTCGGCCCATTAATAGTTCAGCTGGACTTTGGTTGGATTCTGGACAAGGGGTGGCATGCTGCATAAGTGTGCCATTTGTGGGCCCATTTTGGATAAAGCCTCCTTAACTGATCTGACTGTTCTCTCTACTCGGACATTGCTTGAAGGATGGAAAGGAGCAGTAAGGATGTGTCTGAGTATGTAATTTCTAAGTATGTAATTTCTGAGGGCAAGTAAGCTTTTTGCTGTTTCAAATATCTCAGTTCCACAGAATGACAAAAAATAGGCTTTCTTCCTATCATTGGAGATGCCAGTATATTCGTTAGCTAATAAGAAGCATTCAAACTTTTCTAAGTAGGTGTCCCAGGACTCGGTTGCTGGATTGAAGGTGGCAAAAATGGGCAGGGCTGTCATTTTCCTCAGATGTGGAGACTCTGCTGTTTTTGTAGTAGCGTCATGTGACTTATCGTCGCTGACTTTAGCTCTTGGAGTCACAGTTCAGCTTAATGACTCGCCCTGTGGTGCACTCTCATCTTAGTGCCTCAGTGTGGGGATCTGGAATCCCACCTTCATCGCCAGTTGTTATGTCCTGGAAGGGAGTAACAGACTATGACAAGATGGATCTGAAGGCTAACAGATTTATTAGCTAACAGTAACAGTAACAGAACATGGCTAACAGTGGCTGCTCGGCTCACAGAGACAACAGCGCGCTGGCACTTTGACAATTCTTTTATACTCCCTACCAGCAGCGTCTCAGCCAATCAGGAAGCACCGAAAGCGCTGTGTCAGGCGCGGACCGCAGGGCAAGCAGGACGCATCAGAGCAGAAGTGTGCCAGGGATACTATGTTGGAGATCCAAGAATAGAGAAATGTTAAAGGAAGTCCTTTGTGAATTTGCTATGTCTTAATCCTTGACTTCTTCCAAGTCAAAAAACTCTTTCCAAATACTTTTAGAATACAGTAGACAACTAGCTTTCAACTAATAAGTAAGTACATTGATTTAAGTAGAGACGCAAATGTTTATTAAATCTTATTTTTTACAGAAAATCTAGACATTTTGCTTCTATTAAGCATATTAGAAGAACAGTATTTTTCTACAGCATCCATTTTACAAGGTATTTTCTAATCTTAATAGAAGCAGGTGTTATGCACAATTACAACAGCAATTTTATTAACTTTTCCTCTAGAAGCTATTAATTTTTTAAATTAATTGTTACACTAAATGTAAAAATCATAAGATAAACAAACAAATCAGAAAATATTTTAGCATTTTTAAAAGAATCAAACTTCCTGTATTACCAAATTGGAGGGAAAATGCAGTAGCAACACTAGCTATCATGCGTTTTTCCTTCAAATGCTCTGGGATGCATGGCATTTCATGTGCAGGGTCTCTTTAAGGCAGCTGTATCTTTTTCAGGTTTCTGCTTGAAACAAAGCATGGACAGTTCAAAGTGCTTAAACTGATGATCAATAAAATTCACACCAAAACAGATCCTTGGAAAAATTGAGAAAATATGGCACAAGAATAGCTGCTTATTGTTAATTGGATGATAATATACTGACAGCGTGGCTAAGTGAATATTAAGTGATGGGGCAGATATGCTGCTGTGTTTCAAGTGTAACGGATAAATAAATCTATCCTTAATTAGAGTATCCAAGGAAGTAATCTGGTGTGACTTGATTAAAAGCAAGAAAGAGTTTACTTTTATTGCCTTTCAGTATTGAAGAAGTATTGAAGAAGAGGCTTTTCTCATAGGTGTTAATATGAGTAATTCTAAAAATCTTAGGTAGTCGGTTTACCTATAGGACCAACTCTAGTAATTTAAATTTTTAGCTAAATTATGATAGTGATGAACAGTAGAAGGAAATTTTATGATAGAGATTGGCTTTCTTCACACATCTGTGTTAATGTTTTTTTTAATTAGAGTTCTAACTATGGTTGCTTTAATTATAATTTATTGAACAAAGCTTAACAACAATGTTTTCAAATTCTGCTAAACCATAATCTATAGAGACCACAAGATCTGGGATCGTGTATTATTCAGAAAC
The DNA here is from genome assembly GCA_012654045.1 of Ptyas mucosa. Lineage (NCBI taxonomy): Eukaryota > Metazoa > Chordata > Lepidosauria > Squamata > Colubridae > Ptyas > Ptyas mucosa. Next base: position 24,857,896 of record WNWU01000001.1, read on the forward strand.
AAAAACAAATAATAGCATGCAAGAGCGGTCTCCAAGTGCTGCCCTTGGGGCATATATGACTAGGGATCTACTCCAGTCTGTAGTTTCCTTATCTTATTAAAAATATTAAAAATATGAAAGTTTCAATTGATGAAACCATTAGGGGTGGTGAGGATGAATTTCTATAGGCTCATTTGTGCCAACCATAACAAATGGCAAATTATGACTTGGAATATAAGAGAGCAATTGGTAAAGTGTATAAAATAATGAGGAAAATAAAAGAAATTTCTTTGTGAAATTAAGAAGAGGCGAACGGATATAATGGGTTCAACTGAAAGTAGTTTGATCCTCTGAAGCAGACAATGTAGAAAAGTGAAGACATAGATTTAATTATGAATGCAAAAACTAACATGAATGTCAGAATCTGTCATGATAATTGTTTTTAATGCATATCAAACTAAAAGCCCATAAGTTAATGATAGATGGCTATTCAATGAATAGAGATAAAGTAAATAAAATGAGAATAAATAAGCAGAGCCAGTGCTGCCAGCCTCTTCTATAACCAAGTTGGTGGAGACAGCAATGTTGTAAGTTGAGCCGTCATTGATTAAGTAATAAATTGAGAGTCAAAGACTACATTAAATATATATATATTTGTGAGACTAATAAGTAAAATTAAAAGAAGGAACAAATATAGTAAAGTTACAAGTAAAACATGTTAAAATAAGACAGATTTTTAAAAAAATATTTTTTAAAAAACAGGAAAACTATAACAAGACAGTAAATAGCACTGAATAGCCTTCATGGTCCTACAAACAACCAGGAACTCTACATTTAAATGAGTCAAAATCCATGGCTTCCAATACCGATTGCAACACAGGAAAAAGTATTAACTATCTTAGGCTCAGTCAAGACGATATGCCCAGCAAGAAGAAAATAACTCAGCAACAACCATATATAAAAATGTTATCTCTTTATAAAGGCAGATTTTTGTGCAATGACTATACAATTCTATCATTTTGAAACAAATATGACCAGCAGTGAAATCCACTTACCTTCACTACCAGTTCGGGAATGGGAGGGTGCTATGCGCTCTATGTGCACCTGTGCCTCTTCTGCACATGCGCAGAACCTTCTGCACATGTGCAGATGGTAAAAAAATGGGATGTAATGACGTCCCAGCGGGTGGGTGGAGCCTCCCGCCACTGGCGCTACTGGTTTGGTGAACCAGATAGAACCGGGGGGATTTCACTGCTGATCTGGACATATACATGCAACAAAGATTGTGCAGCAGATATGGAAGAAATTAGGAAATACAACTTTTCATCAACAGGTTCAAAGTATTATGATGAAACTAAGCAGTAAGTTAGAAAAAGCCGTTTACAATAAAATGAAATTAACAAGATTCCAGACCTCTAAAAAATGCCCTAGTTGCAATGATGTAACTCTTCATCATTAACTCTTTCATCCTGAAAGGAAGCTTGTTGTTCCAAAGTTGTTTGCAAGGTTTTGATCCAATTTCAAAAGAATTTAGCCATCAATACTTTTCTTCAAGGCAAAAATTAAATCAGCTTTAGACACAAAGGAGCGTCTAATATAGTACGCTAACATTTAATGGCACCTAAGTGGATCTCTATATACTTTCCATCAGTAGAAGAGAATCACTGGATTCCGCCCCTAGACCATCTCCAGCTTTCCTCTTTCTGAAGCTCTTCGGCTTCAAAATGAAAACAAAGGAGGGCATGATCATTTGTGGTCACCAACACAAATGTACAACTTGAGTGCCTTTTTTTTTCTTTTGCAATTCTTCAGCATTCACAGAGAATTGACACCAAAACAAGAGATGACTCAACCAATCTGAGCTAATTTGCTAGCTAGCAGCGATCACTTTATATTGACTTTTTATTGTGCACTCAAAACAAAAGCTTTTTCTGCTCTGAGAAACATGTCTGTATGTTTGTCTACAAAAAGTATTTTTCAAAGTGACAACTGTTGAGCTACCTACTGTTCTGTATTTGTAATCTTTAAGATGGTGCAGACATCCAGTCATAATGGCTAGATATTGGGCACTAGGAAATAGGTCAAACCAGAAGCTCCCCATGACAGTGTTCCCAGAGCCTGACAAAAGTATCAAGTGCTTCATTTCCTTAATGAGATTCACTTTCTGCAAATAGGGATTCCCATCCAACAAACCATACAACTACAATAAAAGGAGGCCAGGATCTCACACAATGGAAAATACAAAGGGAACAGAATTATTTGATCACCAAGAGGCAATTCAAGAAGTGATCAAATCTGTACCTCTGCCTAAAAGTCCCTCTAGTCTACACAAATCAAAGTTATATTAGAGACTTTATGCAGACTGTATTTACACTGCATCTATTATTTCAATCCAATTACAGCTGTTAATCAACAATTTTTTAAATGTAGCAAGCTTCACATGAGGATTTTGTTTCATGGAAATCATGGTTATTCAAAAGATATAAAGTCAATATGTGTTTATGGATACATATTTGATTATGTTTTGTTTTTTTTTATGTGAAATTACAAAATTAAACTGGGGATAGGAATGAGACCAGGGGGGGGAGAGAGAGAGATCAAAAATACCCCCAACATTTACAGTATCTTTAGAAAAACAGTGAAGATGGTTTTCTTTAGGATGGCATTCAGGCAGGGGAAAAAATGTCAGCAATATGTTTTATTAATAATTCTTAATATTTTTCTTAGGAACTACTCTCTCCTTGGTAGCTGATTTGGTTCCTGCCTAAGGTTATTAGAACAGGAGGCATAAACATGCATGTAAGCACACATGAAAAGATTATCAAGACAACAAAAAAGAATTAGGACGTTTATCTGCTCAACAAAAAAACCTTCTACATTGCCTTCACTCAGTGTTTAGTAAGGCGCTTAATAGTGTTCATTCATTCCCACAGGCAACTCCCTTGTTCCTGAGCTCAATTCAATTCAATCTGGCCTGAGTGGCACAGTAGACTAAGGCGCTGTGATTAACATTCAGCTGCCTGCAATTACTGCAAGTTCTAATCTCACTAGGATCCAGGTTGACTCAGCCTTCCATCCTTTCTAAGGTAGGTAAAATGAGGACCCAGATTGTGGGGGCAATAAGCTGATTTTGTATAAATATACAAAAGTATGAAGGCTATTGCTTAACGCATTGAAAGCTGCCCTGAGTCTCCGGAGAAGGGCGGCATATAAATCAAATAATTTTTTTTAAAAAAAAAATCTAATGTCAAGATATAAAGATGACAGAGAAAGTATCTCAGTACACATTTATTCTATAATCAGCAAACAGGCCCCCATCCTGAGTATCATGAGTACTTAATATTCATGGTCAAATTGGATGTAGGATTAAATGTGTCTTTGCTTTTCATGTGCATTTTTTTAAAAAAAAAGAAATAGCTGCTGGAGAGGAAAGGCTTATAATTATCAGCATTTCAAGAGAAAGAAGGACACTGAGAGGGATTTTCAAGAGCACTTTCTTCCCCTGCTGTAGTCTTAAGCAAAATTGCTCCTCAGAAACCCGCAATTTGCAGCAGGAGGAAATTCCTACCTCCCACAAATCCTAAGCAGTTGATTGCTGGAATGTTTCCAACTACTATATATCTGCATCTATACAGGTAGCCTTTGACTTACAACAGTTCATTTAGTGACCGTTCAAAGTTACAAAATGGACTTAAGACCGTTTTTTAAACTTACTGCAGTAAGTTTGAACAACTGTTGCTCCATCCGCTTGGTCACAGGGTCCAAATTCAGATGCTTGGCAACTGACACATATTTATGTTGGCTGCAGTGTCCCAGGGTCATGTGATTATTTTTTGCGACCTTCTGACAAAGTCAATGGGGAAGCCAGATTCACTTAACAACTGTGTTACTAACTTAACAAGTGTGGTGATTCACTTAACAACTGCAGCAGTCAGTTGTTAAGTGAAGAACAGTCATAAAATGGGACAAAATTCACTTAACGAATGTCTCACTTAGCAACAGAAATGCTGGGCTCAATTGTGGTTATAAGTTGAGGACTACCTGTACTGTAAATGCATCTCATATATACAGATACAAATAGTAAATGGCAGCTGAAAACCTTAAAATATGCTTCAGAGCAATCACTTTAAAAAGTGACTTCTGGAATGACCTTCTTTAGTTTTGGTGAGTTACCAAGCATACTGTCTGAAAATACAAAAGCAGACTCTGTGTTGCCATCTTCTTTCATAAATTACAAGAGTTTCCTTTATAAAATGGGGGCAGCAAGTTGGCATAGGCAGACATTTTTAAAGGACTTCAAATTTGGAATTTTTATTGATTTATAAATGTATTGTCAAAGATGGTATTAAAAGGGAAAAAAGAAAATATATTTGTACAGCTAGAATAAAACAAAGGAATAAATGAGATAAAGTGACAAGTAAAAGGTTGAGGGTCTTTTTAATATAATTATGATATAATTGTGTGGGGCGCAATGGCTCAGTGGTTAAAGACACTGAACTTCTCAGCTGGAAAGCTGACATCCCAGGTTTGAGACCAACTGCCACACAACAGGGTGAGCTTCCGTCCTTGTCCCAGCTCCTGCCAACCTATCAATTCAAAAGCATGCTATAATGGTACCACTTTGGGGGGAAGGTAACAGCATTCTATGCAGAGGTGGGATGCACTTACCTTCCCTACCGGTTCGCAAATGTGAGCACTCGTGCCACCTCTGCACATGCGCATGGCATTACGCACATTAGTTGCGCATTACATCCGGGTGGGTGGGCGGAGCCTCCTGCAGTCGCTGCTACTGTTTGGCATGATATGGAGAGAACCAGCTGAATCCTACCACTGCTTCTATGTGCTGGCCACAGGACTACAGAAGTATCTACGGACAACGCTGGTTCCCTCACCTAAGAAATGGAGATGAGCGCCGCCCCCTGAACAAAGGAAACCTTTCACTTTTAATGACATAATTACAGACAGTATATAGCACTATTTTCCCCCAAACAATCAGAGTCTTCTGGGTTAAACACACTGAAATCCCTTGGCTTCTGATACCAATTGCAGCACTGCAAAATTTACCCACATTTTAGAAACTTCAGTGGAGATGTTTGCTCATAAAAAGTGTGCATTTTGGACTCAGACCATATCCGAAAAAGAAGATGATACATCAGAACTGACATAAATAAATTATATATTTATTAGAGCAGAGCTGCCCACCATAGAAATCAATGGGTAGGATTATATTAATTTGAAGTTATGCCTTTCAATCAATCTTGATTCCTGGCATTTTCCTGGACAAATTTTTTTGGTAAAACTGTCAGAAGTGGTTTGTCATTCCCTTCTTTTCCTACAGATGAGAGTGTTCATCCCAAAGTCATTCAGCCAAATTTGAGCTTAAGATAGGACTAGAACAGTTTCCCAAATCCCTAGCCTGGTGCCTTAACAACTACCCTAAACTAGATGATCTCATGTGTAGTTTAAGAAACATAGGTATATTTAACTTGTATATTTCTAGATAAGTACCGTAATAGTTTACATGGGATTTGCATGAAGACCCAATTACACTTCATACAAGGTAATGCTCATTTCTGCTTGTACACAATTCCAGCGTCAATCTTGAATCAGGTGATGCCAAAATCAAATAAATAATTTACAGTATGACTTGGATGCTAAGCAATGAATGCAAAAAAAAAGTCCTAGTTTTGTATTTTCTTTGATTTTAGGAATTTATTCATGGTGGTGCATGTGTAGTAAAAATTTATTGCTGCAAATTCATCATATTTCTGTCTAAAAATAATAAAACTAAGGGTACTTAATGGACCGCAGCTATAATTTTCTGCTACTTTTTACTATATTTAGCAAATTTGTCCACCTGTTAATGGTCTAGCTTTCCTGAGAGGCTAAGTGCAAAAAATGAGAAAAGTTCATCCAAATGAAGTCAATTTTCTATCACTAGAAAATCTGCTTTTACTGTTTTAGCCATCATAGTGGTGTTCTGCATTTAATTGACAAGAAGCAGACAGGGTTGAGTCGAAGCTCCCTATCCAAACCATTACAGCCTTTAGGCACATGACCAACACTCCCACAGCATCTCCTGTCTGACTAGGGGTGGGGATTTATAATTGGGTATCATCGGCATGCTGATGATACTGCACCCTATACCAACAGATGACTCACCCTGCAGTTTGATGTGAATGTTAAAAAGGAGAGATGAAAAGTCCTGAAGTAATCCACATTTCAGAAGCTTAGGGCTCAACCTCTTCTTTGCGACCAACACTGACTACAACCAGCCACAGAGGAAGTAGAACCACTGCAATACAGTGACTCTCACTACCAATTATTGAGTGGGACCAGAAGAATATCATACTCCATAGTATTGAGAGCTGCTGAAAGGTTTAGGACTAGAATCCTGTTTCAGTGCTGTCTTGTAGCCTATAAAGGTAACCCACTTTATCCAGGACTCTTCATAGCTGTGTGCCAACCATCCTTGCAACAACCTTCACTAAAAAGGGAAGATTAAAGGATGGACAAAATTTGTCTAATACCATGAGGTCCAAGGATGGCCTCTTGAGAAAGGGTCAACTACCACCTCCTTCAGAGCAGGCAGTATCATCTCCTCCATAAAGAGGTATTAATCAGTCTTGGATTCAATCATGTCACTTCCTTGACCAACCAGTAGGGCTTCGGTCCATAACATAGGTGGCTAAGCTCACAGCTCTATCCATATTCTTGAGAACAATTGGCTCAAACTCTTTCCAGATAACAAGGCTCAGAGGATCTGTCCAGCCAGAGTCTAACGTGAGCACAGTTGAGTTATTTTATCTGACAGATGAATATTCTTCACAGCAACCCTGCTAGGGCTGCCTCAGCTCCTCCCTACACAGAAGGAACTTGGTTACCCAATATAGAGAAACTGGTCTGCTATTTGCAGATGCAATGAGATCGGAGAAGTAATTACACTTCACCGCCCTTATCACCACAAGGTTAAGTCTTAGTATAGGCTCTTAACTATGCTATCTCTCTTTGTCTTTCTCCAATGACACTCTTATGTCACTCCATCTCTCTGAGCTGCCTAGTAAACCATGAAGCTTTAGGAGTTCCATGCACATTGAGTCCACACAGATGTGATATGGTCCACATTCCATATCTGTACATTCCAAGTTGAAACAAGAGCCTCTGCAGAGCCGTGTAGCAGAGTTTCAGAGAAAAAAGCCAAGCTGCCTCTGAAACCACACTGGGTTTATCAGGTGGTGCAGTGGTTAAAGTGCAGTACTGCAGGCTATTTCTGTTGCCTGCTGGCTGCCTGCAATTTGGCAGTTTGAACCTCACCAGGCTCAAAGTTGACTCAGTCTTCCATCCTTCAGAGGTCAGTAAATTGAGGAGCCAGATGGTTGGGGGCAATATGCTGACTCTGTAAACTGCTTAGGGAGGGCTGTAAAGGATTGTGAAACGGTATATAAGTCTAAATGCTATTGCTATTGCTGTTGCCTGGGATGGGCTGATTAAATAGGGTCCACCTCCCAGTAATAGTGGGAGAACTCTAGGGCCAAAAGAGGATGGTCACAGAATCAAAGACTGTATATGTCCCATTCATTTTATTTTATTTTACCCAGTAAGCACAGTGGCATAATATATTAACTGCTTGTTATATAGTTTCTTTATTGTTTATTACTTTTTATTCTTCATTTCTGTGCAGTACAATGAGAAGTGAAGGGACAAAGGGACATTTTAATTGCTTTTTCTCTCCCCCCCCAAAGCCAATCACTTCTATACAAAAGATAAATGAGCAAAACTTCTCACACTTACAAAATAAATCCAGATAAGAGACTTCCGGCGGCTCCGCGAGCTTGGAAGGCGCCCGAATGAGAGCGCCCGCTTCGCGGTCTTGTAAAAACCCCCGAACGGCAATCCAACGCCGTCGGGAGGTTTGAAAAACCTTTCCCCGGGCAAAGGGGAAAGGCAAGAGCCGGCTGGTGGGGGTAGAACTCGCCAAAGCCCCCCAGAAGGATTTCTGTGGGGGTGGAAGGCTGAGTTCCCCAGAAACCAGCCAATTGCTCCAGACCGGAAACGTCTCTGCCTTCGCAGAACCACAAGCCGCGACCGCACCAGCAACTAAAAACATCTTAAGGGAAAAAAATTTTAAGATTTACTTTTAATTTTACCTGATTAGGAATTGAAACTAAGAAGCTGGCTAAGCAGAGCAGGAGAGAGGGAAATGGATTTGTGTAATCTTTAACTCCATTTAAAAACTTTGGGGGGGGGGAATGGCGTTTAGTGAAAGTGATTGTTAAAGCTTGCTACATTTCTAGAAGACAAACAGCTACAAAGAAAGCTTAGAGTTGCTTTGGAACAGAAGTAAAAGTTGGAACAATGGCTCAAGTTGGATCTGCAGGATCATTGCTTTTAGAATTAAAGGACATTCAAATTGGATTTGCAGAGATTTTTCAAGAACTTTCAGACTTAATTATATTTAACATTTTGGCTCTAATTCAAAAGAAGTCTGACAATGAAATGTTGTTGGAGAATCCAGAGGAGGGAACTCAGCAAATTTTACAGAAGGAGATACAAGATGCAGAGACCTGTATGTTGGGGGATATGATCAAAATAGAAGTTCTGGTGGACACTCCTAATTTGTTTATAGAAGAACTGCAACTGAATAAATTAATGCAAGTGGAGGAACTATTTGGTAATTGGAGGTTCGATGCACAAAGGAATAATTTGTTGGATGATATAAGTAAAGAATGGTGGAGTCAGAACTACAAGTTCAAGCCAAAGGAGCAGACTTTAAAACTTAAGGGGATTTTTGTGATACATCAGCCTCAGAGCAAGTTTAAGAAACGGCTAGGAGGGCCTGGAAAAATATGGAAAGAACTATGGCAATTAAAGGATTGGAAGAAATTTAAGAAGAAAATGGAAGATTTTTAGTAATGATGGTTTTAAAGGTTATGGAGGTTTTCTTTTGTCTTTCTTCTTGTTTTTGTTTTATTATAATGCCTAAGGTAAAAACAATTTACCCTCCGGAAGGTTGGGGATTTATACTTGTAATGATTTAAAAAGCTTTATGGATGTTCAATTTTAACAAGTCAATAAGATGGTTAATAATTTTATTATTATTGTTATGCAAATTTAAGAAGAAGATGGAAGATTTTTAGTAATAATGGTTTTAAAAGTTATGGATGTTTAATATTTAAAGATGGATAAGGTTTTTTTTTCTCTTTTTTCTTTTGTTTGTTTTTTCTTATTATTATAATGTTCAAAGTTAAAAAAAAATTTACCCTTTGGAAGGTTGGGGGTTTATACTTGTGATGATTCTAAAAGCTTAAATGATGTTTAATTTTCATAAGTTAAAAAAAAAAGGTTGATAATTTTAGTTTTAATTGTTGAGGTAATGTAAAATTGTAAATGCATACTTTAAAATTAATACTATTATTTTATTTTGGAGAAGATTACAATGTCTAAAGTTAAAACTAACTTACCCTTTGGATGGTTGGGGATTTATAGTTGTAATGATTTTAAAAAAAAGTTCAATTGATGTTTAATTTTAATAAGTTAAAAATATAATTTTAGTTTTATTGTCAATGTAATGTAAAACTGTAATTGTATATTCTAAAGTTAAATATCATCACTATTTTATTTTGGAGCAGGGTAGGATATTAATTTAGGATTTTGTGTTAGGTTTTATTTTATTTTTTTATTTTTCTCTCTTTCTTTTCACTTTTATTGAGTTTTTTTTTTCTTTTATTAATGTTACTTGTATTTTCAGGGAGGCTGAAAAATTTTAACTAGAGGAGTTAAAGGATTCTTGGGAAATTTTGTATTTTCTTTTTAGTATGTTAGTATATTTTAGTATTAGTTTATGTTTGTTATTGTAGTAATCTGTTACTGCTTGGGGAGGTCAAGGTTGGGGAGGGGTGGGTTGGGGGGGTTGGGGATGTAATTTTATATAGGTGTAAACACAACTGAGAAGCCGGGGCTGCTCAAATACCACTTGAGATTGTATTGAAAAGGGGAACATCTGGAGAGAGGGGAAGGATTAAGAGGGTGGAATGGTGAGTAGGAAAGGAGGTGAGGCAGAGAGGGAGGGGTTAGAGGAGTGGTGGAGAAGGTTAGGGGGTGGAATGAGGAGAGGAGTGGGGGTGGAGAATGGGAAGTAGGAGGGAGAAGGAGTGAAGAAGGAAGGAAAGAAAGAAGGGAGGAGGGGTGGAAGGAAGGAAGGTGGGATTAAAGGAAGTGGTAAAAGAACGGCCCCGGAAAAATTTGGAAATGTAACAGGGAATTAAATGTACTTATTATCAAGAATATCAAGGGGGGGGGGGAAGGGGGGGGAAATGTATAACTTTGTTTGTAAAACTTTTTAATAAAAAAAAATAAATCCAGATAAGATAAGAATTATCTTTAAGGATTTTTTTTAAAGTATATATAGCAGTTTGGCTCTCAGCACTAAATAGGCTAGTGTTGTCAGTAAGCCTTTTTTTGAAAAAGCAGGCAATTCAAATTTCAGAAAAATCACAAAACCAGAATGCTAGCATGCATCTAAAGTAGCAGAATTGATACCCGAGAAGGAATAAACATGCTGAACATATTCTAACAAACCAAATTTGTATATATTTGGAAGCTTTGACTGGCTGACCCTGCAAAAATGGTCTATTAAAGAACAATACTTAAAATTAATGGAACACGTTCACTATAAATATACAGTCAGACAATGATTGCCACATTAAGCATGCAACAATCATTAAGCATGAACCAACTAGTAAGATTGTCAGAAAGAAGCCACTTCACTCTGCGAAGCTAGCTTCTTGTGCACAGAAATAAATGATATGGTCACTGAAAAAGGAAGCTTTTTTTAATAGATATGGTTTTATTAAAGGAGCTGTGGTAACACTAGGAGCCGTGGTGGCACAGTGGCTAAAATGCAGTACTGTAGGCTAACTCACTCTTCACTGTTAAGAATTTGATTCTGACCGGCTTAAGGTTGACTCAGCCTTCCACCCTTCCGAGGTTGGTAAAATGAGGACCCAGATTGTTGGGGGCAATATGCTGACTCTGTAAACCGCTTAGAGAGGGCTGTAAAGCACTGTGAAGCAGTATATAAGTCTAAGTGCTATTGCTATTGCTAGAAGTGACAGACATGTGAAACATCCTCCATAGAGAAGCTTAACTGGCATCTACCTTGTAAACTTTGCAATATCAACTGAAGACTCTCTTACCAAAGACTCACAGGCTTTTAAAGTTTTCATTATGTTTTTAGTGCTGTTCTAATTTAATAGCTGAACACCAACATCTATGATTTATGTTTATACCTCATGGTTTTAACTTCATTTCTGAATCAGAAAATAAACTTTTTGGAAGACTAATTTGAAATAAACCTTTTTAATGCATTTATAAAATCGTAAGTGGAAATTATTCTGTTTTTGTTTATAATATATTTAAACAAAAGATGCAAGACAAGCATTAATAACCTGTATGAAATAACACAGTAACACATTATTAAAAAGTTTACTTTTCCTTTACAATAATAGCACTCCAGCTATATCCCTGAGGTTGAGGACAAGCATATAATATTATAAATATCTGAGTCACTGAGGATTTTCTATCACTTGGCAACAAGCATTAAGGGCAGTCACTGCCAAAATTATCATAATCCAATTTCACAGCAGTGAAAAGAACATGTGAACCTTACTTAGTGTTCTTACTGGAATTAATTGTTCTTCAGATGAAATATGTATGCATTTTTTTTAAAAAAATCCAAGCAACTTCCTCAAATATATACTAGCAGAAAAATTGTGAATTCAGAAAACTATTCCTCATTAACAAATGTATTTAAAATATAATGTTCGTGATTCCTATATTATAATTTAGAATTAATATTGTGCAACATTAATGTGGTAATTAAAAGTGCAGGCAATTGATCATTCATCATGGGCATTATGTGGGACAGGCTTTGCTTACAAAATAGAGTGCCAGTTGTTGCTGTTGTTGTTTTTTCCACTGCCAAAGGCAGACTGACTCAGCCAATTTTTCTTGGTATATTCTTATTTTAAAAATGGCTGAAGTGGCTAATCTTTGCAGAGTTCTCTTTTCAGTAGGGTGAAAAATGGTAATATACAGGCTTATTTTAAAATTTGGTTATGTTAGCAATCTTTAAAAATAACGGGGCTTAATAGAAAAACTGAACTGTGCACTAGACAAAAGTGTTAATATCTTGGGCTGCATCCAAAAGTAACCAGCTGGTGAAAGCTATATTTCTATCATACTTTGGAACAGATTCTCTTTTTCTTCAGAGATTTGCTGTAAAAGATTAGAGGGTCATCCAGAGCTGATAAGATGCAGTGGGGATTTGGGGGGGGGGGTGGAGGGGAAGAGAAATAAGAGGTCCTATTACATAAATAGAAATATACCTTCACCATGACCCTTAAAGATGATATCCAAAATAAAGAAATCTGACAAAACATTAAATTAATAGCATTTTTACATGAAAAAAGGATTTCTTTGATAAAATGTTACAAAATTATGTGATATAGTATTCTGTGTTTGAGATCTAGGAACTTGTACTGTAAATCTGCACAGACAATAATATCTGAGAATGCTCTCTGACCATGCCTATGGTCATCTGAGAAAGTTTCCATTTCTTTTTCTTCTTTCTTCTCTACTTGTTTTTTATCCCACTTTTTTTTTATAAATAACATACCAGTACCTAGTACTCCTCTTCCCTACAACAACCCTCAATTTTATTGCTTCCAGTTACTTGAACTGCTAAGGGTATTGTTCAGTTCCCAAATTATAATAATTTATTACTCTGATGCAGATATTCCATCTAAAAGGGAAACATAGATTTCCGAGTACTTAACAATTCTGTTCAAATTTATTTAGATGTCATTGTTTCTAATAAGTTTTAGTTCCAAAGAACATGCAAGCATAGCAACCTTGTTCTCCAAGCATGCGGTTTACTTGTTTACTTACTACATGTGTACAAACTAAAGTGAAAAAAAGTTTATATACAGTACTGTATCTCAAGACAGCTGCTAAAAGAAAAAAACCATTCCCAAAAATATCTGTACGGCTGAAAAGACATATGGATTTGCATAACCAAAAGTTTGAATTAAGTTTCTAGAAAATCTCTTACCCTACCCAATATGCTTTCATAAACCTTGTAAATTCTGAGTTTATCATTCTATATTTTACTGAACACTAACCCTAGATAATTATTCCTCTATATCTTTTAGCAACCCAAGAGAGGTATCACTGCAATGCTGGCATACACTTACAGTTTGTGGCATTGGCCAGCATCCAAAACCACATTTAACAACTTTCACAGTAGAAAGAGGTTTGAAGCTTGTGTTTCTTGAGCAGCAATCTATGCATTCTTCATAGTAAACTCATTCTGAAACCTCAGGGCATCCAAAAATACTTTAAATATTTGCTCTTCACAGAACAAAGTCTCAAAATCTTACAGGCCATGTTCAGTTTTCAGGTCTGCCTATTCATGTCTTTAAATTATGACCACCATACCACCTTTGCAGTATATTCTGTCATACACATGTGGTTAGTTACTGCATTATGAACAATGACTAAACATTAAAATGCCCTTGAAATTGAAGTTTAAATTTTAATATCCATGCAATAATCTCCCAAATAAACTCTCTAAATAGCAAATTGACAACAGTATGAAAATCAACCTGCAAATTAATACTATTCAAAAAAATCTAAAGACAAATATTCAGAGATTATACAAACAGAAAGACCAAATGTCCAGTGGATTTTATTCCAATATATACTGCCAAAAACCAATATAACCAAGAAAACTTAATTTTAAGAAATCAGAAAGATTTTGTATTTCTGAAGGCTGGTTTACCACTGAGAGTATAGGCTAAAATGTACAGATATCTTAATCCAGGTGTCACATGCACAAACTTAAAAAAAAACAAGTATCTTAAATCTGGAAATTATATTTGAAAATAAACATTTGAAATCAGGTATCCAACAAAATTCTGCTTTTTGTGAAACATGTTTATACATTTACTCCCAGATGCCTAATAATTTGATACACTTTTCTCTTTCAAGTGATTAAAAACCAGTCAAACTCCAGGATATCTGTCATTAAAATGAATATACAAAGTTTTCCAATGATGCCGGGGGGAAATATTGGTGTCTCTTCTATCATAAAGAAGGAATTACTACCTTTACACCAAATGGCTCTTACTTGCTGCTATGTATGAACGATAAATCTAATAATGAGAACTCATTTTTAGACACAGTATTATACACAAGAATCAATTCATTTCTTCTTAAAATTAAATTTACCCAAAGTAGAGAAAGAATTAATCTAACAGACACTCTCCTGGAGGCTTCTCACCTGTAAAACAATGTATTGTCTAGAACAGGGGTGTTCCTGAACCTTGGCAACTTTAAGATTTGTGGACTTAAACTCCCAGAATCCCTCAGTCAGTCACAGGTCTTAAAGTTGTCAAGGTTGCCAAGGTTGGACACACCAAGGTTTAGGAATTTACACATCTATAATGATATAACTTGTGTTAATATTTTAAAAAACAGGATTAAAAATAAGACAATTAAAACAAATATGCAAAAAGTAATGGCATCAACAAGCTAACTGCAGATAGTCCTCGACTTACGACCACAATGGAAACCAGAATTTCTGTTGTTAAAGCAAGGCAATGAGTTGTGGCCAGATTTATGACCTTTTCTGCCATAGTTGTTAAGTGAATCACTGCAGTTGTTAAATTAATCATGTGGTCATTAAGCAAATCCAGCTTCCCCTATTGACTTGGCTTGCCAAAAGATGGCTGGGAAAGTTGCAAGTGATGATCCCATGAGCCCAGGACATTGCAACTATTGTAAATACATGCTGGTTGCCAAGCACCCAAATCTTGATCGCATGACCACTGGGATGCCGTTTCGATTGTGTGAGGATTGGTTGTTAATCACTTTGAATTGTAACTTGAACAGTCACTAAATGAATGGTTGTAAGTTGAGGACTACCTGTAGGCCTTGCTGCCAATAGACAGAAAGACCAGTTTCCCTAAACCGGGATAGCATTTTTCATCCCCACCAGAATAATTAACCATATTTTCCTACCTCTATCAAAAAGTCTCCTGTTCTCAAGCCAGCTTGCCATGCTACCCCTCCTTCATCAACTGATTCCAGGTACTGTAAAGCAGGGAAGGCTGGCGTTGGTGTGAATTCTTCAATTGGTGTATCAGCTTTAGGAATAATAAATGACATATTTGAATAAACTTTTAAAACATGAAATGTTATTTCATAAAATATTGCCTGTTACAAGACCAGAAAGCCTTTAAGTAAAACAGTTTACATCCATCCATCCATCCATCCATCCATCCATCCATCTATCCATCCATCCATCCATCTATCTATCTATCTATCTATCTATCTATCTATCTATCTATCTATCTCTTCCTATTTTCTTGCATATTAATAAACTCTTGGGTTTAATCAGCAAATGAATAAAGCTGTGAATTTAACTGCTAATAAACATAAAGCCATGAATTTGATAACGTAGATTACATCTGAAAATAGTGTTTTAAATCCTCATAGAAGTGCATCAAGAATTTCAAGTATCCAAAAGCAGATAATGACATAGTTAGCACTTAGTATGGAGTAAAGCCATTAAATCCAACAGGATGATCCTATAATTGTGCATTAGACACATATTCTGTATGAGATTCACATACATGCTTTATGTTTGCCATATACAGTTCTGATTAAGGTAAACCACCTTTGGAAAAACATTAGTACAGTTTGAAGTATATGTTTTCAATGGGCATTTGAATTTTTAACCTGAAGAACTCACTCCATGTGAAATTTAGATGTATAGTGATGGAGCTCTGTTTGCTGCATAGATAGCTCAGCGCCAGCTGATCGACACAGTGATGAAGTCACTGGGTTTCCAGACGACCCCACCAAAACGTATGTTTAGCCAGGAGAGTGAATCTGTTACATAGCTAGGGGAACCCAATAGGTATTTACCACACTCTAGTGAGGAAAGTGGCATTCCTAGATAAGGGTGTGGAGATTCCTCCATAAAGTAGATATGGTATAGCCTTTCCTTGAAGACAGCATTCTAAGGAACAGCCCATTTATTAACGGGGGGGGGAGGTAATAACAGACACTGGGATATACCACCACTTATAAAATTTGCCAAAAGAGTAAAACAGACCACAAATCATTATATTTGCCGTATAAATCTACGGAAACAGATTTTGCATAGGAAAGAAATGGCATATTTAGACACAAGCAGTTTTCAAACAGTACACATACTAAAAGGCCATCTGACATGCCTGCAGCTTATGAAAATACAAAAATGACCTGATTTTCTTCCTAAAGCTGCAGTAGTTTTACTTTGAATAAGCTGCAAAACCATTTCAAGGAAAAAAGTAAACATGCCCCTTCAACTAGCACATTATTTTAGCGGAATGACTCTTTACGTGAAGCATTTTTATTATTTCCCCCCCCCCCCTCAAGGATGGGTTTCAGGCATGCAAAATATTTAGACAACTTCTCCCCTGAATTATTCCACAAATCAATTATTTCTTTCACACACACATACACATACAGATAGACAGACACACACACACACACACACACTCAAAACTGCTCGATCAGAAACCAGTAAATCCATATCGGTACTCTACTGCACAGAGAGAACACTGTTGTCTAGCAACCAAAGGCATAAGGAATAATGCCTGTTTATTTTCAGAAATGCATGCCATTTTTCACACAAGCACTCCCCCAATCACACAGATACAAAAAGAAGAAGAAGAAATCTACATACCTTTGGCCCCTCTGAGCACAAACCCAAATCCTTCATTGTCTTTTTTCTGCAGGACCACTGCCTTTTCTTCTATAATGCAGTCACTGTAGAGAGAATTCCGAGGATAGCGACCGTTATTATATCCCTTCATCACCACAGTAGTAGCTGCTCCTCCAGTGTGCAGGTTCATCATCCTCACAGCCCGTTAATCAAATAATAGTGCGGTAACCAAACATGGGGAAAATGTCATAGCAAACAACAGAAGAAGGAAAGAGACAGAAACAAGGCTTAATAGCAAAGGAGAACATGACAGTGCAACTTAACAGAGGGAACAATGCAGGGAAGGCTGAGGAAGAAACCATGCATGGTGGTGGCTGAACAAATGTGCGATCATGTCACTTGTGTGCTAGCTAGGAGCCTAACAGAAAAGAAAGTGAACTGAACAACAGTAGCATTAATAAACTCCTCAATCGCAGATGTACCAGAGGCATCTTCTAGTGAAGCCAAAATGAAACCAACCAGAAGAAAAATGAGGCAGCATTTTAAAATTTAAAGGGAGCTTGGTTTGCTGTAGTAAGGAGCTAAAAAGGCACGAATATATTCAGAAGCTATGCCTTGCATCAAAAGCCCTTTTCAATCCTATTGAATGTTGCATACTGCAAGAATCCCACATGATCATCTGACAGCCTACAATGCTAACAACGTGCAGCTGCCTTGGCGTCATCAAGCACAAATTTTCACAGCATCAAGATCTGCATAATTTAAATAGTAACAAGGCATGTATGTTCATGATCACCTTTTCCTATCAAAAATTACAGTGCCTTCCTGAACACCAGTGCAGTGAAATACTAAAGAGAGTGTGCTCAAAAAAGCAAGGCTTAAAAAGAAGAAGGGGTTTGTTAAAAATTCCCTGACATTTCACTTAGGTGATATTTAAAAAAAAATTTTTTTAAGAAACTGAATTATTCAAAGAATAAATGAGTTATATATTCTAAGATAAAATATTAAACTGTAGTATTTATTATGCCTTAATGTATCTTCATTAAACAGTATATAATAATTATAATTATATACCTTAATTAGATGCATGATTTAAATTATGCTTCTGTATTTAACTAGGAAACGTTTTTGAAACAAAAATTATTTCTTGGTTTTTAGTTTTAGAAAAGCATTTTCATGAATTAGGCAATGTCCATTGAAAATAAATAATGAACTAATATGGTGGTGAAATGGCATAACTACTGCTCTGGCAATGAGAAATAATATAAAAGGAAATTTTGGAAATGTTCCTGTAGAATCAAAGAACCAATTTCTAAGGATGATACCATGTGTCCATATACATCTAATGATTTAATTTGGTTTGCATCTTAAACTAAGGATTTAGGCAACTTGCACAGAAAAATTATAAATTCACATTTGAAATGCAGAAAAGTATAACAAAGAATTCCATCAACTTTCTACCAACAGATACAAAACAGCCAGCATTCTCTGAGGAAATTCCTTCTAGGAAACAAATATGGCAAGTCGCCAGTCAAGTTGGCTTCTTGGCTAATCAACTGGCCAGTTTTCACTCTTTCCTATTTCTAAATGATGACAGAAAAATGTGTGTTGATACATTTTAACAAGGGTTACAATTTAATTCTTAAATCAAGTAATTCTATCTGAGGGGGCAAGAGAGGGATGTAAGAGTTTGATTATTCTTTACAAACATATCTTTACCAACAACAACAACAGATTCTTTTCAGACTTATCTAATCTAAGAGACCATAGAATATTGGAAGAGGACATAGGATGAAGGTAGCCAACACTGTACATCAGATTCATCTCATCCCTTTAGCGTCTTCATTTCCCCACATCTACTCTGAGAGTCTTTTTTCAGTGAAGATGTAACTTTGAATGGTCACTAAACAAACTGTTGAAAGTCTAGGACTACCTGTAATTTCTGCTGTATTATGTGACATTTTTTAGTGGGAAAATTTGGAGTAAGGGACATATGACTTAAGGCTCAGGTAACTTGATCTAGCTTAAAACACACTAGGAATTCAAAGAACCACTGTCTGACAACTTTCTTGGCACCAACGAAATCTCCAAATGTATGCATTTGTCTGATTGTCAGAACATACTTCAAATCTAAGCACTTGCCTTTCAGCCATCATCTTAACATTTGGATCCCAATATTCAGGAGTTTAAAAAGCTGGGCAAATTATCTCTGAATTTGCATAAAGCAACTTGCTGATGTTTTAAAAAAAGAATAGTTACAGGCAGTAGTGGGTTTCAATTTAGTTTGCTACTGGTTTGCTCATGCACGTGTATGCACAGAAGCGTCTGGCCGGGTGGGTAGAGTCTCCCGCCACCACTGCTACCAGTTCACCCAATCCGGGGCAAACCGGTAGCAATCCACCACTGGTTACAGGTCTATTTTTAAAGATTTTGTGAAGAGGAAGAGTGTCTTTATTGTTTATTAAGGTCAGTTTCCAGACAATATAAAACAAAAAGTACAGGAAGTCCTTGACTTACAACTATTTAATGACTGTGAAGAGTTACAATGGCACTGAAAAGAGTGACTTATGGCTGTTTTTCACACTTACAACCATTATTGCATTCTAATGGTGATCAAGTCAGAATTTGGCAACTGATCATATTTATGATGGTTGCTGAGTCCTGGGGTCATGGGATCACCTTTTGTGACCTTCCAATAAGCAAAGTCAATGTTGAAGCCAGATTCACATAACAACTGTTTGACTAATTTAACACAGCAGTGATTCACTTAACAAATGGAGCAAGCAAAACTATTACTCAGTTTCTTTAGTTCAGAGTCTATGTTACTTCTAAATAATAGAAGTTAAGAATGGAGTGTGGTTTCTCAATCAGTAACATCTTTTATAAGTAAATAAAATTGATAGTAAGTACATGCAACTTCTGGAGTATAAAAAGACTCAATGTCTTGTTTTGGTAAATGACAAAGTACTTTAATTTTTTTTTAAATTCTTATTTATATGCCGCCCTTCTCTGGAGACTCAGGGCGGCTTACAATGTGTTAAGCAATAGCCTTCATACTTTTGTATATTTTATACAAAGTCAGCTTATTGCCCCCACAAACCAGGTCCTCATTTTACCCACCTTAGAAAGGATGGAAGGCTGAGTCAACCTTGAGCCTGGTGAGATTCGAACTTAGAGTAATTGCAGGCAGCTGGATGTTAAATGCTGCCTTAGTAGGAGGCATTAGCCTCCTACGCCACTCAGGCTCCTGAGCTCCTGAAATGATGTACAATAATTTCCTACTACTTTAAAATGAAGCTACTACAATCATAAATTTAGCTTTGTATATGCTTTACTTCAGGGGTCCCCAACATGAGGGATTTGCAACTGGGCTGTGGAAATGGCAGGTGAGTGCACACACAGGCATGAACATCCTGACTTGTGCGAGCAGCAGGTGAGTGCACGCATCAGTGGTGGGTTGCCCCCGGTTCGGACTGGTTCACAAGAACCAGTAGTAAAACTGACAGAAGGCTCTGCCCACCGACCCTGACGTCATCAGGAAGCTTCTGTGCGGCCGGTCGCAAACCGGTAATAAAGATAAGTACAACCCACCCCTAGGCACAATGCTCCATTTGCATGAGTGGCAGGCATGCGTGCACACTGCTCGTGCAAATGGAGCTGTCAGCACTCCAAGCTACGTTCACTCCAGTGCTGACATGAAGGGAAAGAAGAAGATGCTTGACTTTCCACCTACTTATTTTCCCTGTAGATAATATCCCCTAGGAAGTGGGATGGGATGGGGGACATTCCTGTGAGCTGAAGTAGTAGAGATGGGGAGAGTGACTTGGAAGATGGCCAATGAGACGCTGAGAATTGGGGAACGGAAAGGGAAGGGTTTGGGGTCAGAGGGTCAGTGTCGGCTACAATGGAATCAGGGACAGATTGTTGTACTCAATAAATGAAAGATTTCATCAAAGACTATTTGTTTGGAAATGCAATTTATTTGAGATGACATCGTAACCTGACAGGAGCTACGTGCATGTGCGCAAACATCCATTCACTCCCCCACCGGTCCACAAAGCCAGAAATGTTGGAGAACTCTGCTGTACACCTCAATGAATATTTAATAAGGGTGGATTACTATCACTTTGTTGTTCGAAGTACAGTTTAGGAACTGGAATTTTAACTCATGTGATTTGGTCTTCTCTGATTATTGTAACATTTGATGAGAACAGGATTATTAATATGACTTTGGATCAACTGCTCAATGTAAAGATGCTACTGCTATTATTTGGAATTTATTGATCTACTAAGAAGTATGGACTATTCAGAGAAAGGGGTTGATTAAAAGAATAACTACACAACTGTAGAAGGAAAATGTACATTTGATCTGCAACAATGTATTATTGATATACAATACCTATCATTACCTATCAAATACAGGTTATCCTCGACTTACGACCACAATTGAGTCCAAAATTTATGTTGCTTAGTGAGAAATTTGTTAAGTGACTTTTGCCCCATTCTACAACTTTCCTTGCCACATTTGTTAAGTGAAACACTGCAGTTGTTAAATTAGTAACATGGTTGTTAAGTGAATCTGGTTTCCTCATTGATTTTGCTTGTCAGAAGTTTGCATGACCCTGGGACATTGCAACCATCATAATGTGAGTCAGCTGTCAAGCATCTGAATGTAAATCACGTGAACATGGGGACGCTGCAATGGTCATAAGTATGAAAAATGGTCATAAGTCACTTTTTTCAGTGCTGATGTAACTTTGAATGGTCACTAAGCAAACTTTGTTTTAAGTCGAGGACTACTTATATATATCAATAGTTGATTTCTGGTTATTTGGGTAATAGGATAAGGAAAAAAGAATTCTGAGCAATCTAATCAAAATTTGGGAAACGGTTCTGCTTATAATTTAATTTTCCAGGCCTGACTTTTTCCTCTTTTTTCCTCCTCTTTTTTATTGTTATTAAGATTGAAGCTAATATTCTTTAATTAATATTATTCATAATTCAACATTGTATATACTTATATTTGGGTTATTAGTTTAGCACAATAAAATTATTTAAAAGAATAGTCTGGATTGCACATTCTCTGCTATGATTAAATTCACAAAGAAATAGAAGAATTAATTTCTTAATATTAGTTTATGGAATTTATCTGGACTAAACATTTATCCACAGTATAATAAGG
Organism: Ptyas mucosa; assembly: GCA_012654045.1. Classification (NCBI taxonomy): domain Eukaryota; kingdom Metazoa; phylum Chordata; class Lepidosauria; order Squamata; family Colubridae; genus Ptyas; species Ptyas mucosa. The sequence goes on from WNWU01000001.1 coordinate 24,879,831, forward strand.
TTCTATTAACAGAATTCTGCACTTTTGTATAAAAAATTATCTCTCCAATGGATTAAATATTTTTAAAGTTTGTCGAAAAAACTACAACTACCAATTATTTGCTTGTACAAAGGGCATGTTGTAGGAGAAATAATATAAACAACCTTGAATTTCTTCCAAAATGTTGACAAACTACAGCCGTGATGGCGAACCTATGGCCCGCATACCACAGGTGGCGCGCAGAAACCTCTCTGTGGGCATTCAAGCTGTCAACCCAACTTAGCTCCACTGCGCATGCGCATGTGCCTCCCGCCGGCCAGCTGATTTTCGGGTGTCAGCCATACATGCGTGGGGGGTGGGGCGCATGCAGGAGATGTGCATACCTGTGTGGGGTGGGGGGGTTGCACGCTCACAGCCCATTTTTGGTCCCAGGAGGCTGCAGGGAGGTCTGCTAGACCCAAAATGGGATTCGGGGGGGGGGGTCATGCGCACATGCATGGGTGTCGCGCGGGGGGATCACACACACATTACATTATGGGTGCCGGCATGCACATGTATGCAGTGGTGCATGCACGCGCACTTTCGGCACGCAATGACAAAATGGTTATCACTGAAATACAGTATGCCAGTAAATTTTCATTGCAGTATCTCCCTAATATAAATACTATAATCAAAAAAATAACAGAACAAATTCTGAGATCTATCTAAATGCCTATTTTTAATACTTTCCCTTTTCAAAAAGTAGGTGAATGATCCCAGTAACTAGGAAATTTAAACATCATATACATCCTATATTTGATAGATTATTAGTGTGCCAGGAAATGCAATCAATCTATCTGTGAAATATGATTATATAAAGTGTTGCCCTGACATGATTCATGAGGGAAATGTTAATTATTTGTTTAAGACCAATAGTGAATTTAGCACTGCATTCAAGTCATTCCTATTATCTGCAAGCACAGTTTCTAAACAGAAAATACCATAGCATTATATTTCACAAAATGTAATTACAATTAGCAAACTTGCACACTTACATTCTGGCAGGTCTAAATGAATGTACAGTATGCCCAGCCATTTCATTTTGCTGGTGATCCCAACTGAAATAGTATTGTTCATGCCATGCCTAGCTTAATATGAAAGGACACAACTATTTTAACAACTTAAGGAAAAATACCTTGCAAAAACTGGCAAAGTATCTCCCCCCTCATCTTAATTGTTAAAACCATGATGTCCTTTGAAAGCACCCCTTTTAAAAGTTTGCCACAGACCTACTTCTTATTATATAGTTTTTGAGGAAAAACAATTATTTTTGGAATGTATTTAAAAAATCTACAAATTCCTGGATATTAAGATCAGGAGAAACAGAAACCTATCCAATTTCATAGCAAAACACATTGTGTTCAAGATTTCATCAACATTTTAATGCAAGTATTTCTATTTAGAAATTAGAGATAATACTTATTCTTAAATTAAAAAATAGTAAGACCTGAACTATTAAAAATAAACTTGGTAATAAATAAGACATAAACTACTGGGGGCACTAAGAGAGCTCTTTAACCTATTCCTGTTTCAAATTATCAATGAAGATTCTCAATCATCCAAGTAGAGGTATCTGAAAGTTGCCTGAAATTGTCTGAAGGTTGAGTCATTGAGGAAGCTGCCTGGACTAACAAACAACAAAAATTAGTCCAGTTGCAATGATTCAACCTTCAGGCAACCTCCAAACTATTCCTGTTTCCAAAAATATTCAAAAAGGAGGTTTTACTATCCGCTACTATCATATCTATACAATCATACTATACAAATGGTGCTAAATAGCAAGGCAGCAATTGCTTCTTACTTTAAACCCAATACTTTGCTAAGAATAAAATATCTTGCCCCTAATGATAATCCTTAGTTAAGTTTCCACACAGCATCTGAAAGCAACAGATACCAAACTAGATAATGCCCTGGAGATTCTGTAACAAATCCTCACTGTAATTTTGTTGTTCTAAAAGGAGCTACACCCAGGGGAAGGAGGGGAAAATTAGATTAGAGTTTAATTCTCACACATCCCTTATAGATGATTTCAGTCACTGATTTCTCAGTTAATATCTAGTCAGGCCTTTTACATCCCATGTGTGCTTGAATTAATCACTGTTCTAAGTAATGCCTGGAAATCAACAACCTCTAGGATTTCTTTCAGGTTTTCCTTTTCATTCCAATCTTGGTAGACACATTGGCACCCCAAACAGATGGAACACACATGTAGTAATGAGAAGCTGGTATTTACAAGTGGATATGCACATTGCAGAATTCCTTGATCATAAAACCAGCTATATTGCATTTACTAATGAAGCTCAGTTTGCTGAGACATCATGGTGAAGGACAGATGAAGATCTTCATGTGTTAATCTTATTTTGGTTAAAATTAAAGTTACCTAGCCAGGTACCGAAACATTCAGAAATCAACCTACAAGCTCGGAGAACGAACCTTCACTCTCATCCTATACCCAAGCTACAGATATTCACCACTATTGCAAAATAATTTTAAAAGGGCATATTAACTTACACGAAGTGAAATATCTCATCCCAAACAGAGCTGCTTAAGAAAGGTGCTTTAATTCATTATGGAGACCAATTCTATATTCCCTTGCTATTTAAGAATCTAGCTTTGGCCCTATTACTGCTTTTAATAAGAGATTGTGATTTTATATAAGTATTTTCTTAATTTAGACTCTTTACTGTTTCAATCACCATTTTCCAGTTTTATTTTGACTTTGCATTAACAGTTTTGTAAATTAGAGTTTTTTGCTAAACATACTGTCCTCTGAGTATGTTCCAGTATAGAAAGGCAAGACAAGATTTAAAAGTATAATAAATAGATCTAGTTAGATTGTATGTATTAAAAAAGAAAGGACTTTTGCAAATATTGTTCTATCTCAGGTATTTTAAATTATTAAGACAATATGTTTATCACATATGGAAGTATGATTAATGGTGAAAAATTTATGATCTGAACTAATATATACTACTTTCTACAACTATAAATTGTATTTAGGAAACTCAATCTATAATATTTGCAAGAACAAAAGTCTCCCATTTGTTATTTTGCATATTTATCTAGATCCTATTCATAGTTTATTTCTTGTTCAATTAAATATAAAAACCTGGGGTTCAGGAATTCAAGAGATTGCAACTTTACTATGTTTGCATCTTCAGACTGAGGATCAGAATATCAATCACCTCTGAAATGTAGGCCAACTAGGTAATAACTTTAGCACACTAATGATATCTCATGTCACAAATTCATAAACTCGTCCAGAGACTTCATGAAACATGTGATAACACAGGCTAAAATCTCAACCAATACTGATTCAAGCAACAGAAAAAAAAATCTTTTATATAGGCAAAATGGTTTAAATGAAAAAAAAAAACAAAAAAACCCATAATGTGTCAGCAAGTTGGTACATCAGGAGAAAAAAGTGCACAATCTGGTTGAAGTAAGGCAGAAATAATATAGGAAATATGTCTCACTTAAGAGGAATTAAAACTGTTTCAGAACTTTTGCAGTCCATCAAAAAATGACTTGGAAACACATCTCTTTTTTAGAAGACTGATTTCTTGGAATGAGATGTAATCATCTTGTTAATGTAGAAATCACACCTTTTTCAAATCAACACACCTTTTTCAAAGGTAATGAAGTAGCACTACTACTTTTAGATTTTTTTAGAAGATACACAAAAAATGAAGTTGCCTGGACATGTGTCCATGGTTCCTGTATAGACTGAAATCAACAATAGTAAAAGTGTCCAGGCCTCTCCTCTTTTAGCAATTCATTTTGCAGGCCCAAAATTATAAAAATCACTTTTGGAGGATATTGATTTTACTCTGGACAAAGTAATGCAGTTGAAACTGCCACTATACATCATATGTACAGAAAGCAATATCGTCAGCATGGTGGAGTTAAAAAAACCCAACCAACCAGCCAACTATGAAGTTTCTTCCAATTCTCTCCCTCAGGGTAATCCTAAAGAGTTTAGAGATGTTTTGTTGCACAAAATATGGCATCCTCCATCAGACCAGTTAGTGTCCTGCACTTGGAAAGGAGTGTAATGCTTGAAAACAATTTAAGTATTTTGCAAGGACCTTCATTCAGGAGCAGCCTGCATTTAAGAGAAACCAAGTAAACAAATTTTACAAGATGAAGTAGGAATGACTGTGCAGAGGGAGAACTATGGATGCTGTGAGGAAGGAAGACTGAACTATTACACCAGAAACTAATGGAAGTTAGGATGGTTATAAAATGAACCTTGGAGTCCAAGCTAATACATTTCCTAAATTTACAGATTAGCTGTTACTTCAGTAACCAAAGTGACTCTTGGGTACATCTGTTTGATTACAAGTTTATAATGGCCAGATAATTCTCACTAAAGGGTTTTGTTAGTTGAAAATACCTTCAGAGATCTTCCAGTGGTGCTTACTGTTGCTGTAGTCAGGAGCCTGTAGTTCATTTTAGATTCAGCCACTTCTCAACCTTATTTAAAAGATCCCTATGGGTTTAACTTGGGATGATACAGAATTTAAATTAAAATGAAATCCTACATTAGTTTAACCAGAAAATTCATCTGATGAAGTGAGCTGCACTCACAAAAGCTTCTACTTTTTACTAAAAAGTGTAGTTGAAAAAGTGCCACCAGTCCTTTTCACTAACAATTATTACCATGGTTCTCTTCTTACAATGTTAATAATGGTAATTATTTTTCTCATTTGCTGAAACTTGCTTTCTTAGCTGATCCAACCAATTAAGATTACCACATAGACAAGTTCTTGTCTACGAAATTTCCTGTGTTATTACAGTTCCTACTGAGCCTTGTTTCTGTGGTCATTACTTTTCCTTACTTCCTATGCAATATGGTTTCTTTCATAACATTCATCTTGAAATACCTACAATCAAATAGATTTACAGACTATAGTATTAAAATGCAAATCCATTAATGGAAAAAATCCTCTGCTTTGGAGAGTGATCTCCTATTGGCTGTTCTGTTATAGAGCTACTCATTTCACTTGTGGTTTGTCCCCTCTGCTAAGAACTTCTTTGGGAGAAAACTAAACCCTCTTTTCCAGGTTGCTACAGCCCACTGCTAGCCAGAGTACTGAACTGACCCAATGGCTCCCTAAATAAACATTCTATTAAAATCAATGGCTTTACCACCACTGCATTCTAATGCCCATGTCTACATAGGCAACACTTAAGCTGTACCAGTGCATATGAATGATGAATAGGTCCCCACTCATTTAAGATGGCAAGGTGTTATTCTAGGGGTATTCTAGGGGTGTTATTCTAGGAATGTTATTCTAGGGTAACTGATGCACTGGCAGCTTTGGAGCAAAAGGGACTGAGAAAAGAAAAGGAAACTGTAAATGAAGCATCTTCAGAAAGTACTATAGAGGTTAGTAGGCAATCACAAAATAAACCCAGGGCCATGGAAGAACACCAGCAAAAGGACTCAGCTAATACTAATGAGGAACCCATAATAATAATAACCCTGTGCAAATCAGTATCAAGTCAAATCATTGAAAATGCAGAGTTTTACTCAACAAAGTTGGTGACACCTTGAGAGATAGATACAGTATTTTTTTTGTTAAGACTAGGAGGAAGGGGGATGATTGCTTATGAATTAGTACAGCACATCCTGCATAGTGGTTGAAGCGTGTTAAGAAGTTTCAGCTGTGCAAAATGCTACAGCATGAACAGTTATGGGTCTGCCATTTAGTATATGTGACACCTCTGGATTGTAACCTGCATTAACTACCAGTATGCTACCAGATAAAATCAGGCTGCTAGTGGTTACTTTCACAGCTTTCCATGGCTTGGGGCCAGGTTACTTACAGGACCATCTCTCCCTGATTGTATCTATCCATCCTGTGAGATCCAGCAGGAAAAGCATGCTTTGAGTGCTGTCTGACAGGACCCATAAAGAGATCCTATCATGGTGCCTGTCATCCCCTGGAGATCAGTGTCTGTGCTTTGCCCTGTGTCTGCTGGCTTTTCACAAGGTCCTAAAGACCTTGTTTTGAAATTGAGCCTGAGCTCCTTGGAATGGGTGAGCCTTTTTCATGGTTGTGTTGACTGGAATGATTGTTAGTGCCATTGTGTGGCTATTTTATATCATTTATGGTTTTGTTAATTGGTTTTATTCTGCTTTTAACTGCTAGCTACCAAGAGTCACGTACTTGAGATGTAATAAGAATTTGTAATAAGAATTCTTTGGATGTCATATGACAAAGCATCAGTTTGGAATTGGTTTGCAAAACTGCAGTTAATCTTACTGGTAATAGTTGTGTTATGATTGTTCTACAGGCTTAGAAATTAAATCAACAACAATAAAATAGTCCTTAGCCTCAGGGTCTCTTTCTTTTACCAGGTCAAGAACATGACATATACAGTAGACAGTGAAGACGGTCAAATCCTATCTATTTTTCCACATCCTCAGGGAAACCAAAGTAAGATTGACCTATACAAAAATGAGCAGCTGAAATATTTGACATTTCCTCTTTTCTTTGCTAATATTCAAAACATGTTGGATAGAAATGATTTTAATGCTTTGCAAAAACATCAAAGCAAAGTAAGAAATTCTATTCAATAGCGTTCCTGAACTCAAGGAGAGAAATACAAAATAAATGCTATCTTGAGGTATGACTTATCATAAAATCTGATCTTATCTAATTTATCTTAATTGTCTTCAGATATTTAAACTGCCTAATTAATGCATGGACAATTGAATATGGTCTGAGAACCTGATATTCCAACAGAACTCAAAAAAAGAAACCTACCACCACAAATTATACTAATTATAACTGAACTGATGTATCATTAAATATGTAAAAATGCAAAATTGCAAATGTTCACACAAATATATCAAATCCAGAAAAATATGTAGACAGTGAGAAAATAAAAACCCAGTCCTGCACTTTTCTGGATAATGTCAATTCTCTCTAATATCATTTTAGGTATGTTTTATGAAATACTTTCTGTATTCTCTCACTATTTCACTCATCATTTTATAATAATGCAGAAGCCTGATAGGCTAAACACAAAATGCAACAACAAAAAACTACCTTCATATTTTGAAAAAATATGATAAAAGCAAGTCTTAAACATTCATAAAGCTAAACTATTTATTCTCACACAGGATAGTATTTTATAGTAGGAATAAGGGTACATTTTGATTAGAGCTCTTTAAAATTGACAATCATCTTTTCTTTTCCCTTCCCTTCCCTTCCCCTCCCCTTCCATCTCCATCTCCTATCAAATGCCTGAGTGACCTCTATCCATCTTCAAGTAATCTAGGCACAGACCATTCCAAGCAAAATATTTCATCATCATAGTAGCATGGCTGCTCAAAGAGATCAGCCAACTGGTAACAGAATAACAAAAAAGCAGAATAACAGAGTTGGAAGGGATCTTGGAGATCTTCTAGCCCAATCTCTTCCTCAGGTAGGAAACCCTATACCATTTCAGACAAATGGTTATCCAATTTCTTCTTAAAAACCTCTAATATTGGAGCACCCACAACTTCTGGAGGCGAATCATTTCACTGATTAATTGTTTTTACTTTCAGGAAATTTCTCCTTAGTTCTAGGTTGTTTCTCTCCTTGATTAATTACCATCCATTGCTTCTTGTCTTGCCTTCAGATGCTTTAGAAAATAGGTTGGCCCATCTTCTTTGTGACAGCCCCTTAGTTATTGGTACACTGTTATCATGTCACCCCAGTCCTTCTTTTCATTAAACTAGACCTACTCAATTCCTGCAACCATTCTTCATATGTTTTAGTCTCCAGTTCCATAATCATCTTTGTTGCTCTTCTCTGTACTCTAGAAAGAGTATATTGGAATGTGATGTAAATTTAAAAGCTATTACCTGCTTGGAAAATACTCTTTGGACAATATTATTCTCTCTCCTCCAAGTAAATAATGGTCAAAATCAAAATGAATTATATATACATATCTAGTAAGAGGACTGCCATTTTTACTAAGCTATTTATGGATTCTCTGCTGATTTTTTTTTTTACTCAGCTGCAAAGCAAGATGTGAAACACCCACAATATAAGAACAAAAGAAATATCTACTCTACAAATAAAGGGATATGAAGCACAACGAATGGGATTTTTGCAAGCACACATCTATGACATTGGAATTAAACAGTCTAAAAGATCTCTGAGATACTTGACTAACTAAAAAGCACCATACTTAGTCATGTGCAAACAGCAACGTACTACTATGAGCAATGTAGGAATTGTCAAGCAATATTAATCTGGAAAGAGTCCTAATTATACCAGCCATTTCCAGGCTAAATTCTAGGAAAGGGATGCACAAAGTCTCTAGCTGAGAACCATATTAACGAATGGGAGGGGGAATTTAGGGCTGAAATAACTATAGCTATTATGCAAAACGATCAGGGGCAGATTTTTCTGGAGGCGGCAGGTTTTTAGGGGTGGAGTCTCTTTCTCTTTTAACTGTGATAAGTCTATTTTAAGACTTAAACTACAGTTTTTGTGCATTCCCAGCCACAAAATGACAGGAAAATGAATAGCCTATTTTCAATCTGGCGATTACAAAAAAGAAACAAAGGGGGGGGGGTTGGAACCCATATGTGACCCATGGATACAGGTGTCCACCCCTGTTCCAAGAGGAAAATGGCCTAAAGCAAAAAAAAAGAAAAAGAAAAAGAAAAAAAGAAAAAAAAAGCAGATACTGAAAAATGGCACAATTATTTCCCTAAGGACTGAGGTTCACATAAACTCTTCCTGTTCATATAAATAACTGGGTCATATCAGGTTTTTTAGAAAAATCTGTTTCCATCCCACTTCGCAGCCAACCATAACCATCAGAATGGCTTGCAATTCATTATCAAGATACAGAAAACATTTAGATGCTAACATTATAAATCAGCACCCACAGATCATTAAGTAGTTAATGACATTTAAAAAAGGTTTTAATTTTAAATTCAGAAGAAGATAATCACTGGACTACAGTAGCAGTGGTGCTTTTGTACCCCTGTAATGAGTGGGCAAAACAGGGCAAAAGATCCTTTTCAGAGGGATTTCATGAATCACACACAAACACAAACAGAAACCAACAAAATATATTTTTATAATCCCTTATAAAGTATCCTCTATAGGACATTCAAGTCCATGGTCCAGACTATGTAGAGCTGTAAAATGATATCAGAAGCACTTAAACATTACTGGTTTACAACAAATAAATGTTAGAAAACTTTAATCATCCATCTTTTTCCATTCAATGAGAATAAGGAATCTTTTTTGGTAGTTCTTTCAATATAAATTATTGAAATAAATGCTTTGTGTCTGACATATCCTGAACCCTCATCAAAAATGGCAGTCATAATGGCTGGGTTTTTTCCTGAAACATTTGTGAAAATCAAAGAAATTGCTATAACAACTTAACTAGAAAGTCAAATTTGGCTTCAATTGCATTTTTTTTAACTTCAGAGTTTTGGATTTCTGGTGACTGCCTGGATAAGTCACTGCAGTTTTCCTGGAAAGTTTTTCAGAAGCCATTGCCTCTTTCCTAGGACTGAGAAGTGATTAGCTCAAGGTCATACCGATGGCTTCATGTCTACAGTAGAATTAGAACTCACGGTCTCCTGCTTTCTTCTAATCTAATACCTTAGCCATGACATTAAACAGGCTCTTCCTAAATAGAAATCAGATTCCAATTTCAAGATTACAATAATGAGGACAAGGGAGGGTCATGTTTGAAATTATTTCTCAAATTACACATCTGCCCCAAACTCAGATTTAGTTTATCTCCCCATTGCCTTGGTTGCAAAAATTCCTCTTGTTCTTCAAGTTTATTCCTACTGCCCAGTACCATCCTTCATATTCACTTGTTTTTCTTAATTTTAATATGTAAAGAAGTGCAAGAATGCTGTACTAAGTATGCTTTTCAAGTTGCACCTCTAGGATGCAAATCAGATTACTGGCTGTCACCTTTAACATCCTGCATGGCTCAGGATATGGTCCTTCTTCAAATTTTCTGCCTATACAATAAGAAGTCCTTTTAAATCTCTTTACTTAGGAAATGTCACCTTTGTGAACCTTGGAGGTACGCCTTTTCAACTGCTTCCCCTGCCCCCACTTAGAATGACATTCCCTTCTGAGATCTATATGATTCCAACTTAAAAGTCTTTGGAAAGGCAATTAAAACCCACCGGTACTTCCAATAGGCCTTGGGGACAGATATTGTCTCTTGGAATGTGGTGTTCTGTTTGAGTTTTATTGTCTCCAGCAATCAAGAATTGTGATCTGTTTGGTACTTGCTTGATTTTTATGTATATTTTTAACTTTATTTTATGGAATAGGTTGTGTAAGTTAACAGTGCCCAAGCTTGAACAAACAAGCAAATGCTATCAACAACTATGGCCTCTTCTAAGTAGGTGTCTGAGCAATTGAAAATTAAGACACTTCACTTTTTCAAAGCAGGGGAAGGCTATTAAGAAATCTTTAAACATTTCCTCCTTGCGTTTTCGATTCTAAGACTTATTCTAAAAGATAACAAAAGTTATACAGAATTCTCAAAATCAGGAGAAGAGGAAGAAGACCAAGAAAAATATTTAGTTCCTAAAATTGTCAGATCTTTCAAATAGATCCCATAGATAATTGCAAAGATCTTGCTAAACGGTTTAGTTAATGCTAGTTTAACTGTCCATAGTACAGTGCTCCTTATATAATGATCTTTAAATGACTTGGACTTGCTTATCTATCCTTATCATGCAATTGTCAGAATGGTAGACAGAAAGACAGACAAAATATCAGTGTTTAAATTAGGCAAAAGAAACCTTGATAAATCCGAAATCAATGGCCACAGCCACACAAGATATATTTTGAGGGGAAAAAAGGTTTGAAACATTTACTAGGCAATTAGATCTAATTCCTAGGGATTTATTATTTGAAAGTAAAAAAATAATGTAGGAACTTATGTTACTTTATAATCATATGAGCTGCTGAAAATGCATTTTGTAAAACCTGAGGCTATTCCCTTTGTCATCATTTTAACTTCCACTATCCTAAAAAAGACAAATAAACAAACAACAGAAAACCACTGAGAATTTTAACTAAAGTGACTTTTCATCATCACATTCAGTTTTCAGAAAACCAGTTTGCTTACTGTAACATTAAAACAGTCACTTACTATGAAGCGGTATATAAGTTTAAGTGCTATTGCTATTGCTATTGCTATTGCTATTGCTATTGCTATTGCTATTGCTATTGCTATCTTAAGTTGCAATGCCAGCTCAAGGGCATATGGCATCCCTAGGCCACCTTGATTGATGGTGCTACCTCCTGCCAATGTGAAGAGTTGCATTTTTAGAATGATGTAGAAGAGGACACAACACTGACGCCTTGTAATATTTGGTTCCCTGGGCAAGTATCTACTCAGCTTCTGCCTACAGTTGACCTTGTCGGCTCCACAATGATAACATGGCCATTCAGGGTGGCTCCATTATACTTTAGGATTATATGATGACAAGAGGCATAGGAAATGCTGTGCAGGTGGAAGACAGAAGGGATTCAATTAAATATCAACATAATATCCCTAGAAATCGAAATTGAAAAGTTGGATCATTCAGCAAAACAACAATCTGAAGCATACTTCCAAATCAATGATGAAGCAGGTTTGAAAGACAAAAGTTTTAAATTGTTCTCAAAGTTCCTATATTCGAATATTATGAAAGATCTGTGTAAAGACTTCCAACATATTATGTATGAAAGAAGATTTAGTCATATTTCTAAGCCAGAAGAGTAAACTGCGGGGGGGGGGGGGAATCTAAAAGCAAAACTTGGAGGTCTTAAGCAGGCTATTCTTAGCTGGAAATCCATGGAAGCTGTTATTTCTGCCAATAGAACTATAGCAAAGTTCTGACTGAAAAGATGTCCAAACTTTCATATTTGACATGTTCACTGCTTTCTTATAAACAACTGCACCTAAATAATAAGAATCTGCAATAATGAAACTTTATTTCATGTGGAGCTTGTGTCAGTCCACTCAAGGATTTACTGAAACATAAAATTTCATCAAAGGTGCCAAATGTTGTATTCAACTACATACGCGTATAGAATTCAAAATTGGAAACATTAGAATTCAAATATGATTTTCAAGGTTGGATTTAGTTCCTTCAGGCGTTCCATTTTATTTCAATTACTTGCTTATGGTACTTCTTATAAAAGTAGCATTTGTAATAATAAATGATAAAACTGAAGGGAAAACATTAAATAATGCAATGTTACTGAAAAACCCACTATTTGGGGATTTTGTATTCTTGGATATTCTAGGACAGTGATGGCTAACCTTTTTGCCATCGCGTGCCAAAAGTGGGGGGGAGCTTGGGGGGCTTGTGTGCGCCTCTGCCCACACCCATAATTCAATACCCCCCTGCACCCCGCGCATGCGACCCCTCCATGCTCCCCACACATGCACGCACAATCCCCCCATGCCCCATTTTGGGCCTAGCAGGCCTACTTGAAGCCTCCGGGGGCAAAAACAGCCTCCCCCACCCATCCAGGGGCCGGAAATGGCCCATTTCCCAATTTCTGGTGGGCCCAGTAGGCCTGTTTTTCGCCCTCCCCAGGTTCCAGAAGCTTTCCTGGAAGCTGGGGAGGGCGAAATGGCCTCCACTACACTCCCCGGATGCCAAAAATGCCCTCCCACGGCTTCCGCTTGAGCCCTGTACTTACCTGGCATCCAAAACAGGCTAGTGGAGACTCCTGGGAGGGGAGGGGCAGCATGGGCAGGGCCAGCCAAATTCAGCTGGCCAGCACATGCATGCACGCTGGAGCTGAGCTAGGGCAACGGCTCGCGTGCCCGCAAATATGGCTCCACGTGCCACCTGTGGCAAGTGTGCCATAGGTTCGCCATCACGGTTCTAGGAATATCCAATGTGGAAATTATATAAACTAATCCCCAGATATGTGAAAGTACAAATGCACAGATTAATGCCTATAGCCAATCAGTTGGAACTAAATGAATTAAAAACAATTTTCTAAAACATGAGAAGGTACCATTACTAGGAAGAAAAAGATATTCTTCAAATAGCTATTAAAGAAAAACTAACAGCTGATAATTCTTTCAGGATAATTTTTAAAAACAAAATAATTCAAGAAAATGAATCACTGGTCTAATTGTTGATTTTAATTTCTTAATTTAAATACAGTAATAGAAAAAAGCATTCTCAAACACACACACACACACACACACACACACACACACACACACACAGTCCCTCTCTCTCCCCCTCCCTCTCTTTCTCTCTTCTCTCTCCTTATTTATTTACTGGTCAAAATGTTATTCATGATTTCTCTACCCATATATTTAACTTTCCTACTGCACATCAATGCTCTTATCTGTTACTGTCTTATAAAAGAAAAGTTAATTTTTCAACACTGCCTTATTAGATCACAGTAAGAGTACAATTGGATTGAAGAATTATATAATATAAGGATTGGGAGATTATCTAAGAAAGAGGGAGGGAGGGAGGGAGGAGAGAGAATGTCTTTTCTACCATGAAAAATTGGAAGTTTGGCTAGATGAATCATATTGTACTAGTGGATTCCTCCAATACGCAGGAAGCTGAATTAGATGATTGTGTGTGTGTGTGTGTGTGTGTGTGTGTGTTTAAATATCTGAAAATTTGAAGACATCTGATGTTAGATAGGAAGATAGGGTATTTCAGTTTTGCCATGTTTTATCTTTTATAAAAGATAAAAGATAATTTCATGTGGCATGTGTTAATAGTCTTAATACTATTTTAAACATTTGTCTTAATTCACTCTCTACTCCCTCTGCCTACAGGATTAAATGCCCATATATTTCTATACTTTTATATAAAAAACAGGTATTGCTCTTTAACGAACCACAATCAGGATCAGCAATCCAGTGCTGGAGTTACAAAATGAAACATGTGATCGTATCTAACTTATTATGTCAATTCAGTTGAGGTCACTTAATGTCCTCAACTGATGGACCTAATGTCACACAAGTGCAATTTCCGGCCATCTTCCCCACTGATTATGCTTGTCAGAAGCTGGTTTTGACTATGGCAATTACATGACGGCAGGATGCTGCAATTGCCATAAATGTGTGCCATTGCACCCAAATTATGATCACATGACTGCGGGGATGCAGTTGCTGAAAGTTTGAGGATCAGTCGTAAATCTCCTTTTTCAGTACCTTTGTAACTTTGAATGCAATCTATAAGTGAGGAATACCTGTAATATTTTACTATTACTTGCTTCTTTCTCCCGTGCTCTGCCAATAAAGCAAATTAAATTTAAAAATTGTATACCTTGATATGTATTAATTTTAAGCATGTATTTGATTTGGGACCCCCACAACATTTCATTTCTGCTCTTAAAAGTTACCCCAAAATAAAATATAATATATTTCATATATAAAACTTTGAAAAAAATCCTTGCTAGTAGAGACCAGTGATAATTTAGCACACCAATCTATGTGATCCAATAGCTAACCAAATATATTCAGGCAGCTCCCAACGGGGAAAAGGAGGGTCATTTTGCTTCATATTTAATCCCATGGATTGTAACGAATACATCTGTTCTAATAACTGCCACAAGTGTGGTGATTACCGTATGAACAACCATCTGAAATCCAGATTCTATTCATTTGCTCGGTATGATGTTTCTATTATTACAAAACCTTTACAGTGCAGTTTAGACACCTGGAAAGAATGAATGTGACAATTTAGTGAGGATTACAAAACTGAGGGAGAATTGTAGGTTCAGCTTCACTTTAAACACAGTTAATAGTTTCAGGCAGTGGCAAATCAGACTTAGCTGCTAGGAATTATTTGAAAGTGATAAAACCGATAATCTAGCTTTTTATATAATGCAAAAGTTTTCTCCATTCATTTTATTATTTTTGTTCAACTACCACTATTAAAAGAAGTAGAGGCAATGCATTGGGGAGTTTTAACAAAATGATTATCTACCTTTCAGTTTTCAGAAAATCTGATAGTTTAAGATCACACAGATGGCTACCTTGGGATGGTTCACACACTACAAAGTCAACAAATTGGAAGCTAATGCTGACACCTTACAGATAAGTCCCATGTCAGTGATGATGTCCTTGCTATAAGCTACATACTTTAAGTTATGGAATTTGTTGCCAGAAATAGTAGTAATTGTTTAGATAACTTTAAACAGAGTACACATATTCCTGAATGATGGAGCTATAAATTGGTTCTAATCTTAGTTATTATATATATATATATATATATATATGTGTGTGTGTGTGTGTGTGTGTGTGTGTGTGTGTGTGTGTGTGTGTGTATGTATATGTATATGTATATGTATATGTATATGTATATAACATTTTAGCACTGAAAATGACATGAATGGGAAGGGAAAATGAATATCACGGTATCACAATCAATCACAGAGTATCAGACTCATTTTCTTTTTCGATTTGTGGGCTTTCCATAGAGATTTCGATAGAAAGTATAAGAATAAATGCTGGACTAGAATGTCATTTGGCTGATCATACAATGTGGTCTTTATATACCAATACCACTATTGGTATCGGGGGAGATTCTACTTACCTTTACTACCGGTTTGCATCGCGCCTGCATGCTCTTCTGCGCATGCGCAGAAGCTTCTGCACATGCGCAGATCAACTTTGATGACATCCGGGTCAGTGGGCGGAGCCTCCTGCTGGTTTTACTACCAGTTCTTGCAAACTGGTCCGAACCCACCACTGATTGGTATATACCAATATTTGTCTTCCCCTTTTTCTCTCAATTCCTTGTGAAAGGATGGGATATCTAGAATCAGTAAATATATTGCAAATTATACTAGTTTTTGAATTGTTTTATAAAAATTGAACTTTTACTGTGCGGTAGAATTTTATTTTGACCCTTCATTTCTTCCCCTTTATATATTACTTCAATATTTCTAAGTAGTTTTAAACTCTATTGTGTGTAGCACGAAGCCCAGTGAGTATCATTTTGGCATGTGTTGAGTGTTATCTTCATTTTGTATTCTGTTTTATATAATTGTTGGTGCCCAAGGAACTGTAGTCAATCATATTTTGCTTATTTTATGAAATTATATAAAGTGAATTATGAGCTATTATTATTTAAATACTCCAGAGATAGTTAAAACAGAAACAGAATCAAGAGATGTAAGCATCTTTAAGTGCACTTTTTATATATATCATCAGGTCAATAAGTACATTGCATTTTATTTATTTATTAAATTTATCATGTATTTAAAAAAATAGCTGTTCTCTCTTCCTTTGTTAAATATGTTCCCTTTAATTTTTAAACAAAGTTTTTAATGCGGACGCATTTTAAGTTCTTGTTCTTTTTCTTTGATTTAATTATGTCTGATTCTCAGAGACTGCCTGGACAAGTCCTTGCAGTTTTCCTGGCAAGGTTTTTCACAACTGGTTTGCCATTGCCTGCTTCCTAAGAGTAAGAATGATTGAGCCAAGGTCACCCAGTTGGCATTATGCACAAAGCAGGACTAGAACTCACAATCTCCCAGTTTCTATCCAATTGGCTCTCATTTTTAATCTTTACAAATGTTCTGTTTTCTATTTTATCTCTCCTTTTAGTTTTTTTTTTACTTCTGATATCCCTGACTGTTTTAAGTATTCCTTGCTCAGCCACCATATTTGGGATCAGTAACTTCATCACTAAGCATCATGGTCACTAAGTGAAAAATCAAGTGACCATGACAGACTAATGCTGCCACTTCTCATTCAGTTTTAAGCAAATCATCATGGTCATTAAGTGAGGCATCATATGAACCATGATTTGTTCATTCGCCATTAACTCTGCTTGTCACAAGCCAGTTGGGAAGCTTGAAGTTAATGACTGTGGAATGTGTCAACTCATCAAAAATGCCTGTCAGATATGAAGTGCCCAAATAGTGATTACATTAATGTGACATGCTGCCATGGTTATAAATGCATGTATTGGTTGTAAAGCTTTTTTTTTACACTTTCGTAACTTTGAACTGTTACTAAATGAAATAGTTAGTAAGTGAGAACTAACTACTAGACTATCCAACTCACCATTATCTATACTGGTCAATTTCTTCCATTCCCTTCTGAGTATTTTTTGCCATTTCTAATCTGTTCCTTTAAGGATAAGATATATTCAAATCTATGTGCATATAGACACATACCGTGTTTCCCCGACATGCACCCAATATAAGCCCAAACCCCCCCAATAAGCCCTAATTAAGACCCCGCCCATTCCAGAATACACAGGTAAAAATTAAGCTAGGGTGGGGATGTGGGGGGGTGGTGGAGCTGTCCTACTACTTATCTTCGGACAGTTGCAGCCAGGCCTCGCACATCCTGACAACTGCCTTGCCGGCCCATTTCTTCTGCAGCCGGCAAGGCTGGCAATGCTTTCCTGAAGGCCTCTGCAGCCAATAACAGAGCTTCAAATCGATCTGGAGCTCTGTTACTGGCTGCAGAGGCCTTCAGAAAAGCCTTGCCGGCCTTGCTGGCTGCAGAAGAAGTCCCTGAAGGCCTTTGATAGTAAAAAGGAGGCTGGGGGCGACACACGCAAGTGAGGTGAAATCAATGGGCAACATCCCCCCCTGAAAATTACTTCCCGCTTGGATTACTGCAATTCCCTCTACATAGGCCTGCCCCTGAGATGCACCCAGAGACTCCAGCTGATCCAGAATGCAGCCGCATAGGTTGTTACGGGAGCCCATCGTTACTTCCATATAAAACCCCTCCTGCGTGAACTGCACTGGTTACCAGTGGTTCTCCGGGTCCGCTTCAAGGTGCTGGTTCTCACCTATAAGGCCCTACATGACTTAGGTCTGGGATATTTGCAGGATCTTCTCCTGCCTGCCTCTCACCATCCTGTTCGCTCACATAGGGCCGCTCTCCTCAGGGTTCTGACGGCGAGCCAATGTCGTCTAGCGGTGCCCAGGGGTAGGGCGTTCTCTGTGGGTGCTCCCACCCTCTGGAATGAGTTACCTACCGAGCTCCGGACGGCTCCTGATCTCCGCTCCTTCCGTCAGGATCTGAAGACTTGGCTGTTCAAGCAAATAGGCTGACTCTGATTCCAGGTTTTATTATTTATTATTAATTAGTTATTTGGTTTAAAATGGGATTTTATTGTACATGTTTCTTAACTTATGTTCACCGCCCTGAGTCCTTTGGGAGAAGGGCGGCATATAAATACATGTAATAAATAAATAAATAAATAAATAAATAAATAAATAAATAAATTTAATTAATTAATTACGACCTGGTGCCTTTTTTGGTGGCAAAAAATATATAAGACAGGGAAACATGGTACATAGCAACATTTAATGTCAGCAAGCAGACTAATCTGCTCCATCATTGTCCATCTTATGCACACCTAAAACCAGGTCCAAAGGTTTCGTCCAATATTTTGGGAAAGGGATGGAAAAGCAAGGAACTCAATCCAACCTTCTATAGAGGCAGAGAAACTTTAGCTTTCAAGATGTAGCTGAACCATACATCTCAGCAGCCGAGACAGCATGATTGAACAGAAATTGGCAGCTGTAGCACAACAGCAACTATTGACCTTATTCTAATTAAAATGCTGCTGACATATTATCTATACTCGCTATTATTTTCTCCTGTGCATATCATGCTGTACTTAGCAAAGAAATACCCTGCCATTTTATTGTACACCATTCTAGTTTCAAACTGCTCTAAAATAGGTTCAGAGTAAACAGTTTGTTAAGGTTTTTTTATATTTATATAAAATATGCAAAATGTATTCTCTTTTCCAAGTGTACATATGGCATTTACATGCTAATATTACTGAAGAAAGAGAATAAGACTATAGATACAAGCCACCTGCTTCGAACAAATTATGCCATGGAAGTTACACAGTGAAACTGAACTGCACATGCAATTATAACTTTAGACTAATGGCAGGTTATTAAAACACCTCCATTAATGTGTGCAATTCACTGAAATCTATCTATAAATACTTAAGCTAGAAAATGGGTAGAAGTATTTCAGGTTGCAACCAATTGCAAATCCACAAGCACTCTTAAATTGTATACCTCTGTCTTCATATTGTCTCTTCAAAACCAGTTCAAATTCTATTCTTGAATATGTCATATGATTTCTGTAATAGAGTTGTCCAAGTCTGGAATGCTCTACTGATTCAGTTGTTTCAGCTACAAATTTTCACAGTTTCAGTCACAAATTGACCTTCCATAGACCTTACATCATACTTAAGTGGTCAGTAGAGGGGGCCTGCATAAGTGCACTAACATGCCTATTGTCCCTGTCATTGTATTTTTATTCTTTTTCTCATTTTTGTTTGACAAATTCTAATACATACATATATACATACATACATATAACAGGGGGATCCAACCCCCAGAACATGGACCGGTACCATTCCATGGCCTAATTAGGAACCGGGCTACGCAAACGGCAGGCGAGCAAGTGAAGCTCATCTGTGCATGCACAGGATATAGGTTGCACGTGAAACCACCTCCGCACTCCCCACCCCGGGTCCATGGAGAAATTGTCTTCTACAAAACCCAACTCAAAGGTAAATATAGGAAGTTCAAGGAACAGCAAGCCACCGTTTTAAACAAAAATTAACAGAATGCCCCCAAAACAAGTTTTCCAAAACTGCATTAAAATGATGACATGTTATGCGGCATTAGAATTTAACTCTAGAATTGATAAAGGGAAGAATAAAAAAGGGGATAATTTTTGAAGGTGTTTGTTCTTTGATTAGATAAATAATGTTGTAGGTTCTACACTTCAACAATCATAAGGACTATCTATAGGCAATTATTAATTTTTCATTCATAAGACAACTCCAGGAACATTGCATCTGTGGATAAATTAGCTGGCCTGCTGAAGTAAGAGAAACTATGAACTATTAAAATGTATTGAAACACAGGCTGTGCTGGCATCATCCTTTGTTCATTCTGGGAAGACATTTGGCGGTTCTCTATGCTAGCAAAAGATGTCATTTAACCAATAAATGGGTTTATAAATGGGGAGTGAAAAACACATACTGCTTTAAGAGTTTTGAAGATAAAGTCTACATATGAAAACTTTACTTTTTAAGTATTGAAAAAATATACAATTTACATTATGAAATAAAATAAAAGCATCTTACCTTGAAGCATCAAAGCTGTCATATGATCCAACAGTATAATGTCTAAACAATTTCTTTGTTCTGTCTGCTCGAGTTTCTGTTCAAAATTAAGATAGAGTATTCTTATTAAACATATTCTATGTCCAGAAAGATAATTCTCTTTTAAATTAACCTGAAATGGGTCAATAATTACTATAAATAATCAGGACTTAGTTTCAACATTTACTGATACTAATTTAGGACATAATTTCTTATTTACAATCTTATTTACATCACGTGCCAAAAATGTGGGAAGCACGGGGGGGTTGCACACACATGTGCAGGGGCAGAGCACATAGAATGATGGGTGTGGGCACATGTGTGCGTGACTCCCACGCGCTCCCCCCATTTTTGGCACGCGATGGCAAAAAGATTAGCCATCACTGTTCTAGTCCAACCTCCTGCTCAAGCAGGAAAATTCTATACCATTTCAGACAAATGGTTATCCAATCTCTTCTTAAGAATCTCTAATATTGGAGCACCCATAAAGGTTTCCAGAGCAGTATTTAATATAATTTCTGAAAATATGTTAAAATTAAGCATTACCAAAAGTGGTAACCTTTAGAAAGAACCATATAACTTTACTAACTTCTCAAACTATCTCAGTAATTTTTTAAAAGCTTGAACTGTAGGTTTGGCCTATAACAGTTATAGTTAACTTCAATTAACACTTAAAGTTTTAACTACTGTATAATCTGCATGTTGACGATTTATCTAGCAATAACATTTCAGTATGTTCTATCAACTCAGCCAGTGTTTGGGTTGAACCTGCTTGTAAGCTTATTTGCAAAAATTTGCTCAATGAAGAAAACCACAGAAGATCCAAGAAAAACCTCCAACTTTCTAAAATCATTTTTGTCTGCTTCCAAATATATTTTTAATCCAAAATCTGGATACTCTTAATGACCCATAGTGTCATAAATAAAAGACACTAAATTAAAGACTTAATACTTCTTGTCTCTACATGTTTAAGGAAGGATATATTTTTCTCAGCTTTTATGATTCATTAAAGCAGTTGATGCTCATTTATAAATTACAAGCATATAATAGAAACGCATCGTTACCATCATCCTTAGCTGAAATCTAATATCACATAAATGAGAGAAACTGAATAAAGTTTTAAAGATATTTTGTGGGAATTAAAGTACATAAAGTCCAGGCATTAAAGAAATAGTTTGGACTCAAATGCATATATTTTTTGTAAAAAAAAATAGTTTGGACTCAAATACATATATTAATTTAGGGCATTTTTAAGCCCTAAATTTGTTGGGGCTGATGAAAAAAACAATTAGAAAAACTGCATGGAATTCTATTCTTATATACGATAATGGCAGCAAGACTTTTATATCATGGAAATATGCAATAATACCCACAATGGAACAATGATTGATAAAGTTGATGGAGTTGGCTGATAACAAAATTAACAACCTTGATTAAAGACATTGATTAATTTTAATGCTAATTGGAAACCCTTTTGGACTTTTTCTGTGAAACAGAAAAAAAACTGAAATTATGTATATATATTTAAATTTGATGAGCCATAATACTAAGAAACTATTTAAAAACGGATGTTATGCTGTTACTGTAGAGTAAGAGTTTAAGGTAAGTTTCATATATAAGTCATTCCTTTTTTGTATTTCTATTTTTCTTTATTTTACTGCATTCTGCTCTTTCTTTATTCTTTTTTCTCTTCTCTTTCTTGATCACTAGTTTTTTTTCTTTTCATTATAAAATTTAATAAGTTTTAAATTTAATAAGTATTTTTAAAAATTGAAATATTTAGAATCAGTTGAAATAAGACATTCTAAAAAGTTGCGTCCATGCGTAGGTTCCATCATTGTGAGCAAAAGAGAAAACCCCCAAGTCAGGCTTTTGGAGAGGGGGAGTGGGGAGAGTTCTTGAAGAAAACACTTGCCAAGGTAATTCTGAACTGATTGTAGTGGAGTTTGCCATGAGTTGTTATAATGCAAGGAAAACGTTAAGTCTAATTTTTCAGGTGAATATTTAAAAAAAAAAATCCAGCATATTCGCTCTGACAGTGCCTGTAAACTCCAAAATTATAGATTCTTTAGAAAAGTCAGCTGAAGGGACAAATTGGTTTCTATAGGTATGTTCTCAGAGTTCTATTATTGTACTGAAAGTGGGTGGGAGGAAATGCAAAATGTGCAAATGACAAGCTTTATACCATGTCAGCTATCAAAAAGTTTGCAAAGCAAAATTGTATTGCAATAATTTATACATCTAAGTGCGTTTACGGGAAATATAAATTACTGGGAGAAGCAAGATAATCCAAAGGGCAAGGTAATAATATACTGTATATTGTTTAGGATCATTATACAGTGGGAGGTTTTTTTATTCAATAGAGAGAAAAATATATAATCTCTCCCTAGTAAAAAGAGGACCCAATGAGAAAAGGCGCATAAATTTACTTATATCCCATATACTAATCCAAGAATAGTTATCAGTTTTTGGCCTGAGGTCTCAAAGAAACAGAAGAACTAAACACATCTTTTATAAAAAACAAAAACAAATACAGACATATCACAGATTTTATTAAGTGAAGGTAATCCTGTCCACCAGAATGTAAATCAGATAAATAATAATAGCTTCTCTCTTAACAGGCTGTAAAAAGAACACTATTTAATACTGTGCCTTTTATCATGTCAGGTAGTGATTATAGAAGTTGGAGTTCAACCCATTTGGAAAGCTGGAATGTTCTTATTAAAACAATCTACAACCAAGACTGAGACACGCTTTTCCTCAGTGTACCTTCCCTCTTTCTTAGCAGCAATTTGGACATTTTTTATACCACGGTGAGCTTCAGAACACAATACTTCATGCAGAGGATCACAACTGAGTGTCTGTAGAGGGTTCACAACATTTTTTTAAAAAGCTCATTTCTTGTTAATCACACATTGAGGTCAGTCAATTAACAATTCCAGGAAAATGGTGTTTGTAGAAAATCAGCATCAAAAATAGTCAAATCTGTATAATTTTATGGAAACATTTAAGAAAACAGGAACACTTTGGGTTGTTTGCTTTTTTATTTCTACTCTTAAGCTGTAGTTTATTTTAGCAGCTATATATTCGTCACCAAGGAAACTATTGTGGGCTATGTTTGATTAGATATGTTGCCAGACTTATAGGCAAAATTTAGTGGTTTGCAAATATTGAATCTATAAATTACAAAAGTATAACAACTACAAAATCAATAGTCTTTGGCCTTATATCATGATCTTTATTATTTTTGTCTCCATTGGTGTGGTAAATATTTGGGGATGGGGTGGGGAAATGAACAGGATAAATTCAGAGAGTAATTATATTATACACAGATTAATTACAGATAGAACTGTAAGAATATATGTATGTGTGCGTGCGAATATGTACACACACACACACACACACACACACATAATTGTGAGAGTAACATTTGTTAAGAATATAGAAAAACTGATTAATTAAAATGATTAATTAACAACCCACAACAGATGGACAAAGGACTAGAATAGCAATCTGCAATGGAGATATGGGAATTGTTAGTTAATTTTAATTGTTCTTTCTATGTAAAACATGGGGCAATGTTTAAAATTAAGTTTTTTCTAGGCATGTGTTTTTGTTCCATATATACATACATACACACACACACACATACACACACCCCAGGGATGGGTTCTAAATTTTTTTACTACCGGTTCTGTGGGTGTGGCTTATTTTGTAGGCGTGGCTTGGTCATGTGGCGGTAGGAGTGGCTTCATGGTCATGACTGGGTGGGCGTATCCAACTCAATGTCACTCACGTCAAGGGGTGCCTCGTCTGGCCCCTCCCCTCCCAGCCATTCCTTGTCACATACAGCCTCAACGTATCTATAATTCTGTAAAAATGTTGTTCACCTTTTTTCAATTTTATTATCTACATACTATAGATGTACTTTCATGGACCACTGAAAGGAGGAAATGGCTCACATGCTTTGCCCAAGAGTGTGATAGGCAACAGGTTTTTAAGGGGCTGCCCGAAAGAATGTATACGCAATGTATTTTCCAAAGCACCAGAAGACAAAACAAGAAGCAATGGATGGAAACTGAACAAAGAGAGAAGTTAATTTTTCTCCTAAAACTAAAGAAAAACATCCTGACAGTGAGAACCAATATAGGTGCAGAAATATTTCAGTCATAATTTCACATATAAAATAGCCATTCATGCATATTGTTCAAAACAGTAATTAGTATTATGGCTGATGTTTGACAGCAAGCGTAAAAGTCAAAGATCACAAGAGTGCTTCTTTCTCTGTATGTATACAAAACATCACATACCAGGAATAGCATATTAAGATGGACTTATGCAACCTGATGTACAAAATAAACACACACATACTTATGCCCTGGATTATAGACATTGAATGCATGTAAATCCCTGAAAAATATGTGGTAGCCCTGGGCAAAAGAAAGGCAGTAAAATCATTCTAGGTGTAGGGACAGTGTAAAATATTAACACATGATAAATAATGGAACAATTAATTTAATTTAATATCAACTTATATACCGCCCTTCTCCCTGGGGACTCAGGGCGGTGTACAGCCAGAATTAAAAAACATAGAATACGAACATTAAAAAACAATTAAAAATATATATAAATTTGGCCCATACTTTAAAAAGTGACAAACCAATTAAAAACATTTAAAAATATTTTTAAGCCAGCCCAGCTTGCTGGAAAAGGAAGGTTTTAAGGGCACGGCGGAAGGCACCGAGGTCTTGGATTCTCCTTATCTCTGGGGGCAGCTGATTCCAGAGGGTAGGTGCCCCCACAGAGAAGGCTCTCGCCCTGGGGGTCACCAGCCTACATTGTTTGGCTGATGGCACCCCGAGGAGGCCCTCTCTGTGGGAGTGCACAGGTCAATGGGAGGTCATCGGTAGCAGCAGGCGGTCTCGAAGATAGCTAGGCCCTATGCCATGGAGTGCTTTAAAGGTGATAACCAAAAATAATAGCAAAGTTATTAAAAATAATAGCACAGAGTTTTCTCTCTCTCCCTTCCTTCCTTCCTCTTCCTTTCTCTCTTTCTCTCTTTTTTTTGGGGGGGGGTATGTGTGGCTATGACAACTACTTTCAAAATTGTTACGGGATATTTCCTGTTACATGAAACTGCTAAAAGGCTTTTGCAGTCATATAAAGCTACTTCTAAATAACTATGTAAGAGGAATAAATCTTTTTCTTGAAATTACTGGCGCAAATACACAAAATTAGAGCTGTACTGTGTGGTAATTTATAATAGAATTTTGGTGGAGGAAATAGAGTAGCAAGGAGATTGACACATTGAGAATTACATGAAAGGAACACAAAAGTGATAAAGTCACTATATATGAGTTGGGTAGCTATATAAATTTGTTTAATAAATACAATGGGAAAGGTCTTTGGAGATTCCAGAATTTGGCACTAATTGGATTTTTGATCTCCCTTTTATTTTGAGACATAATTGACTAGTTTTACACTGTAATTAAATTACACAAGAGAATGTAGTATATATACCAAAAATAATTCAAAAACAATTTAATCTGATACATTGGGTTAAGTGATGTAGGGCTTGATCTAATTTCAGGCAAGTTCAAGCCACTTTTAAGAGAAACCTGCATTCTCTCTCTCCCTTCCTTTTTCTTTTTCTTTTTCTTTTTCTTTTTCTTTCTCTCTCTCTCTCTTTCTTTCTTTCTCCCTCCCTTTCTCCCTTCCTGTGAAGAACCCCAGAAGGTCTTTGGTTGGAGGAAGAAAAGCTAGACATTTTGAAACTCAGAACATGCCCATTAATAATCTGGCATTCTTAGAGCTCCACTATTGATTATCTTATCCTGAGCAAGGATAGCTAGCAGCCACTTAACAATAAGCTCTCAACTCAAGCTCATTGTATGTGGGAATCCCCAAACAGTGAGAAAAAAGGTATTGTAGCTTAGCCTGAGCAAAGATAGCTAGTGCAGGACTTACTCAATTCAACTCAACTCAAGCTCAGTGCACCTGGGGATCTGCCTAAACAGTGAGGATTTCTTTGTTTCTTTCTCCCTTGAAGCCCCCCCCCCCAGCCCATTTTTGCTTCCAGGGGGCTGCAGGGAGTCTTGCTAGGCACCTCCCTCATGCCCCATTTTGGCCTTAGCAAGCCTCCTGCAGCCCCTGGGAGCCAAGCCGGGGCACCGGGGGGGGGACTCCTGTAAGGGGTGGAGAAGGTAATGTTGTGAGCCCGGTGGGGGTGGCACAGCATGCTCGGGGGGGTAGTGCGACTTACCTGCAGGCAGGAGGCAGCAGCTCAGTTGGGGCACAGGGCAGGCACCACATGGGAAGGCAGCTTAGATAGGCAAGCTGCCCGGGTAGTGAGGAGGAAAAGGAAGTGACTGGGGGGGTGAGGACCAGTTTGGGGGCCTTGGCCAGCCAGCAATTAATACCGGTTCTGCGACCCTCGCCAATTTATCGCTACTGGACCTCCCGAACCAGTGCGAACCGGTAGCAACCCACCACTGATATATATGTATGTATGTATATGTATGTATGTGTGTATACACACACGCACACATATATACACATACACACGCACACACATAAAATCATTTATATTATGTGTCTATATATAAATATATGTAGTATTTTGGAAATTGTACATATATAACAGCTTAATTTTATATATATAATTATTTGTTTACAATAACAGAATGAATTATCAGAATGTCAAAAATGAAATTTCTTAAATCCTCTTTAGATTTCATATGTAAATGATTTCATGTATAAAAATATAGGTATATAGAGCAAACATGATATTTATATATTGCTTTACTATGTCAAAACCTGGTTTATGCTATGAAATGCTGACTTGTTATGTCAACATAGACCTGGTTTTTGTTTTTGTAAAAAGTTTTTTATTTTATTTTAATACAAACAATCCATCTTCCATTAAACAGTGTGTCATCTGGGTACAAATGTCTTGTGCAATAACAATTGAACAATTGAAATTTACTATATTCATTATTTATCTATTCTTAAACTTAATATAGATATACATTGAATGTCTAACACTATAAAAATTCTCCTCTTAACTTACAAAATTCTGTTAGTATATTTTTTTATATCTCACTAACCTACTTTCATTTCTAACTTTCATATTTATTCTCTAACCATTGATAAAATAGTTCCCATACATTATAATATTCAGTTTGTTCCTTTTCTTTAATTGCAAGTGTTAACCTATTCATTTCTGCACATTCTAATATTTTCCTAATCATATTCTCATCTGTAGGAATCTCTTTGCTTTTCCAGTTTTGTGCAAACACAATCCTAGTTGCTGTTATTACATGAATAAGCCAAAAAATACTGGACCAAAATACATATGTGGTTGGAGAAGATGACACAACAACATATTGATTTGACATCTGAACTATTCTTGTTGGGGATTTTACCAGAAACTTATAGTAAAGAGAATGTATAGATCTGGTTCATATATGAACAAATCCATCTATTCTCTGTATATGTGTATCACCAAACAAAGGAAGGCATACTAGAACCAAACATGCCTACACAATAAATTTGCAAACTATGACTGGTAGAATCAATTCTCTCTACCACATGTTGTCACTGTATGCCATTTGGGGCAGATATGGCAGATGCATGAGATGAAGAAAAGGAAGGAAAGATCGTATTGCTCACTACAAGCCAGAAATTATTATGTTGGTACTATACATTCTAGAGCTATGTATGCTCTAGAACACTCTAAAACATGTTCAGAAGCAATGCTTCCAAAAACACAAGAACACAATCGTAGAACTTCTTTAAAACAGTTGTGTCTTTTTTCCCAGATCACTACATTTGCCTGAAAACCAACATGTCTGTTTTTGAGAGGTGCTGCACTCATTGTCCAAAGCATTCTAAACTACCTTTTTAAGAACCATGATATATACTTTCTCTTGTAAATATTATGCCAAGAGGACAGAGAAGGGACTTCCTTTGGAAAGCATCTACTGCTCTTTGTATTTTTAACCTGAAATTCAAATTGATAAATATCAGTATGCAGTTTGATATAGACATATCAGATTGATTTTGGATATTTATAGAGAAAAGGGTTGCTAATTTGTAGAAAATTTGCCTTCTGTAAAAGTAGTTACTTAATGTAACTGATAACCTCAACATTAATTGTATTTTCCTGTAATTCCCATATTAAAACTCTGAAGCAAAAAAATAAGGCCCATGTTAATATTGTAAATAGCTACCATTTCACTATCATCTATCCTTTAATTTTATATTCAATATACCCAATGGTACTCGAATATGACACTGGTATTGATATTCAAAAGAATAATGCCCTCTGTTGGATATTAAAATGAATGAAGCTTATAAATTCAAAATTAAGTCTTTATATATTTTCCTCATTCATATCATGGTCACTTAGATAAGTAACCAACTGATGTTTACATACTATCTTCAACATAATTATGTTTCAAACTGAATGTTTCAATTAATTTATTTATTATGCTATTTAATTTATTATTAATTAATTAATTAATTAATTTCAAGTGAGCTCATGCCAGCATTTACTTTAAGCTTTTTAAACACAGCAAAATGGCACAGTGTGAGCAAGGGTGATAATTAAAATATCAAAGAAAAACAGACTATGGATTAGACTTCTTTATTCAAAGCTATTATTATATTCACATTTCTCACTGTTAAAGTTTGTAACAATTACAACCATCTAATTAGGATATCAGGAACTGAAAAACTGAAATTCTAACATAGCTCTCAAACTTTTATACTATGGGAATCCTAGACTTCCAACTTCATAATCCCCACTAAATTGAAATCAAATATTAATTTAGAATACTTTCAAACTATAATGAAATTAGTTATTACACTTCACTGATTGTACTAAATTTCCTAAAAATGAACTTCTGGTTGGGGTCTTATCACTCCTAATGTCCTAAATTGATTTACTGTGCATGTATCAATAACTATTGGACAGGTAGCTGTTGTCTCTTCTCACGCTATTCTCAAACTAAATAAAGATTCCAAATCTACAAATTGCTAAGTGCAAGTGCAAAGAGTAATGCAAAGTGACAATCAAACACTTCCAATTTTCAGTTTCTGGGACAGTTTAGGAAGCTAATGCTTGGAGGAAGGGATGAAAAGACTACTTGGATTTTATAAACTACAATAGTACCTACTGCAAAATTTAAAATAAAATGGTTAGTTATTGAGTCAAAACAATAATGAAAAGTAGAAAAATAATAAACTTTCAATAATTAAATATTTAATGAATATTTCAAGTGGATTTTTAAAAATCAGACTAGCACAACCCAGAGTATATAAGTATACCTTCCACAAATCCACAATTCTATTTAGAATCCACTAAATAGATATCCTAGCTTTAAAAGTTTTAAAAGGGCTGCATAGCTATAGTTACCTCAACAGCAGTCATTCACTGAATTTAAACTTAATGCTAATTTATAGATAATCTGACCTACATCTATTTAGAGAGCATTCAGATTATTTATAAATTAATAGAAGTATTATTGAGCTTATCCCTAGGTGAGTATTTATAAGGCTGAAACCTTATTTTTCCAATACTTTAAAGTATATGTTGGATACTTTAGAAAAGATTTAATCTTCTGGCTCAGTATCTATTTCCAAATGTCTAAAAAAAATACTGTTAAGAAAATACTACTACTAATAATAATAATAACATAGAGAAAGAAACAATTCATGGGAAAATTAAGAAACAACTGAAAAGCATTTAGAAATAATAACCAGCAAGTTTACCTGATAAATCCAACAGAAATAAAACAAAAGAAAAATGAATAATTACATTTATTCATTAATGGACGTATGGACTACATCCTCATTCAAAATTATAATATCAAAGGAATTTATAGGCAATGTACTGAAACTGAGAAGAGGGCAAGAATCAAATGCATGAAAATATAAGAAGGCAAATTCAGGCTGAGTATTAGAAAGACTTTCCTAATTTTTAAGAACTGTAAAGCAGTGGAACAAATGGAACAATCTTGTCTATCACACTGGTAGACTCTCTTTTGTTGGAGTTTTCAAACTGGGACTAGATAGCCACCTGTTCCTAATGGGCTATGGGTTCTTGCACTGAGCAGGGGGGTTAGAGTAGACCTTCAAACACATATATTCTATGATTATATTGAAATGATTAGCAATCTCCTACAAAACTGAGCATACAAATGAAGAAGTCCTCCATTTTAAGCAAGTAAACATACCCTGACAACAAAGAAATTCACTCACTTCCTATTTTCTACAATAGTACTTTATGCTGGAAGTGATTAAACCTATCACATACATCAGTATTTTGAGAACTCTCTAAAGCTAATGAGTGAGTTTTCCCAATAGATATGTATGTTGGAAGAGAATTGTCATTTAATAATTTAAACATAAGCAGAAGAGTATTCTTACAATTGTTTTCAGAGCAACTCTCACATTTAGCCACTGTTATTCATACTGACAACACTACACACATGCAAGTATACACACTCAGAAGTTTTCAAAGTTAGACAATACCTCCAAAATGAACTTTCTTCTTGAATCTTGGATTTTCAGTCATAATTTCTAACTTGGATGTAACCATCTCAGATGCATTTGTTGTATATTTCCACCATCACAAACACACAAAACATAGTCCCCAGTTTTCAAATTGAGCTGTTTCTCATTACTACTGTGAAATGTCTTTCAATAAGAAGCAAAAAGAAAAAAGAAACAGCCATTCAAATCTTTAAATCCATTATATTGAAGGGTTGTGAGAAGAACTTTGTGAGAGCAAGACATCACTGTAAATCAAGAAATCAGTTATTATATGCAAGTTAAAGGTTCAGTAATATAGTCGGTATCCTTCCATTTCACAATGTACCATCACATTTCCCCGAGTCTTTTAGTAAAGGTTTCCATGGAAATGCATCAGTCACTAAAGTAAGTAAGTGCGGGTGAAGGACGCCTGAAAACCTAGAGCAGTTACGCATGCCATTAGAGAGGGAAAAAGAATGATTCAACCCAGCTGTACTGTGTTACTAATAGCTATCGTTTCTACATTTTAGTGTTCAACGCTAAACAAAATCTGCTCTACCAGCAATGAAAGCCCACTCGGCTTGCCCTGTCTCTAACACGCCCATAATAAAAATAACCTTGATGAGTGCATGCTAGAAGTTAAAGCATTTCAAATGCAAATTCTCTCTCCTCCCACAAATGCCAAGCATGCTTGGTTTGCCATGACTTTAATACTGTATGTTAATTTCCTCTTTTAAAGCATGACTATATTATCTGTCCACTAGTACTGTAGGACAAGAAAAGTATTGGCTTCTTTGATTGATGTTAAAGAGAGCTAAACCCTGAAATTAAGCATAACATTTTAGACCTAAAGTTAGCTAGTTCAGCATAATCACTTGTTACTGTATATCAGAATAATTTATTTATGGATTCTTGCCAATCAAATGTTATTTCAAAGGTCTGACTAGCCGCGATCTTTTTTTAAAAAAACAACTCTAGAGTAAGTACAAGAGATCAAATCCAGATTGGAAGTGTTGTGTGTGGGATGGGAAGCTTGTAATTCTTTCCCTTTCTGCCGAAATCCTCATCTAACTAGCTTTCTGTTCCAGACGTCTGATTTTTTTTTGGTTTGTTTTACAGAAACACCGAGCAATAATTCAGATCAAGTCAGACTGGTGAAAAAAACAAAACAACTAATTATAACATTTTTCTGAAGTTTATACAGGTAGTCCTTGACTTACAACCATTTGTTTAATGACCTTTCAAAGTTACAATGGCATAATGACCAGTTCTCACACTTATGACCATTGCAGTATTCCGTGTAGTCACATGAGCAAAGTTTGAGTGCTTGGCAACCAGCATGTATTTATGATGGTTGCAGCTTCCCAGGATTTGTCATCTGTAACATTCCTAGGGAGCTTCTGATAAGCAAAGTCAATGGACGGAAATCCTATTTATTTAACGTTCACATTATTCACTTAACAATCATGGCAAAAGGTTGTAAAATGGGATGTGACTTACTTATTGATTACCTTGCTTAGCAGTGGAATTTTTGGACTCAATTGTGGTCGTACATCAAGGACTAGCTGTCAAGAATTTTGAAAAGTATCAATTGCATATCTACTCACATAAAGCCCACTATAATTCAAAAAGAAGCTCAACCTTTATATACTCTTAAAGTGTTCTTCTGCTGAGTCAGTTCTGGATTATATTTAAATAAGAGAATACATGATATTTGATCAAAACAGATTTCCTCAGTCAATACAGAAGGTATGTTTTCATTATGATATGGGTAATATTTTTGTGACACTACTTAAAATGAAACTTGTGCCAAGTCATAAATGTCAAAACTTTAATAGCAGAAGGGTAGCAGACATGGCGCTAGAGAATTAACATATGCTAAAATGCTCTAAGAGAAGCCAGCATAATGTCCATGGCCAAAATTAAAAGCAATAATTTTCACCAATTGTTTCCAGGGAGTATTTTAAATCATTCTGAATGGCTAACTATAAAATAAAATTATCTGTGTAGTGTAACTGGTGGAAACATAAATCACTATGGAATTAAGAGTGAGGTCAGCTAAATCTGAGAAGAGTGGCACTTTAAAGATCAGCAAATCTGTCTATATAAGAGACTACATGTAATCCTCAATTTACAACCATTTTTTTTAACAACAGTTCAAAGTTATTACGGCCTTGGCAAAAGTAGTTTACTGATTGCTAGGTTTCAAATCAATTCTATATGACAGACAACTGTTATAACCTGCTCCAAATTATAGAGTGACAAAGCAGCAATTCAACCAAGGGAATGTTCCAGCCATTGTGCTGGAGGTCAAGTAAAGTGCAGGTGTTGTACAGAAGACAATAAAGCCCAGTAAGCCATACAGACAACAATGCATGAGTTGGCACAAACAGACAACACAATTTTCTACATGGGCAGGGGTCACAGAAGTAAGTAGGACACAATGTCATCCGTTCCTGGCTTGCAAAATGTTATTGGCTGGGAGGACAGATATGCCTTTAGACTCTTCCAAAACTGTTTCCAAAAGTAATTTGAGTGTTTCAGAAGCTGCTGACAGGTCAGGTCCAAGTGGAGAAAATCAACAGATGTTTTAATTGAATATGCTGCCATTGGGTACTTAAGTCAAACCAAAACTTTTTAGCAATGCATCAACTATTTTCAAGAAATAATAAGCAATAGGTTTATCTTGAATATTAATACCACCTTATGTCTCATTTAAAAAAAAAATCCTGCAATTTTATAATCAGGACTACCCCAAAGTATAAATTTTTCACGTGATCCTCAAATATTTGAAGGTATCTTGTATCCATTAATACTGGAAAATATCACTAAATTTTGCCTTAAATAAGAGCCAAATCTTTAAAAGATATCAGACAAATGATATATGGTATTGCCTTATTCTACTGTGCCAAAAGGAGTCAGAAGTCAGTGCTTTTCTTTTTTTTATCCCGCTTTATCTTACGCTTTTTCCTCTTTCCCTTTTCCTCCCCTTTTTGGTTTTTGGTTTTTTATTTTTGTATTTTATATTTGAATAAACTAATAAAATATAAAATGGACTTTTTCCCGTTTACTGAATAACCTGTTAATTTAACAGACTGTTGTCCAAAAGATTAGAAAAAGGAAATTGTTAATTAATAATAAAACCCAAAGTATTTTTTTTTAATTTGATTTATATGCCGCCCTTCTCCGGAGACTCAGGGCGGCTTACAATGCACTAAGCAATAGCCTTCATACTTTTGTATATTTATACAAAGTCAGATTATTGCCCCCACAAACTGGGTCCTCAATTTACCTACCTTAGAAAGGATGGAAGGCTGAGTCAACCTTGAGCCTGGTGAGATTCGAACCTGCAATAATTGCAGGCAGCTGGTGTTAATAACAGGGTGCTTTAGACCACTGTACTACCAAGGCTCTTTTTATTTTATATATGTAATATTCTATTTTATATATGTAATAATTTGTGTTCAAGTCCAGCTACTTGTTCATAAAAGGGATTATGTGACTGCCTAATAAAAAACCCTATGGCTCCAAAACCAAAATTAAATATAAGAGAAGATAAAGGACACTGGTAACAATTTATGAAAAGTATCTTAATGAATGAAGAAATATTTTTTGTTGAACTAACTAGCAAAGGAATTAATATATTACACTTTAATGCAACTAAAAAAAGCAGAAAGAAAATCATTATTATAAAACAAAAAAAAATGTTCAAGAATTTAACCTACACCATATCAAATCCTCTCCCCAATAAGGTCCTATTGTCAATTCAAGTTTTTCTATTTATAATTCTAAAATATCAATTAACATTCTACAGCTGCTAAAGTTAGTAGAGCTTCTCTTATTTTGTTAATCATATGGATTGTTATTAGTTTTATTGCCTGATGACTACCAGAAACTAATATATAAACTAATAAACATAATACAATCAAATGCCCGAATCTTTTCATGGTTAATAGGAAAACATGGGAAGATGTCAGAATGTCAGGACAGTGAAATTTTGTTTTCCTTCTTCACTTTCCAAAGCTACATGGTTCTCATCTGGTCAGAACACTGAATAAAAATACTTCGTTAAAAGTCTTGAGATACAATTGTATCACCTAAAAACCATATACCTTAATCATCTTGTTAGATAGCATCCAGTCATAATATAACAACCAGCTTTAACATATTGTTAAATTGTTCCACCTTACAATATAATCTTGATATCATTTCATTATTCACTACTTTCAACATAATCATATGTACATTTTTTTCATACTATTAAAACATCCACATTAAACTGAACCAGAACAAGTAGAGCATGACACGCTCTCAAGAAGCCTTCATTAGCCTGAATTAAAAGGAAAAACTTCCATCACAGCTGAACTCAAACTGAATATAAGCAAAAATTTTGAGTCTTTCCTTTAGAGAATTGCCTCAAGCTAACATACAGATTTTATATAATGCAGATGAACAATATCTAAGATCAAGATAATTACACAAATTAAGAAACTCATAGAAGTGGTTTTAAAGCCTTTCTCTGTCATGAGGATCCTGAAACTGCAAGAGAGAAAAGGCAACAATAATACCACTCAACGAAGAAATACAGGATATTTCACATGCAGAAATGAACTAGTTTAAATAGATGTTGCTGCTTCAAACAAGATCTCATTAGATAATAGCCTATAATCCAAGTGCAGGTTCTATGATTTCTTAACAGCTTATTTTATTCATTGAGGTCCATCCAATGACCAATATCCTTTCACAAACATCAATCACAGTCCTGTTCAGCAAATATAAATTACAAGGATGCTTCAAGCAGTTCCTGTTATTTTTATTTTCAATAACCACAATAGTTAAAAAAGAAAACCATTCATTCTACCTGCGTCCCTGCTTATAAGATGCAATAAAACTGCAAACAGAAACATTTTAAGTAGCAGCAAGATAGCCTTATAAAGTCTCCAAAGGTCTTTCTTCAAACTTAGGCACTTGAGTCAATGTTCAGGAAAAGGGATTTATTAGACACAAAATCAATAGCAATCCAAATATAGTATCAAATTAGGTGATGAGGGATCCCTTGAATGATAAAGCAACAACGACTGCCTTAGAGAATGCTCTTAGAACAATACACATAAGGACAGAAGATAAAGAGTGTGCTGTCTCATACTAGTGCATGTATCTTCCTGTTGTCATGCAACTCAACCATACATGAAGAGCTATAACATCAGAAACTATCTAGGTGATGCATAGGGGCTGGGGATGTGCCTCCATGGATGCTTGTAGGGTTTTTTCTATTTTATTTTTAGACTGCAATTGTTAGCATTTGATTCTATCGCATCTTGTCCAAGCATTACTCTTAAAATCCAAAGCTGATTAGCTGAAATGGGTAAACAAATATATTGAAATTGTGGCATAGCAGCACTCACACTAGTCTTGCTCCAAATGGACTGGAGTCTTCTTTTAAAAATGCAATTTCGCAGTGTAAGGAAGGAAACAGATACAACTAGAGATAATAGAAATTAAGAAACATTTAATAGTTATCAATTTGTTTAATTTACACATTAGTGACATGATAAAACAATGGTACGGCCAGGAAGATTCTATCTCAAGAGAAAGACTGTACTGTATTATTCTGGAGGAATGCTATTCTGATAGAAGCATCGGGGACACATATGGATTGTACTTTTCTGCTCCTGAGGGAAAACAGAGGGTCTAACACTAATTCATGATGCCATTAGTGATATATAGAAATAATCTAACTCCCACAAGGACCATTAAATTCAAAGCAGCTGCTCCATGGCACATAGATCATTATATCAATAGAAAGATTTAACAGGGCTAGCAAAAAAATGTACAGAGACATTCATTCAATGTAAAGCATTCAGTGTACATTCAAAGAGTTAATCTTCTATTCCTAGACTTTAGTGGGTAATGAAAAAAACATCAAAACTTGAGGTAAAATGTAATATCACTACTAGATCTGCCATATAACAAGAGATCCATTACTAATGTAAAGTTTGAGTATAGAGTTCAATACTCTAGTATAGTGACTTTATTTTCCTAAAATTTCAGATTTAGAAATTATTATTGTATATAAAACATTATAGTTCTAATCTGGCAAAGTCTATAAACTTCACTATAAAATAATGAATATAGGCAATTGGCAACACTGCCCAATATAAAAATCAAAACATGGCAGCTCCATGCAGACCAATAGAAGCAATGCACTTTCTATGCCAATTGCTGACTTTGACCTTTAGCAGCCATAGTAACATCTATCGTTGACTCTGTGCTAATTAAAATATATTAAAAATATATGGCTTCAGTTTTTTTCATCTTCTTAAATATCAGCAGTAATCTTTTTTGAAAAGTACCCTATGCAGAAGACAGGGACTCAAAGTAAACTGCCAGAATGAAAAAAGGGAAGGGAAACAAGACACATTTTCTCTTCCTGACACATGATTACATGATAGGATCACTTCATGGATTGTTTCCTTGCCTATCTAAATGATGCTATGAGATTCATTCCTAAGATTGACCAATGATCTGCAGGTCATAGACAAGGGTTCATACTACGCATGCATCACTGGAAAAGGAAATGGTAACCCTTTCTAGTATTTTGTCAAGAAAATCATATAAATATATACACAAAAAAGCAGTATCAATGCTACTTGGAATTAAGTTCCTATCCCCTTATTGGATCATATCTAATAAGGTACTGGAGAAGAACTGTGAAGGACATAAGGAATGGCCTTAAGAGACAGTAGTGTTGCTCCCAAGACAACAGATAATAGAGGTCTGAGTCAACAATGTAACATGAGCAAGCATCTCAAACAAGGCCTTCTTTAGCTCTCACAAAAACAAAGGGAGGGAAGCTGGAAGTACATTCATATTTGCAAGATGCAAGATTTTGTTACTATAGCTTTACATAAATGTAGTACAGTCCTACATTATATTGGCTTCGTGGTCTGATCTATCTTGAAGGGTTAACAAGAGCAGAGGGCAAGTGTTAGAAACACTGGTGGTGACGATGAGGTAAGGTAGAAACACTGATGATGATAAGACTGGATTAAAACTGAAGGGATGAATATCCATACATTGAGCCATTCAGAGAAAAGCCAAGATTGCTACACGGAATGTCAGAACTATGAACAGATATTGTGAGCACCTGCCAACATGGGGTCATGTCTACGATAAAACTATCCCATCCACCCCCAATTTCTAGAACTAGAGAAATTTTAGAGAAGTTTAACTCTTTCCAAGCTAGTAGGAAAACTGGAGAGAAGTTGTTGGACCAAGGCTGGGAAACAGCATTTCCCCCACTACTCTGAATTCTAGCCTGGAACCCTAGGAGAAAGGAAAGTCCAGGTAAAAAAGAAACAGAAGATCTTTGCTTCAGGATTCTCTTTTTAGAGAAATAAATATGTGCTGTCATTAAGTGGTAACTGTATTATCATGTTGTCCTGCAACTCAACAATATAGACAAATTATAAAATCCGAAACTATCTGGTTAATGCACAAGGGGTGGAGATGCTCATCCACAAACCTACTATGGATATTATTCATAGGTTGTTTTTTTAAAAATTAGGATTCATTTTTAGACTGCAGTTTTCAGCATTTAGAGAAATAAAGAACACACTCTATCAAGAAATGTGCTGCTATTATTTATTTATGCATACCACTTTATTCAATTTATATGGCTGCCTATCTTACATAAGCAATTTTAGGCTGTGAACCCAGTTAAAAATATCTGCATAATAATACAAAATAAGAACGAAAAATAAGAATACGCAAAAGGAAAAGGAACAAAAAAGTGGCACCCAAGAATGATAATCTACAATAATGGATAATATCTCATCTAATAACTTGACACTCATGCTTTGGAGAACAGCCATGTCTTTCGGGTCTTCTGAAAGGCTGGCTGAGTCGAGGCCAACCTATTCTCAAAGGAAATGGTGGCGCAGATGGTAAGCACAGTGACAGAAGAGAAATGCCTTGTTGCTACTTGGCTTTTTGCCTGCAAATGTTTCATTACCAAACTAGGTAACATCATTAGTCCTTTAACATGTTGCTTTGACGCTGAAAGCTTGGTAATATTGGGAGGGTGCGATGACTCAGTGGTTAAAGATGCTGAGCTTGATCATGTGGGTTCGAGACCACATGACCATGGAATGAGTCCCTTTATTAAGAAATAGAGATGAGCACCATTCCCCAGAGTCAGACTCAATCGGAAAGAGCAAACCTTTACCATTACCTTGGTAAGGAAACACTCACAAAAAGAAAAACTAACTTCAGAAAACATCAAGATTCCAACACTAAACAATCTGCCTTTTCTGATATAAATCTCCATAGTTTTTTCAATGATGGTTGCTTTTTTAAAAAAAGTCCCAGTAGCCTGATAAATGCATAATATACCGTATTTTTTGGAGTATAAAACGCACCGGATTATAAAACGCACCTATCTTTTTTGGTGAGGAAAAGAAGAAAAAGAAATCTGCCTCTGTGTCCCAGCAATTTTGCCTGGTTGCAGCAAACAGGAAACAGACTGCTTTACTTTCATTTTTGTTTTCAGCATAGCTTAATTAGCACAAGGGGAAAAAAATCTGCCCCAGCAATTTACCTTTTGCAGCAAGCAGCAGAGGCCCTTGCAAAACAGCCAAGAGCAAAACAGCTGAGAGTCGGGAGTCCAATCTAATCAACTTGTGCTAATTAGGCTGTGCTGAAGCTGAAAGGAGCTGTTTCTTCTGGCTGTTTGCTGCAAGGAGGTAACTGCTGGGAGGCAAAGGCCAAAGGGTGGGGGCCAGAGGGTGGGCAGAGCTACATTCAGTGTATAAGATGCACCTAAATTTTCACCCCCCTTTAGGGGGGAAAAAGGTGCATCTTATACTCCAAAAAATATGGGT
This sequence comes from Ptyas mucosa, assembly GCA_012654045.1. Classification (NCBI taxonomy): domain Eukaryota; kingdom Metazoa; phylum Chordata; class Lepidosauria; order Squamata; family Colubridae; genus Ptyas; species Ptyas mucosa. Next base: position 24,919,419 of record WNWU01000001.1, read on the forward strand.
AAGCTGTAAATCAGGCTTTATAAAATAAAATGAGATCGCAAACAAACCATAGAATTATTAGCATAATGTACACTACAAACTCAACCTATTCAGCATTAATACTTTCAGTGCTCTTAGCCATTTGATCTTTTTGCTATTAACATAACAAAACTATGTTCTCCTAATGAATGCCAGATCTGTTGTAAAATAAGAAGCCGAGAAATACAAATTCAGTGACTCTTTTTTGAATGTGGATATGAGGCATAGATGGTATATTAAGCATGTTTCTGATTTCTGAATGCTTAGTTATAACAGGAAAAGAGGCATGAACCAGGGGTGAAATGCTCCCGGTTCAGACCGGATCGCATGACCCGGTAGCGATGGTGGCGGGTGGTTCGGAGAACCAGTAGCAAAAATCCCTGACCTTCCCCCCATTCCCAGCTGAGCCGCACAGTCATCAGAGGCTTTTTTTTAACTTTTAAAAGCATTTTTTCTACAATCTCTTTGGCTCTGATGATCCCAGTTGAGTTGCCTGATCATCAGAGGCTTTTAAAAGCATTTTTTTTAACAACCTCTTCGGCTGAAGAGGTTGTAGAAGAAATGCTTTTAAAAGATAAAAAAAAGCCTCTGACGATCCCAGCTGAGCAGCACAATCATCAGAGACTTTTTTTACTTTTAAAAGTAAAAAAAAAGATTGCGCGCTACAGCTGATCACCCCCCCCCCTCGTGTGTGGTTCAGATTTCACCACTGGCATGAACCAATCTTTGGTGACTTCTAGAATATTACTGCTAGTCAATGGCACATGCATCCAATTGCCCATTTTTCATACAAACAACCTTCTACATTTTGCTTCATTTATATTTTCTGAAGCTTTAATAACAGTTTCCACCTTAAGGATATTGGAATTATAATCACATCATTGTTTTGAAAATCCAGTTCATTAACAATGTGGGCGAATCCACCACTTTTTATTTCAGGATAGATAAATTGCTTCTATTTGGATACTTATCTTCCAACTATGAGAATATGTTTGGCTTTATTTCAATTTTGGACTATACATCATCATCCCAAAACCTGTACACATTTGGTGCACATTTCCCATCATGCATTATTTTTGTACCATGCATGTATATGAGACAAATATATTGTCCTCATATAAAGAATAAATATACCCGTATATACTCGAGTATAAGCCGACCCAAATATAAGCCGAGGAACCAAATTTTACCACAAAAAATTGGGAAAACTTTTTGACTCAAGTATAAGCCTAGGGTGGGAAATGCAACAGCTACTGGTAAATTTCAAAGTAGAAATAGATACCAATAAAATTACATTAATTAAGGCATCAGTAGGTTAAATGTTTTTGAATATTGATTTCAAAGAAAAACAGTAAACTAGCTCTGTAAGTGCATAGTGTAAATTACACTATAACTAAATTACACAAGAGAATGTAGTATATATATCAAAAATAATTCAATAACAATTTAATCTGATACATTGGGTTAAGTGATGTAGGGCTTGATCTAATTTCAGGCAAGTTCAAGCCTCTGTTAAGAGATACCTGCATTCTCTCTCTCTCTCTCTCTCTCTCTCTCTCTCTCTCTCTCTCTCTCTCTCCCTCTCCCTCTCCCTTTCTTTTTTTTCCTCTTTCTTTCTTTATCTCTTTCTTTCTTCTCTCTTTTTCTTTTTGGCCTTAGCAAGCCTCCTTGCAGTCCCTGGAAGTCAAAACGAGTTGCAGGAAAAAAGGCATTTTTTCTTCACTCAAATATAAGCCAAGAGGGGCTTTTTTCAGCATTAAAAATGTGCTGAAAAACTAGGCTTATACTCGAGTATATACAGTAAATATTATAAAGAAGTTTCACACTTTTGAGATATCTAATTTTGGCATTGCAAACAATATCTGAAAATCCATGAAAAATGTGATTTTCATTTAGAGATTTATGAGATGTCTTCAGGATAAATATGTCACATAGCATATTCTTAATTCTTTTGTAGTATAGAAAATGTCCAGGTATGTTCCCTTTTTGCACAGTTGAACAAGATAAAAAATACGGTTCTAAAGCACACATCAGAGTAGGAAATTACTTTCCATTCTCCAATCTTTGTTTTCCATTAGAAAATGAGAAAATAGGCTTTTATTAAAAGAATTGAAAAAGCGCTCCCATCTCTGAGGAACTCCAAAGAGTTAGATTAAGTCCTGACCTTTCTGAGATTTCAGGGATGGTGTCTAAATCTTGTAATTTTGAGAGCTTTTTTTGTTAATGAAACCATTATAGACTACTGTAGAGAGGTTATACAAGGTTTGGTGAAGGAATAATAGCTCAAATTGACTTCCTGAATATGAATAGAGTGGAATTTAAAATGGTAGTTCGTATCTCATGAAAAAAGAATGAATTGGTTTCAGTGTGTTGATAAACAATTTGCAATGGATGTTGACAGGTTGCTAAGAGGAAATTAAGATGTTCAAAATGTAATGTCTTATTTACAGGACTTAAAACATAGAAATAGTTTTCTGACTATACCTATGATGCTGTCTTAAATCAAGTTTTGGTTTTTTATATATATATAAAAGGACATTACATCAACTACCCAGCCCATTACCCAGGTCGTTATAACACAAAAGACTAATGGGCACACATCAAGGACCCCACCCACACAGGATGTTACGAAACACCCGACTAATCTGCAAACATCAACTCCATCAACTAATCAAGATGTAACAATACAGGAAACCAACCCGCTCACAGTAACAAAGCCAGCACCCCACACCTTCCCAGCAGTATTTATAGAGAGAGACGGCAGCTCCGATCATGCTTTGCTCGCACAGGCACGAAGCCGAAGGCACCAGCCTGAAGACGATGAGTGGGACCTTATCGAAATATCACCAAGATACTCTCAATCTTACACGGGCAAAGACCCGAATACGCCAAGACTTGCATATGGAAATTCTTCATCATCATCACCAAAATTTTATCCCTTTTTTATATAAAACTGAAGGTGGCAACATACCTAATACTCCTGCCTCCTATTTTCTCTGCAACAAGATGAATTTTTCTCATTACAGCCTAGATCAGTGATGGCTAACCTTTTCCGGACCAAGTGGCCAAAGTGTGCATGCGCACGCGCGCCCCAACCCCCAAAATGCAATGCATGTGTGGCCCCCGCATGCTCCCCGCCCCCCACACAGGTGCACCAGAGACCCGATGACCAGCTGGCCATTGGGAGGTGTGCACACATGTGCGTCAGAGCTGAACTGGGTGATGGCTTGTGTGCCCACAGAGAGGACGCTGCATGCCATCTGTGGCATATGTGCCATAGGTTCGCCATCATGGGCCTAGATAATAGTTGAAGATAAAAACTCCATACCATTCAGGCCTCCACTTTCATTCATCATAGAGACAGTGGTCCATTAATTGAGATATTTCACTAAAGTGCAGAAAAACTGTTTCTTTGGCAGGGAAACAGAGCAAGATTTTTCTGGATTTGGATCCAGAAAATCCATTAGCTAATGGATCCATTCGTTAATAAATGTACATTTTAATAGGACATATTTAGCAGCAAAACAAATGATCATAATTTATATATCTATATTCTAAATCTGTGTTTTGTTTCTCCGTGGATTCTGATATGATGAAATTATCTGACCATGAGCTTTGGACAGATTTAAACCAAAAAGATCGCATTTTATTTTCATCTACCATTTTTACTTTTAAAAAAATTATATGGGTAGCTTGGTTTAGAGTGCCTGTAAAATGGTTTCAGCATGTTTTTCTACATATAATTTTTATGTTAATATAAATAATTCTCTAGAATGTTTAAGGCTTTAGATGGCCTTAAAAGAGATATTTTTATACAAATTGGGTAGTTTAAAACCATGTTTTCTAAAGCAAGAATCTCAGATTCACAATTGAAAAGGGTTCTTTTAAAAAAAAATCTAGGAAACACTTAAATGAAATGGTAGTTTCAGATTACTTGAGGAAGGGGGAGTAACCCTGATTAATAAGTCGTCTATGAGCAATAAGAAATAAGTGATTCAGAAGGATATTCTTCTAATATTAGTAATTAGGGGTTGTAATTGTAAGATAGAATATATTAACTACTAAGGTCCAACTAAAGGTCAGCCAGATGTTTTACTCCAACATTTTGCTTATCTTCCTAGTCATGCAGTTAGTTGATCAGATAATTATGGTTGGAGCTTTGGATCCTTCAGTTGATCACAATTCAGTTTCATGTCAATTGCGCTCATGATAACTGTCAAAGCTATAAGCCTAGCCTTTAATGTAATACATATATTTAGTTTCTGAATCCATATCACTATGAATATGAATGTGTGTGTATACACACAGAGAGACACAGAAACACACACACATACTGCATGGAAATCTTTAACAAGTGCATTTGAGGTTGGTTTATCATTTATGCTATGTGGAAAGAGAAAAGAAAAAAAATCAAAATATGAACATTTAGGAAATAAACTTAAGGAATTTTGTAAATAGTTATATGAAATCTTCTTTGCTGTGACTATGTAATTCTTTTATTTGTGTCTGCTAAAAAAGGCTTAATCATACTTCATACTTCATACCTAAGAGCCATGGTGGCACAGTGGTTAGAATGCAGCACTGCAAGATATTTCTGCTGACTGCCAGGTAACTGCAATTTGGCAAATCGAATCTCACCAGGCTCAAGGTTAACTCAGCCTTCCACCCTTCTGAGGTGGCTAAAATGAGGACCCAGATTGTTGTGGGCAATATGCTGACTGTAAACCGCTTAGAGAGGGCTGTAAAAGCACTGTGAAGCAGTATATAAGTCTAAGTGCTATTGCTATTGCTATTATATCTGGACAGATAAAGCAAAATTAGGAGCAAGGGAAAATAGGAATTCCAGAACATCTGACTGCACTTATGCAAAACCTGTAAATAGGTCAGGAATCTACAAATTGGACATGTAGAAAGAGATTGGTCCAAACTGAAGAAGGCTCTATATCCACCCCTTGTTTATTCAACATATATGCTAAGTACTGAATTGGAAGAAGGATGGTTTTAAAAGCGACAATTTGGTCTTTACTGATGACACTGTTCTGATAGCTAAATGGTTTTAAAGCTCTTGTAATGAATGTGAAGTATACTGAAAAAAATGGGACGAAAATTAAATATAAAGAGGACAAAAGTAATGACGACAAGTACTGCAGCTATCCCTAGTACTGACTGTGAAGATACTGAAGTGAATAGCTTTTACTTTTTTAAATCAATCAACTACCAACAATAAAAGAACCAGCAATCAAGAAATGTGCTGAAAACTAGCACTTGCTGAAGTAGCAATGAAGGCCTCAGAAAAGATATTCAGATCCCAAAACGTATCTGTATCTTCAGAGATCAGTATTGTGTAGGCAATGATTGTCCCTATAATGCCTTATGAAATGAAACATTTGAAGAAGTGGGATAGAAAGAATACTGATGCAGTTGAACTTTGGCATGGGAAAAAAACTCCCATGAATACCATGGATACTCCAGAAAATAAATAAATGGATCTTACATAGAACAAGTTAACCCAGAATTCTCTTTTAAGGCACAAACTTTGATATTTTGGATATATTATATGAATATATTATATGAAGTCCTAGCTCTCTAAAGAAATCTATAATGGTTGCAAAGTTGGAAGGAAAGAGGAAAAGATGATGACCAAAATCAATTTGGATAGACTCAAAACTGCAAATAATTTGGAACATGTTAAAATATCCTTGTAACATATTATCAACTGGAGTTTTAAGGTTAAATTAGTATCCTATAATACTAATATGCAAATTAATTCAACAAAATATTCTTTTTCAGGTTCATTGGAGACCTGATTGAATGAAAACTCGAATGTTTTTGACTTGCTTGGCAATTGTATTGTTTTGGTTTAATATTGTCAATGTTAATTTCAATAGGTAGCTGTGTTGGAAAAGAAAGTTAAAGATGTGAATGTTATATGAAATGATATACAAAAACTTGGAATCTATCAGAGTATAAAGAACTACAGATTCATTGTGAGTGATTTGAAGCTAAAAGAATTTTATTCTGATGAAAACATCCTACTACACTTGATTTAAACCCCACACTGGAAATATATTTACTTTTACACATGAATTGGCTTTTTATCAACATTGTATGGAAAATCTGGTCATGGTTACTACATATGGTCAAGATTTAGTTTGCTGTTTAAGAATTGCTTTTTTAACCACATTATTTCGTTATAGTTTTTTTGAGGGGGCAGGGGTGTTCTCCATTCTTCCCCTTATTTTTAAAGTTTCTGAATTTGGTATTTTTTCTTCTCTTCGTTTTTATGACAAAAACAGTAACAAAGCTTCTTCCAAAAACTGCTCCTAAATAGTAATGTTCAACCTGATAGGAGGAAATGATTAAATACATTGGAATTAAATATATAGAGAATTTAGTTTTGATTATTAGAGTTAAATATATTTAAACATGGCCTGAAGCACTTAGAGCTGGCTATAACTGGAATTAGGTTCTATTATACCACTGAAGTAAAATATTGCTGTTGGCAAGAAACTAATTGCATATTCTGCTTTACTCTTAATATCAGGACACAAACTCACCTACCAAGATTATTGATATAGGTTATACCACTGCTGCTGAACCAAAAAAATGGCATGATAACTGACAATGGTAAACAAGGATAAGTAATTCTAGATTGTACAGCTAGCTACATTTGGTACTGTAAATGTAACATGTACTTCAGCCCTAACTTTCATCATATGTTGAAAATAAACCCAACAAAATCAACTTCACATGAGAACTATTCTCTATTTTCATGAACATATCTAGTTACTGTAGACCTATCCAGTCCCAGTGATGTCCTGAAAGTTACATTTGTTCTGGGAACAATACACTTGATGCATCATCTCCGTTCCCCATGTTAACCTACAATTCACAGGAGACTACCAATTTATTTATTGGTTCAATTTATATGCCACCATTCTCCGGAGACTCAGGGCGGTTTACAATGTGTTAAGCAATAGCCTTCATACTTTTTGTATATACCTGCTTAGTAGGGCTTTCGGCCCCCCTAAGCGGTGTTCTTTTTTATACAAAGTCAGTTTATTGCCACCACAATCCGGGTCCTCATTTTACCTATCTCGAAAGGATGGAAGGCTGAGTCAACCTTGAGCCTGATGAGATTTGAACTTGCAGTAATTGCAAGCAGCTGGTGTTTCTTAACAGCACTTTAGTCTGCTGCGCCACCAAGGCTCTTAAGTCTGCTATGTAGATAACTAATAAGTCCTTAAGTTACTGCATTAACTATTTCCATGGACATAAGCAATTAGGGAATTAAGATTTCCTCCAGGAAAAAAAATGGCACAGGACCTTAGTGTGGATTAGGAGGCATCTGGCAGTACCTCCTGCTCTCAAATAATAAAAATAAATCTGCCAAGCAAATTGTGATTACTGAAGCACATGATTAACATCACATGCGGCTTGGCTCAGAGAACTTGATTTGGGACAGGCAAGGTATGTCTGAAGCAAGCATCACAAGCACTTTCATAATAGCCTCACTGTTCTAAAAATACTGCATCTTCACCAGCAGTTCCATTTTTCTTGTCAGGGAACATTCATTATCTACTAAAGACATAGCTATTACTACTGAAGTTGAAAACTTTCACAGCAGTGGGGGATCCCTTAAAATGGGCTGCTCCTGAAGAATTACAAATCCATTTGATTTCAGAATTCTCTGCAGTAATTGCTCCTTGATGTTAACAGCTATGACTGAACTGACCTAACTCCTAGATGGAATCGCTCCTACGTGGCTTTTCCCCTGACAGCATTTACTGAGTGTTAATGACTGGGTTTGTCATTGTTGTGACTGGTTGTTTAAAATGTGTCTTCTCCCTTGTCTAATAAAAGCAGAAAGAAAACAGTTTGCACAACCACTAATTATCCACAAGCTGCTCTTCTCAAACTTGGTAACTTCAATCTCCGTTCCCAAAACACAGCATGGGTATCATGGTGGAAAAAATACAGACAAAGCAATTTGTGGCCAACTTAGTTTAATCACATTTACAAATCATAAGGATACATTAAAATTAGGGCATAATTTGGGGGTTTTTTTCTTCTGCGATTGAAAAAGGGAGCATAAATTGTAGCAAATAAATAAATGAATAGGGCACAGGTTCTTCCAACTAGTCTAAAAACTAATCAGATATTTTAAAACCTGGGCATGTTATTTTTTTTTTAATAGAGTGCTATATAAAAAAATAGATAACATATTTTTTGTTCGTGCTGCTTTGTGAAAGAAATTGGAATAAACTCAGTATAAACTGACCCAACTGAGTACAGTAATACTTTCCCCATGGTTTCTAATGAACACATTTAATAATATTCTGCTGCAATAAAAAAGTGCTTAGCCAAGTATGAGGGGTTCTTGATGCTCTCTGAGCTTGCTTGTTTTCTTGCAGACTTTTCCTTATCCAAACTAGGTAACATCATCACTGCTAGTATTATTTGGGCTATGAAACATCTGCAAGAAAACATGCAAGGTCAGAGAGCACCAAAGACCCCTCATTTCAACCCAGAGCTACAAATATTCTCCTTTATTGTTAACCAAGTATCTTCAGTAACTTGGCACTCTGGAAATTGAAGTCTAACGTCTGTGTGGCAGGAGGCTAGGAAAGACTACTGAAAGTTTTATACTATTGAATGCTGCTTATATTAATACATTTACATATACAGAACTAGAAAAGAGCAAGAATCTGTTTAACTGTGCATACAGGTAGTCCTTGACTTATGACCGTAATGGAGCCTACCCGTTATGATCGTAACTTGTGATGGTCTTAAAGTGGGTCATCAAGCGACCAATCCAATTTTATGGCCTTTTTTGCAGCGCTCATTCAGTGAATCTACCATTATTAAACAGATGCCATGATTATTAAGTGAACCAATTGTTTGCTGTGGGACTGTTTTGCCTAAAACAGAAGTAAACACTAGTTTTCGGCAATGATGTTGTAAATTGTGGTCACGTGACCGTCAGCCACTGCAAACAGACATAAATGTGGGTCAGTTGCTGGGCATCTGAAATGCAGTAACATGACTATGAGAGGAGACTGTCAGAATTTTGTAACTGAATTGTAAGTACCTTTTGGGGGGGGGTCCATCATAACTTTAAATGGTCACCGGGTGCCTGGTCATAAGTCAAGGACTGCTTGTATATTTCTTTTATAACACAGGGATATCATTGCCACACATTCTAAACAGATATATATGGACACATTTCATATTAAGTTATTAGCTTTGGTTATGATAGCTTTGTTTCTTCCTGGCCTGATTAGTACCTCCATTTTGCCAAACTATATCAGATTAGCTCTCAAGCTGCTTTGATATGTAAGTGGAGAAAGAGAAAAATGTTCTGAAGAAACTGCTTCAGATTGATCTCTTTTGCACTTAAAAAGCGCCATCTAGTGACCATTTATACAACAGAACAGTGAGAACAAAATTCAATTTGTAAGTATAACTGCTGATAAAGTAGTATTACCTATAAAACACTGCTTTAAAAATGTTTTAGAAATCATATCTTAATTTTGAGTAAGCCATATTTGTGTATTTATTCAAGAAAGGGGAAAAAACAGACCCAGGAAACTACAGACCAATCAGTCCAACATCAATACCTGGGAAAATCCTGGAAAAGATAATAAGAAAACAGAGCTGTGAACAACTAGAAGCAAATAAAGATATAACTAGTAGCCAGCATGGGTTTGTAAAAAACAGATCATGCCAAACCAGTCTTGTTTCATTCTTTGATAAAGTCATTAAATTAGTAGAGTAAATTAGTAAAGCATTTGACAAAGTAGACCACAATATACTTCTTGGTAAACTAGAAAAATGTGGAATAGACAAAATCACCACCAGATGAATTTGTAGCTGGCTGACAAACCGTATTCAATGAGTAGTCTTTAATGGTACTATATCCACACGGAGAGAAGTAAGCAACGGGGTACCACAAGGTTCCATCTTAGGCCTAGTATTCTTCAATATCTTCATTAATGACTCAGATGAGGGAATAGAAGGGGAACTTATCAAATTTGCAGATGATACTAAACTAGCAGGAATAACCAACATCCAAGAAGACAAGCTCGGGATCCAAAAAGATCTTGACAAACTTGAACTCTATCCAACAAAATTAATTTTAATGTGGAGAAAAGCAAAGTTTTACTTTTAGGCAGGAAAAATCAAAAATGTAAGTACAGATTAGGTGAGACCTGGCTCAAAAACAATAACTGTGAGAGGGACCTTGGAGTCCTAGTGGATGATCACTTGAATATGAGCCAGCAGTATGCAGCAGCAGCCAAAAAAGCTAATAAACAGAGGCGTAGAAATATTAGTGCCACTTTATAAAACCCTAGTAAGACCACACATGGAATACTACAACCAATTTTGGTCACCATACTACAAAAAGATGTTGAGACTTTGGAAAAAGTTCAAAGAAGAGCAACTAAGATGATCAAAGCCCTGGAAACTAAACCATATGAAGAATGGCTGCAGGTTTTGGGTTGGGCTAGTCTAAAGAAAAGAAGAATTAGGGGTGACATGATACCAGTATTCCAATGTTTGAGGGGTTGCTACAAAGAAGAAGGGGTCAAATTATTCTCCAAAGCACCTGAGAGCAAGACAAGAAACAATGGTTGGAAACTAATCAAAGAGAGAAGCAACCTAGAATTGAGGAGAAACTTCCGAACAATGAGGACAAGTAACCTTGGGACAGCTTGCCTTCAGAAATTGTGGGTGCTCCATCACTGGAGGTTTTTAAGAAGAGACTAGACAGCCACTTGTCTGAAATGGTATAGGTTCTCTTGCTTGAACGGGGCTGCAGTAGAAGACGTCCAAGGTCCCTTCCAACTCCTGTCCCGTCCCGTCCCGTCCCATCCCGTCCCTATTCTCATTCTTATTCTTATTCTACTTTATACACTATATTAAAGTTGGTGATTGCCCATCTCACTCACAAAGTGGGCAGACTACAATTAAAACATAGAAGTATAGAAGCCATATAAATATTATGTTTCAGTAGGAGGTAATTAAAATAAGGATAAAATTGATAAAGTTAAAAAGGCACTAACCAACCCCATGGCTGCATGCTCCTGTGTGAGCCTTGTAAATTGGCAAAAGCAGGTCTTCAGACACTTCTGAAAGGCCATGAGAGTGGGCCCTAACTCACCTCTGGAGGTGAATTTTCCAAAGGGCGGGGTAACAGCAGAGAATCATTGAACATTTTTTGTGTCAAAAATTACGCACTAACATTATAACTGCTAAATAGTCTATTAGGCTGCTGAAGAGTAACATACTGAAGCACACTTGGACTGAGACTTAAATTCAGCTTAAGGCAAGAGTATAATGATTCTAAGCCTAGAAAACCACAATCTAAAAACCCCCATTTCATACTCCACACCAATTGAACTACGAAAGTTTTCTTCAGTCTTGTATTCTGCGAAGGCTTCACTAATCAATGATAAATGTACCCACAGTTCATCAAGATCTATTACATCAATGCTGGGCTGGATTATCGAACTGTATTTACAACAGGTGCTGTTTCTAGCGTCATGCCTCCGCCATATCTTGCCTACTGAATTATTATGCAAGCTGAAATTCATGGCACTTAACAAACCTCAATGAGAAAACCTTTTTTCAATGGGAGTGCAATGGAAGCTCTCATTTGAAGATTAAAAGTCACTTGTTTCCCTACGCATGCAATTCAATATAGACAGTCCTCCTTTAGCGACTGCCACAGACAGTGACTGTTCAGTCAGTGATGAAAAAAAAAACTTTTGTGACCAATGCTCACATTTATGACCTTCGCAGCATCTTCCTCAGTCACATATTCACCATTACGGTCAGTTAATCCTATGTTTGTTTCACCACCACCTTCTCAGAGGGAAAAATTACCTAAACAAGCTACCTCTTCCTGAGCTGATTTCTTGATGATGTAATGAGTCCCCCCAAAAAGTGCTAACCACAAGTTAACAAGCTCTGCAACCTTAATTGGTTGATTAGAACCCTCCGCTAGTTGGCAAGCATAATACTGCTTGACACTGACTAGACCTTCATCCAAAGGCTTCTTTGCCTCCTAAGCAGTTCTTGGCTGACAGCCCCAAGCATAGCAGGCAAACAGCCGGTACTAGCATTTTTTTTTTTTCAATTTGTATTTGCCATTGTACACCTGCTTACTCAGTTGTAGTCCCTACCTCTTCAATGAATGTAAATACAAACATCAGTTCACTTTCTGATGATAATCCCAGTGCTGGCTAACCATTCCAAAGGGCAGAGGAGTGAGGAAAAAAGGGTTACAAGATTTGCTCTTTTACCCAGCTTCCTCTTCAAGTTGAGTTCCAAAAATTGTGTTTGGGCTCTTTGGCAGTGTACAGCAAAGGAAAGCTGAAGTAAAATAACCAAGTCATGGTCAGGTGATTTTTTCACTCAGTGACTGGTTCACTTAACGACCGAGTAGCCAGTCCCAACTGCAGTTGCAAAATAAGGACTATCTATATGGTTGTGCTGTCCCCACTCACCCACATGTCAGGGTTGGTGTAGAAAGCTTTGTTCAGTCTGTTCCCTCAACAGTTCCATTTCAGGTTTTCAGCAAACCCCCAGCTGTAAGCTTAGCACAGTAATTGCCTTGTGACCAAATAGATAACCAAAAGCAAACTTACAGCCAAACCAAAACAGTCTTGAAAATAAAGGTTTTGCCTGGATAGGTTCCAAAAACAAACAGCTCAAAATCCCCTCCGAGGTTATGGGCCTCCACTGAGGTTTGTCAACAAGTCCCATGGTCCGAGTTTCAGGGCTTGCAAGGAGAAGTCACAGGAATAGTCCAAGCCAGGAATGCAGGGGGTCGTTTTCAGCAAAGCCAGCCACGAACAAACTACAGGTTAACCTTTGAGACAATGGCCAATTAGTCCAGATAACCGGCTGCTCCAAAACAAACATAAACGCTCTTCGCAAGTGAATTAAATCCACGAGCTGCAGTGTTCCAGAATCACAAACAACCATCTGGCCACGATCCACACACGTTGCTTCCAACAACACCACCCTCTGCCTGCAGTGCTAAATAGCCCCTCTCGGTACAGCCCATTAAGAGGGGCGGGGCCTTTTCCCCATCAATCTGGCAGATTTCCACCTCTCTGCCCTGCATGTTCTAGCATCTACCAAGGCCGGCAGTTCCTCCCCCTCTTCCTCATTGGCCTGTGAGCTCTCCCCAGCCAAGGCATGTTCAGTTGACAGCTCAGGATCAGCAATACTGGACGTGCCAGGAATGCTCTCATTCTCGCCCGAGGCCTCTGAGGAAGACATGGATGGACCATCATCCACAGGAGACATCACAATGGTGAATAGAAGATCTGTACTATCTGTAATATCACCATATTAGTGAAAAAGTGGGTCTGACTAATACTTTTAGGAACCCCACTTCTGTTCTTAGCAACTATCTTGACCATTCACAATTAAAACAGAGATGAAAAAAGAACTTTGGTACCAATCCTCACATTTATAACCTTTGCAGGTTTGTAAAGCATAGGAAAGCTGAAATAAGATTCTAAGGTACGATTTCACTTAGCTACTGCTTAACAACTGATTTACCAGTCCCAATTGTGGTGGCTACATGAGGATTACAGATAGATCTCAATTTATGACTGGTTGTTTAATGACTATTCAAAGTTATGACAGACCTTTGAAAAGCTACCCATCACGGAAGTGATTACTGCTGCCCTTTTCCACAGTCATGTGATCCCATTTCAGGTGTTTACAACCTGTTCACACTTACAAGCAGTTGCCACACAATCACGGCAGTGGTGGGATTCAAAAATATTTACTACCAGTTCTGTGGGCGTGGCTCGGTGAGCATGGCATGGCTTAGTGGGCGAGGCTTGGTGGGCGTGGCAGGAGAAGGATACTGTAAAATCTCCATTCCCTCCCCACTCCAGGGGAAGGATACTGCAAAATCCCCATTTCCTCCCGATCAGCTGGGAGTTGGGAGGCAGAGAATAGATGGGGGCGGGGCCAGTCAGAGGTGGTATTTACTCCATACTACTCAAAATTTCTGCTACCGGCTCTTCAGAACTGCTGAATACCACCTCTGAATCCTGGGATAGCTATTTACAATATTTTCTATCAGTTTCCTCAGAAAACCAATGGAGAAGGCAGCAGGAAAGGTTGCAAGCTGTTGCTGCTGCCTTCTGAAAGATTTTTTCCCCCTCCCTTTGTGCATGGGGGGGGGCGGGGAGGCTCTTACAGCCGTCTGGAAAAAAGAAGTGTGGATCATCATACTCCGAATTTCCTTTCTTCAGCCCTTTGCTGGAGTTCCTTTCTGCACATGTTGGGGGGGGGGGGGAGAACTCCTGCAGTGGGCTGGAGAAAAGGCACTCAGATCACGATCCAAACTTCTTTTCTTCGCTGGAGTTTCATTCTGTGCATGAAAGAGAGCTGTCTGCCCGCGTACTTTCCGCCGTGCTGTTAAGACCCTCCTATTCCAGCAAGCCGGCCTAGCCTAATTTTCTCCCCTTTTCTTTTAAATATCTTTTAAATTTTCTAAAGTGAAATTTTAATTCGTTTTTAAATTATTGGGATTTTTAACTGTCACGGGCTAAATTGTTTAATTTGGTTTTAATTATGTTTTAACTTTTGAATTTATGTATTTTATCTTGTGCCTGTTCACCGCCCTGAGTCCTTCGGGAGTAGGGCGGTATATAAATCTAATGAAATGAAATTAAATGAAAATTCCGCAGGCAGCTCTTTCATTCCATCCACTTAATGATGAATTAAGAGAGCCAGGACTGCTGTTATTTGGTGAAATGGTATGTGGATGTTTCTCTTAATGACCGCTTCACTCAGTGATTGAAATTCTGATTGTAAGTTGAGGTTGCAAGTTGAGGATCAACTGTACCTGGAGGGGAAAAAAATGTAAACTCCCCAAACCAAAAGCAGGATATAAATGCAACAAAATAAGAAATGCCACTAACAACAGTGAGATTTGTTCCTCAACAAGCCCATACAGATTTGCATTAGTCTCTCTCTCGCTCTCTCTCTAGAGCTCTCTCTCTAGAGCTTACTTACAGAATTTGAAAATAAATATATATTATCTTAAATGAAAAATAGCATTTCATACCTGCACAGATGTACACTCTCTCATACAGGAATACAGGGGCTCATACATTCCAGCTGTTCTATCATTAAAGGATTGTTGCTTTCTTCTTTACCAAATTTATTGAGTGAAAAGAGAAACAAACTCCTGCTTCCAAACTTAAGTTATTAATGCTGGGTTTGGAAATTAGATCTCCTTATCTGGAAACTGCAATCTGTTTGTTTGGCCAGCTGTAGATGACAAGAGCCAAGAATCCTAAGAGGTGTAGGCAGCATTTATTTTCATCACATGAATCTTCAGCAGTAGGAAAAATGGAAATAACTCAGAGAGGCAAGCTAGCTTGCAAACAAAGCCCTTTGCATTGATAGGCCAATCTTTTGGAACATGAAGATGTCTTAATTTAATGATGGGGGGGGGATTCAATTAGTTTAGAACTTTGTTTCTTAAACTGCAGACCTGGGAATACCTCAAGACCCTTTCAGTACCTCAAGAATAAAAATAATTTATTTCAGTACCTTGAAATAAAAATGATTTGCCAGAGATTCAAGAAATTTGCAAAAAAAAAGGACACTTTTATCATTATATTTCTTTAAAACAGGTTTTTATGAAAAATATTTTTGTTATAAATGATTTATAAGTATAGTTATTTTTACATGATTCAACAAATAAAGATTCTATGAATGCATCCATTTTAATTTGTATTATGGTAAATATGCAAACAAATGTTTTTTTGAGGGATGCTCTCTAATTTTTAAAAATTGGAAGGGTTCCTAAGAGCAAAATGTTTAAGAAACACTAGTTCAGAACAATATTCTTCTACAAATTTGGTATCATTAGGCTTGTCCATACTGCCTATACCCTGTTTCCAGTGGTGGGATTCAGCCAGTTCGCACCACTTCGGGAGAACCGGTTGTTAACTTGCTGAGCAGTTTGGCAAACTGGTTGTTGGAAGAAATCATTAGGGCAGAGAACCGGTTGTTAAATTACTTGAATCCCACCACTGCCTGTTTCCCCCAAAATAAGACATACCCTGATAATAAGCCCAATCAGGCTTTTGAATGCATGGCAATAAGGTCAAGTGCTTATTTCAAGATTCAAAAAAATATAAAACAGATTCTTATTTTCAGGGAAACATGATATATTTATGATTACATTTTTTAATCTGCCACTAAATTAAGGGAAATTTGGATTTTATTAATTTGGTAACCCAGTCTTCTTCCCTTTTCTCCCAACCTACTGCAATATGAAGACTACAATATAGACAGAGAAAGGAAATGGATTTAAAAAAAAGAGGACTGTGAAAAGCATAGCTATCACATCCCTCAATTTAATAGCAAATAAGAAAATGTAATCCCTGGATTGTGATTTAACAATTTACTTCCAGACTTTTCTTTTTCCTTCATAGGAAGCAATAAGAGAAAGCAATATTGGAAGCATTTTTTCTTGGCACATCCTCTTTTAACACAAGGGCACATTTTAAGGATATTTCTACCACACAGATCATCAGGAAAGTGCCTTATGGTTAATCTACATTAAAATACTAACTCCTTAATAAGATTTTTTTTAAAAAATTTGATTTATATGCCGCCCTTCTCCGGAGACTCAGGGCGGCTTACAATGCACTAAGCAATAGCCTTCATACTTTTGTATATTTATACAAAGTCAGCTTATTGCCCCCACAAACTAGGTCCTCAATTTACCTACCTTAGAAAGGATGGAAGGCTGAGTCAACCTTGAGCCTTGGTGAGATTCGAACCTGCAATAATTGCAGGCAGCTGATGTTAATAACAGGGCTTTAGACCACTGTACTATCCAAGGCTCTAAAAGATTGTTTTAAATTAAATGTTTGACTAATATACACATTCTTAAAAACAGAAAAATGGAAAGAGTTTCCTGAAAGATCTAGCCTGGAACAGGATCTTGTTTATTAATTTATCTGGCACTAAGGATGAGCACCAAAGTAGCCATTAATCTGCTAATGTAGATTAATGCAAATTACCAGGAGAACTTTAAATGTTGATCTGTAAACTGTAAGAGTTGGCATTAATGTTACAAATGTAATTTGGTCTAAAGCAGTGCTTCTCAATTATTTTCTGTCACACCCCCCTAGGAAGAAGAAAACATTTTTCGCGCGACTGTAAATAGTATCATTATTAAAAAAATAGTATCATTATTAGAAAAAGGTCTGTTCTCCTTGAAAGGGAGGAGCATGCGCAGTCACATGTACTGGCTTAATGCTCACTATCAATGCAAATGTCAGCATTGGTAGCCCGATTTCTTTAGCAAGTTTGATTAATAATTAATCATTAATTGGGGCAGCGTTATGTTTCACAGGAGAAGGTCATTGTCAGTCATTTGAGCATCAATTGGGCGCACATCCGTCGGGCAACAAAGTAAATGTGGACGACGTCCTACACTAAAGATGGCTCCGACAGGCTCGTGTGACAAGGGTTTTGGACAGCCAATCAGATGCTCCCGTTGTTCTCTGATTAAATACAGAGACATAAACACGGGGCTTAGCTTGTTATGACAGTGTTTGCCGAGGTCAAACGCGCCCCCTTTTACGGAGCCTCGCGCGCCCCCTATTTGAGAAGCACTGGTCTAAAGCAATGTAAAACTCAACACTAATCAATGGGTGCTGGTCTTGGAAAATATTTTTTATTTATTTGTATCCCACTTTTACTATTTTTACAAATAACTCAAGGCAGCAAACATATTCAACACACCTTTCTCCTCCTATTTTTCCCACAACAACCTTGTGAGGAGAGTTGAGATGAGAGAAAGCGACTGGCCCAAGGTCACCCAGCCAGCTTTCATGGCTAAAAGGTAGGACTTGAATTTAGAGTTCCCCAATTTCTAGCTACATATTAAGACCAGTATTAGATGTAATATGTCTCCAAACAGCACTTGCTAATCAGTGTAAACAGAAAATGGCATAAAATTGCTTTATAGCATCACTTGAATATCTGGTATTATGGGAATACAGGTACTGTAGTCCTTGACTTACAATCATTTGCTTAGCGACTAAAGTTACAGTGGCACTGAAAAAAGAGACATGATTGGTTTCCACACTTATGGCAACTGAAGCATCCTCACAGTCATGTGATCAAAATTCAGATGATTGATAGCTGGCATGTATTGATGACAGTTGAATTTACTAAGAGTGCTTCACTTCTACTGCATTACATTCTCCTGGTCTAACAGGTTTCTTTTCAACTGGCCTTAAAAAGCAATTGAGGTACACTTCAGATTGCTACACAAAACTACCTTGATGAATCCAAAGGAATTCATTGTGCCATTACTGTTGGTACTTCATTATTATATAGCCTGTTTCCCTTACCTAGCAAAATTTCAATATTTCAAGGCATAATTAATGCTGCCTCAATGCCAGGGGTACAATAATACTAATGAAGACACCTATGCTTAGTTCGGATCAGGGCCACAGCTAAATTTTAGAAACTTGTCAAAGCATAACTTTAATATCTTAATTAGGAACGGAATATATCTTGAGAGTGTTTCCAGACAGACGGTTCTCAGCATGATCAATCAAAAGAAATTTTGGCAGCTATGCCAAAGGTCTTTCTCTCTTTAACAGATAAATAGAAGAACAAGGATTAGGAATACTGCCACCTGTGAAATCATGGTTACTGCATAATACAAATCTTATCTTCTATTATAGGGTATTTTATCTTATTTATTTACTTTGTTTGTATCCATCATTCTGCCCAACTAGGACACTTAGTGCTAGTTTTATAATAAGTCAAATCAAATCTTTATTTCAATCGTAGACCAATACCAGTTAACATAAACACAGTGAGAATTCTGGCCCTTCCAATAATATTAATAATCAAATCGATGAGATATAAAATATGTATTGTGAATATGATTTTATGCAGCCCTAGTTCAGTGAAATCTCATTCACTAGTTTTGGGGCTTTTTTTCTTCTAGCAGCCAGCAAACTCTTTGCTGCCCATTGGGAGATTAAGATAGATCTATTTCTGCCTTATAAGGCATCATCAGTTAGCCATGAGATAGATAGATAGATAGATAGATAGATAGATAGATAGATAGATAGATAGATAGATAG
>WNWU01000001.1:24948153-25016443 GCA_012654045.1 Ptyas mucosa
AAGGAAGGAAGGAAGGAAGGAAGGAAGGAAGGAAGGAAGGAAGGAAGAGTGGGCTCTTTTGAGGGATCAAAAGTACTTTGAGGATAGAATATAAGGAACATGAAGGACTATAGTGGTTTATGAAGCTATAGCAGAGAGAGATGGCTAACGTCAGAAGATCGGGAAAACGATCTTTAGCAAAGATCCTTAACTTTAAACTTAAGATTTATCTGAATGATTTTATTAAGAGAATGCAGCATTTACACAGGACCTCCCACCTCTTTCTTTTCTCTGCAGGGTTTTGTTTTGTTGTTTTTTACATAATGGCTGGAAATTCTCTTTAAGACTAATGCACCATTTTTCAGAGAATGGTAGCTGGAGTATGAATTTGCAGCCATCAGCTTTCTCCATTAGAGCAAAAGTCCTTAGATCCAGAGCAAATTACGTGTTGAGTACAACAGGCAGTCACTGTGAGCAGTGAAGCCAAAATCCTAGTTAAAGTTTTATCATCAAACCCTTGAGAAAAGAATGAAAGCATTGCATTCACTATAATTGTTTCTCATGTCTTTTTCTTAGTGCCAGGAATTATAGAAAATGAAAAGAAAAAGGTGTAGGAGCAACACTGTGCTGTGCTTTTCATTTTTTCCCCTATTTTTCCAAATATGGTGATTTATTAGAATGCAATTCTCATCATACATCAATAATGTTATCCATGATAGTTGTGGATTGACATACTAGTGCAACATATAATATATGGAGGATGACAGATGGAAAAGATTATATTAGCTATTACTGATTCTTTGGGAATCATTGATACTTTTCTAGTATTGTGATTACTAAGTGAGAAAGCATATTGTTCAGCTCGCTCTTGCGGCAACAAATGGAAATCATGATGGCCTGAGCACAGTTTTGTGTTATGTTGGTTATAACAGAACATATTAGTTAATCCATCTGTTAGCAAGCAGCTTCAAGCAAATGTTTCATTATTAATATGGGCCCTGCCCCTCTATGTTACTATAATTATTAAAGTAAACTCTAATAACTATAGTAATAAATAGAGGGGCTAGTTGTCTTTCTTTCTATCCATCCATCCATCCATCCATCTATCCATCCATCTACCCATCCATCCTTCTTTCTTTCCTTCATTTCGTTCCATCTATCTATCTATCTATCTATCTATCTATCTATCATCTATCTATCAATTAAAGTTATATGGTTCCCCATATCACAAGAAATGACTCTGGGCAGCATACTATTATTCAAGTCGGTACATTAAGTGTTTATTCAACAATGCTATTCTTTGTGACACCTTGACCATATCTTCTCCTTTGCAAACACCCCTCTGCCCTCAATATTTTGAGGGTGTTTTCTTATCAAGGAAATATTTAGTTAAAAGAAAACTATGTCAATGGATAGGTTGATTCAGCACTAAGGACAGCTCTTGAATGTTCATACTTGATTAGCATATAGTTAATATAATTTTCATTAAAATGGGAAATAATGGCCTCTTTGTGGTCTAGTCTTTTCATTAGATAACCAAGATCCCTTAATGCAAATATTAACAATCATGAGGAGCTGTATTACTTTGAAAAGTAAATACCATGGTATATATCATTTATCTCCTAATTCTATACCGTAAACACTTGGAAATAGATAAACTGCTAATATAACACTTATATCCCAAGCTGACAGTTGTGATAAGGGTCTGGAGGGAAAAATGTAGAAGAAAAATTAGGTGGTTCCAAATATGTTAAGCCTAAAGAAGCAAAGACTGAGGTGAGACACGACATCTACCTTCAAGCATTATTAAAAGCAGAAGATGGGACAAAATTATTCAGAAATTTAGAAAAGACAGCATGAGAAACAATAGGATGAAATTACTAGGAAACAGATTTTGGTTGAACAGCAACAAAAAGAAGTCTCCTTATAACAAGAACTGTACAACGATGGAACAGACTTCTCTAGGAGATGTTGGACTATCATTTGATGGAGGCCAATTGTCAGAGAGTCTATAATAATGGATTATTGCATGGGAAAAGGATTGGATCATAAGATCTCCTAGTGCCTGTGACTCCTGTCCAAATCTTACATGATTTTACAGTTCGACGGCTTGGATTATTCATTTATTTAACCTCACTTGATAAAGCCCTGAAGTTGTCAACCAGATCTTGATGAAATTAGTCCTGCTGTTTTTGCAGCAGTTTTTATTTTTAATTGATTGCGCTAATTTCCTACTTTGCTGTTTTCACCTCATGTTTTTTCCTTTTGCTTTTATGGCAAATGCTGCAGATACTGTACATTATTACATCCAAAGGTCATGCAGGTTTTTATTAATTTAACCTTGGCTGCAATGTATTCATGATCAAGCCAGAAATTTGATTTGAATTTACTTCTGGTGTAGTTTAGTTTATCCATTAACAGTTCTGGGATTATGCTGATCTGTTGTGGAAAAATAGTATTTCTCTCTTATCCTTTGCAGGTCAAATAAGCTGTCTAAGCTATGAAGCTAAAGCAAACTTGGATAGTACAGAGCCTTGGATAGTACAGTGGTCTAATGCACCCTGTTATTAACACCAGCTGCCTGCAATTATTGCAGGTTCGAATCTCACCAAGGCTCAAGGTTGACTCAGCCTTCCATCCTTTCTAAGGTGGGTAAATTGAGGACCCAGTTTGTGGGGGCAATAAGCTGACTTTGTATAAATATACAAAAAGTATGAAGGCTATTGCTTAGCACATTGTAAGCCGCCCTGAGTTTCCGGAGAAGAGCGGCATATAAATCAAATTTAAAAAAAACAAAAACTAAAAGATTGGGAAATATCTTCCTCACACTCACTCTAGTCTGCTTAGATACAAGAGCATCAAAGGATAATCTTGCAATAAGAGAGGAGTGATCACTATCAGGATAAAATCAATTTCAACATTAATAATTAAGTCGAATAATTTTGAGTATCTTATCTTACAATCATGCTTACTCCTTGAAGACCGGAGATAAATTGTCTTTTATCTGCCCATTTACTTAATAACCATAAACTAAAAATCCAGATGTCTGGAATAGCATTATATGGATTTTTATGTTTAGTTGCCTGCTTCAAAAATTTGTATATGACTATCCATGAATTTTTGAAAAGAAAAGAAACTGACCTTTTACCCTGTCGCCTTTGTGCAAATGAATTTCCCCTTCTCCTTGAGGTTGATATGGCTTCACAACAATAAATAGTCTTCCAGGTACAGCACTATACAGTTTGCGTTTTTGACCCTGATAATCCAAAGCAGATATAATGTCCTTGTTGGCACTGGGATTATAATTGGCACTGAAAGACAGCAGAATAGAATGGTTTCATTTCATCTTTTAACACTCTTAAAGCATAGCTTATCTTTTAAACAAACAATTTGCTCCCAATAATCAGCATAAAATCATGCAGCATTATCTGCTACCTATCTAACAGCTCAGATCATTTTTTAAAAACTCCAGATAAGTTTTTTAAGGAGAAAAGGCAGTTAATTGCAGTATTTTTTTTGGTACTGAAAGCACCATGAATTTCTGATACATTGGCTTTCTTTTGTGACATTTACTGAACTTAAAGCAGCTACATTGATCTGCTTTCCTCTTCTCCTTCAGATGGAAGGGAAGTGTGTTCCTTAAAAATTGCTGCCCCCTGCAGCCAACCTTTTACCATATTTCAAGAATTAAACTGGTAGTATTGCTGTCTGCATAAAAAAAATAACAGTGGGGTGCAGTGGAGCTATCAGTACCATAACAGTTTGTTTTGGGTGCTCACAGCATGAAAGGATATTTCTTGTTGCTGTTTCCCAGTCTACCTTCTGACTGCATAAAGCAGGAGGCAACGTCCACTCCTGCTGCAAGCAATATGTGCAGAGTCTCCACCAAGGTCCTTCTTTCTTCCTCTTAATTCAATACTTGGATTGGGAGAGAAAGTTGTCTGTTGCTAACTCAAGTCTCTTCTCTGCTGACAATAATTCTTTTCTTCTTCATTTCCTTCTCTCAATTTACTTATTCCTGTTAAAAGAACTACATCTCCTTTTACAACAAAGCTGCATCCATCATTTTGCAATTTCTGGATTATTTTAACAGAATAACAGAGTTGTTGGAGGTCTTCTAGTCCAACTCACTGCTCAGACTTGATAGAAGCCATTTGATTTGTGGTCAATATTCCACAAAACTCCTCTGCCCGTCCCCGTCCCCCCAAAAAACAAGCTGGTCAATGAAACTTCCAGTCTCTCTGGCAGTCATTGCAAACAGTTCATAGAGGTCCAGAATCTCCCAATCAGACAAAAGGATGTGATCCGAAGGTAGACCAATTGGATCCCTGCAGTCCACTCACTCTGAAGGCCCTTTCCTTCATGCATGCTAGAGTGTTCTCTGTTCTCACTTTCATGCTGGGCCATCTTAATCTGTCTACATTCCAGGCTGACACAGAGATAGATGCCCTGCTGTTAGGACATCAGAATATGCTAATGGATATCCTAGAACTGGAACAACGAGGTTGCATAGGTGAGCCCTTATAAGCCAGCAACACTGTGGGTCAAAGTCAGTTCCAAAGTTCAACTATATGGTATAAAATTATAGTTGTCTTCCACTTCTACCAATTATAATGCTTTCAAGAAAAACAGGAAAACTGCAGATGAGAAATAATTCTAGATAATGAAGTCTCCTTTCCCCTTTCATTTTTGAAATTATAACGCAAATTGAGACCCACAAAAATAGCCTGCATTTTTTAGAAACCCTTAAATACACATGTCACCCAAACAAGACCTACTGTCCCTAATAACAGACTTTAGAATTTGGAGGGTGCATGCTACTTACAAGCAGCCTCACTTGTGCAACTTTATTCACTTTGCAATTGAGCAAAGTTCCTTCTGTCTCTTGAGTCTCCACATAAAGCAGTAGTATCAGTGAAGGGAACAGATACAAAATCCATAGTTTATGGAAGAAGGGCTAAACCTAAACTCTCTGTATCAGACCAGGGAAGCTAATCTGGAAAAGTTACAAATTCATTCTTGTTCCATTCTTGTTACCTAGCCATGACAGCTTCCCAGAATCTTGCAAGATATTGGTATTATCCAGGGGTGAAATCCAACAGGTTCTGACAGGTTCTGGAGAACCAGTAGCAGAAATTTTGAGCAGTTCAGAGAACTGACAAATACCATCTTTGGCTGGCCCCAGAGTGCAGTGGGAATGGAGATTTTGCAATATCCTTCCCCCAGGAGTGGGGAGGGAATGGGGATTTTGCAGTATCCTTTCCCTGCCACACCCACCAAGCCACGCCACACCCACCAAGCCACGCCCACAGAACTGGTAGTAAAAAAATCTGGATTTCACCACTGGTATTATCCATATCCTATGTTCCATTAGCACACAGCAGGAAAAAGCATTTATTTGTATCCTTTTTGGGTGATGACAAATACTTGTGTGGAAAAAGAAGGCATAGAAGATGTGGTATAACAGGAGACTTGTAGAAATTAGACTAAAATTCTCATTTTAAAAAGGCCAACCATGCAAAGTTACCTGATGTGCCGTTGCTGCTGGCGCTTTGCATCCTCTCCTAGCCTATTTAATGATGGAGAGCGGCTCCGAGAAGATGAAGTGTAACTTCCCACAGTTTTCACAGTTCCATTAGGATTATTCTGCATCTGTTGGAATAGGTGAGGTGAAAGGCTACGGTGTGAAGAGGGTAAAGGGGAGGCTGACCAGTCAGGAAGATTGACGTTCAAATTGTTATCACTATTAGACCGAAGCAAGAGGCGAGGTGTGGCCAAAGTGCTCTGAGGTTTCCGTCGTCTGTTTGAGTAAGTGGGAGCCTCTCTGAATGGCACTGCAATAAAAGAGAGAAAAGCACTGAGAAAAGCTCTTTTAAAACCACTTATCATAGCCTGCAAACATTTCAGTGAAGTATTATTTTAATTTTAATTTTTCATATAGAGTATTAAAACTGGATTGCCTATTCAGGTGAACATTGCAATTGTATTTAGACAGAAATTCAAATTAAAAATCATTTCCACTGGAAAACTTTTAAAATGAACCAGATTTAATGAGATTAGTATAATCTTGTACTCATTAGAGGTGCTCTTGGACTTATGACCACAACTTGGACCAGCATTTTCATTCCTAAGCAAGGCGGTTGTTAAGTGAGTCAGGGTCAATTGTAAATCCTTCTTTGCCATGGTTCTTAAGCAAATCACCGCAGTTAAATGAATCACATGATCACTAATGAATCTGACTTTCCCCACTGAATTTGCTTGTTGGAAGTTGGTGGAGAAAGTTACCCTGTGCTAAGATGTGCGGGAAAGAAAGGAGGAAGGGGGGGAGGGAGGGGGGAGGGAGGGAGGAAAGGAAGGGAGGGAGGGAGGGAGGGAGGGAGGAAGGAAGGAAGGACAGACAGGAAAGGAAAGGAAGGAAGGAAGGAAGGAAGGAAGGAAGGAAGGAAGGACAGGAAAGGAAGGAAGGAAGGACAGGAAAGGAAGGAAGGAAGGAAGGAAGGAAGGAAGGAAGGAAGGAAGGAAGGAAGGAAGGAAGGCAAATACATGCCAATTGCCATCTGCCTGAACTCTGATCATGTGACAGTGGGGTCACTGAGACAGTCGTTAAGTGTGAAGACCAGTCATAAATCACTTGTAATTTCAAACGGTTACTAAACAAATGGTTTTAAGTCAAGGACTATCTGTATAGATAGAATACTGTTAATATTATAGAATTATTGTTCAAGAATAAAGAATTGGAAGTTAAGACTCAGCAATGAAGATAAAATATCTGACCAATGAACAATGAGCAGTATGAATAGTTTCATTAAAAAAAGAAGAAGTAAATGTTATAGTATGGCAAGAGTAGACAGCTTGTCATCCTGCAAAATAACTTATTTATGACAGAAAACAACAACAGATTTTTCTCACCCACAATTGGCCCTTAAGCTAACTTGCTTTACAGTTACAAGAAACACAGAATAAGATACGAGATTCCACCCTAGAGATATCGCCTCAAGAGAAGGAGGTTAAAAGGAACAAAAAATGCTAGTATTCTCAGGCAAGTTTTTTTTCCATTTACTGATGTTTCTGCAAATCCAGGAGTGTCAACTTACATAAGGCTCTCAGACTGAGGTCACCTCTGCATAGGCCACCAGCCCTGACCTTATTACCTTGTACCACAATTTCATATTGCCAAGCAAGTGCCCTACTGCTGCTCCCTTGGACTGAAGTGAATAAAGGGAGGATGGAAAGGTTATTCAGCTGCCCAACAGAATAAAAACATTGGTTCCAAAAGCACACTAGCCTCTAAACCCATTATGGGGCAAAGACACCTTTCTGATCACTCCTAAAAATAGAAGAAGGTGATGGCAAGACCTAGGTGAGAGCAGGGCCAGATTTAGATGAAAAGAGGCCTTAGGCTATTCCACTTATGAGGCCCTTTCACCTCCCATTTTTAAGTTTGTAAATTACATGAGAGATAATAAAAGGCCACTCTTGATCTTGAGGCCCTAGGCTGAAGCCTAGTTAGCCTAAAGGAAAATCCGGCCCTGGGTGGGAGATACCAGAAGGTAGGACAAAATGAAGCTTCCTTAATATTAGGGCATCAGTTCCTCTGACTCTTCAGGCAAGCTCACCAAAACTGATTAATTATAGCATTTGCTCTGGAGCAGCAGTTGTACTGAAAGTTAATGACGTGGGATCCATGCGGCATCATGAGAAACAACAGCACAGATGAGATTTTAGTAATCTGGTTTGTGGAAGGGATCTGAGTTTTTATCCACAAAAAATCATTATAAAAATGTATTGGCTTTGCATGATGGCCTATGTTCAGGAGGCTACCCAACATGCAACGTTCTCACCATTTTCAGAACTACATGTTGGTTGTCTGCTGAACCCACAGAAGCTATGACCCCTTTTAAACACAGCAAAAAAATGTATTTCCACCGGTGAATCTATTATGGCACTTGTTAAAGAATTTTCAGTTAACTTCACTCATTCTCACTGAATCATTTGGGGGGGGAGGGGGGAATCCTTAAATAAATACTCAGATCGTTATTAAATATTAAAAATTACAACGTGAAAAGGAAAAAGAAAATCCTTTTTTTTAGAAAAATGGAATCAAATGATTATAAGCTAGGCTGAAGTAGCTTTCAAACTTCAGTTCCATTTATGCAAAATCCATATTTAACCATTTTATTGTCATCATCTCTTGCAAAAAAAAGAGAGAGAGAGAGAGAGAAAACATAAATATTAAGACATGGAACAAAAACAAATGCAAGCAGCTCAAATGGGCAGCTGTTATAAAAGAATATTACACAGAAAAGCCAAGCTCTGCAATAACCTTTGAATCTTCCTTTGAATTCCCAGATCCTGTGAAACACTGTGTTAGCATAATACTTCCCAAGATCAGATTTCATATGAATTAATACTTGTAAAAATTGTTTAAAAAACATAAAACTTTTAAACTGCTATGAAAAGAGACATTCAAACAAATAAGGATCAACACTTGTAAAGGGAATTATGTAAGTCCGTTTCTCTTTTCAGACACATCTCCACTGTATCTCTTCTTTCCCTGTGTGAAAGTACTTCAACTATGTACTATACCCCTGGCGGGTGAGTGTGCAAGCACACAAAGCTGCATTTTCACAACCGGTGTGTGCAAAACCATCTCCTCTCCTTCCCTACCCCCTGCCAGTCCACAGAGCCAGAAAGGTAGGACATTGGTGTGCTATACCACAACCTTCTGAAGCCCCTCTTTACCTTAATTCCAATGATTTCCCCAGCTGAATGCTAGTAGAGGTTATAAATCAAATTGTTGGTTTATTTATATATTAGAATTATGACTGCTTCCCCACAAGAGTAACAAATAGTTTACACAACACCGTGCCAAGTTTCCCCCTAAACAACTCTACAGTTAGACTGAAAGATAGTAATTAGACCCAAATCTGGGTGTAATTCAAGGTGCTAGTTGTCATCTCAGGGACCGTCTCTTGCCGGTCACATCTACTCAACCCACTAGAGAGGGGAGGCAAGGAATGTTGCGGGTCCTATCCCCCAGGGAGATACACCTATTGTTTTATTAATTTATTATTTGATTATTTTCTTCTATTAGTTTTATTTTTTTCTATATGATGTTTTTATATTCATGTAAGCTGCCTTGAGTTGCTATGTAGAAATAGATGGCAATAAAATAAATAAATAAATAAATCACCAAATTTCTATGGGGTCACGAATCTCTCCAACAACCTAATAATTAAAACATTCTGGCTCTCCTTGCTGTTGATACAAGATTGGGAGAATATTCAGAAATGGAAAAACTGACTACTCCTAACTAAGTACTCCTAGACCAGTGATGGCTAACCTTTTTTGCCGTTGCGTGCCAAAAGCGGGGGGAGCATGGGGACATCACACACATGCCTGCCCACACCCATAATTCAATGTGCATGTACACGCAATACCCCTCCTTGCAGGACCATTTCCAGCCTCAGAGGGCCTCCGGGGGGTGGGGAAGGCTGTTTTCACCCTCCCCAGGCTCCTAGAAAGGCACTGGAGCCTGGGGAGAACAAAAAATGGGCCTTCCCCATCCACCCTGGAGGCCGGAAATAGCCTGTTTTCCAACTTCCGGTAGGCCCAGAAGACTGAGCTAGGGCAATGCTCGCGTGCCCACCGATATGGCTCTGCGTGCCACCTGTGGCACGCATGCCATAGGTTTGCCATCACGGTCCTAGACTAACAACCGTTTGTTTAGGGACAGCTCGAAATTACAAC
This sequence comes from Ptyas mucosa, assembly GCA_012654045.1. NCBI lineage: Eukaryota > Metazoa > Chordata > Lepidosauria > Squamata > Colubridae > Ptyas > Ptyas mucosa. The sequence continues at coordinate 24,957,883 of WNWU01000001.1, forward strand.
AGCACTGAAAAAAGTGATTTATATGATCATAATTTGGGTGCTTGGAAACCAGCATGTATTTACAATAGTCGCAGTGCTCCGGGATCACACCTTTCGCAATTTGCAATCTTCCCAGCTGGATTTCAACAAGCCAGATGGCATGTTCCCAATGGGGAAAGCCAGATTCATTTCATGATCACCTGATTCACCTAACAACTGTGGCAAAAAAAAGATTGTAAAATTGGGCGTGACTCACTTAACTATCACCTTGCTTAGCAACCAAAATCAAGCCGGCATGGCTCCCTTACATACAATATATTATACAACAAGGCAAACTAAGACATTTAGAATCTGGGTTTTGAACATGAAAGAGAAATAGAATTTTTAAAAACTGAAAAAATGAAGTATAATATCTAAGAAGTAGTTAATGTTGGGGGGGAAATAAAAGGAAGAGGGAAATGCACTACTGAATGCTTCTGTTTACAGTATATTCTGTATTAGACTACATGTTCATGAAGCTCTCTTTTTTTATTCCTTACTCTTTTACGATGCTTGTGCAATAATAGAACTAATCAAATCTCTAACAAAAAAACAACAACAACCCTTCATGTTCTTTCTTTCTTTCTTTCAGAAGTTATGATGTGATGACCATACATCTTAAATGCATAACTCTGGATGGGGAAACAATCTATATAAAAACAATATAAAAACCCTGTAACCATTTCAAATAATTCAATGTGAAAAGAAAAACAACCTAGCTGTTGCACAAAAGCAGACAAGACATATATTGGGCTTCAAACAAGAGAAAAGCCCAATTTTAACAACTTTCCATAAGGCTAAAACAATTGGGGCCCTCCCAATCTCAGGCAGGAAGGCTGTTCTATGACGCAGGCGTTGTGACCAGGGCCGGATTTAGATGAAAAGAGGCCCTAGGCTATTCCACTTATGAGGCCCTTTCACCTCCCATTTTTAAGTTTGTAAATTTTGCTAACAATTTGAATGTAGGCCCCTCTTGATCTTGAGGCCCTAGGCTGAAGCCTAGTTAGCCTAAAGGAAAATCCGGCCCTGGTTGTGACAGTATCATATCGTAGGCCTTTTCAGTCCTACAATATCATACTGATTAATAAAAAAACCCCACCTAGAGTATGTCTGTTGGATGTATGTTGGACCTGATAGAACAGGCAAAAGGCTAAAGGCTAAAACAAGTGGGGCCCTCCCTTCTGCCTGTATCTTAAGAGGTTGATGTGAATTTGTAATCAATATGTCTCTGGCGAGCCTCGGAGATGTCAAAATCTCATGTCTATCATGATGCTGTTGTGTAATTATGTCTTTACATAATACCTAAGTATTAAAGCGTCTTTTTGTGACATCATGACATATGACATCATTTGTCTCCCTTGCAGAAAACCTTGTGTACCTGTTTTCAGTCTTTTTTAGTAACTAGGTCATGTTGGATTTGTGGATGCCTTGAATTTCTACTTCTTAAATTTCACAGAAGTAACCACTTTTCTATTTCCATTGGTTAATGAGCAAATGTAGTTCAGATATGTTATATAAAGGTTGATAGTTACAGGTATCAATATGCATTCTTTAAGAAACGTAAATCATTGAATTCATTAACTGAATTTCTTGAATTCTTTCAAATAGCCAGGAACAATGTTTACACATGTAGCAACCAGAAATAATAGCCCTTGGCTGCAACTAACTGACTTTGGTCAATCTTAAAAAGAGCTACATAGGATGAGATCTGGTTAGCAGCTAAATGGAAGATGACCAAAAGCTCACAGGAGGAGAGACTAGAATGAAGAGTTTTAAAAACATCCTGGAAAAAGACAGTGGCAAACCATTACTGTATTAATGCCAAGAACACTAGGAATGTCCATGTAGTCACTCAAAACTGAGTATGCTTCGTGAAAGATTTTACCTTTTTAATAACTAAAATTACCTACATCACTTCAGAACAAAATCATTATACTTTTATTTTTTCATTTAACACCTTCTGGACACTGATTCCATTTCATGACAGGGAAATGGCCTTTTCTGTGTTTTTTGGTTTGCATTCTTCCAGAACATGTACTAGCTCAAAGACCATTCATGTTTATTCCGCCTTAAATGAAGTTTCCTCATATATTCTGGACTGAATTCTAGAACATTTAAAACAAAACAAAAATGTTGACTCGGGAAACATCCACATGAAAAGTTTTGTCAGCTTGAGAGTAGCTGCAGATCTCAGCCTATAACATCAGCAGTCTTGAGAACTAAGCGGATTCTTTTCTAGCTCAGCAACATTATAGTTGATAGTCCTGTAACTCCATGTCCTCCTATATTGAACTTTGCTCTCAGCCCTCTTCCCAGTTCTAGTACTTCAGATCATATAAGGGGTATACTAGCCTGAAAGCTTTGATGTTGTTCCCTTTTCAGTAATTGAAAAGAAATGAGGATAGGTAAAATGGGTGACAAATGGGTTTGTCAAATTCCCCCTTTCTTCTATATGAACCCAGCTTGTAAGGACTAGACTACTGGTATGTTTCTTCTTCCCTATGATTGGACATTGCTGAATAAACTGCAGGACCTAAAAACATTGGCTCCTTGTTTTACCATTTCTGAGTCAAAGTCAAAGCCTGACTAGATGGCTCAGTGGCTAAGACACAGAGCTTGTCGATCAGAAAGGTGGGCAGTTAAGCGGTTCGAATCTGTACTGCAGGTCTCCTGCGTGAGCAGGGGGTTGGACTATATGACCTCCAAGGTCCCTTCCAACTCTGTTACTGTTACATTGGCTCCTTGTTTTACCATTTCTGAATCAAAGTCATCCTACTTCCAAGGTTCTAATAAAAGAAAATACTGTAAACTGTGTGGAAGTGCTGAATTCAACAAGGTGGAACCAGACTGCACTCGTTTGGATGTCGGTTGGTGCTAAAGGACAAGGGAAGGAAGAGCAATTTTTTCTATTTCCTCCTTCAGCCTGCAGTCTCCATTGTCATCTTCTCTTCTGGAGTGACCTTCCAGAACATTATGAGAAGGGACCTGGAAACCTGCAGAGGGGAACAGGAAATCAGAAGAAGTGTAACCCTGCCTCCCTTCTCAGGGAAAATGCTTCATATTTCTTTTTCTTTCTTTCTTTCTTTCTTTCTTTCTTTCTTTCTTTCTTTCTTTTTCTTTCTTTCTTTTTGTTTGTTTCTTTTTCTTTCTTTCTTTTTCTTTCTCTCTCCCTCTCTCTCTCTCTCCCTCTCCCTCTCCCTCCCTTTTCCAAACAAGGATTCAAACCATATACAGATCTCAGCTTAATTATACAGCAAACAACAAAAACAATAACACAGATTTAATCTATGGAATCCAATTTAATTCTTTCCCTAAATTGTACTGTAAATCCATAGTAAGACTCCTACATTTAAGGAGAAACAATGTACCAAGTAATTTTCTTTAAGAACATATCCCCTCTTTTCTCACTACATGGCATTATTATTAGATTTTATTACTTTGTAAATTATTTTCACTTGATGTGAAAACAAAATCTTCTTTTAAATATTAAGTTTAAAATGGGTGCAGTTTTTAAATGACTGATGCATATATCATAAGTATTATAAGAAAAATTAAGGACACAAACAAGCCTCCTGCTCACTATGTTTTCTTCCCTTTTCCCAGTATAGTTTGGACAATACAACTGGACGGATATTTCCAATCTCCTTCCTAGATGTACTATTTTTGTAATAAAATTGCATATGAAAACGTACAGAATAAGAGTATACATTCTACAAGTTATAAAGGATTGGTTTCCACTTTTACATTTATTTCTTTTCCATAATCAGTTATACTTGTAATGTTTTAGATAACGATATATAAAAAGCATCCCTCTAAATAATCCCTAGATAATTATCATGATTATAATGGATTAAAAATATTTCGTAACCTTCAAAATATTCTTCCACAAACACTTAATAATATATTAAGGAATTTTTTACACTTACTAAAATCATACATTAGGAAACAACATAATTTTTTAACACATGGAATAATTCAAAAACATACCAAAGCGAGCAACTTACAGGCAAGCTCTTATAATGAGTTGTCTAAAAGGAAGTCTAACATAAAGGAATTCCAGAAAAAAATACAGAAGGAACTTACTATAATTATAGTAACTAGCAGACCACATTAAGCGTGCAGGAAAAAAATAGCAGTTCTTAAGCATCAAGTGCTTTGTGTTCAGTGCTTACCTTCTTTCTTTGTTAAGGCATTTAACAAAGACTTCATTTTTCCTTTTACTTAAGCAGCAATCCCCTCATTATATAACCTTTGCTGAAATGAAACAGGAATAAAAGCTACCCAGTTTCTATACTATTTAACTGCCTGAATTCTGGCATAAGCATCAGATTTCTGGGCACTGTATAACTACAAGCATAGCTGGGCATCCAGTTCTCAACATTCTGGTGAAAAAGCCCACCCCACATTCTGTCTGTCAGCTGGGAGCCAACTGTGCGTAGACTGGAGCTGCTCAAAAACCTTCCTGCATTTCGTAGTATTAGTCATGTGAACACCATCGGCAGAGTCTTTCAAATGTTTTCCCGCTTTTGTAAATAAGACATTTATGAGTAAGAAAATAGGGATGACTGAAACAGAGAGACAGCGCAGACCGAATATAGACTAAATTAACATTTGGAAATAGAAGAACAGTTATTCATTTTTTTTCCCTCAGGGCTGCATTTCACAAACTAAGCAGAAAAAGCTTGAAAGAGAGGGAGATACAGAACTGATGAAATGCAATCATGCTTAAACCCTAAATCCTTCCTGACAAGTTACAAACAACGATGTGTTCTACTGTACAGGTAGCGCTCAACTTACAACAGTTCGTTTAGTGACTGATCAAAGTTACAATGGCACTGAAAAAAAGTGACTTATGACAATTTTTCACACTTATGACCATTGCAGCATCCCCATACTCACATGATCCAAAATTCAGATGCTTAGCAACTGGCTCATATTTATGATGTTTGCAGTGTCCCTGGGTGATGTGATCAGTTTTTGCAACCTTCTGACAAGCAAAGTCAATGTGGAAGCCAGATTCATCTAGCAACTTTGTAACTAACTTAACACCTGCGGTGATTCACTTAACAGTGGCAAAAGGGGTCGTGAAATGGGACAAAATTCACTTAACAGCCTCGCTTAGCAACAGAAACTTTGGGCTCAATTGTGGTCATAAATTGAGGACTACCTGTATTCCTATGCCCTACATACAATTAACTTTTTTCGAGTTTCATAGTCTTCTTGTTGATTCATATTTATAAAAATGCAGGGTCTTTTTTATTCTTCAGTTTCATTAAGGTGTCACCTCATTGTGACTTTAATGAAGTCCAGCTATTCTGCCGTTGATCATGCACTTTGCTATTTTTGCCAGTATATAAAATTTTAAAGACGGTAGATCTTTTTATAAGGTATCCAAAATGTAATAATCTGACCCTAGTCATTTCTGTTTTGAGTGAGAACTCTGAACTAATTTGTTGTATGAGCCATTTGATACCTGTCTTGACTATCTTTGGTACTCCCAGAAGTTTCTTCCAACATCAGTTCCAAAACATCAATACTCTTTATATCTAGCTTCTTTCTTCAAAGTCCCATGTTTGCTTTCATAAGGATGCATGATTTGGATCTTTGTATATGTAGACAAGTTATGGCATCTGAATATTTTTCCATGGCCTTCATTGCTATGCTACCCAACCAAGTGTCAGTCAGTGGCATATTTCTTGATTGCCAGTTTCTATACTACTGATAGTGCATCCAAAAATCAAAAAATAAATTGGGAGTAGCATTTTCTTTTTTATGTACTGCACACTGGAAATGATATAATGTACTATATTCCTTATTAAGAAAATTGAAGTACAGTTATGCAAAATTACTTGTACTTTCAACCACAATATTAATTTTGTAGTGTGATAAAAAATTATGAATAAATAGATTGATTTCTAATTTATTACCAATTACTAATAATATTCACACTTCAACATTGCCTGTTGTTTGCAGACTATGTACAATTAAATTCTGGATCTTTTAATTGCTAGGATGTTTTCTTCAGGAATTAAAAAAAGGGAAAATATAATTCATAGGAAATTAAATATTTACCTTCTATAGTTTAGATACAATTGCTGCAAAAATAGTAATAAGCTTAAATATGTAATGCAAAGAATTTAGAATTCCCTTAATATTGCAGTGTTTATGTTTCCCTTAATTTACATGAAACACCTAAATTTTAATAAGCCACCTTATTATTTTTTAGGTTTGGATTTTAAACATTTGATTTTGCAAAATAACTCAGAAAAAAGGTTCCTTTACATGAAAAATGCACATGATAATTAAAAACACACACAAACAGACATTGTACTTCATTTCATCCCAAATTCTCCTCCAAATTCTTTTATAATAAATATAAAATAGATGCTATTACTACTGACTAGGTTTGTTTGCATTTGTCTATCCATTGTTTTTGGTAAAAACACAGAAAGGAGATGAAGGATAAAAAATAATCCGAGGTCATAGTGGCTGACTTTTAAAGTAAGTTTGTGATTAATTTTTATAATGCTGGTATATAAATGAAAGAAAGACCTTTTACTCAACACAGTTTTTATAACTTTTTTAAATAAACTGTATCAGTAACTTTAGTTATAGAAAAATAAATAATAAATCAAATGCTCCCATCTTAGTAAAAAGGGACCAATCTCTTCTAAATAGCATAGCGTAAATATTTCAGATACATTATTGAAGTAAATCATATTTACTTCAATAATGTATCTGAAATATTTATGTCCATCAATATTTAATTCTTATTTTATAATTTGTGACAGATTTGTGTTGCGCTACCATTATAAAGCATAGCATAGACTAGGTTGTCAGGCTTTAACCCTTGTGTTCATACACAGGCATATTCCTATTTTCATCTGCCAAATAATAATTAAGCCTTTGAAATAAGAATCAAAACATTTTTCAAAAATCACCCACACGAGACTTTGATAGTGACACTCGCATGTCAGCTCACTGTGTAAATTAAGAAATTATTCTTGGCACAGTTTCAGTTTTGGCACAGTTGAAAGACGAACATAGATTTAAAAAATTTAATATGAAGAATGAATTCAGAATTTCCATTTGTATGGTTGAATATTTCCCCTACACCTTTCCAATTACTATTTCCTCCAAAGTCCTTTTTAAATCACATTAATAATATATATTTGAATTGTTTGACTGAACTAATTTGAACCCAGTTATCTTTTTTCCCCCTCCATAGAAGTAAATCTGCAGACTTTCAATGGGATTTATGAACATAACTGCTTGAGGAACATTTGCTATTACATATTATCTGTACATAGCTGCAAAAAATGCTGGTAAAAATCAGTACACTTTTAAGGCAGAAGAAGCAGCATCAACATTCGGTTGTTAGGAGAATCCCAAAAACATTTTGCTGCCTGAATTACAGGAAAGATTGTGTTCCCGTGTACAGGTAGTCCTTGACTTACAACAATTCGTTCAGTGACCATTCAGTTACAATAACACTGAAAAAAAGTGACTTATGACCATTTTTCACACTTTAAGACCATTGCAGCACACCCATGGTCATGTGATTTACATTGAGATCTTGACAACAGGTTCATATTTATGACAGTTGCAGTGTCCTGGGGTCATGAGATCATCTTTTGCGACCTTCTGACAAGCAAAGTCAATAGGGAAGCCAGATTCACTTAACAACCGTGCTACTAACTTAACAACTGCAGTGATTCATTTAACAAACGTGGCAAGAAAAGTCGTAAAATGTTGCAAAACTCACTTAACAAATTTCTCACTTAGCAACATAAATTCTGGTCTCGTGGTTGTAAGTCGAGGACTACCTGTACAAAACTTAGCGAGACCAAGAATAGAATCTCCTTTTGATTTTTCTCTACACGCAAGTAAAGCAATTAGGAGACTTAATCCTGACTGACACCAACACATGCCAGTGAGGCATCATAAAGCTCTCAGGATTTTGGCGGGCTGCATTTTACATTTACCTTTCTAAGAGTCATCTTGCTTAGGACTGATGAGCTCTGAATTTCAATAATATCTGTGGGGTGGTGGTGTTATACTGATGCTTATCTTTCTCTATATGCCCAGGTGTTAAGAGCATCATCCAAGGCTCTTCTTCCAATATGCTTCCATTAATAAATCTCAAAACAGCTTTCTTACCTTGGCTTTAGAATATTCTGAAGGAGGCTTATTGGCACTACCCTTCATAACCTTTAAATGCCAGGAAAACTCCATATTTTACAGAACAATCTACACATTATTGCCGTTCCAAATTAACTTCTATTGAGCTCAATAATATTTACTTCTAGATATGTTGTGTATTATTACACCTGGGAATTTCTGTTACAACGTTAATTTTTACTTTATTTTAAAGCACTTTTATTTTAAGGCATTTTTAAAACGACATAATTGAAAGGCGAGAGGGATGTGGATGTGTTTCAATAAATAAGTCCATCAGTAATACAAATGTTTGCTTTGTACATTTAACAGTGATGTGAAGAACTAAAAAGTATTCAGTTACATCTCATTGTAAAATGGTGACTTTTAAAATGAAATAAAACTGTCCTCCCAATAAAGTGTTAGTATTTGGGAGAGAACAGAATTCCATCAGGGATATACTTGGCACTGAATGTTTAATATACTTTGAGGATAAAATCATCTGTCTCCATGGTGATCTGAACACCTATTGAGGTGTCCAATATTCTGCCTTTCTCAACATTGTGAGTTTCTGCTTATGCTGTTTGAAAGGTATTGACAAGATTTACACCAAAAGCAGTCAAAGGCTTGACTTCTTGATCATGGTCACCTTGATCAACTTTCAGGGCAGGGGAGGGGGAGATGCTGGTGATTGCAGGATTGTACAGTGGAGTACCTTTGGGGGGGGGGGGGGAAATGCTATCATGCAGTAGGTTCTGATAAGCAATCTTTCCTGAATCCAGAGATTTTTACAACTATTGGCCAGTAACAAGTATCTCCTTTTTGAGCAAGCTGCCTGGAAAAAAAAATACTGATTATCTGAACTGACTGCAGTCTTGGGGTTTAGGCACGGCCAAGTAAGAAATTATCTTCAGTCATCCTGGTGAGTGAAGAGAATGTATGGTGAGAGAATGTGTGGGATTCTGTTTCTCGACCCACAGGTGCTTTTTCAAGAGGCAACTGTACTTTCTGGTTTTTCTTTGAAGGTGTTTTCCTTCTCATCCGAGAAGCTTCTTCAAGAGCTGAAGAAGCTTCTTCGATGAGAAGAGAAATGTCTTCAAAGAAAAACCAGAAAGTTCAGTTGCCTCTTGAAGAAGCACCTCTGGGACAAGTGTGACCTGGATGACTGAGAATCTCCATAGATGGTTCTGTTTCTCCTTGATCTCTCAGTGGTTGTGAGATATAAGCCATCATTGTATCTTCCAGGATTAATTTCATGCAGCCGGAGTGGGAATCACTGTTTTGTAGTGTTTTTACTCCTATCTGAAGAGTTTATTTATTACTACCAGGAAACTGTTTCAACCCCTTTCAAAACTATATTGTGGGAAACTGTGGGTCACCATTGTATCCATAAAACTATATTTGTTGCAGTTGATTTTTAAGCCCCAAGTCAGTGGGCTCCAAAACACAAGAGAGCCAAAATAATACAGGTCCCTGGGCAACAACCAAGCATTCGTGTGTTAGTATTGACTGCTAACCCCTACTCCACTTTTCTCCACCACTACTACACCTCCCCCTATTGCTCCTCCAATTACTATTTTAGTGAGTCCTACTCAATGGTGGGATTCAAATAATTTAACAACTGGTTCTCTGCCCTAATGACCGGCTGGGTGGCTGTGGCCATGGCCAAGGGGTGTAACAGGCAGTGCTCGGCCTCCTGCACCTCCCTGGGAGCAAAAACGGGTCACAGGGGGGCATGCTGCACCCCCCCGCACCCCGTTTTGGGCCTAGTAGGCCTCCCTACACTTTCCTGGGAGCCAAAACGGGGCATATGGAGACTCCAAACCGGCCCAAGCTGGCTAAATCCCATCACTACTACTGGAGAAGATACCTTTTTCTAACTGCTTCAGACTGCTTTATTTCCAACAAAAAACAGACTGCCTTCCTTGACTCCCATACACTAACACTCCAGCTGTCTCTCAGCACAGCTTTTATAGCCAAGTGCTATGCTGACTTAAGAGAGGGCTTAAAGAGGCAGGATAACATCAGCATAGGGGTTGGCCATATGGGCAGCCTGTCCGCTCACAGTAACACATACAAAATCACAAGGAACAATTAATAAAGAATTTGGGGAAATGTGTATTCAGACTAATATTACATAGCTCTGTATCTTTCCTATTATATCACAATAAGGTGTAACCATGTACAACTAGGTTGGATGAGAGCAAGATGATCAAAACTGAATCCCAATGAGACTTTAGTTCTACAAATATATAATTCCTGATTTTGGGACTTACGTATACAGTATATGTAATTGACCTCATTTGCATAGTTGAGTACATTTTCTGCAAAGAACTACCTGGTCTGAAAGCACCTGGACACTGAAAATCCATGTAACCTTTGTTGGCAAAAATTTTAACAGCTTCAGCTGATACAATTACAATCTTTCTGGGTTAAATTTATCCAGGCTTATGAATTAGTAACCTCAGGCTGGATTATTAAAGGAAGATCAATGCAAAGTTCTTTCAGAGACAAACACTAAGTGCAAAACAACATAGCATTGTTTTAAAAAAAGAACAAAATAAACATACAAAAAGGCATCAAAAACAATGAACTTCAAAAGTACACTGGGCTAGTTATTACCTTTCCTATATAGATATGGATATTCGTTTATTAATTAAACATATTTGCATGCCACTACACTTAAAATGACTCTCGGCAGTTCATTAAAAATATATTATAAAACAAATTTCATATAAAAGTTAAAAATATAACATTATGAAGAAAAATTAATATAACAACCACTCAAATATGGAAAAGCTGTCTGAAAAAGCTCAACCTTTAGAAGCTTGTGAAAAATCAAGACAGAACCATCCTAATCTCCACAAAGAGGCTATTCCATAATATTGGCACTGCTACAAAATATCAGTGTCTCCTTGCAGCCCAACTTCTCCAAACTATAGGAACTGCAGTAGGTTTTCATTACTGGAACTAATCAAATAAGCCAAAGTTGGCTGGAGAATGTGGTCCTCAAGACAGAAGATGTGAAGGGTATTAATATTACAAAATCAGCATCTTAAATTGAATCCAAAAATTAATAATAGAGAACAAGGAAGATGAACATATGCAAACCCCATTCCCAAGCCAACAAGGGTAAAAACATGTTTTAAATCCAGAACATCCTGATAACATTCAGAAGCTTAGAAAAACACCACCCTAATTTATTAAACAGTTAAAAAGAGGAGGATGTACAATACAACCAGACTTTGGAAGATATTTTGGTCTCGGCCCACCAGGCAGACCAAACCAAGAAATCAACTCCAGAAGAAAGTCTGCAGATATGATCGTATAACATGAAACGTTAAAGTACAGGTGTGCTTTGTTTATCTTGCTGTGCAACTTTTCAGCATGCGTATAAAGATTGTATCTCTGCTTACAAGTGGAAGAATGCTATTGCTGTTCCCTTATATAAAGGGAAGGGAGCAACAATGAATGCAAAAGCTACAAGAAATCTGTTTAATAACTATGCCAGAAAAAATGCTTGGCAGAATTTTGATTAAAAGAGGTGACAAGGAGATAAATTTACTGGGTTGCTTTATGCTGGACAGTGGATGTCGGCCCAAACCAAGAAACAGATGTCAGGTGTACCTAAATCTACTTTTATTAAGACTGACGATTTAATGAAAGGGTGCAAGTCTGAATGTGCTTCTCCTCCTCTCTCTCTCTTTTATCTTTTAAATAAATTTGGGAGGTGTTTGAGATATTTTCTAGTCCATCTCCCCTCATCTGGTCTCGACAATGTTTATCTACTCATTGCCTTGGTAACAGATCTTCTTTTTCTACATTTGGGCCATCCTCTTTAATCTCTACAGTGGGTGTGCAAACCAGACTTTTTTCTCTTTGGAAGCTCACTGGGAAATGTATGAATGTAAGAACATTCCATAAAGCATATGATAGCATGAATGGGTTTCATTATGCAAAAACAAGAAATTGAAGCTTGGCTACTGAAAGCAGTAAGAGAGGAGTACATGAGAGGAAACAAGCATAAGCAAGAATATAAAACTTAGTGAATGATTCATCCTTGGGCAAGAGTAAGACTCAATGAAATTTTGAAAAAGAGAGACACAGGAAGGGTTTAAAGAACGAATGGCATGCATGGGTGTGGTGAGAACAAGGATGGTTTGCAAGGATATGAAAGTCAAAGAGGTATAATGAATGGGATTTAATTGTTGCTGTTGACTTTGTTGCCTTTTATCTCCAGATTTTTAATGTATTTTGCATACTACTTCAAACTCTTTTTGCATCCTTTGTCTCATGTCATTTTATCATGAAACAAAACAATGTGAGGCTTATATGTATGTTTAGTGTATGTACTTTTAAGAAAATGCATCCGAATGAATTAGTATCTTTTCTTTTAAAAAAATAAATTTGAGAAAGCTTCTAGAGTTAATGATTTTCTTAATACCAAGAATTTGGAACATTTAAATTGTATTAGTAGGCTGCATTTCCTCTTTGTAAGAACAACTGTTAATGAATCATACTTGTATAAATAACAGATGATTAAAAAAAGAATCTCACAGCAGCATTGCAGGGTTATCTTTGTACAAATATGTAGGTGTTGGTTGGTAGCATTTGCCATTTTCTATACAGTCAACTCCATTAAGAGAATGAAGATGTGAAAATATGTTTGGAATGGTGAATAGGTAATTTAAAGTAAACCTATTTTTAGCAAGAGACACTGTAATTTACATTTTCATTAAATACAAGAAAAAAAATTGTCTGTGTTTGGTCCTGCAAATTCACAGATTCAAGATGTTGCTTTAAAAGCTAAAACTAAAGGCTATTTTATAAGCAGTGGCATACCATAATGAGTATGAAATCTAAACAAGCCAATATAAAATTATTTTGAATCCCTTTTTTTAAAATCTAGGATCCATTTTTCACTAATTTGCTTTATTGCGTATGCTATATATATTTAAGATTTATGATGCTTTTTATAATTCAAGTTTTTAGATAGTATTTTTAACAATGTTTTATAAACTGGTATAGAAAGTATTTGTTCTGAAGTATGATGTATAAAATAGAATATAAATATAAAATAAAATCAAGAGGACAAGCTTCCTCTAAAATATTCAGGGTTAATTTTCAAAATAGAGAATCATTAATTTCTATTTTGAGAGAATGCAGTAACTATATTCAATTCACTACTCTGAAAAATAGCATGAAGGAGTCTGTTCCACATAAAGTGACCTGTGAAATACTGTGATGTTTCTTGTGTTAATATTTTTATTTAGCATCCTCTTATTTTTAAGCAAGCTACAAGAATTATTTTGTCACTGTAACAAAAGTCTTGTGAGACAGGTTGGGCTAAGAGGGAGTGATAGTCCCATGTTAATTTTTTTATTGTGAATGTTTTATTGTAATCTTATATTGTTGTACACACTGCAAGTCTACAGGATCTAGCAGGATGATGATGATGATGATGATGATGATGATGATGATGATGATGATGATAACAACGACGACAATGTCAATGACAACGAAGAGATTAAACCAAGCGCAAACCAAGCCAAACAAACTTTGAAGTGAGCTTTGCTAAAATTTCTTATAACATGAACATGGATAATTTAACAGTTGCTGAGTGAACAGGAAATGAAAAAGGGGAATTTGGTAGTTTGATCAAGGATACTGAAGAAGATAGAGGAGGGAGAAAAGAGAGGAAGAGCCAGGGAGATAGGGTGCTTCTAATTGCAGCTGACTCCACACTGCAGTGCTGATTGCTCTCTTTGTGTGACCAGTATTGTTTGATCCAGATCTAACAGAGAAAATTTCAGGGGACACATAAAGGAACCAGCACCCCGAAGAGCAAGTTCATTAAGTAAGCAAATAAAAGTTTCAAGAGTGGCCAAGAGGGAAGCGCTTATTGTTCAACAGAGGAATGTGTGCTCTCAAAGCTTGCAAGGAATGTGCCTAATTTTTTTCCCCTTGAAAATAAGTACTGTAAATACTACAAGTGCCGGTTGATTGAGATACTGAAAAAATTAGAAACAAAACTGTTCCCACCCCCTCCCTCCTAGCCAAGGAAGGTTGGAATTTCTTAAATTGCGCAAATGAAGTAAAGAACAATTTCACCAAAAACCCTTCCAGAAGATATAAGAAATCTCTTTATGGAAAAATAAAAGATATCTATCACAGCCCAAATCTATCCAGAAGGACTCTTGTTATCTGCAACTTCAAAATGAATTCCAAGATTTTACAATTGTTTCTGGACACCTGGATGAAAATAAGTTTTCACAAGACGTGGAAGATTGAGGAAGAGGCTTGTACTAGATTTGCAAAGAAAAAGAATCCTGCTTCTACCCTTAAAAGATAAAAGCTACAGGCATGGCCATATGTAGAGTGTAAGGAAGATGCCCTCGATGGAAACATGCACCTAGGCAAAGAGGATGAACCCTTTTTTAAAGCCTGAGAAACAAGATAACATTTAGAATCAGCTCAGACACTTCCTTGACCCACTGGAGGGTTTGGGGGAATGAGGAGGGGAGTTATAGCACAATCAGACATGCAATATTCTATGAAGATGATTTTCTAGCCTGTTCTACATAAATAGGCTGACATTATGAAAGGCTCTATTTACAAAGGGGCAGTCATCTGTTGGCTTGATGGTTTATCAGAAATGTGTATTGATATTCTGGTGCACAAATTCATGATGCTAGGTAAACACTCTCAACTCTCTTTCAGCCCACTGACTAACATTGTTTCTATTAATCTACGTAGGAATAAGTAATACAACCAGTCCAAATCCATGAGAGAAGATGAAGGAGCAGATGGCTTTCTTCATTCCTTCTTATTAAAGGATATGGTCCAGGAGGAGAAAAAATGGAAATGAGTAACTAGTTGCAAATATGGTGCTAATGGGAATGGTTTGAGTTTCTTGAAAGCAGAATGGGGTTCTGAAATAAGGTGATTTCTGGCAAGTGGTGGGATACATCTCACTAGAATTGGGAATAGATTTGTTTAGAAAGCATCTTGCAACCCTGATTCAGAGTTTTAAACTGGGCTCTGTAGAGGAGAGATAAGAGAGCTCAGAAAGTGCCAATGACTGAAACTGGGGGTGGAAAGTATATGTAGGATATGAAGGTACTCAATAACAAGCACCAAAATATAACAAGGAATAGGTCAGGCCATGTGCCTGTATATGAATGTAGCATTAGAAGAATTAGAAGTCTTTCAAAGTAGAAAAGCAGGTATGATTTCATAAGCATTATTGAAAACCGGTGAGTCAAAATGTTTCAATGGAACACACAGATTGAAAGTATAATTTATTCAAAAACAGCAGGCCATTCAAACAGTTGCCTTGGAGAAGATGGGACAAAATTAGTTAGGGTTGTTGCAGAGACCGGGGAAAAAAGAATGGGTTCAAATTACAAGGAAGTATATATTAATTGAACAGTAAACAAAATCCAGGCAATAAGAGTTATTCAACAGTGAAAAAGACAGCTTTGGGAGTCAATGGGCTCACTTTGCTATATTTAAGCAGAGGCTGGATGACTATCTGTTGGGGACAACATAGTAATGGATTCCTGAACTAGGAAAAGAATTGGATTACAAGGTCTCTTTCAAACCATGATCATTCATTCACAGACAAAACATAATATCAAACAGAGATCAAAATGAAGGGATGCACACTCTATTCTACTAAACTATATATTATGAAGGTGGTTAATTGACAATCACTCATGAATAGAACCATTTTTCATCATTCAACCTGCCTGGAACAAACATGTAAACTCATTAAAACACAATGCATAATCACAGAGATAAATGTTTCAAAACAATGGTAGGCAATTTATTTTTCTGTCCTCATTAGGGGTTTTTTTTATGGAATTTTTAAAAGTACAGAAAAAAATACATAAAATAAAATTTAAAAGCAGGAATATCCAACAAATTAACTAAGAAATTATAATATAAAAACAAACAAAAAGAGAAAAAAATCAGCATGAAAAAATACTGAATTCAAGTGTTTTATATTTTTTTTAAAAGCTGTTTTTTCTACTAATTAAAAAAGGACATATTTTCCTTTGGCATAGATTTCATAATGTTTAACCAGAAGACATAATTTCAGTGCACAACTTGCTACATTGTTATTACTTGATTAAATGAATATGGAAATATATTTAGGTAATTTATATTAATTTCTTGATTTTTCTAGGATTTCCCCCCCTCTTTTTTCAGTTTAAGCAATAGGTCTTTTCAGAACCTTTGGGAACATCCAATTCAGGCAATCAATACTCATGTACCCAAGATACCTCATTCAGTTTTAGGACTGAGTGCAGATGTGTTTGCTCAGGCTACCTGAGTATAAGATGCACTTTCCCTCCCCAAAAAAGGGTGAAAATTTGGGTGCGTCTTATACTCCAAATGTAGCCCCGGCTCACATCCTTCGGCCTCTGTGTGTCCTCTTCCTGGCTGCAGAGATTGCCACAGACAATGGCTTGCATTTTTGGGCTTCGCATCTCATGTTTTCAGCCTCCAAACGCTCTGTTTGAGAGCCGTTCAAGGCTGTGGGAATCACCAAAACACATCGCCACCGATCGCCGCCTCTGCGCATTGCATTTTTGGCTTCTGCGCATCGCATTTTAGGCCTCCGCATGTCACTTTTGCCTTTGTGTGCCGTGTTTTTGGGTGGCGATCAGTGGCTATGTACTTTGGCAATCCCTGAAGCCTTGAATGCTTCTCAAACAGAGCGTTTGGAGGCTGAAAACGCGAGGCACGGAGCCCAAAATGGCAAACTGGAACAGCTGCTGCCTTGTCTTACCGCTTCCATGCTTCACCTGCTTTACTCACTGGAGCTCCCGATAATCAGCTGTGCTTTTGAAGCTGCTTATCAGCCCCAATGCGCACGCACTCACAACCAGCAAACCAATGTGCTGAAGCTGACCAGGCTATGGATGTGAGCCAGATGAATACCTGGTAGACAGAGGCAAAAAATTTTTTTTCCTATTTTCCTCCCCCAAAACTTAGGTGCGTCTTATCCTCCGAAAAATCGAAAAATACGATCGTTACTTTGCCAAACAATCAACAACAAAATACAATATGACTACAAAAAAGTAAAGTAGAATCAGCCTTTTGAGGTAGGCAAAAATAAGAATGGGAGTTTCTAGGACTATTGGGATGGATTTTAATGTGGCTAGAATATGGTTATAGAATATTGAAAGCCCATCAAAGCCTCTCCCTAGGTCAACCAATATGTAATCAAGGCAAAGTTGTTTTGTGTTTCTTATCCCAGGACTTGGATATCATTATGCAATAACTTGGAGTCTTCTGCCCCTTTTGAATCAAACCTACATTCTATCAAAAGTAGAAAATAAAACAGAACTAAGTTTAACCTCCAACTTCATCCAAGAATACTATTTAAATAGGGGGGGAAATCTACCAATCTGCCTTTCATGAAACTTCTTGGAAGACTGACTCTTTTTTATCATAGCAATATAAAATCTCTTGTCTTCTTGCCGGGCATTGCCCTCCCACTATATGTTCATTTTGGCTTGAACTACAAGGGAGACTAGATAACTGGTGTGAACAAAGTAGAACTGTCAGCTGAGTTTTGTTTTGTCCATAGCGGGCAACAATCAATAATAACAACAAAATTCCAGAGGACAAATCAATGGGTGTATGAGAAAGTCGCATTAAGTAGGAAAGCCAGCTAGTGATCTGTGTGTGAACTCTATTCTGAATGACAGGTTATTTTGTTGTTGTTGTATTGTCACAAGGCTATTAATCTCTCTGGAAATTGATGGTTTTATAGTTCTATGTCAAAGAAAAATACTCATGTAAGAATGAGACAAAGCATTAGGGAACTCTGTTGATCTGTGTGTGAATTCCATCCTTAACAGCGTGTGTGTGTGCATGCATGTGTGTGTGTGTGTGTGTGCCTGTGTGCCTATGTATGTGTGTATCCATCCAACTATCCATCCATCTGAATGGTCCACAGAGAATAGGAGTATAGAAGAGGCTTTATACATGTTACGGAAAGTTAGTGCAGGTTGTTTTTTTCTGTTGGAAGTAATGCTGGATAGAAAGGGAATAATCCACCAATTGCTATCCTAAAATTGTCTTATTTGCAAGAATATCATTTCCTGACCACATAGTTAAACCATAGCAAACCTTGGCATGGGGCAGCACAGTTCATGATTGCCCTTATGAACTGAATGCTTAAGCAACAATGCAATTCAATTAAGTAAAACATTTTATAACATTTAAGCTATTGCCACACTAAATATTTCCCTTCAGAAAATAATGTCCTAAATTTCTATGGTAATTGGAAAAGGAATTGCAAAATCAGATCCGATTTTGCAATTCCTTTTCCAGCTATCATAGAAATTTCCTGACCTAGCCTCTAACATTGCTAAAAGGGGAAGGTTTCATGGCTATAATAAATGAAGCTTCTAAACATTATCATGTCCAAGCTATCTAATCAAGGTTTTTTTTTAGTCTAGAAAGTACAGCAATTTGCCAAAAAGTGGGAAGAAAACCTGATGGATATCAAGGACAATAAAAACAAATAGTAGGCTAATAACCATAGTATATCATTCTTAATTCAAGTTGCTTTGGATCACTTACTTTAAAATAAAAAATGTTGAAGTTCTCCAGTTATTATTAATAGGACGAGACAGAATAAAACAATTCTGACCATAGTTTCAGTTTCAGTCCATGAAAAAACTGGACTCAGTTAGATGAAGAAGCACTCAGCAGTACAAAAAAGTGATAATCTACTTTATAATCAACAATTTTGGAACCTGAAATTAACATGTAATATGAGACATTAGAAATAATATGATTTGTGAATTACTTTTTATTTTCCTAGATCTTTATTTTTATATGGTTTTGGCTTTTCCTGCAGTAGCAATGAGAGAGACCATCTTCCTGCTTTCTCTTCTCTAGGTCTTCCCCCACCCTCTATCTCTGCCTCCTTGTTCTTAGAAGGCAGCTGTAGTAGCTTTCTAGGCACCAGGGATCCTGGAACATGTAATTTTCCCAGGGGCACCCAGCAGGTTTCCAAGCATCAGGAGGGAAGTGATGTAAGGGAGGTGGAAGAAAGAGAAAGAAAAAAATGGGGTTCCTATTGTTCCTGTTGACATTTCTAAAACCAGCAGTACAAAGGCCCAACAGCTGCAGGTAAAAGGCCTCTATTGCTTATATGGGGAGACTGTTGATATGAGAAGCTGACAGCTAGAGATGCCAATTACAAATAAATGTTAAACTTGTCAGAAAAAAGAGACTTTTCCAAGAACATTTAAATATTGCTTAAAATTGTCAGTTCCTTTTTGAATTGTGTCTTATCCAACACCAAAAATATATAATTTTAAGACATTATAGAATCTGAAGAGTACAAATGGGAAGACACAAGATAATAAAAACCACTTTCTCCAATAAAACAGTTGAGTTTCTTTTTGAAGAAAAAAGCACATTTGAGACAACTATGACCCGGATGACTGAGAATCTTCACAGACTTTTCTCCAATAAAATAACATTTGTTTTATCTAGCTGAATGGTAGACATCAATATATCACAAAGTTTTAAAACTTATTTCATTTTTTTTAAAGAGAGATTTCTCATATGAGCTGGGTTAACCAATGATTTTGCTAGTAAAGGGAGCCATGGACATGGTGTTGGAGAAGTCATCCAGAAGCCATAAAAACATAACAGATGCAGAAACATGCACTAAGTTCTTCCAACAATAATATACTCAATTTAATTTCTAAGTACTCCATTTACAGTAATCCTGTCCATGGATATGAGCTTGGTTTTGGTTGTTTGAAGACTACGTTAGAAATGAAGAAATCATTGGATTGGAAAAAATTATTTAGCCAGCCTCCTTTTTATTTCTGTTTCCTAGGCCAATTACTGTATGTTTTCTTCCTTACTATTTCCAATGTTGGTATTCCAGTCCCCAACCATAGCACACAGCACATTTTGTGTTCATGTTCTCTCAATTTCAAATTAAATGTGATCATAAAACTCATCAACCTCTTGTTTTACATAAACTATGGTAATCATGGTATTAAAGGATTGTCCATATATTCTGGGTCATATTATCTGGTCATTAATCAATTGTACACAAGTATTGCTCTTGCTATATCCTTCCTGCTTTCTGACAACTGCTGTTTGTTTTTTGGGTCCTAAATAGAAAACACGATTTTTGATGGAAAGTGTCTAATTCCAGTCCATTCCTATTTGCCAAAGATGTCAATGTGAAGTTGATTAATTTCATGTTTCACTGTGTTGAACTTTCACATGTTCATGCTGCTGACCTTCCCTGTTCCCACTGTAATTTTTTTTAAAAAAAAATTGATTTATATGCCGCCCTTCTCCAGAGACTCAGGGCAGCTTACAATGCGTTAAGCAATAGCCTTCATACTTTTGTATATTTTATACAAAGTCAGCTTATTGCCCCCACAATCTGGATCCTCATTTTACCTACCTTAGAAAGGATGGAAGGCTGAGTCAACCTTGAGCCTGGTGGGATTTGAACTTGCAGTAATTGCAGCCAGCTGATCTTAATAACAGTTAATGACACTGCTTTAGTCTGCTGAGCCACCAGAGCTCCTGTCTGCATCTTCCAATTTTCACTTCTTGAATGCCAACATTAACCAGATATCTTTCATCTAGTTGCATCATAAACACAATTAGTACTCAGACTTACCCAGTAGAATGTTGAATGCCATCTGATCGGATGGGTTCACTGTCCAGCCATCTATTGTCAGTCACTTAATAATGTTTACCTACATGATTTTCTTGGTAAAATGCATTCACTTTCAGCATCTTCCTACATAACTCCTGTCCAAGATACCTACTTCCTGTAGCTGAGCATCTGGATTGACCTTCATGCAGAGGTGGGATTCAGCTGGTTCTGTCCGGTTCGGGCAAACTGGTAGTGACGACTGTGGAAGGCTCCTCCCACTGTTCTATTTAGCCATCCTATTTAGCAACATTTTTGAGGCCGGGCAAATACAAGGAGGAGGCATGTGCGAGCGAAGCGAGCGAGCGAGCACGCATGCTCACATGTGCAAACTGGTAGGGAAGGTAAATGAATCCCACCGCTGCCTTCATGGCTTGGGTGATCCTGCTGGGAGTTTATAGTTTGGTTGCATACTCCTTGCTTTTTGATCATTCTGTCATAAAAAGGCAGCATAGCAAGACTTGTAATGGAAAAAATTCACTCCTGATAAAGAAATGTACCATGTACAGAACAGTAGATCGCAATAAAATTAGACCTTTTAGTTTTTATTTTCAGCTTTATTGTCAATTCCACATATATTTTCAATGATTACCTTGAGATTATTTCTCTAAATCATGATGTCATTATATTTCATACTTCACTGGATGTAAGCCCATTTTTTGTTGAGTCCCAACCTAATATTACAACATATGACACAGCTTGGAAAAGTTATTGTTATTGTTGTTAGATGTTGTATTGTCATATGAAAAGTGCCAGCTATGTAAATTGTAATCTGTCCATAAAATCTTGATTCACACTAGCTGCATAGCTAGAGGGAGAGAGTATATAATAATTACTTGAACAGATTTCATAACCAATCATGAACACTCTATGATATTTATTCTATCCTCACTGGAAATGTTATAATTGTGTAACTTTCCGCCCTTTACTCTCAATTGGAAGGAATAAAGTGTGTAATATTGCTATTTAATATGAAAGTTAATATTTGTATTTTAGCAGTTGCACTCCAAAAGTGACTCAGTATGCGTCATCATTTTTTAATATTCTAGGAACTTTTATCTTTGGCTCAGAGATACCATTATATTAATTCTGCAGAGAAATCATGTTAGTCAGTAAACAATACTATGCTATTATTATATACTAATATAAAGGTTGATTATGTGCTATTAACTCATTTTCATCTCCCAGTGACAATATAGATTTTCTCCATGAAATATTAATATATTACACGATTGATATTGCCCCCAGAGGGAAAAAACTAAATCAAGGAGCTTGTCCAACCCAATTAGAATGATCTTAAAATTTAGGAATATACCACTTACATACTCTAAATCCTCTCTACTTGTTCCCCCAACTAGTAAGACATGAATTATCTTTGCAACAACCTAGCATATTAGGTAGGGCATCAGATGATACTCTTATCCCTTGATATAATTTCTAAAGCAACCTCTTTCATTAATCTGAATGAAAATTGGTAGAACAATGTAGTAGAATTCAATTCAATTCAGTTCAACTCAAACCTTTATTGTCAATGCAGAACATGTGTACAATGAAATTGAATGAGCCTCCTTGCTTTTGTCTGGTACAAATTTGAAGTCTACAATCTGGGAAGTTTAAGGTCAACCTTTGAAAGCTTTTGCACAATATTTAGGGCACATAAATATAATTTTTGTTTACCAAAAATAATCCTTATCAAACTTGAATGCTTCAATATGAAAACTTTAACCATCCAAAAAATTGTGTACATTTTAATAAACATATAGAAACTACTGAACATATAGAAACTATTGTAAAAGTTATTAAATTAACTGAATTTGGTTTTGGGAAAGCTAGTATATAAGGATATTCCTACATCTGATTTGCTAGCATGCGAAAGATAACCCTCAAAATCTCTTCTCTACAATGTAGAATATTTTCAGCGGTTCTTAAAACAGAAGTTTTACATTAGTAGATTTAAAAAAAATAGATGACAGACTGTTTCACTGACAGCCTCAGGGCTCAAGTGTCATCATAATAAGAAGAGATGGCAGTAGTTCTTACAAAACCATAAACAAACATGGCATATGAAGGCTGCTAAAACGAACAAAGATATGTATGCAGCACAGCACTTTCCAGTCAAAATACTGTGTAATATGTGAATGAATAGTCACACTACTCCAGCAGATCTAACATGCTAGCATTTTTAAAAAATGAATTCGGGAACTAAACTTTTACCCTGATTCAATATCTTGCCTATGGCTCTTTTAGGCATGTTCTGGAAAAGAAATAAATCCCAAAATGCCATTGTCCTGTGTTTTGATACAATGGAGATAATTGATCACAAGTTTTGCAAAGTCCCCTTTATTGAGAAACCTGAAAGCCTCATATAGTTTGGATCAAAGGGCAAGGAACACTTATTAACATTATTTAGACCAGGAACATTTTCAGTTTCTGAGATACCTGACACACTAGAACAATTTGTTAAGCTAAAAAAAGAAGAAGCTGCTATTAGTTTTTACAAGTATTTTTATCAATAAATCAGTCTGATATGCGTATGCTAAGAGATGAATGGAATAAAGAATTAGCGGTTCCTATATTGCCTATGGGACTGTATCTTAATTTCTATAGCAAGAGTGTATCAATGTAGAATTTATTGGGGTCCTTTATGCTTGTATATAAAGAATTGTTTAAGACAGCAATAAGGTTAATCCTTCTTTAAAACACATGCTTTTACAATGTCCTGTATCAGTGGTGGCTAACCTTTTTGCCATCGCATGCCAGGAGTGCAGGGGGAAGGGGGAGTCGCACGCATACATGCCTAAACCCATAATTCTAATTCTGCGCATACATCCCCCTCCCCACCCCGCTCCAGGCACGTGATGGCCCAGTGGGCCCAGTAGGCCCGTTTTTCTCTCTCCCCAGGCTCTCCGGAGTCTGGAAATGGCCCATTTGCCAACTTCTGGTGGGACCATTTTTTGCTCTCCCCAGCCTCCAGAGCCTTTCTAGGAACCTGGGGAGGGTGAAAATGGCCTTCCCCACCCCTCACAGGCCCTCCGGAGGCTGGAAATGGCCTGTTTGCCAATTTCCAGTGGGTACAAAAGTCCGGAAAATCAAGTGGCTGGCACACGCATGCACGCTACAGCTGAGCTCACATGCCCACCAATATGGCTACGCGTGCCACCTGTGGTCCTATATGGCATCACGGTCCTATATGTACTAAGTTTTGGGAGAAAGTAGTGGACCATATAAACGTGACTGAGTGACAAGAGCTAAAACTGTCAGAGAATAGTGTTTTCTTAAACTGCATACCGGTACTTAAAACATTAACCTAGGGAAATTAACAATGAGACAACACCAATGGACTTTTTCCCTCTACCATGGCTAAAAAAGTGATATTGCAGCATTGGAAAGATAAGCGTACCACCCGATTTATTCAGTGGATTGAAAACCTGATCGTATTTGCCACCTATAGCAGATTGCCTATAGTCCAGTGGTGGGTTTCTACTGGTTCGGGCAAACCGGTAGTGGTGGCGGTGGGAGGCTTCACTCACCCGCCCAGACATCATCACGGATGCACAGAAGCACCACACACGAGCGAAGCAAGCGCACATGCATGCTCCTGATTCTGAACCGGTAGCAAAGGTAAGTGGAACCCACTACTGCTATAGACATAGATTTTGTGTGGACAAGTATAATGAAATATGGGAGTCATTTATACAAAATATAGTATGTTTAAAAAAGAGTGATAGTTATAAAAGTATATTAGAATATGCATGTGTGCATGTATATACTATTTATATTAAATAAATATGTATGGAATTGTGCCTGTTTACTATTGTAAGAACATATTACACTTTATGTTTTGTATTTTTTCTGTTGTGTTTTTTTTCATTTATTTTTTTAAAGCATCTGCTATGCATTTTTAATAATCAGATATGTTTGGTTTTGTTCTTTTTTGGT
Organism: Ptyas mucosa; assembly: GCA_012654045.1. Taxonomy (NCBI): domain Eukaryota; kingdom Metazoa; phylum Chordata; class Lepidosauria; order Squamata; family Colubridae; genus Ptyas; species Ptyas mucosa. Next base: position 24,982,718 of record WNWU01000001.1, read on the forward strand.
TGTATTTTACAAGAAAAAAAGCCAAAGGGCCAGGAATCATGGCAGAGCAGCACATAAACTTCATTCAATTGGATCAAGATGCTGGATTACTTTTTCTTAGAATATGACCGAATGGCTGGATGGCTGGGAATAACTCCTCTTATATTTCTTATGATATTTTTGACTGCAATATTACTACTTTTATTGCATTTGTATACTGTATATCTTGGTCTTTTTATTTTCAGTATTTGATCATAAAAATAAGAAAGAAAAAATATTTTAGATGAATACTTAGGTTTTTCTAGAAATACTTCTTGCCCAATCATTCTATCCCAAGGTTTGGGGAAAATATCAAGTTTTTAAAAGTTCATCCAAAGGAGGCAAAATGGGGACCATATACTATAGTTCTCCAACAGATAATTGGATATAGCAACTTACAATAATCTATTTAATGTTATAATAATAAAATAACAAGAATAAGAGAGGTATACTTTTCCAATGTTATAGTCCAAGGTACAGTTCTTCTCTATGGAACCTAGAAAAATCTTTTGAAACTAGGAATTATTGCATACTGTATATTTAATCTGCACATTTCTACTGTTTACAAATAAAAGCAAGATATTACTGCATGGAAAAGAATTTAAATCACACTAGTGAAAGAAATGTCAAAAATTCCAGTGTAATACTAGGACTTATGAATTGTTGTGACCAAGGCCCAAGTACTGATTAGCAAACACAATTCAGTCCTCAACAAACTTATTTTATTAAAACAGCTGAGAATTCATTCATTCTCAGCTTAGTCCAAAACAAAATTCTTAATAACCAGTCGGTCGGCCTTACCACCAAACTTTGATGTCTTTGGCAACCTACCAAAGGCTTTTCTTGGCAAAACCCCCACAAAGTTCAAGAGACGCTGACAAGCAGCACGGGAATCAACATTGCTTTTCTACAAAGAACCCAACGGCTCGTTGCTGCTCTTTTAAGCCTTATGGGAGTGGCAAATCATCTTCTGGCCTTACTCCCGAGTTGTCCTTTATTCTTCAGCTGCTCTTGCCTTCTGGCAGCTCTTCGCATGCATGCACTAGGAACAGGCTCCTCCTGTTCCTCTGCCTCTCTGCTGTCCACCTCTGGAGGGTCTGTAGTCCGCACATCACTACCAGATGGCCCTGGCCCCATCTCTGCCTCCAACGCAGAGTCCTCCTCCGGGCCTTCCCCTGACTCCAGGACTGGCCCATTGTCCTCCCCAGCCTCCTCACTATCCGACTCCGCTGCCAGGTCTGCAGGCTGCTGGTGGACCACAACATGAATAGCCAATTAAATAAGTCTTATGGAAGACTGATTTTGTATATGGTAACTGCATCAAGACAATTACATGCAGAAAGATATAAAAGTACTAATATATCCACTTTGGAAGAATGGATCGTGAAGTGGCAACACTTGCAGAAATGGCATAATTGACATGTTTGGTCAGGGATACACCAGGTACTTTTCTAAAAAAAAGGCCCCCAACATTTCCTGCTTTGCGGACCCGCTAGGGTGGCGGGAGAGGAGATGGTTCCACGCGAGCAATGGGCAAGAGTGCAGAGGCAGGCAACCTCTGATTGCCACTGGTTCATTGCCCACGCATGTGCAGTGCATGCCAAATGCACACTGTGCATGCGCACGCACTGTGTGCACCAAAAGCATGCTGTGTGCACCAAATGTGTGCTTCACATGGGAAAAGAAGACTTCACTAGGTAGAACAGCGAGGGAGGGAACAGCTGTGCCGCACGATTTACCTTCACTAGAAAGCAGGATTTCCTGCTTTCTAGCAAAGCTAAACCGCACAGCACAGCTGATTGTTGGAAATACTAGTTCAGACGAACCGGTAGGTTTTTTTAACTACCAGTTTGCCCAAACCGATAGTTTTTATCACCACCAGTTCATCTGAACTGGAGCGAAGCGGTAGCATTTCACCTCTGGGTAGGCAGCTCCATTTGCACAAGCGTCACACAAATGGAACACGCTTACCTGCACTTCCATGGCCCAGTTACAAAAGCCTCAAGGCCTGGTAGTGGGCCACTGCCTGGGGCCAGGGACCCCTATTCTAAAAGACTGGAAATCTCATATGGTCTTTTGAAAAGTAAACAGAAAAAAATAAAATGGTAATTTGTGGGTTTGCTGATTAAAAAGGGTTGAATATGGGAAGAAGAGAACTGTGTTGTAAGTTTGGGAGGAAGGGAAGAGATAATGAATTTGCTTGTAACCACTGTATGAAGTGAAAGCTGATTCTTTATATATCTTTTCTTTTTCTGCCTGCACTTTTTCTCCCTCTTGTATCTTTTATCTATTTCTTCATTTTATTTTATATAATTTCATTTTTTATTAATTTGAATTATTTAAAAATCCCAGAGTAATATAAAAATTACATTTAAGGTTTAATAGTGTATTGATTTCTTAAAATGAGCTTTCCTCCAGCAGTCATTTCCAAACAACCTGATATATATCAACTCAGATTAAAAGAGGTTGTTCTATTTCAAGAAACTTAATCCACTAATATCAAAGTAGTTGTGAATGTCACCCTATAATTTTTATTGTCATGCTACATCTGTTACAGGAATCATGTTGAATTCCCATTCTGCTAGCTCAGCCAGGATTAATTTGTATGTTCTGATATGATATCTAAGCTTGTCAGATGTTCTGGCAAAAGAAAGCAAGCCAAAGCTACCAGCAGACAGATGAAAAATTTGGGATTATAGCTTTATGCTAGACCTGTCCATGCTATGTATCTCTACCTAACCTTTGATATTTTTCTTTCTTCTCCTTCTAACGTACTTTCTAAAAGAAAGAACTGAAAAACATAATTGATGTGATTCCTTATGATAAAAGACTCTGATTAGTGAAAGATACAGGAATAATGAGAGACTGTGAGTGCATATTTTAGAAACAATTGACATGGAAAAAGTGAAGGAAGGAATAGTGAAATAAAATGATTGCAAGAAGAGAAATAAAAAACCTGTACAAAAAGGTATTAAACCACCATAGAAATGAAAAGTGGACATAAATAAAGAAACGTGAAACTGCTTGAAACAGAGGAATAATGTTGCAGAATGCCACAGAAGTATGTATGTTGCATTTACTTACTCAGATTGCTATGATGCTCCAAACCAAAGAATCTGAGTAATTAACAAGCTTTGACTATCCCTCAATCAACAGTACCAATGTCCTCAAGAGTTATTCCTCCATTCCATTCTACAAAGCACTCCAAAATAGCCAGGTCTTGACTATTTTTTGGAAATATAGCAGGGATGCTTATGCTTCAAGGGAGTTTGTTCTAGAAAAAGGGGGCATCACTGAAATGGCTCATATACAGGAATGCCTAGGATTCATGATGTCACATTCTTTTGAAGGAGTGACTCCTAATATGTCTTTCCTTCTTGATCTATCCAGATATCTACCCAGAGTAGATTATTTTAGAAATCACGAGCTTTTAACCATGCAGGACTTTAAAAAGTGGCCCAATCTCCACCAAACTCCTAGAAGTCCCTTAAAATGTGGCTGTCAGCAGGATTGGATCTCTCAGGGAAACGGACAACTGATGAAATGGCTACACTACACTACCCAAATTCAAGAGTCATATATACAAGGATTTTTCTTTTATCTCTTTCCTTTAATTTCTTTTTATTACTGATTCTTACACTTTCATACCTTGCATAATGTTGCAAATTCCAGAAAGGAACATCAAGATGGATATGCACATATGTAAGTCCTCTTTGTCTGATTCCTATGCAAAATTCATTGCCAATTTTTCATGCCAGAATTTATATTAAAATGAAAATCATATGAAATTAGGCAAGGGCCACCTGTAGTCCTAAGACTGCACATTACCTATCCATACCTTACAATTTGGAACATTCATTGCAATTAATGAATATTTGCTTTCTTCTTTTTTCCCTATTAGTAATGCACAATATACAGCTGATTGCTCAAAAGGCCACAATTTGCAGGCCTGATTTCGAACGGCGAACAGGTTAGAAAAGTAATACACCATTTGAAAACTTACACTATAGACTATTATAATACAGCAATGTCAATTTCATGCATTGTAAACAAGGCTAGAACTAATTGAAATATGAAACCCATTTTCAAAAGATTTTTTAATGTTTTTGGAGACTGAATGTAAAATAAAAATAATCCATAAATATTGGAAACAGGCAGAGCTTTATATGCATGATGTCAAATCTGTGTTCATTAATTATTTGTACAAAGTCTGGTCTGTTTGTTCAACTTAAGAATCTAGAAGAGCATTTTGGCAGATGACGGCATACATTATTTTACAGGAAAAGCATGTGAAGATACCTCTAATTTTGTTTGTGAAATTGTTGGATCCTGTGATGGCGCAGTTGATGTAAATATCAGTGAAAGTAAAGATCTAGATTTGTTGCCAGGAGTTGGACATCAGGACTCAGAAAAGACAATATCAGAATATTTTAACTTTCCATGACACTTGATTATAGATTTCAAGATAGCTGCTTTTAAAACAATTGAACTACACCACCACTGTTGAGCAAGAGATTGTGGAACTCAGCTAGATCGAAAGGTTTTAGGCCATTTCAGAAGGTCTTAACAAACATGGGTTTTGAACACATTGCTACTTGATGAGGTATTTGCAATCTGTCTCACATGTAAATTATTCTACATATACACACTTTCTCCTCACCCATAGCTTCATTCCAATTTACATTGCTTCAACTACTTTATGCTCTAACCAAGAGATATATAGTTCACAAATAATAAAAATTGTTAGTCTGAAAAGGTGTTACCAGACTCCTTCCAATTTACTGTTAATTGCTATTTCTTGCAAGGCAATGTAAAACTAGTATAAATAAATAAATGCAAATAATTACAATCTTAGAAATAATATCCTTCCCTGATATTAAGAAATAAATTGTCTACTATTACAGCATATATTTAAAAGTACTCCTCTGTTTATATTTTAGAAAAGCCTCCTGTTTCTAGCCTCCAATACTACCCATCTCCCACTTATTCCAGTTTTAAACGTATAGTTTGATCCAAACTGGGATTGGACTGGAGATATTATTATTAGTAAGATAATTCAAGATTATCTTCCTTTAGAATTGGTCACATGTTCCAAACTGTTCTCAAATAAGACAAGTGTAGCCTTCTTAAGCTTATGAATGTTTGTTAGGAAAGTATTTGAAAAATGGTATCAAAATAATATCAATTATTCCATATTCCATAAAACATGTATTTCAAATATAACAATTCTCATGAAAAAAACTTTTAAAAACTATGGGAAGAGGAATTAGAATTGAAGCCTATTGAGTCATTATGGAGCTCTGAAATGGTGTAAGATTTCCCAATATCCCTGATCATAAAAATAATTCACTTAAACCCAATCTTACTCAACTACTGGTAGCTTCTTCATCGAGATGTCTGTATTTTAGAATGGAGCAGGAAAATTGCATAGATTGCTATTCATCAGCAAATGACCACTCTCAAAACAGTCTCATCCCACCTCTTCACTAATAAGAACAATATGTTTGGTTAGTCTGTGTAGCAAGGAATGTTAATCCCACATATCACTAAGTAGGAAAGAAGTTATACTTTATTGCTATAAGGGCTAAGGACTGGTAATCAGCAAAGATTCTTAAGATAGATCATTATAATTACTCCTATACTGAAGATGAGAGGGATCCACTGTTGATCCTGAAACTAAAGTGTGTTGCCCAAGAGCCATCTAATGAATTAAACAGTGAAATTAGATCTGAATCAGGTTGTCACATCTTACATTACTAGGCACAGTGCTATAACTATTCATTAAAAAGTAATAACAAGGTAGGAAAAACCCTAGAATTCTGACTTGCCCTACCAATGATCTTTTGGAAGCAAGTAAAAATGGAATTCTTCTAGAGGGATTTTTAAACTTAGGTTTAACTCGGCTAATATGACACTACCTTTTGAATTGGCTTCTTGTGTGCTCTTTATGTTTGTGTGATTTTAATTTATTTGTTGTGCAATTGGCATTTAATTTTCTGCCACAGATGCCAAGAATCTCACAACTATGTCAGTAAGAAAAACCAAATAAATAGGTATAGAAAAGGTGGTACCTGGTGCAGTAGTGGTAACCGGGAAAGGGATGTAGGTGTCCTAGCAGACCACCACTTAAACATGAGCCAGCAATGTGCTGCAGCTGCCAAAAAGGCCAATGCAGTTCTAGGAGGGATAGCATCAAGATCACAAGAAGTGATAATACTACTCTACACTGCACTAGTGAGTGTATTCCATACTTGGAATGCTGCATCCAATTCTAGCCACTAAGATACAAAAAGATGCTGAGGCCTTAGAAAGAATTCAGCAACAAAGATAAGGGTTTGGAGGCTACATAGTACAATGAATGGTTAAGGGAATTAGGTATGTCTAGCTTGATGAATAGAAAGTTTAGAAGTGCCACGATAGCTGTCTTCCAGTACTTGAAAGCTGTCATAAAGAAGAAGGGGTCGATTTATTCTCCAAATCACCTGAGGATGGGACAAGCAGCAGTGGGAGGAAGTTCATCAAAGGAGAAATTGGAACTAAGGAGAAATTTCCTGACAGTGAGAACAATTAATCATTGAACAGCTTGCTTCCTAGAATTGTGGGTGATCCATCACTAGAGGTTTTCAAGAATTGATTGGACAATGATTTGTCTGCATTGTACAGTTCTCCTGCCTTAGGCAGGGGGTTGGACTAGAAGCCCTATTATCTTCTCCTCTCCCCTCCTCTCCTCTCCCCTCCTCTCCTCTCCTATTTTTTTTAAAAAATACATGGATTTATAAGTCATAGTCACCACTTTGGGATGTGCATTTGCTATAAGGCAGCCGATCATGTTTATTTATACCAGCCTCATCCATGAAATGAACTACAGAATTTTTTCCCATCTGAAGAAGCTTTTAAAGACCATGAAATCCCATCCCATCCACATAGAACTGCTACCTGAAGCAAATACTGGCACTTATATAGGGGCTGGGGCACAGGTAGAATATTGAAGCAATGTATGGAAACAGGATACAGTGTCCAATGAATATGAATGACCAATCAAGCATGTGAATGAAGTTAATCAGCAATGGAGCAATGCATTTTCTATATGGATAACCAAATTAAGCATCATTAGGAAGAACCATGGTAGCGCAGTGGATAGAATGCAGTACTGCAGACTACCTCTGCTGCCTGCCGGCTGCCTGCAATTTGGCAGTTCGAATCTCACCAGGCTCAAGGTTGACTCAGCCTTAACATCCTTCTGAGGTGGATAAAATGAGGACCCAGATTGTTGGGGGCAATATGCTGTAAACCGCTTAGAGATGGCTGTAAAGCTCTGTGAAGTGGTATGTAAGTCTAAGTGCTATTGCTATTAGATGGGTTTATGAGAATCTTTCTGCCAAGCATCCAGTTGATCCCAACCTAATAAAAACCAATCAAACACAATATTCTATTACCAACTCTATCATGAGTATAAAGTAAAATTACATACCAATTAACTCAAGGAGAAGATTCTAGACGTGACACTAGACATTAATACACATACAGTTAGTCCTCGACTTAAAACCACAATTGAGCACAAAATTTCCATTGCTAAGCAAGACAATCATTAAGTTAGTTGTGCCCCACTTTGTGTCCTTTTTGCCACAGTTGTTAAGCAAATCGCTGCAGTTGTTAAATGAATCATGTGGCTGTTAAGCGAATTTGGCTTCTCCCATTGACTGCTTGTTGGAAGCCAGCTAAGAAGGTTAGAAATGGTAATCACATAACAGTGGGGCAGTGCAGCTGTCATAAATGGATGCCAGTTGCCAACCACCTGAATTCTGATCACATGACCATGGGGATAGTGCAACAGTCATAAGTGTGAAAGCTGCTCATAAATCACTTTTTCAGTGCGTTCAAACATTCACTAAACAAATGGTTGTAAGTCAAAGGCTACCTGTATACACGTGTCTCGGTGACAAATATAGAAAATGCCATCAATTTACTATCTCTTTTTATTTTTTTTTTTAAAGAAAGGGTATTTCTCAATTGTAAATATCAATACGATTATAATACAAATATCAGGGCAAAGCACTAATTACGGACCATGAAATACCTTATTAACAGTTGCTTTCCTACAAGCTTTAGAGTCTTCAAAATAGCAAAACAAACCTGTTCCAGCATCTTGGTGTCTACAAACAGCCCAAGCTATTTATACAAATCCCAGCACATTTTAAAATAGAATCAGAAGAGCTGGAAGACAGAGCCATTTGGCAGTACTATATAGATCGAGCAAACACTGGAAAAGGAAAAAAAAATCTAAATGTACATTTCAAGCAAGAGATCCTCTCTACGGATTATAAAACTGAACGAATTCTTGATACTAGATCCAAAATTCACATAGAGAATATTACTTCAAGAAGTGACGAACATAGCTTCGGAATAATATTATGTGGAGAAATGCACATGGTTAAGTGTCTATACAACTTTTACCTATATGTAATTTAATTTTATTCCCAAATACATGCACAACAGTGGTGGGTTTCAAAAAAAATTTACTACCGGTTCTGTGGGCATGGCTTGGTGGGCGTGGCATGGCTTGGTGGGCGTGGCAGGGAGAGGATATTGTAAAATCGCCATTCCCTCCCAATCCAGGAGAAGGTTACTGCAAAATCCCCATTTCCTCCCAATCAGCTGGGACTTGGGAAGCAGAGAATAGTGGGGGTGGGGCCAGTCTAAAATGTAGATTATCCTTACTCTTCAGCACTTTACACTTATTCTAAGGAAAGTAGAATATAGATTAAAAAAGGATTTAGTGTGTGTTCCTTCTTTTTCATTCAGCCTGTTGTCTCTATTTATGAAGTTGCTAATCTCAGGATCTTCCTTTTGCCTTTGTTCCCAAGCCATGCGTACGTTGAGCTTTTTAATTCCATCTGGAGCTCCAAACAGAATGTAGCTAATTGGATGCTAGGCTTGGCCCATTCCTTGCAATTTCCCTAAATTGATCTTCTTACTGTTAAATTTATGAAGCAACATCACTAATTCTTGCTCTTGCATGAACATTCATACATGCATTTGCTTTCTCCAACACTGTTCTTGCAGAGGGCAGGCTGAGGTCAGCACGGTACAGGCACATTTGTCCAAACGGAAACTGCAAGTATCACTTCAAAAATATACTTCTGTACCTCTGCAAGGATCATGGAAGGAACAGCAGGAAGCTCTTCGAGGAAACGTTTTTGGGGTAAATAACACTAATTTTAAAAAAGGCTATTAATAAGCCAATTACAGAAATTGCAAAAAAGAAGGGGAAAAGAAAGAATTAAAAGTGAAAAGGCAACAAGTCAAAGGGGGTTATATTTCAGAGGAAAATGAATGAGGAAGTGAAGGGCAGATCCAGAGCAGCCAAGCTAGAAAGAATTATAAAGCAAAAGAAAGAATTATATAAATATTCCTTATTATCTATGTAAAATGTGATTATCATCATAATTAAAGTAATACTAAAATGGAGACAGAAGACCTTTCACTGACCTTATTAGATAAAATTTAGTGGAAGAGAAAATGTAGAGATGGAGAAACAGAGCAGCAAAAGTGCTCCTGAAATCACTGTCATTTTGAAGCTATAAGACCAACGGTAATTTTAGAAAACAATACAAAAAATTCAGATGGCTCCAGGCTAAGAATTTTCAGGTGAAGAAAAGAAACATCAAAGAAAACTGTCTGACACTTATGTTTTGGAGCAGGAGGAGGAGGAAGGAAATCATTTGTATTTGGTAGCAACTTGTCCTTAAGCAGAATACATGCAAAACAATAAAAATAACAGTGCAATATAAATCAGTCTCAATCTACATCACTATAAAAAATCAATATAAAAATATTATCTAACCCAAAACACAACTGTAATTTAAGATGGGATTACACACTGCCATTGGAAATAAAAAGTTCTTTGAGCTTCATAAAGGTCCTGAAAAATAGAAAGGGCTTTTTTAAGCCTCAGGGGACAGACTCCGAACATAATTCAAAGGGTGTTGATTCTAAAGAGTAAGAGCAAAATGTCAGGTGGCCCTTCTCACAAGAGGGAAAGCTAAGTGATCCTGTAGCTCAATGAAGCCAAGCAATTAGGAGTATGAATTGTAATCAAGTTATTAAGAAAGCTGGAGCTCCTTGTTTTGCATAGACCAGAAAGTCAGACTGGGGGAAGAATCAGGACAACAATCCATGGGAGCAGTCCAAAACAGGTTGCAGAAGTAGATGCATGCAACAAGACTGAAACTGCAGCAGCTGAAACAGGGGAAGTGTTCAGCAGGTTAGCTAGATGTCTTTAATTGCATTGACCCAAACATCTTCCTTTTTTTTAACCTGTAAGTTTAAAAATAATCCTTATTCAATTTTAATGTAAGTACAATAAAGGCGTTCCTTGACTTATGGTCGCTTAGCAACTGAAGTTATGACAGAACCTGAAAAAGCTACTTATGACCCGGATTGGAAGTTCTGATGGCCACTCCATTCCGCCGCCGCCACCACCGCAGTCACATGACTGCATTTTGTGCCCTCGGCAACTAGCACACATTTACAGCGGTTTGCAGTGTACTGCAGTCACATGAACACAATTTATGTTTTTGCCAGAAACCATGGGCTTGCTTAACAATCACAGCATTTGCTTTACAACTACCACATTTATTTAACACAACCACAAAAGTTGCAAAATCAGGCATGGTCATGTGATGACTCGCTTAATAACTGTCACAATTTACAACCATAATTATAGGCTCAATTTCAATCATAAGTCAAAGAGTATTACATATTATGGATTCAGTTTTTGTAATTTTCTTTTGTCTCTGCTTAGCAAAATTAAAATACTGTGCCTAAAAGGCATAGAAAAATATAACATCATTTAAAAAGTCAATGTGCTTTTTTAAAGAATGATCAATAGGTATGCTAACAGTTATAGCATCAGAAAACAATGCTATAACATTTCATCATAAATGAGCCTGAGTGGCGTAGGAGGCTAATGCTCCTACTAAGGCAGCATTTAATATCCAGCTGCCTGCAATTACTGCGAGTTCAATTCTCACCAGGCTCAAGGTCAACTCAGCTTCCATCCTTTCTAAGGTGGGTAAAATGAGGACCCAGATTGTGGGGGCAATAATCTGACTTTGTATAAATATACAAAAGTATGAAGGCTATTGCTTAACACATTGTAAGCCGCCCTGAGTCTCCGGAGAAGGGCGGCATATAAATATAAATTTTTTAAAAAATACAGTTCATACAAGTGTTACTTTTAACCTACTTTTATCTCATTGTGTTAATTTCTTTCAACTTTACAATGTATCCTTTATTTGTTTCTTTTATAAAATCCATTTCCCTTCAAAAGTTAGAAAAGATATTATTTCATATGATGTTACCATTCTAATTCCTATTAAAAATACAGAAAATAAGTAAAACCTCAAAAAAGCATGAAATTTCTCCTCATACAATGCCCTTAAGACAGTCACAACTCAGAACTTTTTAGTAATCCTTTGCTCCGTCAACTCAGTGGGCCATCGCAAAAAGAGAAAAGCAATTATTGAATGACAAAGCAGTAGCATATTGTTATTTCAAATTCCACTATGACATTTGACAAGTCTTTTAAAATTATAGTATGCAACCAAAAATCCTAACAATTGAACTATTTTTATGATAAACCAATTTAATTAAATATTTTCAGGGATATAGAGTATCTTGAATTGTTTGGATGTGGGGAAGAATGACTGAGCAATTCAAATTTATAAGTAATACAAGATTAAAGGTGAAGATTTCCCAGTCCATTCATGTCCAACTCTATGGGGCGGTGGTCACGTCTGTTTCATGGTTGAGGGAGCCAGCAATATCCAAAGTCATGTGGCCAACATGACTATACACTAAGGCGCATGGAACACACCATTTTCTATAGTCATGTGGCCAACATGACTATATACCAAGGCGCATGGAACACTGTTACTTACCACCAAAGTGGTTTGTGTGTGCATGTATGTACTCAAATTTGCATGTTTTATGAGCTGTGGTGGCACAGTGGTTAAAATCCAGTATTGCAGACTAATTCTGCTGACTGACAGCAGTTTGATTCTCACCGGCTGAAGGTTGACTCAGCCTTCCATCCTTCTGAGGTTGGTAAAATGAGGACCCAAATTGTTGGGGCAATAAGCTGACTCTGTAAATTGCTTAGGCAGGGCTGTAAAGCATTATGAAACAGTGTATAATTTTCATTCTAAGTGCTATTACTATTGCTTTTGAATTGCTAGGTGGGCAGGAGCTGGGGAAAGGACAGGAGCTCACCTCGTCATGCAGCACTCAAATCTTGAACCCAGGCAGTTTTTTAGCTGATGAGTTCATAGTCTTTAACCACTGAGCCATTGTGCCTCCTTTAATACAAGAACATTACTTATGTTCTATAAGAATGAAAACTTCTGAATTCTATTAAGCAAAATAGGAGCAAGTAGCTTATCTATTTTCTAGCAACGGCTACTTAAAATTTTACGTCAGTCAGTTGTTCCATCTTTGATATCATCTTGATAATCATTTTTACTTTTTATCAATTAAATGCACCAAATAGATTTAGATAGTGAGGTGTTATATTCTTTTCTGGCTTCAGAACAAAAGTTTCAGATTTTATGGTTACAGATAAACCATGTTTTTAAATTTATGACATCTTTTACTTAAAAAAACAAGCATGTTAAATTGTCAGTAATGTTTTTATTTTGGCTTTTAAAATAAAATTACCATGAGAATTCATTATAGCATTTGAATGAAGATTAAGATTACTCATAACTAAAATGGTGAATGAACATGGCCACAATAATACTTCCTACCCTTTTTAGTTCTTCTAAGGAAGGCAAGATAAAAATAGTACAGCTCACACATGCTGCTCACTGTTTTATTTAAAGTTCCTTTAGTATTTCTAATTTAAATTGGAGAAAATCAGGATTTTAAAAATTCTGATACCTATGTTAGTCTGAAAGAACTATATTTTTAAAAATCCCACTATTAAACAATTTATTTGAAAAGCTATAAATAAATGAATAGAATTAAACCAGATGGCAGTTAATTCAAATTCTTAGTTAAGAAGCAGTAATATTGACCTCAATCACTCTGGCTTCAAAATAAATGCTCAAGATGCAAATAAGCAGAAACGACAGCTGTTTCTTCAAAATATAAACAAAAAACATTTTCCATTATAAGCAGTATGTTTAGTGCATTGATATCCGGAATACCAATATATTAATTCTAAAGCAAATGCCAAATATAGCACATATAATAAAGAATGGGTTGAATGCATCAGCAGCCATTTGGTATCCACATATATAAAATTAAATTTTAAAAAATGCTTGAAACACCCACAAATCATCACATATACACATTCCTGCATAATTATAGAGGGATACAAGAACTCTGACTTGAAGCCTAGCAACAGTATCTAAGTATTAGTTAGTCTGCTAATCAACTACCAAAACTCACACACCACCACCTCAATGTGTTTCATATTTAAAATAAAATCCCTCCTGTTTCTATCTTCAGAGCAGCCGAAGGAATATGATAAAACAAACCTTGTTCACTTGAAGAGGAACAACCCATGTCATTTAATCCATCGGATAATTCATCTCATCACAAACAGCCAAGGCAATACAAAATAAAAAGAAGATTTAAAAATAGATTATCCAAGTCAAAGGATCCTCGGTTTGCAACATCTTTCAAATGTGCAGACCTGTATTTAAAGAGATAGTCCAGATTCCTATAGATATTATTGCTAGTTTTTTGCATCTCCATCCTATAGAGGCCCTAGTAAATGCTGTATGGCAAATGCTTTCTAAGGCTTCAGTGCTCATTTAGTCACAGACAGCTGTAGACTGGATGAAAACAATCAGGGATTAACTTTTTTATTCATCATAGCCCTTAATCTATTACTTTCTCTACAGATAAATAAAAACATAAAATGTGACAAATAACTGCAGTACAAGAAAGCAAACATAACATGTCAATCAAGGATATTTATGTTTTGGACCCTAAAGACTTTCACTCTTAAAAGACAGAACACTGGTTATAAAACATGCAGTAAATGAAATGATGCAGCTCTCAAAAATAATTTAAGGTGCTTATTAAAAATACTCTGATAAATCTGTAATATTTATATAAAAGGCTTATTAAAATTGTGAAATTTGAATAACTTAAACTAAATCACATTTAGTGTTATACTTAAAATATAGCTACACTTATCAAAAAAATACGTATGACTCGGTCAGAAAAATCTTATTCACCTATTAAATGTCTATATATATATTAAAGACCAGGATCTTGTTTGTCCTATCAAAAATGCTTTAAAGTAGAATTAAATATCTGTATCTTTCCAAGTAAGAATTTGATTTTTTTTAAAGATATGAAAACACACACTGATTATTTTCTTGATCTAAAAATAGCTTTACTAGTATACAGCAAGTGATGCCATAATGAAATGACACAAACCAAGATCTTATTTAGATGCTATTTTTACTTCAAATTGGAAACACGTCTTAGATTCGTAAGTTTTCCTAGCTTCCCTGTCTATAAAAGAAAAGAAGGCTAAAAATGTGTGAATATAATGGTAAAATGCATTTTTCTCTTGCTGATATATTTAAAGCTAGCCTTCATGGTGTGGGGAGAGGGAACTTCTAGCAACTGCCCTACAGTTTTCTTGGCAAGATTCTCAGAAATGATTTGCCCTTTTATTCCTAGGGTTTAGAGACAGGAACTGGGTATAATATGACATATGACTGAGGCAAAATGTGTTTTTTCTGGTTAAGTCTACTGCTGTGAATAAATTGGAACTGGTAAAGCCCACACATATATATGCACACTTCTGGGTTTCAGGGCCACCTATGCTTCTGCTGAGCATGCCAAATCTTAGGAAAACCTGCAGATAGCAAGCCTCAGTCTTTTACGGAATGGAAATTCAAGCACAACCTGTGTTCGACCCTTAAGTATTCTTTCTCTTTCTTCCAATTCAGTCGCTAATTATTCCCTCTCATTTGTGTGTCTGTGCCTGTACAAGGTTATTTTATTTTTTTTATTTTTATTTTATTTGTCAATATATATAAGTATAAGCATGAATTGAATACATAAAATAGATACGAACAGAGGAAACATTCAGACAGGGACGGTAGGCACGCTGGTGCTCTTATGCACGCCCCTTACAGACCTCTTAGGAGTGGAGTGAGTTCAACAGTAGATAGTCCTAGGTTAAAATTTTAACATAAGTATCTGGTACAAATCATGATGCGAGAATGAGGGAATGACATCACAGTGCAAATCTAGTCTTTGTACCTGCATCCCAATGTTTGACATAAATACATGGGTCACATGGCTTATGTTATGCCACAATGCACGTTTTATTATTTGCCTCCTCGCTTGCACTTTCCTAGGGATGCCATTTATGTTCTATCTCTATTTGATCCAACAAATTTCCTATTATATAAGATGTCCATCTTATCAGGATTTAGCTTGTTTGCTTTCCTTCGTTGCTTCTTATCCTCTTCTCAGAAAAAAAACGATGTTCATCTCATATCGATATTTAAATGTCCAAAAATTCTCCCAACAGTTTCAGATTATTTTTAAAAAGCAAAGGACAAAGCTCCTATGACAGAAGGAAGAACCCTCTGACCACATCTCAGAGTTGGAGCTGTATCATATTTCAAGCCCTCAATGTGTTTATCAATTTTCTTCCTAGTATAAATAATGTTCTAAATCTGTACAATTTTTATTTTTACTCAATATTATCTAGTAAAGAGATCCAAAAACCCACCACAGAAAAGATCTTCCCTCTTTCTCCGCACATTTGACATATCTTCTAGATCTAAAAACTCTTAAAATATAATGTATTGTATTGCACTACATTGGTCATTCCCCAGACTTGTATAAGAGTATGGGGGGGGGGGGATGATATATTTTTTCTGATACTGTTCTGAGAGAAGTAACATTTTGACAGATATCAATAGAAGAGAATATATGTAGCTCAGGGTTGAACTCTGAAGTCTTTAATGGTCTCTGAGCTTGGTTTTTTTGCTTACAGACATTTTTTGGAGTTTTTGGAGTTTTTCAAAGTGTACTTTGGGTTTTGTAGTTTGGGTTTTTATATATCAACAATTATTTAACATATAATACAAAAATTATTTCATTTTATTCTCATTCTATATAATTGATTAATGCAATAACTTCCATTGAATATTGACCAGAAATCCCAATGTACATACCAATATCAGTTTCCTTATGGTTCTTGATATATTCAGCAAGCTCAAAATTTCCAGCAATTATTGCCACCTGAAAAATGATCAAACAGGTTATATCTAATAATTCAGTATATAACGTACAGCATAAGTTTCAAATTCTAGGAATCAATATATAGCTGATGAGATACTTCCACAGTACAACCTTCTAACTTCTAATGAGTCATGTACATAAAAAGGTAAAAGTGCCCCTGGGGTTTTACTCTACTAGTTGGCACCAACTTTAGGGGGCGGTACTTATCTCTGTGTCTATAAATTACTGAGCCAGTGGTGTCTGACAATTCCACAATCCTGTGGCCAGCATGATGTCACGACTCAGCGCAAAAAATATGGCAAAACCTAGAATGCTGTTACCTTCCCACCAAAGTGGTACCTATTTATCTACTTGCATTTACATGCTTTTGAAGTGCTGGATTGGCATGGGCTCAGGCAAGTAACAGGAACTTATTCCATCATGCAGTAGTAGGACTGAAAAAAATGGACCATAGACCTTCTCCAGTATCTATTAAGCCACTGAGCCACCACACCTCCCCAGTCATATACATACTGCCTATTAAAAAGAAGCTTTAATTTCTGTAAACATTGATTTTAAACATAGGACTGGTCAACTGATGATTCACAAAAATGTATGTTGGCCACAGAATTACCAAAAGTACATTTGGCAACAACGCTTCATAATAGTGACATGTGGCAACATTTTTCCATGAATAGGTAAGCAAGTACCAAAATAAAATAAAATCATAGAAGGACATGTTATTATCAATCCACAAAAGTTGATGAACATCTTTTCAGTTTTCAATCCTTAGTTTTGCAGTCCAAAAGCCTTTCTGCAAAATTTGATTTTTTTATATAAGAATTATTAGAAAAAAGGAAATTATTATTTGAATGCTATATTTTTAACTAAAAATATGATCACACAATTTTAGAACTAAACGTTGAAGGGGCCATTTTAGCCATTAATATAACTCTCTGTTCACTGTAAGGATCTAAATGAAAACATATCTAACTGATCTTTGCTTGAACATAACCTGTGAGGTTTACCACCCAGAATGATTTGAAATTAATATACAGGTATGTATAATCCACTTAGCCCAAAGTCATAAAAACTGGGCAAATCTATAAATTTAATAGATAAATAAATTTACTGCAGGTATGTATTAGTTACTATTTCTTTTGTGCCTGTTTGATGATGATGATGATGATGATGATGATGGTGATAGTGGTAGTGGTGATAATAATAATGATTTTTTTATTCCCTGGATTATATCATGTGATAATCCAATAAATTTAATAAGCCCAAGCTGCTTTGGAGCATTAACAGTATTAGTCTAGGAACTACACTGCATTTTTGGTTTGCAACAGAAATTTCCATACAAAGAATTATCTGATAATTTCCATTTTAGAAATGATCTTGTCTCACTTACTCTTTTAACTATTCAGTTATCTATAAACATTACTGGATTTTGATGAATATTATTCTGCTCGTCTACATTTCTGTGAAAAACTGTTCTCTCCCTTCTAGATGTTCAGAACCTGAAATTGCTTGTCTTTTTGACTGAATGTTATCAGAAATTCAAGAAGATGATATTGAAATACATAGAGAATGTGAGTGAGCATATAATGCCAAGGTTTGGTGGATGTTTCATTTATTTTAAAAGCAAGTCATCCAATGTGCAGTATATCATTGTGAAAAAGCAACTGCCCTTAAGTTAGTAACTGCATTCAGTTAACTTGTGGTGTGCCAAGAAGCCCTGGCTTCAATGCAAGTCAGGGCTTCTAGGAACATCACAACTTTAAGGCTGTAAGAAGCATCTGAGCTGATGCAAAGCTAGGCTGCAGCACACAGCTGAGCCATTTCATCCCAGCATCCAGATCAGCCCCACAGCAACAAAACCGCAACCACCTGAGGAAGCCACAGCTGTGCCTGTCAGCACCATGAAGCCACAAACACCCCAGGAAACCACAGCAAACCCAGCAAAACCCAGCCGCACGACGCAAAGCCACAACCACCTTCAACTCTTGAGGCCCTCACTTCCCTGTGTTCCACTGTCCCAGTTGAACTTTGCCGTCTTCTTGCTCACACTGCTGGCCACACAAGTCTTCCTCCTGAGCGCTTGAGGGGAAATTGCTATACTCAAATGTGGAAA
This sequence comes from Ptyas mucosa, assembly GCA_012654045.1. Classification (NCBI taxonomy): domain Eukaryota; kingdom Metazoa; phylum Chordata; class Lepidosauria; order Squamata; family Colubridae; genus Ptyas; species Ptyas mucosa. The sequence continues at coordinate 25,001,133 of WNWU01000001.1, forward strand.
GGAGGCCTCGTGTCTAGCACTTCCTTATGAAGAGCCAGGCTGGTGATGCTTAGTCAACAGAAGCAGGTGAAGATAAAGCTGAGACTGACAAAGAACAGGGTAGCAGGAGCCTTGGAGTGCAGGAGGCCAAGAGATGTGAAAGAGACAAGTGTTGGGGAGAAGTTGAAGTTCCCCTGCAGTCATAAATGCATACAGGTTACCAAGCACCCAAATATTAATCACGTGACTGCAGGTGTGCTACAATGGCTGTTACTTAGGGGACCGAACTTAAATACCATTTGTTCAGCGCTATCGTAACTTCAAATCATCATAACATGAGGACTACCTAAATTATCCTATAGGAGTCTCCAATACAAATCAAAAGTCATGCTTCTTTCTCTAATGGCAAGTCATCTTTTCTTAAAGGTATGGATAAAGAACAAAAGTAGGAAAACAAATGTGTATATACCATTCAAACAATGCAACCCAAATTAGATAGTAAGAAAAATCAATTGCTAAATAATGTTGACCAGAGTATCCCCAATTTGTGGGGCTTGATGGGTTTGCAACTGGGCCGTGGAAATAGTGATGAGAGGTGAGCGGATGCGTGTGCATCCTCACTTACACATGCACATCCTCACTTGCATGAGCAGTGGGCAAACATGTGTGCTCCATTTGCATGAGCATCAGGCGTGCGTGCACACTACTCATACAAATAGAACTGCTGGCTGCCTGCACGGAACTATCCCTCTTCCCCCCCCCCGGCCCGGTCAGTCTGCAAAGCCAGAAACGTTAGAGAAATCTGATGTAAACTAATAACTTAGGTTCTTTTAAAAATTTAATCGTCAGAAAAAAAGAAAACAAAAGAATGAAAAAAATTAAAAACTTTAAAAGCCATAAAAACAATAATAATAAAATATTACAAAATTCCTAATAATAACTCAGCTAATACAACTCACATTAGTTAAATGTAGACCATATTAAATTTTATTGCCTTTTTCCTTTTCTCAAAGCCAATTCAAGCACTGAAAATTGACAAAATTTCTTAAATTAAACATTAGTCAATACACCTATAGCCTCTTAGCAGTATTTTTTTTCTTTTCTTTTTTTTTTGGCTGCAGCCCAAATTTAACACAGACTATGTTTGTTTTTAAAAAATGCCATCTTTAATCCATAACTTCTCTTCCAAGAATCTGGTTTATCATACTATTGATGCTTAAGCAAAAACTCCATCAGACGTATCTGTAGAGTATGCAATAAATTACCTCCCAACAGATGAATTGGAGTTCATTTTAAATATTGATGGAGATCAAAATCTATTTTTGTTCAATTAAACTAAGTTTCACATCAGACTTTTTTCACATCTAACAAAGACAATAGAACAGATCCATTGTTATCAGAATAAAATGCTAAAATGACTACCCATAGTCTAGTATTGTTAAAAGCTTGATGACTTTTTAAAACCCCAAATTAATCTGGATGAATTATGAATACTATTACCTTCTAAAAAGTATTTGTCAAAAGTTTTGAATCTCCATTTAATAGGAATGTTGTATAATATAGGCAGTGTTCATCTTACAATCATTCCTTTAGTGACCATTCAAAGTTACTATGGCGCTAGAAAAAAGTGACCTATGACCATTTTAACATGACAGTTGCAGTAACCCCATAGTCATATGATCAAAATTCAGGCACTTAGCAAATGGCATGTAATTATGACAGTTGCACTGTCCCAGTGTCATGTGATCACTATTTGTAGCCTTCCCAGCTGGCTTCAACAAGCAAAGTCAGTGGGAAAAGCCATTAATTTAATGACCACGTGGTTCTCTTAAAAACTATGACAAAAATGGACCAAAGCTCAGTGGAAATTTTGGGCTCAGTTGTGGTCGCAAATCAATGACTACCTGCAGCCTGCACAATTTGCAGCATTATTTCCTGTTTCAAAAGCAAGCATTATGTAGTCTCAGAAAATGATATAAGTAGAGCTCCTTTATCAGAATATTCATTACAGATTTCTATAGATTTGTTTCTAAAAGAGAAACCAGATATTCCTTATGGTTTTTTTAAACCACTCAATAGGATCTATTATCCCAGTTGGTCTTGTGTCCCTATCAATTTTGATTGTTTAAAAGTATTTCCTTTGAAGTTAAAGATATAGCCCAAATCCTTTGAATGGGCTTCCAAAACCCTTGAAAGATTTATTCTATAGAGCAGTGATGGCTAATCTTTTTGCCATCGCGTGCCAGGAGGGGGGGGGAGGTTTGTGCAAGCGCAGGCCCACATCCATAATTCTATGCCCCCCCCCCCGTGCATGCGTGTGCACCCACCCCATCCCCCCCACTCCTGGCACGCAATGGCCTGGTAGGCCCATTTTTCTTTGTTACCTAGCTCCAGATCCTCTCTATGCATCTGGGAAGGGCGAAAAAAGCCTTTCATGTAAGTCTCTGGAGGCTGGAGAGAGCAAAAAAGTCACTTCCTGTCCCACCGGGAGTTGGGAAATGGGTCCTTTCAGGCCTCCGGAGGGCCACCGAGGGAGTGGGAAAGGTTGTTTTCGCCCTCTGCAGATGCATAGAGAGGATCTGGATGTCAGATATTGCCTACGTATGATGCCCCAGGCACCAGAAGGGGTTAAGTCTTCTAAGTCTACAGACATCCCATGTGACTGTATAAACCAATGAACTCCCTTATTGGAATCATACCCACAAATCAATTGGATATCTTCCCTAATTCTTTCCATCCATCTCTGCAAGACAACAGTGAATTTCTCTCCCTCTCAACCTCTGAGTTATACAGTCAGGGTAACAAATTGCAACAGGACACCCTGTTCATTATTGTATATTTGTAAATAATAAAATAAGTTTTAAACCTGAAACTGTATGGCCTAAATAACTTCCGCATAGACTGAATGAGCACGACCATCAGTATATATCTGACACTGGAGCCAGGTAACAAAGAAAAACAGGCCTTCCCCACCCACCCCCCAGGCCCTCCAGAGGCAGGAAACAGCCTGTTTCCTTACTTCTGGTGGGCCCAGAAAGCCCGAAAATCAGTTGGCCGGCATGCGCATGCACACCACAGCTGAGCTGGCATGCCCATGCGTACCATAGGTTCGCCATCACGGCTATAGAGAAAAAATAATAATATATCTGCTCAGTAAGTACTTCTATATTTACAGTTATAAAAACATGAATAAAATTCCATAAACTGAGAATACTTTAACTTAACATTCAGTTGAAGTTTATCTTACCTAAGAAAATGATTTACTTAAATAACAAAACCTCAAATTCAAAGACAAATATATACACTATGAGAACAAATACAATATAAGAAGAAATCCTGACTTCTGATACCTTCATATTTATAACAGAAAGTAAGACAAAAGAGCTGATAAAATGTATTGGTATTGAGTAAAGTTGGGGTGCAGGTTTTACTATCTTTTAGAATTTCTTCCTTATTAAACTTGATAAGAGTGTTTGTAAATCTGGATGGCTTCTCTATGCATTTGTACATAATAAGATGAAATGGTAGAATATCAGATGATTAGATTTATCCAGTGGTGAAATCCTACCAGTTTACACCGGTTCAGGTAGTGATAAAAGCTATCAGTTTGACAAACCAGTAGAGTAGTAAGAAAAAAGGTATTTCCGACAATCAGCTGCGCCGCGCGATTTAAAATTGCTAGAAAGCAGGAAATCCTGTTTTCTAGTGAATCTAAATCGCGTGGCACCGTTGTCCCCCCCCCCCTCGCTGTTCTACTTACCTTCCCAAGTCTTTTTCCATGAGCAGTGTTTGGCGCATACTGCGCATGCGTGTGCCGTGTGCATTTGATGCACACGTGTTTGGCACGCACTGTGCATGCACACGCACAGCATGCATTTGACGTGCACTGTGCATGTGCGCATGCAGCATGCATTTGGCAGCATGCACGGGCAGCAAACCAGTAGCAAACTGGGGAGGATTTCACCACTGAATTTATCCCAAAATTCAATTTAATTGATGCTGGCTGTGAAGCTTACAACATTTTTAATATATTACCTAAACCAAAGTATGAATACTAGGATAGTAACTGCAACATTACAACAGTCCACTGACATGTCAGATCATTGATTGGAGATTTTTAAAGGCTTATTCACAGTTATATCTAACAGTTAATGCATGGATATCATAATGAGGAATGGAATAGAGAACTTTTAGTGATTGCCTAATACCAACATGCAGGCAGTATAATAAAAAGAAATTGAGAAAGATTTAACACAGTCATTTTGGAGTAGATTTGGAGTAGAGACATTTTGGAGTAGATTCAGTTTGATAGGGTAAATAAAAGTAATGGTGGAAGTATAATTGTTTGGTGTAAATTATGCTCGGTAATATCCATTAATCATCTTTGTGTTTTATCAGCTTTACTCTGGAGATTTTTCTAAAAAGTTTGAAGAGTTTATAAAAAGTTTGCATTTTTTAAAAAAATATTTTCAAAACAATCATCTATAGGTTGAGTGATAGATAGCACAGATTAGCACTTTACTATTTTGGTAAGTGAGAAAAAAAAAATGAGAGATCAAGAGTTTTCTTAGAATTCACTTTGTTCCTTGTAATAGAACACTTGAGGTGTCTGAAACGTTTCAAGATGTTGCAACTTTTGTTCCATTTGTATAGCATTCAGGATATTTCCCTGGAATACTTTTAAAGTAGGCTGGAATGTCCCATTTTCATTTTGAAATTTTATGAACAATGTATTTCATGAATACCCCAAAGCATTACATCATATTTATACAATGACAATCTATTTTAATCAGCATTCAACATTTACCACTCAAAATTTAAAGAGAGACAAGGTGTAATTATTAAACTGAAATGCTGTTGACAAAAGTCTGATGTAACACAATAAATCTGTCATGAAAAATGATTTTTCAGAACAGTGTGTCATTTATTAATCCATCTTGTCTTTCTGTTGAATCCACAAACATTCTTATCTTCAAAACCTCCTAAATAAGTAAAGTGAAGTTTTTTCAAATGCCTTTTTCATTTATTTCCATTTCCTGTAGTCTCTATCTTTATTCGCCTTTACCCCCTGTAGCTTTCTCTTTAGCCTGTTAATTGGCAGTACCAAACTGACCCTGGGTGATCTGAAAAGCTAAGCAGGATTAGTCTTAGCATCAATGTTAAAGCATCCATAAATCTCCATAAAGTAGGCTGGAAAGTTGAACAAACTATCCCCAAGAAAACAAGAAGTCGTTTCCAAATTTGTGAAATCATAAAAAGTCAAGTTCAGTTTGAACTAGATTTTACTTTTAGCTCATTCCAGCATCATTAGGTTCCTGCTTCTCAGTAAAAGAACCACACCACTCAATGCTGAAGGGTTCTTGACCAGATCTTGCAGTGGCAAATATATGCTGTTTTTGAGGTAGTGTTTTACGTTAATTGAAAATTAACATAAGTAAGAAAAATATTACACCCCTGCTTCACAAGTGCATTGGTTGCCAATTTGGTTCTAGGTCTAATTCAAGGTGCTGGTTTTAATCTTTAAGACATTCACAGCCAGTCTACCTGAGGAACCCTATCTCCCCAGTTACATCAGCCTGCTCCAATAGTAAAAATGGTTAAAAACTTATGCTGTGGGTACCACCAGCCCACATGTCTTCTCTGCCATAGCATCCACCATGTGTAACATTCTTTCCCCCAGACCTGATTATATTATCAGGCCTGCGGCTGCCAGAAATCAGAGACATACTTAGATGGCTCCATTTCTGAGGTGGCCATTCTTATCCTCTTTCCTTTTGTTGTTTTTAGATACGTGGTTTTATTTAATCGTTGTATGCATAAAAAGGGCCATTTCTGGTGAGATGGGTAAGCTATACAACGTTAGTTAATTAATATTAGTATAAATGAGAAAACATCCTTGCAATCTAACATTGCTGTCCTATGCAAATGTGCATTTTCCTTACTTTTAAGAAGCTTTTTTTTAAAATAACATCCCAGTTTCTCATGTTTTAGAAGGTATAAGATTTTGTTCCATATACAATCTAAGGCAACAATATATTTCAATATTTTTTTTATTAACAATATATTTTAAAAAGTAATTGACATTAAAAATATCAAACAATATTTTCAGGGCCTTTTTTATATATGTGGGTATGGTGAAATTTCCTGGTACCTGACAATTAAAACCATGGAAAAGTTTATTCATGGTGTAGATGAATGTTAGCAAATGTGACATTTGCTATAATTGAATATACTTAATGAGTACATCTAAAGTACCTGCTAATAACTTGTCAATGTATGTGTTTCAGTGATTACCTCTGGGTAGCTTAATATACGTGATATAATTTCTTTTCCACTTTTAATTGGAGAGATTCAATGTCTCATGTTAGAATTTACAGCAACCCATTTGCTCACATTTCCACGAAAAGATCTGGTTGGGGTTTAAGTTTAATCCACTAACCTTTGAATTTTTGAGGGTTAAAACAACATCATCAAAAGAACAGTGTTTGTTTGATTTATACAGATTAAACTAAATAGATTTAACAACAAAACCTGCTTTCTGTGTTCAATCAAAATTTTCAAACCTGAAATCACAACACTGAAGTAATTTACATTCAATCTCCAAATGGTGTTGGAATCAATATGCATTATCTGTTTCAGCTAGGCTGTGATCACCAGGAAACAATGCAGCGGCTTGAAATATCTTTTTTCTTTCTTTTCTTTTCTTCCTCCCTCCCTCTCTTATTTTTGTGCCCTGGCCTTCGCATTAGGATGCCAACTCAATCCTGAGAGACATGATGAAAAGAGTTTAGAGACCAGTTGTGAAACAGGACAGAAATGAAGATTAATTTATGCAAACGCCATTTTTAAAAATCAAAATAAAACATAAAATGTTGACAAGAAACTTACTAAAAGGCAAAATGGCTACCTTTTTATAGTAGACTGGTTAGTATTTTGGGTTATGTGTAGGTACTTTAAAAACCGTCAAATATGTTTTCTGCTGGTCGCAACAACTAACAAAACTGATTTTAAAATATTGTATAGTTTGTATGATGGCAAAATGTTTCAAGAAATTATTCAACATTAGTTTGAGCACTCCATCAAAATTATAATTGTAGTAATAATTAATATCTTCTATACAGACTAAAATGGTTTGGCTTTTAGTCCTGAACTTATAATTAAGTAAACTTACTTTAAAATCAAGACGTATAACATGGGGGGTGTAATATAAATGTTAGAAAATAACATTTGGAAAGGCTATGATGTCAAAATGATGTCTGATGAAATCATTTCAAACAACTATCTCACTTCCAACACAAAGTATTAAACAATAATAACACTGTCCAACATTAATTTATTCAGAGAAGGAAATCATTGTCCATTAAGCCTTGTAATAAGGTAGCAATCTCCATCTGCTTTCCTTTGAAATCCAGAATTTGTGGAGGAGGTTTAGATTACCAAACAGATGATGGGAGACTAGAACGATCAGTTAGATGAAAACTTTAAAGTTTTTTGCAATTATTTCTCAAAAGCCTGGATATACTTCAAACTGGTTTCTGGTCAGATTTTTATTATGAACTATCTTAGTCATCCTAATCAATGACTGGAATAGCAAGAATATGATTATAATTTTACTGTATATAACTTCTTTAAAATCTAACATAAGATTGTCTTAATACTGATGGCTTTCTGTCACTTTCACCACTGTAATTTTCACAATTACTGTGTGTTCCATTTGATCTCACAATAGAGTGGCTTTTATTATACCGGTAATAACATATTATACATATTGAAAGAGGTAGACACTAGAGTCTAAGGATCACCTGGGGGTAGGAGAAGAGGGAAAATTAGACTTCCTGAAATTACTTGAATCTGTATGAAGTAGAAAACAAGAGTAGGACCAACTATATACAAAAATGTCTCAAACACTTGAGTATCAATAGTCATCTCTTTTTGTTCTTGATTTCCCTGTTACTTTGAAATCTTTGTCTCTGATTTATGATCCTGATTTTATCCTGGCTTCTGTTTTCCTTCATAATGTGCTCCTTTTTTTTATCTTTGGCGCTATCTGTTCTTTTTTGGTTAAAATTTTCTGGAAAAAAATTATCATAGACATAGACAAGCAGTTGCTAGTAACTGAAGAATAATTCAAGAAAGCATTTATGAGTAAATATTAAAGTGGGATTATTGAAAAGGCTTTTATCATGTTTATCTGTGAGTCATGTAGCAACTTTTGCTCATTTTGCACTGCTAATTTCAGAAAAGTTCATGTTATAGATTCTCTCCAAATCACAATGCTATCATATAAACTACAGGTCTTTATTTTATTTCATTTATTTCATAGTGCATAAATAGTGAAATTGCAGCAATTCCTATTGCAAAAAAATAAATCTCTATATCAATTCTACAGATTCAGATGAATAGAACATACATTTGCATATTTTAGCCAACCCCTTTTTAAACAAATTAGGACTGGAAGAGCCAAAAAGAGCTATTGTTATATAGGAACAAACAAGTTTCCTATATATCTTAATCTTTTAATTAATCACTTATCTGTATGTTTTAATGTACACAAGCTTTAAATATGCTTACTCAAAATAACAATAAAGGAGAATATCTGTAGCTTCAGGTTGAATGATGAGTCCTTGGTGCTCTCTAAGCGTGGTCATTTTCTTGCAGACTTTTCATAATCAGCATTGATGATGTTACCTAGTTTGGGTAATGAAATGTCTCCAAGAAAACGACCAAGTTCAGAGAGTACAAAGGACCTCTCTTACTCAAAATAAGCATCTAGAATTTTTGAATTTGTTATAACAAAGCACTAAAAATTTCCCAACATAGTAAATGATCTGGTTTACAGCCTAAGAAGTTTTTTTGCCATACTCATTACATACTCATTATACTTTAAAAGTACAGCTTTACACATTATTCTTAAAAATAAAAAGCTAGCACATATATTAAACAAATTACTTATATGACAATGCTTATAATTATTTTGAGCTATGAGATTAACTGTTGTAAATCATCATCTGCATTCCAATATTCTGAGTCATAAAGAATATCTGCAAACCATTTGACAACTGTTACTCATATTTTTCTTAAATATTTTTACTACAAAGTATGTACATAGCTGTCCTGCAGACTTCAAAACAATTAGATTATGTCTTAGTATTTATTTTAATACAGATATTGAAAACATAATGCAATTCTAAGTTTTATATTAATATCCCAGAATATTTCACTTTCAAATTCTTAAACTTTGCTAAACTATATCTATACATTCCAAAGTAATCTGCTAAGTCCATGCTTAGCCATTAAAATTACATCACTCCAAAAATACAATTTTAAAGTACTTGATCAGAGTAAGACATGCAAACAGTTAGAAACAGCAAGGGAAATGAGGAAAAAAATAGAAATGTAATTAACACAACCACAATTAATAGAAGCTTAGCCCATGTTGTACAAATACACATATACACAAACACAGACACACACTCAACAATTATTCAACTTTTCATTTCTACTATGCAATCCTAGTGCTCATTTTTTTTCTTGGTGAGCTTTACCTTTCAGATTCTTTCAAGAGTCGATTTTGGCTGTATATAAATCTTGTGTCCTCGATCATACCAAGCTTCTTTTCGTTGGTCTTTTTAATCTATTTCCTTCCTAGCACAGAATTTTTTTTAGCCCTAGTGCATACTGATTCTGTCCCAAATTTTAGCATCACATGTGATATTTGTGCACAAAAATTCTCCTAGCAACTCTGGTTTAATACCTAACATTTTCTTTATTCAAGCTATGATTCATGGTACCATCTGTAGTTAGATATTGACAGGCAGTAGTCTTAGAATAGCTATTATATATTTGTTCAACAACTAGTTTTAGCATTTGCAAATTTAAATCATGGGGGAAATCCAAAATTTATCAGTCTACACTTGCTAAAACATTTTTTAAAGGGATGCTTTTCCATTGTACAATTTCATATATATGAAGCTTATTTAAGGGTCAAACAAGAAATTTAAGAAATATACTTTGCCAAGATATTACCTACCTTTTATAAGGACAATCATCTTGGGCTGCTTTAGGAAAGGAATTTTTAAAGCGAGGTTCAGCTACAATGTGGGAAAAAGAGACCAGCTTGTCTATCTTTTTTTTTTTTAAAAAAAAGATTCTCCAGCAGACAAGTCTGTAAATGTGTTTCCTAAAAATAACCCCAAAACCACCTTCAAAATTACAAATGAACAAAACATAATTCCATTTAACATATTTTCAGCTACTGCTAAATGGAAGATAAGAACAGGATTGTAGATCATGAAAGATAAAAGAACATCATTGCCTCTCATCCTATTGTCCCAAGACTCTCCCAAAACTAGTATTCATACAATCTTAATCACATATTTCCATCCATAACCACTACTAAACAGTAAGCAAAAATGCACACACTGTTCATGAATTCACATTTTATTGAATTATATAACTAGGGCTACAGAGAAATTATTTCTGTTATACTTCAGTCTACTATTTAAAAAATATTTAACCGTTCATTTGATTAATAACCTTTTAAATAAAACAACCCTTCTTTATGATTCAAATTCATCAATGCCTACTAGTTCTTGAAAAAAGCAAAAAAAGTTAATATTTATGCATTATTCTTCCATATCATTTTATTTCATGGCAGCTAGAAGATATAATATGATCTTCTCAGAGAGAGCTTTCAGTCATTTGGTGAGCCTTATACTCCCATATTAATCCTAAATTATAGGTTGTGAGACTAGCCAGAAATACCTATCACAATCTACTTAATGAACACTGGGAGCCATTTTCAAATAGGTCTGTAATTTCTTCCCTGAACTACTTTGCAATCATAGGCTTCATGTGGGATTGTGCCAATTTGTTCTAACAAGCATAGGCATAATTATTATATCAACGATATAATATTAGCATTGGCTTCCCCCAAATCTTGGAAGTATAACACAAGATGGTAGTTTTCATTCATAGTATTCTGTGTATCACAGAAAATATATGGCTTGTTTTTAATGATTAGGATGTGAAATAATGAGTAAATATTGTAATGTGCCTGTGATGTCATGCTGGCCATGTTATGTATTGGAGATAATTGCTAGTTGAAGGTTTTCTATTGGAGTGGGGAAATACTCTCTCCTGATTGGTTGTTGGCTGATTAGTTCCCTATTAAAAGGAATTATGTCAGCTAGGGAGTTTTTAAGTTACCTTACAGACAGTAATAAATAAAGAGCTGTTAGAGATAACTCTAGCCTAACCTCCAGTCTTCACCCAGAACATAACAGGCTGCATGACCATGGAAATGTCTTCAGGCAGTGCTGGCTCCAGGCCTCAAAACAGAGATGAGCATCTCCCTTTATAGTTGGAAAACTCACAATCCGCAGGAATTTCTTTCCTTTCCTTCTATCGTAATGTATACCATATGTATAGTATTTATAATGACATTATTTTTACTGAGAAATCATTCAAAGTTTTAAATAATTCAACTGAGAAATATTTTTTAAAAAAAAAACAAAGAAATAATTTTTAAAGTTGTATTAATTGAATGAACTTCTGCCTGGTTATAATTAAAGATATTAATGCATTTCTTATCAAAGATATAATTTTACTTTAAATGTCTTTTTTTCTGTTTTGTAAAATTTATCTTAAGGCAAAAAATGTCAAGGGCAAAGAATTAGGACCACACATAAAGTTAAGTTGGTTTATTGCTCATGTCTTTATACAAGAATCTAGTCAGCACTAAATTGGCACTAGTTAAAAGTTAATGGAATTCAAGAACTGGACTTGGGTTGCTTATGGACATGTAACAACTCCAGGCTTATTCCTCTCTTAACTCCACCCCCTCTTATTCCTCTCTTAACTCCACTCTGCCTCTCATTCTCCTATAGAAAATGAAACATTCAGTTTGTCTCATTTTATCTCAGAAGAAAATATCTGTATTTATAAAAAGCTTCTTTTAAATTCCTTTTTATTGCAAACATAATTAGACTAATTTATGCAATGGATCAGATAAAGCAAATATAAACCTGAATGGATCTGATATGATATGATTATCTGAAATAGTTTTTGTTTAGAAATCAAACATTGCATGGCATTGCGTGTGTCAATCACCAATCAGTCCCAATCGATCCACATATAGTCCTTCAATGATGATATAGAACAAGTCCTTGTTGACTTTTAACAACTACATAGATGGATTGTCACACTTTTCTTCAAATTCCTTCCACCTTTGCTGACATTAGAGCTTTTTCCAGAGAGCTGGAATATGTCCAAAGGAGAAGCTAATTTGAATCTGTCCACAATTTTATCAAGACCAAATCTCAACACCAAACAATTTCAACACCAAATCTCAAAGGCAACAAGACTTCCTATCTTGCTTCTTTAAAGTCCAACTTTTGTTTCCAGAGAACATCAGAGGAAATACCATGGCTTGTGTGATTTTGATCTTTCTGAGTATAGGGACGTTGCAGTATTTGAATATCTTTTTCAAGGCCTTTGTGGCTACTCGACCAAGTCTGTTACTCTAAGGCAGGCCTGTCAAACTGGCAGCCCACAGGCCAGATACAGCCCACAGAGACCATACCCATCCCGGCTCTGCAAAGGCAAGAAACATCGTGCTACATCAAGATACGGCCTGCAACGCGATCAAGTTTGACACCTCTGCTCTAAGGCATATTACTTGATTGCTGATTCCTTTACTATTGATGGTTGATCCTAAAAATCAGAAGCTAGCCACAGTTTCAATAGCTTCATTGTCAATTCCAAAGCTGCTTGTGATTAGTTTGTTTTTTTATCTTTAATTTTTCATACTCAAGGAATAGTGACAATATTAGATCCCTTAGTCTCAAAATTCAGAGCCTTGTGCCTAAAAATATTAATAATCCATCAAATCAAAATCAGTAATAGTTCTTTCTTCATATGTTAAACAATTGTATGAGGAGTAAATCTTTACACAAAGGGAAAAAACAGTCCAACCTATCAAAAACAGCACCACAAAAAAACAGATTAGGAACACAAGTTAAAATAGGGAAGAAAATAGTAAGTGAGCATCTGCCTACGCTAGACGAGTTCAAATCACCAGGACCAGATGGATTACACCCCAAGGTTCTGAAGGAACTGGCAGACGAGATCTCAGAACCACTAAACTATATCTTTCAAAGATTTTGGACCACCAGGGAACTGCTAGAGGACTGGAAAAGAGCTGATGTGTTTCCCATATTCAAAAAAGGAAAAAAAATAGATCCAGGAAACTACAGACCTATCAGCCTGACCTCAATACCAGGGAAAATTCTAGAAAAGATAATCAAGCAACAAATCAGCGAACACCTAGAAGCAAACACAGTAATAACCAAAAACCAACATAGGTTTGTCAAAAACAGATTGTGCCAGACTAATCTTATTGCATTCTTTGACAAAGTGACAAAATTAGTGGATCAGAGAAATGTTGTCAATATAATTTACTTGGACTTCAGTAAGGCATTTGATAAAGTAGACAATAACCTACTACTAGATAAAGTAGAAAAATGTGGGTTAGACAGCATCTTGAGTCCTAGTGGACAACCATTTAAATATCAGCCAGCAGTGTGCAGCAGCTGCCAAAAAAGCCAACACAGTTCTAGGCTGCATAAACAGAGGGATAGAATCAAGATCACGTGAAGTGTTAATACCACTTTATAATGCTTCGGTAAGGCCACACTTGTAATACTGCATCCAGTTTTGGTTGCTATGATGTAAAAACGATTTTGAGAGCCTAGAAAGAATGCAGAGAAGAGCAACAAAGATGATTAGGGGACTGGAGACTAAAACATATGAAGAATGGCTGCAGGAACTGGCTATGTCTAGTTTAATGAAAAGAAGGACTAGGGGTGACATGATAGCAGTGTTCCGATATCTTGGGGGTTGCCACAAAGAAGAGGGAATCAGTCTATTCTCCAAAGCACCTGAGGACAGGACAAGAAGCAATGGGTGGAAACTAATCAAGGAGAGAAGCAACCTAGAACTAAGGAGAAATTTGCTGATAGTTAGAATAATTAATCAGTGAAACAACTTGCCTTCAGAAGTTGTGAATGCTCCAACACTGGAAGTTTTTAAGAAGATATTGAATAACCATTTCTCTGAAGTGGTGTGGTGTTTCCTGCCTAGGCAGGGGGTTGGACTAGAACACCTCCAAGGTCCCTTCCAACTCTGTTATTCTGTTCTGTTAAATATGACTTCCCATCCCATTCTAGCCCTACACAAGATTTTTCAATACAATGTACAGATTTTTCCATCAACTTGAGTGGATAGCAATGACTGCATATATTTATCCTTAAACTAAATTGAACAGGGAACCTATATTTGGAAGTTTCTTGGACCTATTCATGGGCTAGACTGGATTTAATCAGCATTAAAGGCCGGGAGAAGAATGAACAGAAAAGAAAAAACAAAACAAAACAAATACTGTGATGAAATAAAATCAGTTTTTAAAAAGTCTTTATCTATGACCACACTAAATAATGCTTCATGTTTACTTAACAAGGTGTTGGTGATAAGTTGAATGCAAATATATACCATTTATCAAGCACTGACTATCTGACACTGAATATATATTTTTTTTGCTATCTCTCATGATCAGTAAAATTATAATTTCTCAGTGATAAATTGCAAAATTTCATCTCATCCTTCATCTTTACTTTTTTTTCACTTCAAAAATAAGCCATTCACTTTTGACAGTTTTCAGAAATTCAGATTTGAGGCTTTATCATTTGTTCAAACATGTTTTGTAATATTTTTAGGGTAGTTCCTTTTCATATTGGTTGCTCTAATGAACCTCTCCTTTCCTCACATTGCTGTACAAGTACTCCTTGACTTACAACAGCTTATTTAGTGACAATTTGAAGGTACAACAGCATTGAAAAAAGTGGCTTAGGACTGTTTTTCATACTTGCGACCATTACAGCATCCCCATGGTCATGAGATCAAAATTCTGATGCTTGGCAATAGAGTTATATTTATAATAGTTTCAGTGTCATGTGATCACCTTCTATGACCTTCTAACAAGCAAAGTCAATGGGAAAGACAGGTTCACTTAACCATGTTATTAATTTAACAAGTACAGTGATTCACTTAACAACTGAGGCAAGGAAGGCAAGGATGTGGGGCAAAACTCACTTAACAAATGTCTCAGTAACATAAATTTTGGGCTCAATTGTGGTCATAGGTTAGGTCTACCTGTATACCTTTTCTGGTGATTTTTGTTTGTTTAAAATCAAAATTGATTACCAATTTTGAAGTAAAACAACAATACCTCTCTCTCTCTCTCTCTCTCTCTCTCTCTCTCTCTCTCTCTCTCT
>WNWU01000001.1:25016543-25080759 GCA_012654045.1 Ptyas mucosa
CCCTCCCCCTCCCCCTCCCCCTCTCCCTCTCCCTCTCCCGGTTCACTTTCTTTTTTTATACCATTAAGGCTTTAGTCTCATCTATCTTTCCATAGTTTTAATCTCACATTCCATCTCCTGTTACAGTTGACTCCTTGTTTTGTAAATTCCACCAGTTATCTTTTTTTCCCCTTTGATGTCACACAATCAACATTTCCAGGAAGGCCTGGTTGGTTTATTTAAGTACTTCCATATAAATAGTAAAAGCACTTTCTCCAAAATCATTGTCTTTCACATGATTAATATGATCCCCTTTATCCGTTTATCACTTTCTTAGTCAAAATCTTGATTACGTTCTTCACTGTGCTTCTAAAATATTTTTAAAAGTATTATTTTCCTCTGTATTTCACTTTCTGGAATTCAGAAAGAAAGGATGACTCACTGAGAAGTTTTCTTTGTCCCGCTATTTTCAAAGACCTCTTTTCAACTGTTGTCAACCTTCCAAGTAGACCAGACAAGAAACACAAGATGAGCTAATTCTTTTCTATTATAAGACTGCATTAACAGAACTTTGCAAGTCTAAAAGTAGAAATCTCCCTCCATCTCTTTTTAAGTTAGGGTGGATTCTTTCTAAGATTCTTTCTCTGCGTTTACTGGTTTGCAGGCTCTTCTTCCTTTTATCTGATTGCTTCCTAGGAAGCATCTCTCCCCTCCCCTTCAAAGGTTATTCTCACATTCCATTTACATATCTAAATTGATAATATCTCAAGGGGATTAAGAAAGTGAGGATTGGTCATACTTAATATCTTTTAAATGACTGCATTGCTAATGCAAACCAGCTGCTTCTCCTCTACATCTCCCCACACCAGTCACTCTACTTCCATCTCACTGTCTCCTCCTGACAAACAGCTGTCCCAGAAACTATCCTTTCTATCCAGAAAGACATTTGTCAGCTACAAATCACTGTGGACCAGTGTTCCCTTTACTGCTCCATCTCTGCTACTTGGAGATATCAAGTACAGCTCACTCAGAATCACTTATTTCCTAACAGCAAGCAAAAAAGTTTAACTGCCTTAAACACTGGAAATATATTTACTAGCTACATTCCTAAACTGCCAATTATAGTCCACTTACAGCACTTAGAAAAAGCATAAAATGCACGGAAGCAGCAATAAAAAACCCCAGAAATAACACAGACACTTTCCAGAATATAAGTAACTTCTGGAGACAATAGAAAATAGTGAAATATGGAATAGAATTAAAGAAAAAAAATGTTTAAAAAAATTAAAGAAAAGAATTGGAACAAAATTCTTGCCAAGATTTCAAAGATGTCAGATGTCTGTTCCAATGGTGGTTCATATCCCATACAATTTTCATTTCAATAAACAATAAATGATAATGTTTTTCCTGTCCAGTCATATTTGACTTTAGGGCACAGTGATCATCTCCGCTTCATGGCCAAGGGAGCTAGGATTGTCCAAAGACATTTTCCATGGTCATGTGGCCAGCATGGCTATATGCCAAAGGTGCATGGAACGTTGTTACCTTCCCACCAAAGTGGTACCTGTTTATCTACTCACTTTTGCATGCTTTTGAACTGTTAGGTGGGCAGGAGCTGGGGCAAGGAATGGGAGCTTACCCCCTTGTGCAACGCTAGGATTTCTAGCTTTACAAACTTATCATCTTTAACTGCTGAGCCACCGTGCCCCCCAATAAACAATCTGGACAAGCCTGTATTCACATAGGAATCACAGGTTTCAGACAACAACCTTAAGTTCTAACATTCCATAGATTTTAAAAATCTAAAATACCTAAGTAGAATTAATAAATGTATTAATTAATTAAATATATACAAATTGTGAAGTACATTTATTTTCACTTTTTTCTTCTTGATAGATTCATGGGTAATTTATGCACCTATTAATATAAAAATTAACCTCTCCTATCACATATGTGTCATTCAGGATTACCAAGTAAAGATATATTGTTAGGAATAATAATTTTTATTTAAGAGAATCTAAGAAATCAAGCCCCATTTTTTACATAATTCTATAGAAAATGTATAAGCTATTGGCACAATGTTATAAATGTTCCACTTTACTTTATATCCAAAAATATTGTAATATTGCTGTGCTGATATGTACAAATTATATAATTTTGGTTATTATTGAGAAGACCCCAATATTATCTACATATAGTAACTTGTATGCTTCTTATATACCTTACATACATTGTCTAATTAAGCTAGTGTTTCTAAAACTGAATTAAATATAGGAGAAAACAACTGATGTATTTGATTGTTTCCCTAATGCAATTTTTTTCTCACATAAATTTTGAATTCTCCTGTGAATTCTCACCTTCATTTCTCACATGAATTTTCTATTTAGGGCTATGTATTAGGAAAATCAGTTCAAAATTAGTTATTTATTTTCATTCAACTCTGGATAGCACCTAAAGAGTTAAAATTGCACACTATCCATCTTCAACCTGATTTTTAAAATTATCAGTAAAACAGATTGCCTCTTTTGATGAAATCAAACTCTCAAGCATAGAAATAAGTGATTCAGCACCTGGTAAGATTTTGTTTATCCTTGTTTGAGACAGGAGGACAAAATAGGAAGGGAACAAAGAAGCTTATTTCTTATGTTTATGAGATATATTATCAGTAAACTTCCAAACATAGTAGAAAATCGCTTAATTAATATCACTGCTAATCAAATACTTTTAGCAAGCAATCTAGATTTAATTTTCAACAGCTTACATACAGAGAGAAGAACAAACTGCAGTTTAGAATGTCTCCAACATGAAGTCATCCTTGCCATTTCCTTTCCATTCATTTTTTATGGGCTATTAACATTTATAGTATTCATTTCAGTTCTATTCTTTGACATATCACTATCAGTACTATATATTTCTGAAATGTTCATTAAAGTATCCTCTCAGTTTTGTCCCAAATTATTTGTTTACTTTTATTCTTAATTCCACTCATTCTACTAAAAAGTCTTTGTTTAACCCTTTTTGCCCACTTCTAAAACAGTTTCAGTTTCCATTAAAATTGACTTGCCTCTTCCCTACTCTTTTAATTTTAATGATTCCTGGCACTTTGAATCACTCTTTTATTTCTATTCTAATTATAAAATACCTTTCTTTCACCCTTTTGATTATTTTTTCTCATCTATAGTCTCTTTTACTTCATTTCACCAAGCATTGTTTTTATATGTACTATTTGCATATCTCCCCATATTTATTTTTGTAATATAATTCACTCTGTGTCAAACAAATCCCACATCCTCTTTCTTTACTCTCTATTCATTCTTTTAGGAAATTCACCTTTCTTCTCATACATTTCTTTGAGTTCTTGAGTTCAAGGTTGACTCATCCTTCCGAGGTGGGTAAAATGAAGACGCATATTGTTGGGGGCAATATGCTGACTCTATAAACTGCTTAACAGAGGACTGTAGAGCACTGTGAAGTGGTATATAAATCTAAGTGCTATTGCTGTTTCCATAACATTTTCTCTTTCCATCCTAATATGTTCCCTTCTTTCCTCCTTTTCTTCCAGGTCCATTGATAGTATCAAGATTCACTCTGGGACCATCAAAGGATGGTCCATCTCACATTTAGTACATCTTGTCAATTGCCTTATTGTGTCATCATATACAATCAATCATATTTCTTTTCTTTTCTTTTCTTTTGCCATGCCTAAACAGATAGACATGGGCTTAAACTATGTATCAAAATAAACAAATACTCATCATACAAAATTGTCTCTAAAACATGCTTGAATTTCATATGATGAAGTCTTTTTTTCTTTACTCTTGTATCATTGCCATCTATTCGTTTATGTTACCTAAAAAAGTAATTTTTCCATCTGGATCACATTCAGTCAGGATGCTCAGTTTTTCTCCAAAACCTGATCCCATTCCATTATTGTACTACCATTCACTGGAAGATAACATGCAGCTATCACCAGCCTATAGATTCTTACTTCTATTTTCCTACTTTCCTATCTACTTCTGATAAGGTAGGGAAGCAATCAATTGTGTTGCTTGCTCTATTTTTATTCATGCCAGTTTCAGCCTTCAATGCTAATGGTTTAAGAATAAAATAAAAGTCATTTTTGCATTTTTGGTTAATATTTATTATTTATAGCATATATGTACTGCTACAAATCTGAAAGAGTTTAAGTGGTGCACAAAATAAGAGCACGAGTTAAAAAACAACATAGCAATGACCTAAGAAATGTACCCAAAAGGATAACAGAATTAGAAAAAGAATATTGTTAAATATTTGCCTCCATAAGGACAGCAGGTAAAGATCTGCTATGTGATGAAATATTGAAGAATAAGCTAACATGGTGAGCCTCTGTATTGTAACATTATTTTATTCATATTAGTCATTCTGGACTTATCCCTGATGAATGGTACAGCAGCATCATTGTCTCAGTCTTTTTAAAAGGTGATAGACTACTGCCTTTAGAGTACTGACCTAACAATTTAATTAGCACTGTAGCAAAAAAAAAAAGTTAGATTCCTGTTAACACTCTTGTACAACAGAAAAAGATGTTTTGAAGGAAGAATAAAAGTTTAGGAAAGGGTAAACTGAGTAGTTTGAGAATATTTCATTTTTAAATATACAAAAGTTTAATAATGCAATAAATTAATGACGTACACTAAAAATAAAATATAATCCATACTATATTTATCTGTCTGGTGCCAATGACTCCAGTACTATTTTATTTCCGAAAACCATCAAGAAAAGCTATGTTTTAACAGGCTTCAAAAGCCATGAGAATAAACTTGCCTTCATCTAGGATAGAGGTCTTCAAACTTGGCAGCTTTAAGACTTGTGGACTTCAACTCCCAGAATTCTCCAGCCAACTCATTCTGCCAAGTTTGGGGACCCCTGATCTAGGAGCACAGAAGAGGGCATACTTCACAGAGCCTTCTTGCTGTACCTCTCAATAGGCATTCTGTTCTGAATGAGCAGAAATTATTTGGAAAAAATGGTCTTGTAAATATCAAGATCTTGACCCATAAGCCTAACTAAAGCCTAGTTTTACCCCAAGCATACTTACACTATTTTATGTAACTCAGAGTTTTAATTTAGAGAATCACTCGCATGGTGGGAGTACTGTAACCAATATTCCACAATAGGCGTAGTTGTTGTTGTTAGTCGCGAAGTCGTGTCCAACCCATCGCGACCCCATGGACAACATTCCTCCAGGCCTTCCTGTCCTCTACCATTCCCCGGAGACCATTTAAGCTCACACTGACTGCTTCAGTGACTCCATCCAGCCACCTCATTCTCTGTCGTCTCCTTCTTCTTTTGGCCTCAATCTTTCCCAGCATTAGGCTCTTCTCCAGTGACTCCTTCCTTCTCATATAGTATAAAGATACACAGATACTAGTATGATTTTCTTTATGGAAAATTCAAATTTAAATCACTTTTTCCTATCTGGAGCTTATTGATTATCCTTGAATCACTAGCGTCTCAAAATAATTTTATATACTACCATAAGTGAAGTAGTAAGTGAGTCAAAGTGATAAGAATTCCGGATGATGCTACTTCAGATTACAGATTGGTGAACATTTTGGAACATGTCTAACAAAGCTTATTCACTGAACTAGAATCAGCTAAATACGTTTTTATACGGCTATGTTAATTACATAATGCAATTTGACTTCCATTTTTATGCTACTTGAACTGAAAAAAATCAGGAAGGAGGAAAACAATTGTGACCATATTTCTAATTACTTTTGTTTACTTTCTTACAACAGAGAAGTTGATCTCTGTTAGTATATTTTCCTATGAAAGATGACAAAAATAGTACATTAAAAATAAACAAATATTTTATTCATTCTACATTCTAACCTTGCACATCAAGTAGAAATATTAAATTCTTGATATGTTGCACAGACAGTTTATTATGTAGGCATGTATTTACAAAATCTAACAAAATGGGACACTTCAAAATTCTACCAAATCAGCATTTCATGTATTTTAGCCTTCCATCTATCACAAAATTACTGTAAGTATAAAAAATACATCCTCTAAACCATCCTGATCTTCACAAAGAGTAATATAGGCATGTACGAAAATTAGTGTATGGTACTTTTTTTTTTAAACAACCCTGCAATCCCTTGCATCAGGGTGGAGTCACTGTGACTAATTGGAGCTGAGCATTTATTGGCCGGATGCCCTTCCTGACCCCTACATGGAGTTTGCAGTAGACAATTACTCATTTTGCCCAGAGAGAGAGAAATATTTGCAGCTACCAAGGCCCTAACTCACAGCTTCCTGACTGTGAGGCAAGAGCTCCACTTCTAGGCCACCAAACCGCTCTATACAGTACTTTCATTTCACATTAATACTTTTTGCAAATGCACTAAATATAAAGGATATTCATCTGCCATTTAAACTACAATACACATCAAAGAATATTGTTTACTTTAGTTATTCTTACCTGAAATGGTGACTGATTATTATAATTCTTTAATTCCTTGTTTGCGCCTCGTAACAACAATACTCTTGCACAGCTGTCCTGTAAATAAATAGTTACAATCTTTATTTCTATATGCATAATAGTAAGCAGACCATCTGAAGGCATAGGCTTTTTAAAATTGCTAATAATAATCTTAATCCCTCCTAGATAGGAACTAGGCTTTCAGAAAAAGGCATTCTATTACTGTGCTTATTAATTACAAAAAAAGCTAACTGAGGCTGAACCACTGTTTGTCATTGTAAGAACTGTTTCCCCTAAATTCAATTCAAAATACACATCCCAAAAATGAGAAATGTAGTGCATACATATACATATATACTCCCAAACCAACATGGATCAAAGTTGCTCCATTTTGGACCATAGGAAATGCCCAATTCTTTTGTCTCAGGCTAAATTGGAGACTGTTAGTGTTACCATCCTTTTCTGGACTTCTTTCACTACTCTTTCTCTATCGGAAGAGAGGAATGATGTGGGCCAGCCTATTCATTTTGGAAGTGTTTGTTTGTTTGTTTGTTTGTCAACCATGTACAAGATAACAAGTATAGGTATGAACATAAACATAAACAAAGGAAGTAAATACAAATAAATGGGGAGAGTAAGACAGGGACGGTAGGCACGCTGGTGTGCTTATGCATGCCTTCTTTACAGACCTCTTTAAGTAGTTTAAGCTTGAAAGAACTGAATTCAGTTCTTTCAGTTATCAGAATTCAGATAACTGAATTCAGTTATCTTATTCATTTTGTCCCTCTTTTTGCATCCTTTCTTTAATGATTCTATTCCACAATTTCTTCGATATTAGTGTAACTCTTGTTCTATCTGGTGGCGAGTGAACCATGGCAAGTTGTCCTGTGGTGAGTTGGCTGCAGTGAGTTGGCCATGGCAAATTGACTACAGCGAATTGGCCATGGCGAGTTGTCCTAGACCCATATTTGAGGATGTATAATGTAGTAAAAATTAAATTAAATTAAACTGAAACTTAAAAAAACTTTGTCACTTTGAATGTACATATCGGCATACATTAAAATGAAATATAATTTATCTTCCAACTTCTATCCTCAAATATAGGACTGAAGCAGAGAATGCTTTGTTAGTTATGTTACTTTTTTACCCATGATATATGTCTTTTTGCATTTTTCTCTAATCATACTGATAAATTTATCTCCGACTACTAATCCTTTTTAAAATGAACAGGCATCTTATCATAGGAAGGAAAAGGAAATATTTGCTTTGACAAGGTTTTCACAATTGAGCAGTAATTAAGAAGATGATGTTTTAACAGATGTTACAACAGGCCTCATTTCTCGGGTATTTCTAACGCACAGCAGCCTTAGAAACCCAACACTGTAATGTTAAAGTTTTGGGGATTGATCAAATTACTAAAACTAACTAGATAATTTGTGAGATGCAGGAAGGTATCATTTATGCATCAAACACAGCCAGAGATACATAGCATAAAAATGTGTTATTTCTCAAATTCAAACTGTGTATTTATACAAATATGGTTATACCAGCTGGACGCCCGTGCTTCGCTACAAAATTATGTACTCGGGCTTGATAAATTGACACTTACAGTCTGAAACTTAATGTAGAATGTGTAACTCCGTAGCATCAGAATGTGTTAATATAATGTAACTGGCAGTTGGAACAGTGGGGGAGTGGAAGTAGAATGTCCCAGCCCGCTAGCATCTTGTCAATGTATGAGAGAGTTGAGGGGTGTTTGGAAACGCAAACAGTATTTGCTGTGTGAGCAAGAAGGAGACAGGAAGGAGCCTGGCCGTGGCTTAGCTCAAGTGTTCTGTATTAAAGCTGGTTCCTGCTGTGAAAGTAAAACTGAAAGTGAAACTCCTCTCCTGTGCTTGTGTTTTGCATTTGGAACAGATTTCTTTTCAGGTGGGAAGGGGGAGTAGAATTCCTTAGCATCAGAGCGTGTTAATAATAATATACGAAATACTAATACTCTGATGGTCATTTTGAAAAATCCTTTCTTAGTGAGCACCTAGAAGTCAAGAGGAACATATGTGGCAAATTTCAAGTTTGTAGGTTTTACGGTTCTGGAGATTTTGTTATTACAGTGTGAGTGGTTTTCACTTTTATATATATAGATATCAACTAATTTAATAAATTGCTTCCTTTTGATAGGTAAAATGACCAGGGCAAATATCTAACTTCTGCTTCTTCTTATAAAATCTCCAGCTGTTTGTATGAAAAAAATCTAGCCATGTTAAACCATTAAACTTCTTTGTTATTATTTCAATATTTTCTCTTATTGTTTTTCAGCATAGCTTCATCTCTTCACTACTCCCATTTTGACATTTTAAGAAGATGCAGAATTGTTAACTAGCCATAAAATCATTAACTACTACTTTAACTTGATCTTGCTACAGTAAATGCAGGAATATCCAAACACCTAGCACTATTCCAAAGAATAAAATATACTGAAGACATCCCAAATAGATGCATTATAACATATATTTTAAAGTTTTTGATAGCTGACTCCCTAAGGCGGGGTGTTAAACTGGCCAGATGTGTCACATGCAGGCCACGCCCACCCCAGCTCCGTGAAGGGAAAAACCATTGTAAAACGTCACATGACGGCAATGTGACACAGCGAGTTTGACACCCGTACCCTAAGGTAATCACCTTCTAAAACTTTGTATGAATCTTTTTACTACTACTACTTTGGAACTGACATCCAAACATTATTATACCAACTGGCTTATTACACCAAACATAATTCAAAGCCAGATTTTTTCAAAAATGTAATTTAAACTTACCACACATTAACCTAAGAAAAAATCAAGCAAAGGGACCAACATTACATGTGAATCATGTTGTTGTGACCAGCTGTTCAAAAATCCTGCCTAAAATTCTCCCAAAACAGCGGTGTATAAAATCCAGCATTCCAGAGATGCAATATTCTGTAAAATATGTGAACACCTCATTTATTTTATGATCATATAGATCTACTGTAAGAGAGAGATAATATAATAGTTTTCTATTTGGAAATTTCCAGATTTGAAACAACTAAATCATAGTAAGTTTCTATATCCATACTATTGTTATAGAAACAGCGAATTATATACATTAGCAGGAATAACTACAGGTAGTCCTCAACTTACAACAGTTCATTTAGTGACATTAAAACAACACTGAAAAAAGTAACTTATAACCATTTTTCACACAATTGTTGCAGCATCCCCACAGTCACGTGATCAGAATTTAATTGACTCATATTTATGACTGTTGTAGTGTCCTGGGGTCATGTGATCACCTTTTGTGACCTACTAACAAACAAAGTCAATGGGGAAGACAGATTCAATTAACAGTCATGTTACTAACTTAACAATTGAACTGATCCACTTAACAACTGTGGCAACAAAGGCCATAAAATGAGGCAAACAACTGTCGTTTAACAACTTTCTCTCTTAGCCACAGAAATTTGGGGCTCAATTGTGGTTGTAAGTTGAGGACTACCTGTAATTGCTTGACTGAAAAAAACTAAGCATTATGTATGGAAACAGTAACTTGAATTTTCATTCCCACATGAATGAAAACCATAGTACCCATGCATAACAGAATATTTATTTATTTTTATATTTATTTATTCATAAAAGAATATTTCCCAATAGCAAAGCTGTAATAACTAACCTGATTGTAAAGTGCACAGATATGCAATGCTGTGTTTCCAGATGCATTCTGAGCTCCCATATCTGCTCCATAAAACAGAAAATGTTCTAAATGCTGCACATGCCCATATCGACAAGCCTATAAAATAAAGTACTCATATTTTAATTAAAAAGTAAGTCAATTTAATGTAAAATGTCATTTATATTCCTAAAATTTTAAAGCTTTGAGTATTATATGCACAAGTCATAGATGGTGAATATTGACACAAGCAAACAACTGACTAGCTTGGTTTTTTAATGGCCGAATTCTCACAACCGTTCTATGCTCTGTGTGCAAACTTGTGAGATTCCACCATTTAATTATTTTTAAGATTTATTTTAAAATAATTTAAAAACTTTTTTAGAAGTAAAAATGTTTGGTGACCTTTAAACTTACATAAAATTATAATTCAGTACATAACAGCTGATAAGGTTGCTGTGTCTGCTTGAGACAGATGAAATATACCAACTATTTAATTAATAAAGTCAATGTCCACAACTATTTTTTAAGAGTGACTCTAGTGGACCCATTTTCAAAAGTATTAGATCACTGGATGGTAAAATATTTAAGCAATATTTTAATTAGAGATTTATACTCTTATCACTTGCCCCTTAAACACTTTACAAAACAGAGAAAAAAGTTATAAATAAAGAATTTAGCTTCTCAGTTCCTCTCGTTAGAAATAACTCATAATATGGTCCTCCTCTATTAACATCCCCGGTCTTATATATTTTTGAACCTCAAAATAAGCGCTTGGGAGGTCTTTTTAGGGAGGTCTTATTATTTTGGGGTGCATGGAGCAAGATGGAGCTTCTCTTGCCGTCTTACCTGATTTCCAGTTCTGAGTTTAAATATTTTCGGGGAGGACTTATTTTCGTGGGGAGGCTTATTATAACGCATGCACTCAAAAGCCCGATTAAGCTTATTATCAGGGGATGTCTTATTTTCGGGGAAACAGGGTAATAATAGGAGGAGGAGGAGGAGGAGGAGGAGGAGGAGGAGGAGGAGGAGGAGGAGGAGGAGGAGAGATTTAAAATAGCACCAAGTACAACAAAGAACATTCTGAAATTATCTACTCATAAGCCTCAAAGTAATATAAAAAGACCACTGAATGGCACTAAAAATGATGTTTCTGAGATGTGATTAAACATTTGTTGAGAATTAGCTAAAACCAATTAAGAACACTTTATGATTCACTGTTCTATTACCTCAAAGTCAAGCCAAGTACTTATTTATGGCACCATTTTAATGTACAGAAAACTTACACATATAGCAAGGCCACAATTGTATCTAGTGAAGATAACTTTATTGAGGTTTGAGGTTTATTTGATTTGTATACCGCCCTATCTCCCGAGGGATTCAGGGCGGTGAACAGCCATATAGTAAAACAATATGCATACAAAATTTAAAACAATTAAAATCCGATTAAATAATTTGGCCGTAATATTTAAAACCCTAATAATTTAAAACAAGTTAAAATTACAAAATTACATAATTATTAAAAGAGGAGAAATTAGGCCAGGCCAGCCTGGTTAAATAAAAAGGTCTTAAGAGCGTGGCGGAAGGTGCATAGGTCCGGGATCCTTCGTATCTCTGGGGGGGAGCTCATTCCAGATGGTAGGTGCCCCCACAGAGAAGGCTCTCCCCCTGGGGGTCGCCAACCGACATTGTTTGGTTGATGGCACCCTGAGGAGACCCACTCTGTGAGAGCGAACTGGCCGGTGGGAGGCTACTGGTGGCAGCAGGTGGTCTCGTAAATAGCCAGGTCCTAAGCCATGGAGCGCTCTAAAGGTGGTAACCAAGACCTTGAAGTGCACTCGGAAGATCACCGGGAGCCAGTGCAGCTCACGCAGGAGAGGTATCACTGATGATATAAATCACATGGGTAGATCTGTATATAGAATTTATTTATTACTATTTGTGTGTATGTGTGTGTGTGCGCGCGCGCGTCTCAGGTTTGAACTCTCTGAGCTTCGTTATTTGCATGCATACATTTTATTACCTCCCTAGGTAAGATCAATAGTGTTAGTGAGTGTGGGGGTTGCTCCCTGTATAGTGTATACAATAGCTTGCCCTGCCAATGCTGGTGGGGATGTCTTTTCTTTGTTTTTTTCTTGGTTAGGGTATTGTTGACTGCTTGTTTGTTTGTCTGATGTTAATCCCTGCTTATCTGGGTGGTGGCTGCTGGAGAGGATTGTACTAATCATTTTGTTTCCTTCTAGCTTTTTTTTATTCTATTTAAAGGTTGGTTAATGTGGTTTATCTCTATATTTCTATTGATGACTGATTATGCCAACCTTCCAGGAATTCCTTAGCATTTTGGAATTTAACTTGGTCTAGGATGCTCACAATTTCCCAATTAAAACTATGATTCAATTGGAACTTGCTTTGTGAAATTAAGGAATTTCCATCATGTCTTCTAACTGCCAAGTGGTGTTCACTTTACTAGTTTTCTGCTTGTTTTTCCTGCAGTGTATATTGTAAAAAAAAAAAAGAGTTATCTACAAACAGAAAGCTTCTATTTTATTTTTACTTTTTACTTGTGCAAAGTACTTGTGATTGAACTTTCCAATCATAGAACAGAACTTTCCATAACAGCAAAATAATGAAAACCCATGAATAATAAAATTATGCAGTAGTGCAGTATCTATGAAATGCACAAAACTATGGTTTGCAGCACCCATATACCATCATCCTAACAAAACAATTCTTTTAAAAGCTGAAAAAATGGCCCTGTGTTTGCGTGTGTATGTATATGTTTATGTCTATATCTGTATATCTATTGATTTATTTATTAGTTCAATTTATATGCCGCCCTTCTCTGGAGACTCATCTAATATGTGCCTGTATCTGAAATGACTGAAAAAAACCCAACTTGGAACAGATGGCTTCTTCATCAGAAGAAGACATATCACATTCTGCACAATTAGTGGAAAAAAACTGTGGCTGTATTACATCAATATTCCCTGTCTATTTGTAAGTATGCCCTACCAATGCTAGCTAGGAAACCTTAAAGTTGCATTCTCAAGGATCAGGAAAGTCATCAGGTTGAAAAAAAGTTGCTTTTACCCCAGTTAAGTAATTACATTGTCCATGTTATATCATCGTTATACATAAACCAACCTGATCTGTCTCTGATTATAGATAGCCCTCCATTTACAACCATTCTTTTAGTGACCATTCAAAATCAACAACAGTACCTCAAAAAGTGTTTTATAAACAGTCCTCACATTTATATATTTATTTATTTATTGGTTCGATTTATATGCCGCCCTTCTCCAAAGACTCAGAGTGGCTTACAATGCACTTATAGCAGTAGCCTTCATTCTTTTGTATATACCTGCTTATTAGGGCTTTTGGCCCCCCATAAGCGGTGTTTCTACAAAGTCAGCTTATTGCCCCCACAATTCGGGTCCTCAATTTACCTACCTCGGAAGGATGGAAGGCTGAGTCAACCTTGAGCCTGGTGAGATTTGAACTCGCACTAATTGCAGGCAGCTGGCAGCTAAGTGCTACATAACAGCACTTAGTCTGCTGCACCACCAAGGCTCTTAACTGTTAACTACAACTATTGCAGCATCCCCATGGTTATGTGATGAAAATTTGGGTACTTGGCAACTGGTACGTAGTTACGACAGCTGCAGCATCCCAGTGTCATGTGATTGACATTGGCTACCTTCATAGGCAGCTTCTGACAAGAAAAGTCAATGGGGAAGCCAAATTCCCTTAAGAAATGCAGTGATTCACTTAACAACTATGGCAAAAAATATTGTAAAATTGGACGTGTTCTACTTGTTGAGCAACCAAAATTCTGCTCTCAATTGTGGTTGCAATTTGAGGACTATATATATAGCTAAAAGCACTAAGACTGAATTTTTTCAAACTGGGAAATACGGAATATAGGTAGTCCTCAAGTTACAACAGTTCATTTAGTGACTGTTCAAAGTTACAATGGCACTGAAAAAAGTTACTTATCACCTTATTTTTACTTATTACTTATTTTTCACATTTATGACTGTTGCAGCATCCCCATGGTCACGTGATTTATATTTCGATGCTTGACAACTGGTTCATATTTATGACAGTTGCATTGTCCTGGGGTCATGTGACCACTTTTTGCAACCTTCCGGTAGCAAAATCAATGGGGAAACCAGATTCACTTAACAATCATGTTATTAATTTAACAACTGCAATGATTCACTTAACAAATGGGGCAAGGAAAATCGTAAAATGGGGCAAAGCTCACTTAATACATTTTTCACTTGGCAGTGAAAATTTTGGGCTCAATTGTGGTCCTAAGTCAAGGATTACCTGTACACAAAATTGTTTTATTAGAAAATTATGACTAAATATATGACAGTCAACAAAGGCTTATTGGAAATGAAAGCAAAATCTATACATGCTTTATACAAGAAAGACAAGAAATGAGTGAAATACATAAAGGTGTCTTTGAAGTGTAGCACTTTCCTAAGGGGGAAATTACATGTAAATCTGTGGTCTTTTAATTCAAGATATAACTCTAAAGAATTTTATCTAGATAATTTAATAATAACTCTAGATTTTTTTTTAAAATCTGGTCTTCTTCCCCATATTTAAAGATATTTATCCTGGTTTTTCAGTTGGAGAGAAGTTTATTTATCTCAAATTTTTAATCGCTTACTAACCCTAACCTTAACTCTGCTAACTAAACCATAATTAAGTTAAACATGGGAGAGTCTGTCTTATGAGCACACTGACCGATTAGCTTCTCAGAAATTCTCAGAACTACCGATAATATATGCTAAATGAGAAAGTTCAGCATTGCCTAATGAAGTTAATTCTATCGATCAGCTCAAGAGGGCACTATAAGCACTGAGAATGATAGAACTTTAGAATGATTGTTCTAAAAGAAATACACACACTTGCTATAAAATTAAAACAGATTTGATTCTAATAAAGACCTTCTTTTCAACAGCCGGAACTATGGGGGCTTAATCACTCTATGAAAACTTTCATTCAAGGAGAAGTAAAAATGTACCTACATCATTATCTTTTTACCAATACAATAAATAACTTTTTCATTTTGTTAACAAAATTAACATGTGTTATCAAGAAACATAAAGTAGCTATTTAGAGAAACATCAGACACAACTAAAGAAATTACTAAAACAAAATAAATAAATTGTCTGCTCAAAATAAAGTTGTACTGAGCAAAGGGCACAGAAAGGACCAACAGTGTAACATCATGAATATTGTCACTGAGACAGCTAAAAATAATCAAAAACCTGATGCTTTCATAAAAATGAATACACAAGTAAATAATTTCTGTGCAAGAGTGAATAGGCACTAGAACAGAATGTTAGCATACTAATATCCAGTATATCAGTGGTAGTCAACTTGGTCCCTACCGCTCACTAGTGGGTGTTCCAGCTTTCATGGTGGGCGGTGGGGGTTTTGTCCCTACTTTATAAATCACCATTACTGTGGAACTGGTGGGTGGTTAGAAAATTTTACTACTAACAGAGCTGGGTGGTAGGTATAAGAAGGTTGACTACCCCTTCAGTATATTATCTGTATTGTATTCCATTGCATTGCATTGTACTTTATTGTATTGTATTGTATTGTACTGTACTGTATTGTATTGTATTCCACCTTCATTATTTTTATCTAGAATTCATGGTGGTGAATACAGCATCCCTCCTTCTATTTTCTTCACAACAACCACCCTCTGGGGGAAGTTGTGCTGAGAGAGAGTGACTGGTCCAAGGTCACCAGGGGGCTTCCCTCAGAACTAGAACTCACAGTCTCTGTATATATATATATATTACACATAGCAATAGAAATATGTTTCAAATCGTTGTATGATTTTAGTAAACAACAGTTTTGTTTAAAGTCATTTTTACTGAAGCAATTTTTTTAAGTACAATGGATTTGGAGAATTCCGTGCAATTGATTTCAGAATGGATTATACCAATTACCAAATATCTGAGGAAAAGATAAAACTGTCTCAGCAAAATTGATAATTATCTTAGTGTATCTTTTCTACCTGGTGGATTTCCTGCCATCCATTTTCGTCTCTGCAACCAACCGTAGCATGTTCATGTAGTAGCAACTCACAGCAAGATGGATCCCCTCCTACTACAGCAGTGTGATACAGTGGTGTCAACCCACAGCTATCTTTGTAGTTTGGAGATGCTCCAAGATCTAAAAGAGTCTGTAAAGTAATTTTAAGTTGTAACAAAATTCTGAAGGTGAATTGATTGTTATTTCTATATTTTATCCTTTTCAGTATAGTGGTAAACTGATCATGCAGTCCAATGAATTCTTATTTGATGAACAGCCCTTAGAGAATATAGTGAACCATATAACTACATTGTTTGTTTTCTTTTGGTTAAGCAATTATTTGTTGACTAAACAGAACAATGGTTTTATAAATAATACTAATGCATAGATTATGGTTTGCAAACCATAATTTGCTGGATTCACGCATTACACTAAGAAAAAGTAAATTGCTAAATACACAAAGGTATGAGTAGTACGGCATGACTATTTACTTGGAAATACATTGCATTAAACCTAGAGGTAGGTTTAACTTATGCTAGCTAGCCTTTAGGATTAAAAGATCAGACTACAACAGTAAATCCCAGTAATGTCTGCAGAATCTTGAATGCAAACACCATTTCTTTTTGAAAGTCAAGAGACATAATGAAATACATAGAAAAGGAACAGGCTTGAATCATGCCATCAGAACTCTTGCTTTTATTAGACCAATTCTCCTTCATTCCCCCTCCCCCATTCCTCTAATGTGGGGATGTTGTTAGGAAATATATTTTACTTAGGAAGTCTGTTTTCCAAATTTACAATAAAGACAAAGGGGATAATTCATGCATTTATTTTCTTACCTTCTGTACTACCTTCTGTGAAATTTATAGGATTAATATTGCAATTCCTAATAATTCAGGAGACTGAATTTAGAATCTGTGCTTGTATTACAAGTGTAATCTGTGTGCTTTCAAATTTACAAAGCAAAATTAGTGATTAGTGAGAACCAGCAGAAGAAACATAATTTGGTTGAAAGCACCTTGATTAATAACCTTTGAACTACAGGTAGTCCTTGATTTACAACAGTTCATTTAGTGACTGTTCAAAATTACAATGGCCCAGGGAGGAAGAAGGGAGGAGTGGGGGAAAGGAAGGGGCAGTAGAGAATAGGAAGGAGAGGAGGAAAGAAGAAAGTAGAAGAAGATAGAAGAAGGGAGGGAAGGGAAGGGAAAGAGAGAAGAAGGATTGTTGTAAAATAAGGGAGATGGAATGGTAGAAGAGCAACCCCAAGTATATGTAAATTTTTTAGGATGAAGAATGAACTAATATGAAAGTTAAAAGAGAATATGTATGATTAACAATGGATAATAGACTGCACATTTAAGACCTGTTTATGAGAAATATTTTTTTTAAAATTTTAAAAAAAAAATTACAATGGCACTGAAAAATGTGATTTATGACAATTTTTCACACTTATGACCATTGCAGCATTCCCCATGGTCACATGGTCAAAATTCAGATGCTTGGCAACTGAGTCATATTTATGACAGTTGCACTGACCCTGGAGTCATGTGATCACTTTATACCACTTTGTAATGCCTTGGTAAGGCCACACTTGGAATACTGCATCCAGTTTTGGTCACCACGATGTAAAAAAGATGTGGAGACTCTAGAAAGAGTGCAGAGAAGAGCAACAAAGATGATTAAGGGATTGGAGGCAAAAACATAAAAAGAACGGTTGCTAGAACTGGGTATGTCTAGTTTAATGAAAAGAAGGACTGGGGTGACATGATAGCAGTGTTCCAACATCTCAGGGGCTGCCCCAAAGAAGAGGGAATCAATCTATTTTCCCAAGCACCTGAGGGCAGGACAAGAAGCAATGGGTGGAAACTAATTAAGGAGAGAAGAAACCAAGAACTAAGAAGAAATTTCCTGACAGAACAATTTACCAGTGGAACAACTTGCCTCCAGAAATTGTAAATGCTCCAACACTGGAAATTTTTTAAGAATAAATTGGACAACCATTTGTCTGAAATGATATAGTATTTCCTGCCTGAGCAGGGGATTGGACTAGAAGACCTCCAAGGTCCCTTCCGACTGTTATTCTATTCTATCATTATTGTAACCTTCTGGCAAGCAAAGTCAATGAGGAAGCCTAATTCACTTAACAACTGTTTTACTAACTTAACAACCACAGTGATTCACTTAGCAACTGTGACAAGAAAGGTCATAAAATAGGGCAAACTCACTTAACAATGATTCACTTAGCAACAGAAATTTTAGGCTCAGTTGTGGTCGTAAGTCAAGGACTACCTGTATTCCATTTTCCTAAAGACAAATATTACACTGTATGACAATTAACAAAGTTTCCACATCCTTTTCCTTTTTACCAAATGAATTCTTCTTTGAAAATAAGCCTTGAAAGCCAAAAGCCAAAGATAGAAACCTTTGAGCAAATCTAGATTTAAAAACCCATTAAGCACACTGAAAATTAGTGCAGAACTTTTTACTTCTATTTTTTTTATTAAACAATATGCCTTGTTCAATTTACCTTCAGGGTCAGTTGATTCTTGGCTCTAGCCGCTTTATGTAATGCTGTCATTCCATCTTTGGCTCTAAAATCTAAATGAGCTCCTCCATTTTTCAGTACTTTGATTACTTCTGCAGTATTGCTAAATTGAGCTGCCAGAGTTAGTGGGGTTTCTAGAATAGACAAGAATGAAAACAAACTGTCTAGAAGTCAACTAATAGGGTTTTGTTATGCATTTTCAACAGTTTATGCATTTAACATTTTTCATTTTTAATTGAATAAATCTCATACTAGCAGCTTGGTTTAATTCATACCTCCACTTTCTAAGTCATGATAGTTAGGATCAAGTCCTCGGTCTAGCATCTTTATTAGTTTTTCAATTGAACGGTGATGAACAAGGTCCATAAATTTTCGAAAATTAGCCTGAAAGTATTAATTTGAAAAATATTTATTGTAGGATAAGCATTTCACTTAGAGGAAAAAATTATAGATTTTTAGATACAAAATCATACATAAATATTGACGAAATTGTCCATATTCAATATATCTTCTTGTCTACTACTTATTTACCTCTGAAATATGAGTTCAGGGACAAATCGCGAAAGAGTATATTTCATACATGAAATTTATGCACTCTTGAATATATGTATTATTGAAATGTTGTAAATGCATAGACATAAAATGCTTTCTTGATTTACAATAGTTATAAATTTCAGGTAGGGTATATCTTAAGCCTTACAAGACATTCCAGAAAGATTAGAATTATTTAACATGCAGTCTAACAAATGTGTGAGTTAATTACAATTGACCAAATTATAAGGGATAAAATTATTAATGATTATCAGTTGTAATGGCTACATGCTACTTGCAGAATTAGAAACAAGATCCTTTTGTAGTTGCTAAAAACAAGTCTGTAAAATTTCCATGGCTTGGAGACCCAACAGAGATTAGGATAATTTGCAAATAATAAACTAATCAATGCACATTGGGTTAGTTACACTAAATTTTATTTCCCTAATTTGCATAAATATTCCACATTGTTACCCTGCTAAATATTTTGTTTGAATTCTAGACCATTGCTGGGTACTTGAGTGCTACAGCAATAATATATCTAATTGAGATATTCTATGGTCATAGATTAACATTCATGTGTACAAATGTCCACAGGAGAATTGATTCACATTGCACACATGTAGAAAGAGGTTCAATCAACCGCTGTGACTACCATCTTGCCTTTTATGACTCTGTGCAAAGGAACATCACCATCACACCAAAGTTGCAATTTACATTGTCATATGTCCTAATGAAAGTTTGTAACAGCAGTATTTGTGCAATGATGTTACTATGTGCATGATTACACTTTGCTCCGGACGTTATTGTTAACATTATTTTCAACTTATAAGATAAAAGACAGAATTTTAAACAAAGAATTAGCACAGAACCTGCCATATGGCTTTCTTGTTATGAGTGCATCTTTTGGGTTTTCAAAATTAAAATGTTATCCATTAACTCTGAAGACCTTAAATGATTTCCTTCTCTTGCTGCCATCATCAAATTTCCCTTCTCATTTCTCTATGACTTTGAGATAACATGACTCGGCGAAGCTTGGGGAAAGATATAGGATGTATCAGTCACTTCTAACCTTAACCCTAAACTCTTTTCTATTAAATAATTTAAAATGGGTTATTATAATAATGAATTAAATTTAATAATAATAATGAATTAAACAATAATGATTTTAATTTATACGCTGCCCAACTCCCAGTGACTTTTAGTTATAAACTGGTTCATTAAGTATTACAGTATATCTACAGATTGTCAATACTTGCCCTTTTTGATGCTAAATATAGTCATATCTTTTTAATAGGTTGAAGGGTCTCCTAAAGTAGGTTTCTGTGACTACTTCTTGTTTTCCAAATCCTCCTCTTCTCAGTTCAATTACCATGCTTTGACTGGCAGTTTTATCACCCCATCATCATATGTGTCTTGCACTTGCTCTCATCGCCCCTTGCCCATTGGCAAGACTAGTTTGGATTATATATCTACATGTGGTAACTTCTTATGAGCTAATCTGTACTATGGATGAGATCACTGGCCTTCTATATCTTCCAATTCTTTTATTGTGAAAACACACTTTACTAATCTGGATTATAGTACATGATCATACATGTGGGAAGATGTGGAGGTGAGATATTGGAATTTCTTTTCTATCTGAGTTGAGTATGTGAAACTTATTTCTGATGTTTCACAGTTCCAATGAGAAAATTTCTAAAAAGTTGCATTCTACTTTCCATCCATATTTTGTCTGCACAAAGTCTGCACATATTGTAACTGTTCTGTTAGAACTTCTGGATTCTTGGAACATATTAAATAGATTGTTTTTAACTGTTTCTCTTTAAAATAACTTTAAAATAACTATCATTAACATCAAAGATTTTTGTTTGAACTTGGACTTACCTTAGTGTGGAATTTGGCTACTTGTTTTTCATCAAGATTTAATTGTCTATAGACTCTTTTCTTGTAGCAAAACTGAAAAGTGAACAATATGCTAGTATTACTTAGATTTTTAGAAATAATTTCTGTTTGAAAATCTATTATGCAAGAGATAAATCAGTTTTTCAACATAAATTCAAATAATTATAAAAGATTTATAAAAAGAATCATAAAATTAAAATATCTAAGAAAAAAATTAAATTCCTTTGACCTAGCCTTTGTATTAGCTGTTCTATGGAACCATGTACAGCAGCATCTTCTATGCTTACAGTTACGTACAAAAAAGACAGCTTCTCTTCTTGCATTTTTCATCCGATTCTAAATTTTGGTGCATTAGTTAATAGAGGCAAAACAATAGGCTATTTCTGGAATCATAATCAGATTGCGTTTAGAGATGATCAGAGTTAGTACTTCTGCCCACAGGTTCAATTTGTAATGTGTCAGTTAATCACAATTTGTCAACTCATCTATTCACTAGATCAAACTAAAGCTTTCTTAACTATGTTTTTGGCTTAATATCACAGGTCCTTTGCTTTGTTTAATTGTGTACAATATTTTTATTGATTATCTGATTGAAAATGTTCCTATCTTTTCACAAATTATAAATTCCTTTGTGGAAGATTTTTGTGCTCATGAGGAAGGCAGGAAGGAAAGAAGGCTGCAGTAACATGTAGCATGTTGACTCAGTTTGTTTTCAGCTTCCAGAAATTGTTTGCCAAATAAGCAGAAAATTTAACTAAATTTGGTTTAGTTTAGAAACTGAAATTTCTATACTGTGACCCATAGAAAGTCTATTTCTGCTCAGAAGGAAATAGAAGAGCTACAGAAAGAAATTACAAATTAGCATTGTTCGGTAGTCACAAAGTGGAGATGAAATATTTTAAAATATATCTGCCAAAATTACATCAATTTCAGTGGAGATGAAATATTTTAAATAATTACTGCAGGTATCATCTGGTATGCAGGAATTACCCTGGAAGATGGATGAAAAGTTTCTACTTAGGAAATGATCAGATAAAGGGGGCAGGGGAAAGCCCACAACTGAATAATGAGCAGAGAAACAAACTTAAAAATGATTTAAGTTGTAGCCCACAAGAAGCTACAGCAAGAGGCTAAGAAGAGAACACACCTCCTAAGGGTGTAAAGGTGATAGCAGGACAATTTGTACTTTCATACTTGCAAGATTCTGTTAATGTAGCTTTACATTAAAGTGCAATTAGTATATCTGGTCATGTTTCCCGCCCAGCCTACCTGGTGAGGCTCACATGATCTTTTCCTCTGTACAAAATTAATTTGTGTTGCCCATTTCCATTCATTGCCCAATTTGTTTTTTCCTTTCTTTGCAGATTAATTTTTGTGATAGTTGCCAAAGGGCACAGCATAATGAATTATGGATGATAGTTGAGTGAACAATTCTGTAACATTATTCAGGCATTTACCCCATCCTTTTAATATATCAGGAATCACTGAGGAAAAGCCCTATTATAGTTTTTGCTATAATGGACTACAGTCTCACATTTTCTCAGTAAACTTGAGAAGTAGAGCTTGAGATTCAGACATCCAATTTCACACAGATAATCCTTTAGTCTAAACATGTTTTTGTTCTATTCAGTCAAATTAACTAGATTGGATTGTTGAAGAGCACATTTATTTAATTCTTCCATTCCTCTTTAGACAGTGATTCTTTGTTTCTGATTACAATCAAGAAAAAGTAGCATTGATAGACAGCAAATAGTTCTATGAGAAATAATTCTAAAGTCCAATAGACTTATGTGGCCAAAACCAGCGTATCTCTATAACTCACTCTAATTTCCACTTAATTATGGGAAACAATTGGCACACATACAGTAATATTACTAACTGTAACTATGATAAACCTCAGTTCTATACAAATATAATTATTCTTTTTATTACTATATCTTCTTTAATATCATGCATTCAATGATACAATAGTAACAT
Organism: Ptyas mucosa; assembly: GCA_012654045.1. Classification (NCBI taxonomy): domain Eukaryota; kingdom Metazoa; phylum Chordata; class Lepidosauria; order Squamata; family Colubridae; genus Ptyas; species Ptyas mucosa. Next base: position 25,039,697 of record WNWU01000001.1, read on the forward strand.
TTTCAGAAAGATTTCTGGTGTTCTTATAGATGAAGATAAAATCACAACATTTGTACAAGTTATAATCTGAATATTATAATATGGTTATAATGCAGTGAAGCATTATCTATGCTCTGCTCTTACTTTCATAAGCAGCCATAAAAATAGAATTGGAATACATAGACTCAATAAGTCAGTGTCTTAGAAGTTTTATAATAGCTATATCTATCTACAAAAATTAAATAAAGTTAGCACTTGACATACAACTGTTTAAAAACAGCCCAGAATCATGATGACCTCAGAAAAATGCTTTACAGCACACAAAGCACTTCTAGCCATTGTAAAATGTTGCATTACTACCCCTGTGGACATATGATCATGATTTGGGTCCTTGGCAACCAGTCTGCACTTACAACCCGTTGCCAAGGACCCTGCAATAATGTGACTCCCATTTGCAATCTTCTCTATTGGCTTCACCAGAAAGCCAATAGGGAAGCCAGAAGACAAAGTTGTGAGATGCTGCCTGCCAACAGGACTGCCTCTTGTCTCTGAGGACTGGCTGAAAGAGCTGTCTTCCAAAGGGAGCTGAACCCCTTCGGTGAGATGAAATGCTGCAGATTTTAAATCCATTTCTGCATCCCACCAAAGAAATTCATTTTCATGTACAGAAGTGAGCTGAACTCTTTCAGCAGGTAGCTCTTTCAGCCAGTTCCCAGAGATACATGGGAGCCAAAATCCAAGCAAAGAATGTACAGTAACTACAGGTAAGGAGGACCAGGGACCTCAGACAGTGGGGGAAGCCAGTATAGGCCACATATGGGTATCTCTTTGCTCAGAGGCTGAAAATTCTGCTTGAATTTCAGCAGGGATACTTTTCAGCTCCTAAATAGAGGCTCTCAGGGTATCCTCAACCCTGTGAGGCATCTCTTACCTGGGACTCCATCTACTTAACAACCTACCAGGACTTCTGGGTATAAGCAAGGCAATCGTACGAGCAGTCATGTGACCTCTCACTTAACAACCATTTCACTCAATGACCAAGATTCTGGTTCCAATTGTAGTCATAAATTGAGGGTATCTATATTCCTTTTGAACCAAGGGGTTAATAATCACACAGCACTGAACATCATCCCTCCGAAAATTAGATTGACCCCCACTCTAACATTCTTCCGGAAGGCCCTTAAGACATGGTTCTGCCAGCGGGCCTGGGGAACCCAGAGCGGGATGGAGCCCATTAAATGGCTGGTAGAAATGTGTGTTGTCACCGGGGTGGGGGGTTATTATTTTATTATTTTTATTTTTTATTATTTTTGTTTTTATTTCTTTTAAATTGTGCTTTTATGTCCTGTAAGCCACCTGGAGTCGCCATGTGCGAGTAGGTGGCAATATAAATTTCCTAAATAAATAAATTACTATAAGAGTATTAAACATGTAACTGTTATCTCAGTGATTTCAAAATTGTAGTCTGTGAGGAAGATGGGAGGTTTTCAAATTCAGTTAAATAAAATAAAAATATTCTTTGAGGCTTATCAGAAAGAATAGATTTAATGGAATGGAAATGTTAGTGGAAACCAGGATGGGAATGGTTATTATGATCCTTATTTACATTTTTTATTTATTTATTATGCCTTTCAGCAAGGTTTCCAGAGTGGCAAAATATTTTGCCCAAAATTCCCCAAAACCTAAACACAGTCTTTACAGGGAATATGTAGTTGCCAATCATCTAAACATTATTTTTAGATACCTTTTACTCTGTTGGTACAATTTTATATTTCAACACCTCATAAAGACATTGTAACCCACAAACTGTAAACTCTTTTTTTGTCTAGCCACTAGATTGTTAAAATTATAAATGCTCATTAATATCTAAACTTGAAATAAACTTGTTTTTTTAATACCTCTAAGGATGGAACACCCTTGTTGATATTTTGTGGATATTCCATAAGAAGACGTTCTTCATCCAAAAATTTCCCATCTCTCCCATTGTTTGCTGGCTGGAATAGGCCATAATTGAGAACATCTTTCAAACTTTGATTCAATGTACAAAGAATTCGTTGTTTTGCAACCCATACTGAAGCCTCAGGATTAAATCGAATACACTTCTGTAAAGAAAAGAAGAGAACACACATGACAATTTCTATATCTATATCAGCAATTCTATACCAGATAAACAGTTAATTTTATTATTTAATGCACATAGTACAAATATATAATTTTGGTTCATCTCCACTATATGCTATTAATTCAACTAGATTAGAGACAAAGAAGTATAATGGCATTGTATTAACCTTTGCTGAAGAAATCTGAATTTAAATACATCACAAACCTTATTAGATATTATAAAAGGAGTGTAGCAATTTATTGGATACAATCCTATGCATATCAACAGAGATAAATGCAACTGAATTCAGTTGGACATACCATCAGGAAGATGAAAATAAAATTCAAATCTAAACCTCTTTCAATAAACTTAATTTGAATCAAGGCTTAGTTCAGTGTCAAATAAAATTCTGGATCCTTGGAAAAATGGCTTCAAATGCCAGGTATTTTTGTGTGCTACTACACAAAAGATATAATGGATTGAAGTTAGTTCTGTTATCCAAAGCCAAAGAGGATCCAACAATTTGGAATTTCAATACCAAAAGAGGTCAAACTTGTCCATTTTATGTAATCCCAAAATATGTCTGATTCATATTACTAAATAGGTATCCTAATAAAAGAGAATATTTGTAGCTCAGGCTTGAAATGATGGGTCCTTGGTACTCTTTAAGCTTCCTTGTTTTCTTGCAGATGTTTTGTTGCCCAAATAGCACTAGCACTGATGATGTTACCTAATTTGAGTAATGAAACATTTGCAAGAAAACAAGCAAGCTCAGGCAGCGCCAAGGACCCCTCAAATTAGTATCCCTTAAAACTTAGCTTAGGGAATAGATTGCAACAGAATATTGGATTTTTTTTAAAAAGCTATGCAAATTATTGTTCTTGCTTAAAGAACCATGACAGGAAAATTATGTGACTATTACATTCCCAGTGTGGTCACTGCTCAGCTGAATTTTAATAGACTGCTTAGAAAATATACCTTCTTTTTAAAAAATTAAGTACCCTTCATTGAGCAATATTTGATGTATAATAGGAAACAATTGGATATAAAACCAGAGTAGATCAAGTGAATTTGGAACTGACTAAACATATTTAAATTGGGAACCAAAGCTGTGAGTGGGTAAATTACTACGAAATAATTCTAATAGCCTATATCAGCAAACTGCTAGCTCACATACAATTTTAACCAATAGGCAACATCAAGTTAATGAGCATTTTTTCACAAAATACATCAAGCCGAAAACAAAATAAATACACCATGAAGTTAGTGTTACAGGCAGCCACATATATTATGTTCAAGGGGAGGAAGGCTAACTGCATAAGTGTTCCCAAATTTCTATTTAGAAGATTCTATGACCATGAAAAGTTATTTCATGGTAATTATTTACAAAGCTAAAACTGAAACATTACTAACAAAGATTTGACAAGAAACCTCAGGTTAATAATCCTAAAATTATTATTATTATTTTATTATTTATGGTGGTAGACTTTAGGAGAAACCCTCTCTACCATATCTCAAGACCTAAAATGGACACATCAAAAACATCATCAAAAAAGCACAACAAAGAATGTTCTTTCTGTGCCAACTCAGGAAGCTCAAACTGCCCAAGGAGCTGCTGATACAGTTCTACAGAGGAATTACTGAGTCTGTCATCTGCACCTCTATAACTGTCTGGTTTGGTTCTGCAACCCAACAAGACAGACACAGACTTCAGAGGATAATTAGAACTGCAGAAAAAACAATTACTACCAACCTTCCACTGAGGACCTGTATACTACACGAGTCAAAAAGAGGGCTGTGAAAATATTTACAGAACCTTCGCATCCTGGACATAAACTGTTTCAACTCCTACCCTCAAAACGATGCTATAGAGCACTGCACACCAGAACAACTAGACACAAGAACAGTTTCTTCCTGAATGCCATCACTCTGCTAAACAAATAATTCCCTCAACACTGTCAAACTAAGTCTGCACTACTATTAATCTTCTCATCATTCCTATCACCCATCTCCTCCCACTTATGACAATATGACTGTAACCTTGTTGCTGGTATCCTTACGATTTATATTGACTGTTTCCTAATATGATTTGATTACTTATTTCTACCCTACGACTATCATTAAGTGTTGTACCTTATGATTCTTGACGAATGTATCTTTTCTTTTATGTACACTGAGAGCATATGCACCAAGACAAATTCATTGTGTGTCCAATTACACTTGGCCAATAAAGAATTATATTCTATTCTATTTAGGGTATGATTAGAACATGACAGAAGAGAAATAAACATATACCAGATGCACATCTCTTGGGCTTCATGGCCATGATAAACAGATGCGTATAAAATCAAATCCTAAAATAATATCATATTTACCAAATATTAATCAGTAAGATGATGATTAATACATTGCATTAATCAACCATTTCAGAAAATTGTAAAGCCACAGCATTTAAAGCTGTCATAAAAAACAGAGTATCAAGCATTTATATCACGAATTTGGTAGGTAGAATGACATAAAGACTAAACCAGCAGTTTTCTGAGAATGTGCTATAAAATTTCCATAGGTGTGTCACATCGCTCAGAATCCCAGCTCCTCTGACATCACCAAGGATGGACTGCCTCCATTTATCCTCCCATGTCTCAGCAACATCTATGAGGTACAGTATGTGCTATGAGTTGAAAACATTTGGAAGCTTCTGGTCTAAAGTATTAAGCAGAAATTAAATTGGATTAATCTCTATTTATAAAAACAAATAATAAAGTCTAGGTCAAGTTAAGATTTCTTTATTACTAAGGAAATGTTTTCATGGAATTTTACATTAGAATTTCATCAATAGGTTTGAGGGATTAGATTTTTTTTTATTTAATACATGGTAAAGGTAAAGGTAGCCCTCGCACATATGTGCTAGTCATTCCCAACTCTAGGGGGCGATGCTCATCTCCGTTTCAAAGCTGAAGAGACAGCACTGTCGGAAGATGTCTCTGTGGTCATGTGGCCAGCATGACTAAACACCAAGGTGCACCAAACACTGTTACCTTTCCACCAAAGGTGGTCCCTATTTTTCTACTTGCAATTTTTACGTGCTTCCGAACTGCTAGGTTGGCAGAAGCTGGGACAAGTAATGGGAGCTCACCCCGTCACGCAGCACTAGGGATTCAAACCGCTGAACTGCTGACCTTTCGATTGACAAGCTCAGCGTCTTAGCCACCGCGTCCCTTAATACGCAGTACAGGGGATTATATATTTACTTATTCAGCAATGCCTATATTAAACCTTTCAAAGACTAACCAGGAGGTATCCCTAAAAACAAAAGTAGCCTTTATAATATCATACATTTATCAGTCTGCACTGCTCAAAGCGAAAATAGTTCTGTAATTTTCTTAAGTTGAACAGGGAATTCTTCTACAAGATTTTTTTTAATTGCATTGTATTAATAAACAGTACTTTATTGAACAAAAAAGATGTCACTAAGGATCACAGTTTTTTAAGTACGTTCAAAATTTAAACAAGTTTTAAATAAAGAAAATTATGATTGCATCCACAGGAAGTACAAACTAAAGTTCTGTCAGAGGAAGGAAAAGCTTTACATAATCTTCTACCATAAAGCACAACATTTTTCAACCAAGGGTTCAGAAAACAAGCTATAAATGGTTTGTCCTTCCATCTCAAATCCTTTCAAAGAGCTCTACATAATAGGAAAGTGACAACTAAAAAAACTTTGGCTTACAAAATTATTTTCATCTTGGTTTATATTTTAGAGGACCCTGATTCATTTTTAGATACATAAGCTATTTAATAAAGTATGAATGCACTTACAGGTACATATTTTTTCATGTAATAGCTCTATCCAAGATAATGCTCTTAGCTACAAACTGTTTGTTTTCTATTCAAAATAAATATACAGGTTTGCAAGCCATGTGGAGGATAAAATTATGTCAATTAGCATTCATGGAAGATGTTCTAGTATCAGTGAACATGCCAATAAAGAAGGGTGAAATTATTTTGAGCATTTTATATACTAACATTCAAAAGGGGAATTAAAAAAAGAACTATGCAAATTGTTTGTCTTGCTTGAAGAACAACTGTGACAGGAAAATTATGTGGCTATTAAATTCCCAGTGGGCTCACTGCTCAGTGCAAACTGAATTTTAATATACTTAGAAAACATACCATCTTTTTAAAGATTAAGTACACTTTATTGAATGATACTTGATGTATAATGTATAATGCTAAATCTATGCCAAAATCTGGGGAAACAGACTCATTTTCTGGAGAAGGTTCTGAACTTGAAATAGCGTACACCTTCCTAGTTAAATTGTTAGTACTTAACCTCTGCAATAAGAATGCAAAATGCAGATGAAATGAAATAAAATGCAGATGAAATGAAATAAAATGCGTTTTGGCTATTTCATTAACTGTATAAGCCCGTGATGGCAAACCTATGGCACGCATGCCACAGGTGGCACAAAGAACCCTCTCTGTGGGCACACCGGCCGTCGTCCCAGCCCAGCTCCACCGCGCATGTGCATGCACCTCCTGCCAGCCACCTGCTCTTCGGGTCTCTGCCACATATGCGCAGGAAGCAGGGTGCATGCACGGGGGGGGGGGGTTGCGCAAATTGTTGCAAGCAGTTTTCCAGGCCAAAACATGCCCCATTTTGGGCCTGGAAAGCCTCCTGCACCAACCTGGAAGCCAAAACGGGGCCATGGCGCATGCATGGGGAGCGGGGTACATGCATGGGGAGCGGGGTACATGCATGGGGCACATGCACATGCACAGGGGGATGCTCGCATTGCATTTTGGGGGTTCGGGCACACGCACGTGCATTCAGGCACACACGCATGCTTTGGGCACTCAGCACCAAAAAGATTAACCATCACTGGTCTAAGCTATCAATTGAGGCTATAAGAGCATAGACGGTCAGTTTTCTCATCTGCTCCACTGCTTCTCTGCTAATCTGACAGTTTCTCCCAAGCACAGCTGTAGCAAGACAAGCCAATCTCCAGAATGAAATAGGTGCATGCAAATGGAATGAATGCAGTCTACAATTAGAAGAGAACATTTGTAGCTTAGAGTTGAACTGTGAGGTCCTTGTTGCTCTCTTGAGTTTGGTTATTCAGATATTTGTATCTTTATTGTTAAACTTTATCCTTAGAGAAAACAGTTTATAGGCTTTTAGAAATATTTTCCTAAAATGTTACAATCTAGGATCTAATACAAAGCTTGCTTATTTATTTATTTTTTAATTGAATTGAACTTAATATACTATCAGTTTGAGATTTAAAAAAAATACACCCTGCTTTGTAAATTACAGAATATTTCGTCTAATTCATTTTCCCATAGACTTCTGAATGGAGAACTTCATTGCCATAGTTGGAGAAATGTACATTTTAAGTTTGTGTTTGCATATTTTTAAATAAAAAAATTGATATTAAAATGTGGCCCAAATTTGTTGCCCATCAGAAGTTGATACTCATGAAAACCTTCTGCACCAGTAATTCTTGTCAAATAACTCGACAATAAATAATAAAATTTCTATCTCTCTAAGAGATTTTAAATGAGCCTTGGATAGTACAGTGGTCTAAAGCACCCTGTTATTAACATCAGCTGCCTGCAATTATTGCAGGTTCGAATCTCACAAGCTCAAGGTTGACTCAGCCTTCCATCTTTTCTAAAGTAGGTAAATTGAAGATTGTGGGGGCAATAAGCTGACTTTGTATAAATATACAAAAGTATGAAGGCTATTGCTTAGCGCATTGTAAGCCGCCCTGAGTCTCCAGAGAAGGGCGGCAAATAAATCAAATTGAAAATAAATAAATAAATAAAAAATAAAAAAATATTAAGATGGGTGAAATAATTACCTGTGATCCTTCAGTGAACTATTATTTTTGCATTTGTTCCATTCACATAAAACAAATAGAAAAATATATGATTTAGCTAAGACAGAATGTACTGTATTTTTCAGAGTACAAGATGCACCGGAGTATAAGACGCACCTTAATTTTTGGGGAGGAATAGGGGGAAAAATTCTGCCTACCAGGTATTCATCTGGCTAGCATCCTTAGCCTGGTCAGCTTCAACACATTAGTTCACTCAGTTTTCAGGTTGGAGCTTGTTAGGGCTGAAAAACAGCTTCAAAAGCACAGCTGATCGTCAGAGGGAGCTCCAGTGACTAAAGTAGATGAAGTGCGAAAGGGGTAAGAGAAGGCAGTAGAAGTTCTGGGCAACGTACGTTGCATTTTCAGCCTCCAAACACATCGTGTTTTCGGGCGGCAATAGGCAGCGATGTGCTTTGGTGATCCCCACAGCCTTGAAGAGCTCTCAAATGGAGCATTTGGAGGCTGGAAACGTGACACGCAGAGCCCAAAAACACAAACCAATGTCAGTGGCAATTTCTGCAGCCAGGAAGAGGACACACGAAGGCCAAAGGGTGGGGTTTTCAGCCTCTTTTAGGAGGGGAAAAAAGTGTGTCTTATACTCCGAAAAATACAGTATTTTCCATTAAGAGGAATAAACAGGAGTCCTTCCTTTCATGTCTCTCAGCAAAACATCAATTAAGTAAAAGTAAAATGGAAACAGAATGTTAAGGCACTTTCCCCCAGTTATTCTTGATTTTTCTATACAATGAAATGGACATTTCAGTAATGAAAATTAGTGCTAAATAAATATTGGCTTATTAAATTCTTATATTTTAGTCACTGTCAACTACAGAGATTATAGCTCAAACCAAGCAATAACTCAATCTATATGTACTTTCACTCCTTATTCATCCAATATTTTTAAATACCAATAGTTGCATGGGTATCCATTTTGTTGGAAGATACATTAGCATTCTGTTTCCTTTTTCTGGTGATAAAAGCACACAGTTTAATCTCTTATTCTCCAGTCAATGTGATTGGAAGCTTATACTAAACTGAATCATATTTTTCGATACTATTTTCTGATTTTTGCTTTAAGTATCTACCACATGAACAAAACAGTAAAATATCATTGGTGACCTAAAACTAATCCACCTTTTTTTTTCTCAGGCTTTCAAGATTCTGTAATTATAGCCTATATCAATAGAGTTCTAGTATTTCTTATGGTCCCTATTTCCTGGCCTGGTCTAGCTCAAATACATGTTGTTGTTTTCAAAGTTCCATTTTAATTAATTACCTCCCTACCAAATAGTACCACTTAAGTTTATTTTGGAAAGCCAAAGAATGCAGAACTGATTAGGAGCTGTACTGTTACTGCCAGCTTCTGATAAAGTCAATAGGGAATGCAGCAGGAGGTTGCAAATGGCGATCATGTGATATTACTTCTAACAACTGTGCAGGATTTGCCAAAGGCTGCAACTGGAACTATTGGAACTGCTGTTGTAAGTTGGCACTATCGCATAATTTTGTGCTTTATGATCACATTGCTTAGCAATAGAATTCCAGTCTCAATTGCCATACGTAACTAAGGACTACCTGTATTCAACAAGCTACCATCCACATTCTCTTTAATTGGTATGCATGGATTTTTTGATTTTATATTTCAGAAAAACTACTAACAAGTCTTTTATCATTAAACATTCTAATCACACTGTTGAACAAATTTGGTCATGAGGTTATCCTTACAGTTTGTTGTAGATCTGGTATTATAATCCGTATCACTAATGTGTTATTCTGGGCATCTTCCATTTTGCTACTTGGCTTTTCTGCTGTCGCCTTGATGGTGTCATAAATGGTTTCTTCTTTGGAGCTGTCTGATTCTGATTCCACTGAATAATCTGAAAAGCTCTGAGCCATCTCATCTTCACTTGATGTTGGACTACGGGGCATGTTCAGCATATATGACATTCAGCTAAAAACACAAAAGACAAGGCAACAATTAGTTCTATATATAACATTTTGAACCCAGGAAGAAAAGGGAATGCATTTGTTTAAATTGTTTTAGTCTGTTCTAACTAACTTTGCAAGTGTTGGGGGCAGAGGGAATCTCGAGAAACTAGAGAATCGAGTAAAATAAATAATGTTGTAGATTAAAATGGGAATACTTACTATTAATAGAAAATTTAACATTCTTTGGAAGCAAAAGTAATTGCCATGTACATTTCATCCTGATTTGTAGAACAGGGACACTTAGGAATACTGTAAAGGCCACATAAATTTACGTTTGACCTTCACAAAGGATTAGAGAATACAAACACTGTAAGGAACAGTATAAAACCCTATGCAATATAATATAATATTTAACCTTTACAAAGGATTTGTGAAAGTCCACTCTCTCTACTTAATTGCTAATTGGGATAAATAAATCAAAAGCATATCAGCTGTTGAAATATTTGGCACTAGGAAAGAATATATGCGGTAATCAATACTTAATAGAGGTCCTATGAGTCAGAGTAGCTTAGTGAAGAGAAAGCAGATTTTTATCAGGAAGTTTTTGTCACTGAACTTACATCCAATATTAAATATTTCCACTGCTGAAATGGGAATTCCCCATGCCATTTACATTAGGAGCCAATAAAAAGCTAACAGAAATGTAAATTAAAACAAATGTGTTTAAGTTGTTAGGACTGTAGACAAAATAAATATTCACAATAAGATATTTTTTCATTATTTTGCTGATATTGTAAATAGCTCTAACCATAATAGAAGTTTACATGTTCAGTAAATAATTATCTACATGAAATTATATGGAAAGCATATTCCACAGAAATTTGGGGAAGGTGATTTTGATACTGAGGTGTTGCTATTTTTGATGAGCTAAACCTTTTTAATAATAAATATTGCAATATAGCTTTGAAATACCATGTTAGAGATGAATGTTTACACTGACTTTCTCTTTTAAGCCAAAAAAAAATCCTGAGGGTGCATTTCATATTCTTATGCTTCATTGAACTGTGAATTAATACAGCTCTCTATAATACCTTAAATCAATAAAAAGCATAAACACTGGCTTCTGTATACTCCTACTGATACCAATCTCACAAATGAAAGTTTTGTTGGACAATACAAGGCTACAACAAACTTCAAAAGGTTTTAGAAAATATTTAATTAGTTTAGCAATGTGTTGCTCAATGACCTATCCCAGTGATGGCTAACTGTTTTGCCATTGCGTGCCAAAAGCGGGGGGAGAGCGGGGGGTCGCGTGCACACATTCCCACACCTATAATTCAATGCACCCTGCCCCCCACACACAACCTCCGCACGCTCCCACGCTTTTGGCATGCGATCGCCCGGTGGGCCTGGTAGGCCCGTTTTTCGCCCTCCCCAGGCTCCAGAGTCTTTTCTGGAGCCTGGGGAGGGCAAAAACGGCCTTCTCCACCCCCCCCCCCGAGGCCCTCCGGAGGCCAGAAACAGCCCATTTCCCAACTTCCGGTGGGCCTAGAAGGCCCGGAAATCAGATGGCTGGAGCGCACACGCGCGCTGGAGCTGAGCTAGGGCAACGCTCACGTGCCCACAGATATGGCTCTGCATGCCTCCTGTGGCATGCGTACCATAGGTTCACCATCATGGACCTATCCTATCTTTGCATCGTTTTGTTTGTCTGTCTGTCTGTCCATCTATCCACCCTCCAAAGCTAAATGAGGTATCAAATCTCAAAAGCATTTTCTGTTCTTTCATGAAATCTCAGTGGATGACCAGTAGAATAGTCACCCTCTCTGAGAGCAATCTATTTCAATGTTGTTTTGACATAGTCCTTACAGCTTTATTGGCAAGAATTTCAGAAGTGGGTTTCCATTGCTTCCTTCCTAGAGCTAAGAGAGAATGACTGGCCTAAACTCAACCAGCTGGCTTTCTGCCTAAGATAGAAGTTACACTGTTGGATAGAAGTCTCTATCCTGGTACCTTAACCACTACACCACAGTAGCTCCCTGAATGATCAAATGGGCTGCATTCTCTATTTCTTTAATTTCTTACAAAGCCTCATTCAGCAGCAGTTTTTCCATAGGTGCTTTTTCAAAAGGAACTGGACTTTGTTGAAAAACAAAGTTCAGTTTCCTTATGAAAAAGTACCTTTGGGACAACCATGACCTGGATAACTGAGAATCTCCATAGACAGTTTTTCCATTAGGCGCTGTTTTCACAGCTTTTAAGATAGTGGCTACCTGTTCCCTTGCAAGATGAATAAGAATGAAAAGACGAATATATTATGTTTATAATTTTATTTTCATTGCTTATTTGCCACTTTTTCCTTGTAGTTGTCCTTGAAATCATTTTGAGCATTTGTTGTTGTTCTTTAGGATATATGCACCTAGAAGAGGCTAGGTACTAAATACTTAAGGAGAGTCCAGATAAATAGACTGTTTAATTTTGATTTTAAGGGATTGGCATTTGGGGACCAAAGCCAAAATATTGTACTGAATGATGCAGTCACAATTGTTCAGGAGAGACTTCTATTCCTTGGAGAGGGTTTATGGGAGTACAATGAGCTCCTGTGGGTAGGGGTGAATTTCAGCAGGTTCTGACAGGTTCTGGAGAACCAGTAGCGGAAATTTTTAAAAGTTCGGAGAACCGGCAAATACCACCTCTGGCTGGCCCCAGAGTGGGGTGGGAATGGAGATTTTGCAGTATTCTTCCCCAGGAGTGGGGTGGGAATGGAGATTTTGCAGTATCCTTCCCCTGCTACGCCCGCCAAGCCACACCATACCCGCCAAGCCACACCCACAGAACCGGTAGTAAAAAAAAAATTGGATTTCACCACTGCCTGAGGGTCCCAGGAAAAAGAAATTTCAGTTGCCCTCAAGGTATGCACTGCTGTTGACCATTTCAGTCTGTCCCCAACTATAATTCAAAACTTTTTCAAAGGTATTCCAAAACATTTTTAGTCCTACCCAGCCACATATCTTTTGTTTCCCCTTCTACTTCCATAAGAAGACCGGTTTAATAAGCTTGTCTATTCCATCTTTTACTTACATTACTTGCCCAAACTAGGTATGTTTGACTTGTTTTATACTCAAGCAATTGCTGAATACAAATGATGCTACAGAACAAATTAAGGCCAGATGTTTTTAAAATCCAAAACTTGCTTTACAAGAATAAGCAACATAATTATTGAGTCCACTCATTTAAAATACATGATTAGGTTTTTCTCATTAGTGATACACATTTACTAAATAGAGTTTATGTAATAGAATAGAAGCATTAACATGCTGGAACAAGTACCATCAAATATCATGTACTAAAATAGTTATTCTGATAAGCATATCCACATGTTTCTAAAACATAGAAAAGCAGTACAAAATTAATCATAGCTTCACTTTCTAAATTACATTTATTGCTCACTTGCGTGTCTGTGTGTGAACAGCTTTTTAATACATCACATTGTTTTAGTAGTCTTTTAAAATTTAACCAGTGTTATATTTTTAGTCCGCTTATATTTTGTTATAAGGCTGATATTTGCATTGAGTTGAAATTATAAATTTAAATGTATTGTTTTGCATAAAGCATATTTGAGACTTAATATTACGAGTCCAAACCATTTCTTAAACATCCTCCTGAAAAATCATGCATCGAAAACTATCCCAACTATTCTTCAATCCTTACTTTCCTGATTCACAGATGACTTTCAGTAGCTTTAATAAAGGAGACTTTTTTTCAGATACAAGTTAGAATATAGAATAACAGAGTTGGAAGGCACCTTGGAGGTCTTCTAGTCCAACCCCCTGCTCAGGCAGAAAATCCTATAACATTTCAGACAAATGGTTGTGCAATATCTTCGTAAAAACTTCCAGTGTTGCAGAATTCACAACTTCTGGAGGCAAGTTGTTCCATTGGTTAATTATCCTGTCAAGAAATTTCTTTTTAGTTCTTGGTTGCTTCTCTCCTTGATTAGTTTCCACCCATTGCTTCTTGTCCTGCCCTCAGGTGCTTGGGAGAATAGCTTGACTCCCTCTTCTTTGTGGTAACCCCTGAGATATTGGAACACTGTTATCATGTCACCTTCTTTTCATTAAACTAGACATACCCAGTTCCAGCAACCGTTTTTATATGTTTTAGCCTCCAGACTCTTAATCATCTTTATTGCTCTTTTCTGTATTCTTTCAAGAGTCTCAACATCTTTTTTACATCGTGGAGACCAAAACTGAACATAGTATTCCAAGTGTGGCCTTACCAAGGCATTATAAAGTGGTATTAACACTTCACATGATCTTGATTATATCCCTCTATTTATGTAGCCCAGAACTGTGTTGGCTTTTTTGGCAGCTGCTGCACACTGCTGGGTCATATTTAAATGGTTGTCCACTAGGACTCCAAGTTATAGTGCTGTAGTCTAGTGAATGCCAAACAATCTGAACTCTGGAGAAACTCTGTCATAAGATCTATTGGAAATGGAAAGCAAAAAAGTATTTAATAATGAATTTAAGAAAAAACTATTTTAAAAAAGACCGTAGGAGATAGATCTAAAGATATTTTACATGCTTTTTATATTTTACTATTCTGTTATTTACTATTTTTATGACCTGTGATGTATAATTAATGTTTACTTTTATTGATATCAAGAGATTTAGAGTGAAACAAAGTATTCTCAGAATCAGGAGTGGAAGAACTGTAAAGATCAACCCAGGGTAAAGAAATCAAAGCCTGGGCCATTCCCCACACATCCCAAATGAACATTTTCTTCCTCCTGCTGCTGGCCCAGGATTCAGGCCCAGGTGCAGTTCTGGGACAGGGTGGTGGAGACTCATCTACCACAGGGAGCTTGTGGGCCTGGCTGGGAAGGAAGTAGTAGGATGCAGCTGGCAGAGGAGGCAGGGCAGTGGTGCAGGTGGCAACTCCCCAGGTGAAGGTGGCATATGCCAACATCGTGTGAATTGCAGCTGATGGCAACAGAAAAGAGCAAGCTGCCAGCAAACTGTCTTCTAGAGTACATCTTTGTAGCTCTAATTATTAAATGGCACTTGCCACTTCGGACACATAAATATACTCATCCACTTACTCAAACCTGTTACCAAACATTATTTCTTAAGCTGACAAAACAAATGCCTGAAAATATATAAGAAAATATCCTTTCATGCAGAAATAGCAGGTGTCTTTCGTTCAGATCTGTATGTGAGCATGCTTCCTCAAGTCATGAATTACATTTCCAGAAAAAATAAACTAATGAGAAGATAATTTTGCTCTGCTCATAAGGCTTTCAACCTATGAAATAAACAATGAGACCCAAAATGTGACTCGAATGGCAACAGCCTGCTGATATATAAACAAAAAAGGAATGTGCTCCATTCAGTAACTCTGAATTGTTGTCAAGCATTCAAAGGTGCCAGAAAGGAAAAGACATAACAGTTTGCCAAAATTAAATAGCCTTTCCATTACATTTTCAATTCAAGTGCCACTCCATGGGCTGCTTCTGTCATAATATTGCCATCTTCTTAATTCTGCTTAAGCAAATGTGAGGAGGCTAAATAGGACTTTTTTTCTTCCATAAGCATCTCTTTTCAATGGAATGAACTGAAACTGCATTTTTCTTCTGGAAGCCTCCAGCATAAATCAAGGCTTCATCTGACATTGCTATAGTGATTTTTTAAAGCACTTTTTGAAACCATAACACGACACAGAGCTCAGTTCAATTGGTTGTAGAACTGCTGATTTACTTTAACAATGGTTAAGTGGTTTAGGAAACTTGCTTTTATGGTTAAAAGCTATGGGGAGAAAAAATTCTAATAACTACACTGAGAGATGGAGTTGTATCATGAAAATTATTCACTGATAATCTCCAGGAAGGGAAAAAATGGAATACATTCAAGAACAAACAAAAGTTGCAATAGACATTTAACATCTCTAGTTCATTATACAAAAGGCAAAACACTTTCTGTCCAACAAGCCAAAGTGGCAATGTGAATGCATATACTACAAGTAAAAAATATAAAATGCTAGAAAGTCAACATGATCAGCAAATGAAAATACTATTATAGCATGTAGTAATTAAGATTCTTTAAGAAATGCTAATGCAATCAGGTAAATGTCTGATTAGCTTGAGAACAAAATAATTCATGCAAATGGAATGAAACATTTCCTTACTATAGCTCATTAGTCCACAGAATTACAACAATTACAATTCCTACAGTATGTTGAAATAAGGGAAATAATTGTTATAATGTAGGAAACAGGCTCACAAATCTCACCTTTAGTGAAAGTTGTGAGGGGGGGATTGGCTTTATAGACCTCCCTTCCTTTTATTCCTGAAGTATGATGAACAAGCTCATCCTCCCTGGACTACACAGACAACCAGGTAATTTTGGCCAATAAATATTCCACAACTGGATCTGCTTCACAGGTTTGGTACTAGGAGGATAAAATGAAGGCAAATTTCCAACATCATCTGCCTTGATATCCTAAGAGGAAAGGTATAAAATTTAATCTATATATATAAAATCAAAAACTACTAATGCCATAATCATGAAATCTCCAGAACCGTAAAGCTTACAAACTTTAAATTTGCCACATATGTTCCTCTTGGCTTCTAGGTGCTTACTAAGAAAGGATTTTTCGAAATGACCATCAGAGCATTAGTATTTCCTATATTATGATTAACACCTGTTATTAAAGCACCCTGTTATTAACATCAGCTGCCTGCAATTATTTCAGGTTTGAATCTCACCAAGGCTCAAGGTTGACTCAGCCTTCCATCCTTTCTAAGGTAGGTAAATTGAGGACCCAATTTGTGGGGGCAATAAGCTGACTTTGTATAAATATACAAAAGTATGAAGGCTATTGCTTAGTGCATTGTAAGCCGCCCTGAGTCTCCGGAGAAGGGCAGCATATAAATCAAATTTAAAAAAAAAAACATGCTCTGATGCTAAGGATTTCTACTCCCTCTCCCCATCTGAAAAGAAATCTGTTCCAAATGCAAAACAAGTAGGGGAGAGGAGTTTCATTGTCAGTTTTACTTTCACAGCAGGAAGCAGCTTTAATACAGAACACTTGAGCTAAGCCATGGCCAGGCTCCTTCCTGTCTCCTTCTTGCTCATACAGCAAATACTGTTTCACTTTCCAAACAATCCTCTGATGCTAAGCAGTTCTACTCCCCCACCCCACCTGAAAAGAATCTGTTCCAAATGCAAAACACAATCACAGGAGAGGAGTTTCACTTTCAGTTTTACTTTCACAGCAGCAACCAGGGGATAGGATAGGGGAGGCTTCTGTGGGCCAAGGCTGAGGGAGAGAAGGGGATAGGATAGGGTTCTGTGGGGCAAGGCTGAGGGAAAAAAGGAGAGAGGAGAGGCCGATCATAACTACTCATTAATTTTCAAGTGTTGATAAGTGTAAGTGTTGATTTATCAAGCCCTATCACATAGTTTTGTAGCAAAGCACGGGTATCCAGCTAGTAATTAAATAAATGCCTTATAACTCATATATGTGACCACCTAGGCACTTGATCAACTGCTACCCATTTTGCATGTTGCTGGACTTCTTTATTTCAAAGTGCAATGGAGGAATCCAATTTTTTCATGTCATGAAAAACCTGAATTTCCTCCACATTCAAAGCCATCTCAATGTCAACCATAGTGTAAGCAAAAGCACAAGGAAGCTACAGGCATACCAGTCAGACACTTTATTTTCATTCCTTTCCATGAAGGCAATTTATAAATAATGTTCAGTGAGTTAACATTGGAGTTTAAACATCTCAATGGATAAGTCCATGACTTATTTTTTTTCTGATATCATAAACTATCTCACTGTATCAGTCCTTTCTGCCTTAGGATCAAACAACTGATCTGAGGAAGAAAGCATTTCAGTAACTCTTAGTTATTTGCACACACAGGAATATGTTTATTCCTTCAACAAACAGTTATGGAAATGTCAGTGGTGTATATAAAAAGTATTTGAAAAAATATGCCTGGCTGAAGTAGCTGAAACTAGCTTATCCCTGACTCTTGGATGTATGGCAAAGGAGTAGCATGATAAATCCATTCAGATTTAAGCAATTCAAGAAATTAGTTCTTATTTTAACTCCAGACTGATTGCTTCCTGGTTGGTGAATTCAGAGTAGGTAAAAGAGAGAAGTGAAAGCTAATTACATGTTCCTGGATGTACTTATATGTATGCACCTGGAAATTCAAAATATATATACTTGACCATCAATATGACATGTATTAATACATAATTGATTGTAAGTGCAAGACTGCATAGTGATTAATAAAATATATTTTTATTGTTTCACTGAAATCTACATTGCCAGTTCTCACCCAGTGATTTTGCTGATGAAAAAACTACTATATAAAAAAAAGCTACTCTATATAAACAGAGAGCAAACCAGTGGTGGGTTGCCCCCGGTTTGGACTGGTTCGCAAGAACTGGTAGTAAAACCAGCGGGAGGCTCTGCCCACCAACCCCGTCATCAGGAAGCTTATGCGTAGAAGTGCGCAAGCACGTGCGCAAGCAAAGCAAGCGCAGCCCCATTGCGAACCGGTAGTAAAGGTAAGTAGAACCCACCCCTGGAGCAAACCCCACATTCATTTGCACTGATGTTGCCCAAACAAGCAAATCACCAAGTTCAGGAGGCACCAAGGACTCCACTGGGGGGCGCGGGGGGGAAAACATTGTGGAAGCAGGCAAGGGCAAGAACTATGTTGTTGCAAGAAAAGTAGACACCAGGAACCAGACACAACTCAAATGAATTGTTTGTATATGTACCATATAGTTGTTAATGCTGCTGCTGATTAAGTGTGTGAGATAAACTTCTACAGGAAGAATTGATTAGAAGTAAAGTTACTATATATATACAAGTGAGAAAAAAATGATATATATTGTCACTGTTGAAAAATGTTCCATTTGTATTAGTTTATAGCTTAAACCTCAACTCTACTGGTGACTGGATAGCAGAGACTAACATCCATAAGCAAACTTGCTTGAAAAGCCTGTTCTACAAAATCAAGTATAGGAATGTCAATAAAGAACTGTGCCTTCTGTAAAACAAAGCCTCTTTTTGTTTGCAGGTGTCTGAATGCTATCCGTGATTGGGAAAACAGGAACAATAGTTTATACTTGTACTTGCTGTTTCTGCAATCTGGAAACCTATGGCTCTATGTCAGATATTAAGTAAGTTCTTCACTATAGTAATATGATTAATACATGTAATATGTGTTCTTATATAATATTTACTTTTTTGTTTAGCAGAGTAGTTTCATGTAAGGCACTTTGTTTAGAGGATAATTCGGGCACTCATTTTTTCTTGATCCAACTAAAGCAAAAAAGTGTTTCTCCGTGATATGAAGCCAAACATTTTTTTAAATTTTTTTTTACTGATTTACATTTATTAAGATTTTTATATGCAGTAAAAGTCAAATCTAAAGGAAAGGTTAGAAAAGAAAAAAGAAGAAAAAAGAGAAAAGTGCAAGGAAAGAAAAAAAGGAAAGAAAAACTTTTATTATTATTATTTCCATAGTAGAAGCTATAAAAATTAAAGCCAAGTCCTTTCAAGCCACCCGAAGGACAATGTGTTATTGGGACAATAAAAGAAAGACAAATAGGGACAAAGTAAGACTTGGATAATGTACAAGTCCCAGTGATGTAATATTTTGCAAACAATTACTTGGAGTCTAACAGCAATTTTAAGACAGTGTAGTCTATACAAAAGTACCAGGCAAAATGAAAGCTGTCTAAGATATGCACGTTTTAAAAACCCTAACATTTTTATTTAGATTTTTCATAAATAAATTTGCAATATATATTGTTCTGCTGCTTTTAATACACCTGCACAGATCAATCAAACATGAGTATTTGACACCCAAGCCCAAAAACGCCATCATACAAATGTTTTGTTCTTTCAATTTGCACTGATGAATGACAAATTAAATAGCACTTATGCTGTTGTTAACTAAACTATATCCCAAACCACAAAATTAAACTATTTTTAAAAAACAGAAAGAGCAACACAATCTGAGCTTTTAAAAACCCTGTTTTCATACTTTTTTCCTAAAATAAATAATAGTTAAAGGACAGTGTTCCCTGGTTTATTCACTAACAAAGTGAAATATTCTGCAATACAATCATACATCTATATAGTAGGAGAGCAAGAGATTAGACCTATGCCAAAGGTGAGAATTATTCAAATCATAATCATGGAAACCATAATTTCCATGCTAGATCAGATCCACAACTAGCAAATAATAGGGGGTTGCCATTTACAGGAGAATTAATAATTCTATGTTTCATGAATTTTCCTTTGTGATGAAAATTTAGCTCTATAAGTATTACATAACTATTTAGCCAAATATGTGTAATGTGGACAACCAAGATGTAGAACTACAAATGCAACAAATGTAAGCCTTAGCAGGCATCCATACATAGAATCCAACATGCAGAAATTGACCATTATGTGTAGAACTATACACATGGAGACTATTATTATTACTGTCTTAAATGAGGGGAATTGATACAAGCAAGTTTTCTGCCTTCTCACTGCACGCCTACCAAATCATTGAAAAGAGGACTATATACAATCCCAGTCCAAGAAAGAGGGCAGCTGTCACACCAATCTGTGCACATACACGTATCTTTTTCAGGCTTTTAATTTCTTTGGCCTACTATTTCCTGTTTCTTTTCTGCATTCTGCCCAATATTGCTTATCCCAAAAGGGAATAATAACATGATGGGTATGTATGCGTTTAATTAAAGTCTCTATCTCAAATCTATATTTGAGATCATATGTGGGTGCAAGAATCTAGATCACTGGATCAGAGCAATAATTACAGAGTTAATAAAAGAAACTAGACATCTACCCCCTCAAAATATTTTTTCATCCGTTTAGAAAACCATTAACTTCTCAGGAACATTAAATTAATTAACAAATGAACCAATTATGCTAGTAGATTAATCAATATTTTCAGATGCATTGATGCTTGTGGCAGATAAGTGCTAAAGAACACTCTCTCCTCTGCTTTTACATACCTTGAGTGAAAGAATTTTTCCATGTATAAATTGAGTTTTCTAATACTAATCTCTAAGAACCATAACCACATTAATTCTTGCAGAAATAATGTATGCCTTTATGGGGCGATATACAATAATCTTCCATTCTGAATAAGTCTGTTATTCTGTAGGTATCTCAACACAATTCATATCTGACAAAGATATGGACGGAGAGAATGCTAAAATCTTTCCTGGCAACATGGTCTCTATGAACTACAACTACATGTCTTAATCATGGGTACAGAAGCCAGCTTGACAACTATTTTTTTTTCCTTACTTCCTGCCCACTTCAGCTTTTGGAGTTAAAAAAACAACAATTTTTTTAATCCTTACGAAGCTACTGAACAACTTCAACTGGATTAAGTAGTTTATGATGTGTATGAAACAAACAGCTCATTTAAAAGCTTCAGGTAACAGGATTTATCTAGATAGAAACAACTACTTTAAGGTAGCCAAAGAAAATTGCTAAATAAATAAATACTATGTAACATATTCTATGTAACAACTTATTTTGGGTTCAGAGGATCCAATCAGATTGTGATTTCTAAGAATGACTTGCCTATAAAAGTATGCATTTCATTAGGTTTTATCAGGATGATTTGAATCATCCAGTGCTCCTGAGTGAAACAACAGTAGAATATTTACACAGCCAATCAACCAAACAAGTATAAGGCTGAATAACTTTTTCCAATACAATTTAATCATCTAGAAATTTCAATATATCCTCAAAGATCATATCTGAATAGGCAGTAAAGAAGCTCTCTTAGAAAGTAGAGAAGTTTGAGTCATTTTCACCAACAAACTGATGTGAGAGCCAACTGCCAGATTAACCTCTGAAATTCTTGTTTTAGAAAGTAGTACAGTAATATTTAACTGCCCTACAGTCACTACAATGGTGTTTCTTTTTGTTATCACTCCTAGCCAAATATTAACCTGAATTCTCCAGCTTCCTTTAATCATTAGTTAAATTTTACCATTATTCAGGATTTAAAAAGGAGCTTCAATCATACCATTCATGCCAGGGGTAAACAGTATCTATTTTCTGTTCTACTAGAGAGCCACAAAGAACCAAGTCCAAAAGATCTCATTTACAAACCCACCCACTCCCATATTCTGATAAAGCATAAATTTGGCCTGAAGATAGCTAGGATGAGGGTGAAACTGAACATTAATTGGACAAAAGTGATTGATTGCAAAATGCATATATACGATGCATTAAAAGATTATGAGGCTAGGAATTTAAGTACCAAACTGAGTACTACTCCAAGCCTTTCGATACATAGAAAGAAATCTACTCTGGCCAAGAGTTTTCATTTTGCAGTACAAATTAAGGCTGAGCTACAAACTCTGTTTTGTAAGTTCAGAGAATTAGCAATGCATTCAAGTCTCTCTTCTACCTGCCTTGAATTGTATCACAGTAAAATTAGAGCAACCTTCATTATTAATCTTAACACAGAAGCCATTTCAAGAAGGACAACTCAGCCGGAAAGGCAAAATCATGGCCTGGAATCCATACTAATTAGTCATGAACCCATCTTGAAGTGAAATTGTTCATATCTAGAAAAATATTCCATTTTCAAAATAGCCAAGCGATTTCTTTTTCTAACTACTTTATTGCCCCAGAAAATGCCCCTGCTGCATTAAGCACTAATATATATTATTTTCTTCACATTCACATTTTAATTAAAATTGTGCTCAATGGTCCAATTTCAGTTGGAATTCTTCCGGTAGGTTTCCATACAGACAACTTCTGTCTTAATTTTTATTATGACCACGGCTACTAACAGTCTGCGTCAGATAATAAACCAGTGTGAAACTTCTGAATAGTCAGGTGTGCCAATGCACATGACACTTAACCTAGAAATTATGTTTCTCATACGAGTACCAGGAAGGAGAAGGCAGCACCAAGCAAATGCCTTTTGAAATAGATATTAATAATTCAGTATTGGCTAACTCCCTTTTGTTTCTGTATTAAAGATTCAAGTTTTTATCTGGTCATTGATACCATAATTATTTTACACCATTGCAGACAATACTGTAGTTGAATTGAGGCTACTGTAATTCAATAGCCAAACCACTTTCCTACCTCTGGGAGTCTGATAGGAGAAAAGACTCATTATCTGACCCAATTTCTGCTATTGTTAAAATGCTTCATTTAACTCTTAGTCATCTTGCTCATTTGTGACTGCTGGGTTTCACAGTATGATGGTTCTTTTCAGTAGCCAGATGTTCGCAGGTTATGCCATAAAGAGTTGGTGAAAATGTCTTAATTTTTCTTTTACTGTAGAATGCATAGCAAAATAAATTAATTTCCTGAAAAGCAGTGAAATCTGCAAAACATGAATGCAAAGAAATGGGGCAGACTTACTGTTTTCTAAGATAAAAATTTAAAATGCTAGAAGGCTCTTTCTGACAGGGTCATGTTTATCAACCGATTTCTAAAACAGACTGTTTTTTTTTTCAACCTGTGTTCCAGTGAGGGGTTACACCTGCAAGAAGACAGACAGAGCTGTGTGAATTTCAGCCTTCTAGAAGAGACAAGACAAGAGATTTGAGGGGGAGGGGATCATTTTGAATAAGAAAGAGAGAAAAGGATCAAAGCAATCCTTTCTTTTGTTGGATTTTCTACTTATCCAATGACTAGAATGCTTTAAAAAAATGGTGGGATGGGGGAAGCCCAAGGAAGATGCTTGTATACAAGCAAAATGTAGTTTCACTCCAGTAAGTCAGTTAGGCCTAAGAAGTCAAAAACTGATTTCCTAATGTTTTCCTCATTAGGTTAATGAGGTCATTAAGTCTACCTGCAAAATCTCCTAGGTGTTTCTGAATCATATCATCTTGAATTAGATTTGTCAGAAATATTTTGGGGCAGCCAACGAACTAAATTCTACTTTGTGTATTTGAAGTAATAGAAGTAAAAACCTTTTGTCACCACTGAGACAAGTTTAAATCAGTCTAAGAATGCCTTATTGAAGAATATAATTTAAATGGCAACTTTAATTTATGTATATAATAAACTATAGTATCTTTTTATATTTATGCATTCTTAACACACTCATTCCTACTTTCACCTTCTCTTGTGCGGATATAATTTTCTGGCCATCCAGCTATAGCTATTCCAATATATTAGTTTAAACATTATATGCATTCAAAACTTTTAAGTGGCAATCCACACCATTTCTGAAGGGCTCTCTGTTATTTGGTAAGAATAACTCTGTTATTTAGTTAGAACAAAGAATTGTAAAAATTATATAAGCCATTACCACTCAATAGCATTCACAGAACCAAAACTATTACTAAATCAGACTATGACTTTTTTTAATGAGTTACCATATAACTTTCTTAGACCTAGTAAAAAATTAAACATAGCACAAGTCAATAACAACTGGCATCCAAAAAACACAGCTGAAGAATTTTGAAATGCTGTGGAAACATTTCTTTCTTTTTAAAAAAATGGCTATGCCATATTATAAAATGTATTTCAACATTTTTTTAATCAAAATTTATTATTGAGTATATGCTGTTTTGAAAAGTAAGAAATTCTAATCTTTTTATGAACAAGGAACATGGAATTTCTTATGCAGTTCTTCGGATAAATTTAAATATACTTGCATGTTTTCATTATACTATAAAAGCCACATCAATATTTAATTATTAATGATATAGAAAAGTGGGAGGTACATCCTTAAGCACAAAATTAACAGTAATTAACAATTAATAGCAACTGACTGTTAAAAGATGTAATTTTAACACTTCTTGATAAACAGCGTATGCTTCAAATGTCTTCATAACTTTCTATTTTATGATCTTTCAAGTAGAGTTAATATCTAAGAAAAGTATCAAATTTCTGATTGCAATAATCCTAATAAACATTGAGAGTAAAATGATCTTAAAGAGAACTTTTATAAAATGATGTACTGTTGATATAAAATACCAGAAAATTATCTAGAATATACAAAGATACTTCAATCAAGGTTGGAAATGGGAACAAAAAAAGACATTTTAATATGCTTGATGGATATGCAAAAAAGTTAGAATATTTTGCATTTAAATTTTGAAGATTAATATGTAACTGAAACTAGAACTGGGAACTGATGGATACATGGAAAAGAGTCACTGAATTTTGTTTTTAAACATGATAACTACAGCAAGATTATTTGTACAAGGGAAAGAAAGATTTGGCAATATCTACAATGAAGGAATGGTTGAATGAAGATAATAGAACTTATGAAGATGACCAAAGATAATGGAACTTGAGGATATGACCACAATGTCACAATGATTAAAGAAAAGACATTATCTTTATAACTGGAAACCCTAATGAACTTTTTGCATGAGACAGAAAAAAATGAATTTATGATCTATGATTTTGACAACTAAATAGGATAGAAAGAAAAGAACTACATTGTAACCTTACAGATAAGTAAATCTGTAATTTTACTTATAACTGCCATAAAGATCAATGCTTCTTCTTTATATCTTTTTTCTTTCTTTTCTATTGTAATATACTTTCTTTTTTTCTGCACTTTAACTTTCTCTTTTATTTCTTCCTTTTTCTTTATTTTAGATAAAATAATTTATCTTTAAAAAGTAAGTAAAATCATTTAAGCGCACTATTATTCGATTCACTGTAACTTAACATATATTTATTGCCCTGAAATATGCCGGTTCAGATGTAGTACAAATAGTCCTTCACGTACGACCACAATTGAGTCCAAAATTTCTGTTGCTAAGTGAAACATTTGTTAAGTGAATTTGTTCCATTTTATGACCTTTGTTGCCATACTTATTAAATGAATCCCTGCAGTTAAGTTAGTAACACAGTTGTTAAGTAAATATAGCCTCCCCATTGAGTTTGCTTGTCAGAAAGTCGCAAAAGATGATCACATGATCCTGAGACACTGCAACCATCAAAAATATGAGTCAGTTGCCAAGCATCTGAATTTTGATCATGTGACCATGGGGATGCCACAAAGTTCATGTGAAAAACATTCATAAGTCACTTTTTTTAAATGGTCACTAAATGAACTATTGTAAGTCGAAGAGTACCTCTATTGTAAAAATATGCCTATTGCTCTTTTGGTTTGTTTGCTTATAGAAACGTAATGCAGAAGAGGAAACACAGCAGCAGAAAAAAGTGGTATTGCTCAATAAAGGAATCCAAATTAAAGCATCCAGGATGAATGCTCATCTAGGCCAGTGATGGTGAACCTTTTAGGCACAGGCTGCCCAAACCTGAAGGCGCGCATGTGTAGGAATGCCTGCACATGCACTCCAGAGTGCAGGAAACCAGACGGCCAGCTGGCCGGCGCGCATGCATGTCTCGGAAACCTGACAACCAGCTGGCTGAGCTGGGGCGACGGTATGCATGCCCACAGAGAGGACTCTGCATGCCACTTCTGGCATGCGTGCCATAGGTTTGTCACCACGGATCTAGGCTCTGCTTGAAATCATTCAGTGAAACAGAAACCACCACTTCTCTGGGTAATTGGTTTAACTGTCAATTAGGTCTTATTATTAGAAAATATTTCCTAACACTGAACCATAATCTCTTTCTTGTAGCTTATCACATAGGTCATACACATAGGTAGGACAATAAGAATGGTCCTAAAGAACAGAATAACCTGGGCCAATTTTCAGGAATGGTTTTCCTTCAAATACCATTATCAACATTTTCAGAATTTATTTATCAATAAAGACTTGAATCAGGGGTGGGTTCTACTTACCTTTACTACAGGTTCGCAATGGGACCGCTCACGCGCACACCTTGCTTCTGCGCATGCAGATTGCGGATGATGACACCTGGGGCGATGGGTGGGGCCGGTTTTACTACTAGTTCTTGCAAACCGGTCCAAATCAGGGGCAACCCACCACTGACTTGAATTCTTTGAGTGAAATCCTATGACTGCTTGCATAGGTCCCTGTAGTTTTTTAGGCAAGGTTTTTCAGAAGTGGTTTGCCATTTTGTCCTCCTTCCTAGGGCTGTGAGAGTGACTGGACGAAGGACACCCAGCTGGCTTTGTGCCTAAGGCTGGCCTAGAACTCACAATCTCCCAGTTTCTAGCCTGTTGCCTTAATCACACCACCAAACTGGCAATCTTTTTTTCTCAGAATACAGTGTATCCAATTCCCTCAACTTCTTTTCTTAGTACTTAGTTTCCAGTTCTTTGATCATTTTCATCACTATACTTTTTGTAGCTGTTCTGAATTATTGGAAAACCTGGAACCTGAACCCCTGAATTACATGCAACATTTTCCCCATCTCTTTACATTATTGCCATGAGAGAACATTTTTAAATTTAGATGATTACTAAGATTTATAACATGGTGAAACCAGTAATCTGATCAGATACTGAAGTAATTTGAGAGTAGTAATCAGTATACCCTTCTTGGCTTTAATGAAAATAAACTCCGCAGATGAAAGGCAAATGTGTTAATCGAGTCTCAATTTTTCTACATGATTAACTACAGTTATATTCATTTCTAATTTAAAAACTGCCATTTTAATTGATTAGAAATTGACCCTAAATAAAACCAGCTACTGCCTTCATTGTACTTTACGCAAAAGTGAAAAAGAGCTTACGCCAATAAAATTGGAATTTTAAATTAACATGCATCAAATACATATGCATTTGATTTAGGAAAAAGAAGCCAAAACCCCTTAGCTTAATTCCACCTAGTGAGTATGTATAGAAATCCAGCGATATCAAAATGGGGGAAAGTTCCTTTTTTTTCCCCACTAAAATACTTGGTAGAAATCTAGCTGTCTTTTATTCTGGAAACAATCCCATGGTTGTTTTGTTGAAGAATTTTCTTGAAAAGAATTAGGCATTTGTTCAAAACTTTCAAAAGGACTTTTGATCTGAAAAATGGCTACAGACACATATATTATCTGACATTCATACCCCTTAAAACAAAATTGAATTCTTTTAGCAGAACTGCAGACCAGCAGATTACATTGGTTCTGCTTGTGTAATTCATCTGACCCTCCCTTGAAAGACGTTTGCTGATGGGAAGGAAGGTCTCACTGCACCTTTATCTTCCTCCTTATTATCCCACACAGTTCAACTGTTATGTAAAAACTTACCTGTGGCATGTTTCAAAGATAAAAGTCTTCAGTATACCAGTTTTAAGCAGAGCTGACACAAATAAAATGAGAATTATTTATAAAGAACAAATGTTTCAGGGACAGATCTCCGATTCCCAGCTGTGAATGTAGAATAATGAACCTGAGCCAGGTTATCTGGTAACCCAGCCTCCTCCTTCCCTGCCAATCACTCAAACATTGAAGCCAACAGAAAAACAGGACTGGAATAAGAGAATGGTGGGGAAGGGTAGTTGCAAAGTTGTTCTTAATACACTCGCTGAAAAAAGATAAGGAACAACACAACAATGCAGAACAACATGGCACCATCCAGCTGTGTTTCACTACTATTCCCTGGCCATACTGGGTCAATCATAGTCATAGTAATTGAGAATTATGATATCTGTATTCATGTATATCTCGAAGGTGCCAATTGAGGAAACCTTGGTAGGATATTTTCTTTGGCACTAGAATGAAACATACAAAAGTAGAGAGGAAAAAAATAAATTTAGAACTGGTCAAAAGGAAAGGAAGAGGAGTTTTCTTTAATATGTCCTCTTCTCCCTCAAATAAATTGAATTCATCTTAATTTAATTGGGGGGGTGTACTTTTAATATATCATAGGCCCAATCTCAGGTCCTGCTTCAACTAGTTTGGATCCTTTGCAACTGGCTGAGACAGGCAAGGAAAACTTGCCTATGGATACCATTTCAAGTAACCAGAGTGGAGGCAAAACCAGCAAGTAACTTTTCATGCATAGCAAAGTTTTCCAGTTTAAACAAGATGACAGATACATTCAATAATACATAAATAAGACATCCTGATTTAAATACAAATGTACAGCATAGGTCCGTGATGGTGAACCTGTGGCACGCATAGTCATATCACTGGGCACGCAAGCTCATTGCCAGCTGATTTTCTGCCAGCTGATTTTCGGGCTTTCTGGGCCCACCAGAAGTAGGGAAACAGGTTATTTCCTGCCTCCAGAGGGCCTCAGGGGGGTGGTGGGGAAGGCCGTTTTTCTCTTTCGCCTGGCTTCAGAGTCTTTCTAGGAGCCTGGGGACGGCGAAAACAGCCTCCCCTCCCCGGAGGTCCTCCAGAGGCCTGAAACAGCCGATTTTCCAATTTCTGGTGGGACTGGAAGGTCCGTTTTTTGCTGTCCCCAGCCTCCAGAGCCCCTCTAGGTTAGCCATCACTGGCATAGGTTATGGGAATCCACTTCACACTGC
Organism: Ptyas mucosa; assembly: GCA_012654045.1. Taxonomy (NCBI): domain Eukaryota; kingdom Metazoa; phylum Chordata; class Lepidosauria; order Squamata; family Colubridae; genus Ptyas; species Ptyas mucosa. Next base: position 25,068,980 of record WNWU01000001.1, read on the forward strand.
AGGTATGGTTATCTGTTGTGATTGTTCTTTCATATAATGCAAAATACTAGAAAATTAGTACTTCAGAAGAAATGTATTACTCCCATCTTTTTATGTTCAATTTCTATATGAAGCGTAGTAATGGATGGGCTAATTAAACACATAACTTCGTCTAACACAGCCCAGGCTGTGCAGCTCATTTTATCATCTCAAACTCTATGACACTCATGAGAGATATTTTGCACTTCTCTGAAGGCTTTGCTTATTAGCAGGTGGGAGATTGGGCATCAAGAAATATACATGATCTTACCTTTTATCTTGCTCCATCAAATCAGTATATACACAGGCAACACTGCGGACTACTGATAGGTACACTTTTTAAAGATCAGACTTATCTTTACTCTGAAGAAAAGGCAACACAGAGATTGAAATGTGGTTGCAAGATCATGGATGTAACAACTCAAAAATTCCAGTTTTATTCTTCCATGGGGGGGGGGGGGGATTCAAATTTGAAAACAATAACACAATCCCTATTTTCCAAAACCTGGGCAGAGTGTGAATTGATTTTCAGGGTGTTTACACATGCTACAATTATTTCATTTTAGATAGAGTTTTTTCACATATTATTTTTGTTCTGGAAAGTTTCCTAGTAGACATTTACATCTGTTAGAATTACATTCTTATGGGTTAGAAACTACCACTTAAAATGAATACTGCATCCCTTTATGATGACAAAAAAAATAGACCTCAAAAAGAAAGAATGGCTGTCCATCCCCTCAGCAATAGCCAGATAACCGTATGAGCTCCTGAATCAAAAACAGACCATAAGTCAATACATTCATAGGCAAATCCTAGTAAGTTCCTGCTGAGGTTTATAAATTCAATGGGGCTTTTTCACATTGATTATCAATTTATATGCTGTCTATCTTGCCAAAGGCAACTCTACAGACAATATATGAAATATATTGGAGGAAAAAAAATCCACAAACATACAGATTAAATATTTTACAATTACAAAGTGCTCTGTATTTCATAGTATTCCCTTTCTAGGAGAGATGCCCTTATTTTATTTTTATTTTTTTTCTTGGCAATTTTGAAAGTTTTCCCACACTGAATTTCAATAGCTCTTTATTAACACTGGTCCTATCATTTGAAAAGCTTAACTTTGTTGTTGTTGCTGCTGACAAATGGAATATACAATTTAAGGTTTGATTTTTAATAGAACAATACAATCTTTGATGAAATGCATGAAAATCAAATATAAGGACAACATTGGGAAGGAGCCTTGGTGGTGCAGTGGACTAAACTGCTGTTAAGTAGCACTTAGCTGCCAGCTGCCTGCAATTACTGCAAGTTCAAATCTCACCAGGCTCAAGGTTGACTCAGCCTTCCATCCTTCTGAGGTAGGTAAAATGAGGACCTGGATTGTGGGGGCAGTAAGCTGACTTTGTATAAAAAAGAACACCGCTTGGGGGGGGCTGAAAGCCCTACTAAGCAGGTATATACAAAAGTATGAAGGCTATTGCTTAATGCATTGTAAGCCGCCCTGAGTCTCCGGAGGAGGGCAGCATATAAATCGAACCAATAAATAAATAAATAAAATATGAAATGGATTAAGTTCTCCAAGTCGTTAGAATTTTTTCTCATTCTTACTTGCAGACAAGTGGCAGATAGAGTAAGCATTTGCGCCTTTGTTAGTGCTACTACATAAGACCGATAATGTACAGATTCAATAATGTAGTACAAATCTATTCCAAGAAAAACGTAATACACACTTGTGTATCAATTTTCCTCCCTAAGTAAACATGTTTTGGTGGAGAAAAGATAATATGTTGCACAAGAAGTGCAACTGCATCTCTTTTCTATCCAGGAAATCAGGCAATCCGGCTTTTCCCCTAGTTTCAAATCTAAACTGATCAAAAGAAATAGGCAAAATTTAAATTTGTATGGGCTACATGGCCAAAAAAAAAAATCTAGGAAGCTTTAAACTGTTTAACGGTTTCTGCGTCAAGATTTATTCCATTGTTACACAACTTATTTTAACGTATTAGCAACACTCAGTATTCACACAGTGGTTCACTCCAAAACTCAGACGATAGCACCAGCATCTAGCTACCCTTGGTTGATCTCAAAAAAGAAAATTAAGGATTCATCTGATTAGTGTTTGGATTGAAAGTCATAAAAAAAAAATCTTAGGAGCAAGCCAAAAAATAAATAGTTCCTGGAAAAAGGAAGTGGCAAAGTATTCCATGTAACAGCTCATGTGAATGAGGTTATCAATAAAACTCTCTCCAAGTCAAAGATTTACTAATTAATTAGGATTCACAATTCTTTTACTGAACCTTGGTAGACGTTTTAGTTCAGTATGAGCCCAATTTTCAATACATACATATGAATGCATGATACTGAGAACAGAACTATGAATCACTAATATTCACATGATCTTCAATCAAGTACATATTTTATATAATTAAAGAAGTTATCAATAATAAATATTATGAAAAAGGTCATTTCCAATTTTGTTTTAATCATGGACAACCTGTCTATGAGACAGTGTAATGGCTCACGCGGTTAGAATGCTGGGGTGACAATTAGCAAGCCTGCGTTCAAGATCCAAGTGCTGCTGTGTGATGGGGTGAGCTCCCATCATTTGCCGTAGCTCCTGCGCCCACCTAGCACAGGTATGTCAAACTCGATTTCCTCGAGGGCCACATCAAGGTTGTATTTGACCTTGGGGGGCCAGGGTGGGCATGGCCAGCTCGATGTCACTTGTGTCAGGGGCACCTGTGGGTCGCCTGAGTGCTCTGCCAGAGAAAACGGGCTCTTGAGCTCCGTTTTTAGCTGCAAAAGCCTCCTGAAACCCTCTGCCAGAGAAAATGGAGTTCCATTTTCACTGGCAGAGGCAGCGTGGGCTGGTCCATTGCTGTTTCCAAGTTACCTCGTGGGTCAGATCCGGTCCCCAGACCTTGAGTTTGACACCCCTGACCTAGCAGTTTGAAAGCACACAAACGTGAGTAGATAAATAGGTACCACTTTGGTGGGCACATTAATGGGGACATGAAAGGAGCTTCCAACCAGCATGCCCCCAGGCAATGGTGATGTCACCAGCTAATCCTTTCAATTTGGAAGTACCTTGATGCTTCTGACATGAATGTGAAAGAGTGAGAGATGTCTATGGAGTAGATACTATGGAAGATGTACATGATGTTCCTATTTAGTAGTCACTGAAACATCCTCACTCAGGCCTAAATCTCCGTTGTCTGAAATATGGATTTAGCTACTGGTTAATGAGAATAATAACAGCATTAATATATGCAATTAATGGAGCACTGTGACCTGAAAATATCAAGAAATTTTACTCTTCAGAGATTTGCCTCTGGCCAGGCACTGAAGCAAAAAAAAAAAGAACTTGAAGGACTGTGCAAAATTATTCTTGTCTCTTTGCACTATGTATACCTGAATGAAGATGCACACATACAAAAATATGTATCAATTCCCAAATTATACTTCCATATTGTTTTCCATGGGAATTCCATGTGTATTTTTGATACATAGTTTGAACAGGCAATTCCAGCCTTCCTCTATGACAAGCACCATGCTTGCCCCAAGGCAAGGATTGTCTAGAGAAAATGTTTGGGACTTTTTTCTTTATACTTACATATCTCTGAAAAAGTTATCTCTTTTCTGTAATCTAGTGTTGACATAACGAGGTAGCTTAGCATAGCTTTTTTTCTTGACAAGGTGCCTCAATGATTGATATGTCGCAAAGAGGCATAATCTCCTCCAACAACATCTGCTCTGTTGCAAAAACTGCTGTTGAATTTCTACATTCAAAATTAAAATTAAAATCAACCACAAGCAGACACACAGATAAACCACATTGACACAACATTGAGAAAGAGGTGATAAAAAAAAATCTAAGAAGGAAAAACCAGTTTGGTGTAGAAGTTGAAGTGCTGGCACAGAAACCAGGGGACTGTGAGTTCTAGTCTGGCCTTAGGCACGAATGCCAGCTGACTTTGGGCCAGTTGTTTTTTCTTAGCTAGCCAACCTACCTCACAGGATTATTGTAGGGAAAACAGGAGGAAGGAGTATTACGTATGTTTTTCTGCCTTGACTTACTTATAATGTAATAAAGAGTGGGGAGGGGGGGACTCTAATAAATAAAACAAAAAGACCAGAACACATCCTCTCCAGCAGCCAACACTCAGATAAGCAGGGATTAATACCAGCAAACAGAAAACAATATCCTAATCAAAGAACTACCAAGGAGAAAACTTCACCCCCACCAACAATAGCAGGGCAAGCTACTATATATAAGTAGGAAACAAACTCCACATTCACACTGATGTTACCTATTTGGATAATAAAACATCTGCAAGCAAACAAGGCTCAGAAAGCACCAAAGATTCCAAGGTTTACTCCTGAAGCTCACTGAGACTGAAGAAACTAACTTGGATAAGCAACAAAACATTTCAAACCAAAAAGGAAGTCCAGTTGCCATGACTCAAACTTCCAGACAACTCTACCTGGATGACTGAAAATCTTTATATACATACTCCTTAACTACATATATTTGTTCTACTGAAATTTCTACTTGTTACCAAATGTTAACAATGCACAGGTACTATATAGCTAAGAAACTGGTGGAAATCATATTGGGAGTATTCTCCTAGTTCATAAGATCTTGACAGAAAATATGTCCCTTTAACAGATTATCAAGCAGAAACTTAGGAGGCATCACTTCCTCACGACCTACGAGAGGAATAGACCCAGTTAAATGTTTTACACTGAAAAAGCATATAGCTTTAAAAATAGGAGTACAACTCTTTCAGAACTGCCACTTATTCTTGAATTTTTTTATTATGGACATGCTATGTACTTATTAGCCTTTTTTTTAATATGACCTACTGCACTGTTACCTTATTTAAAACTACAGTAAATTATTTGTTTCCAAATACAAGGAAATGATTAAAAAGTGGTTTAGAAGGCCAGTAGGAACACCAGAAGGGAGGGGAGTTTTCTCACTCAAATTTCATGTTTCAATCTTTGTTAATAGTCAGGAAAGATGTATTCATATATTTATAAAATATCTATCAATCATCTAAATCTATCTCATTACCTTAAACCCAGTTCAATCCTCTTTACAGGTAGAGAAAGGTGTTTATTTCTGAATTCCAAGGCAGGATATTTGTTCAGGTGGGAAAATTACACATTTCATATTGCCTTTTCATTATTCTCATCAGCTGCAGTCCTACAATAATGCACTTAATACATTAAAACTCTTTGAGGCTGACATAACAATAAACATTCCGTCGAATTATTCCATCCATCTGCTGATGGAAATCGACCAGACTTCACTTTGCATCCAACACGTTCGCTCTGCGCTCCAATCCTAAAGCAGGCATAACTCGGAACCGAATCGGACGAATTGGAATGACACCGCCGATTAAACTGGGGCCCGGAACCGCCGCCGCTTTTAAGTCCCGAAGTGGTTTCCTTTCGTTTTGTTCATTCATCCGCGCAGTCCGGAGGGGCGGCGACCGGGTAGAACGCGGTAGAATGGTACAGCCCGTTCCCACATGCAATTCCCCAGGCTCAGGGCTGGCTCGCCCTTCCAGCTTGTCCCAGAACCGCTGGCCATTTTGGGAGGGCGGAACCCCCCCCCCGACGCCGTCCTCCGCACACCCAACGCGGTCCGCGCTCGCAAGCTCCACGTCAAAACAAAGTCTAGTCTCCCCCCCCCTCCCCCGCCAAAAAAAAAAGAGGACAACTTTAAAGCTCACCGTCGAGGAAACAAGTAACACTCCGTTTCCACCGCCCGTAAAAACCGAGCGAAGCCCGCACTCTGGGAGACCAATAAGAGCTGGCGGCGCTTACCTTCTGGGGAGACAGGTTTGCGGGCGGGTTTGGCGCTCTTTTCACCGAGGTGGGGGGGAGAGAGAGAGAGAGAGAGAGAGACTCTCCGCCTTCGCCTCCGTCCGCTTACCCACGCCTCAGCCCAAAAGCCCCGACTGGGCTGCTGGCTTCGCCGCTGTGTGTTTGTAAATCCCTCATGTTCGGAGGCGGCGGCGACCCTATTAGGAAAGTTGGGCGGAGAAAGAGGGGGAAAGGAGCAGGTGCAAGCGGTTTGCGCGCCTCCCAACTTGCGGAGTTGGGAAAAGCCGAAAAGGGAGGGGGGGAAGAGGGAAAACGGCTCCTGTGAGAAAAAGGAGGGAGGGAGAGAGGGAGGGAGAAAGAGAGAGAGAAAACGAATGAGAGAGAGAGATTGCGTCCCCCCTCTTCCTGGCTGGGCTCTGCGCTCCCGTGCACACGCTGCAAATGAATGTAATGTGACAACGGGTGACTGGTGCCTGGCTGCTGCTGCTGGCTGCCTGGCCTGGCGAAGGGGAGGGAGGGAGGGAGGGAGGGAAGGGGAAATAATTGCTCTCTTCACGGTTCACTTCCAGAGACTCGACCCAGGTGAAGGGAAGCAAGGCGCTCTCCGAGAGGGACGCAACAACCTCCTAGCCCAACTGTAGGGCTACAAAAAAAGGCGGCCTTCAGTAACAGAGTTGGGAGGGACATTGGAGGTCATCTAGTCCAACCCCCTGCTCACGCAGGAAACCTATACTAGGGATTCGAACCACGAACCTTTTTGATCGGCAAGCTCAGCGTCTTAGCCACTGAGCCACCTTCGTTCATATGTGCATGCATAAGCAGGTCATAACTACGATGGGGTTTTTTTGGAGTGGGACCATAGTTAAAGAGGCGAGGCTGGCTTTCTCGTTGTCCATTTCTCTCCCCAATTAGAGGAAGTTTGACAAAGAGCAGCTGGCCTCATTTGTTTCCTTCCAAGAGAGCTCATGAGTTCAGACCTTGGCTTACCTACACTGGGAAGTAACCATTATATTATTATCTCCAAATAATGCATGTAAGTATAGGTGTCTTATAGATTCATTCCTATTCTTCATATTTATTCCTACATATCCCAACTCCAATACTACAGGTAGTCCTCAACTTACAAGAGTTCACTTAGTAACTGTTCAAAGTTACAACGACACTGAAAAGAAAGACTTATGACCATTTTTCACACCTATGACTGTTGCAGAATCCTCAGATTTACACTCGGATGCTTGACAACTGACTCACATTTATGACCCAAGGCAGTGGTGGGTTCGGCCCGGTTCTCCCGAGCCGGTAGCGGTGACGATATGATGTCACAGAACCAGTTCTTCCCCCCCTGCACCCCCCCACCCCCCCACATTATTCTTACCTTTTATTTGGGCCCACCCCCATTCTATTGCTGCCTCCTGAGTCCCAGTTGATGGCTAGAGGGGAAAAAACTGTTTAAACTCTTGCCGCAGGGCTTCAAAGGTCTGCCCTACAGCTGATCAGTGTTAAAAGAAAACAAGTGAGTAGACCAGTGCCTGCAAAAATACATGAGTAGATCAGTGCCTGCAAAAATAAAGGGGTAAACCAATGCCTGCAAAAATACATGAGTAGATCAGTGCCTGCAAAAATACATGAGTAGACCAGTGCCTGCAAAAAATAAATTGGTAGATCGGTACAGCTCTGCAAGCAGTTAAAAGCCTGGTAGACCAGTACCTCTGCTACATCCTAAATAATTGTCACATGACCATCAAGCCACGCCCACAAAATAAGCCACACCCACAGAACAAGTAGTAAAAAAATTTAGAACCCACCCCTGACCCAAGATCATGTGATCATCTTTTGCAACCTTCTGACAAGCAAAGTCAATGGGGAAACCAGATTCACTTAACAATTGTGTTACTAATTAAACAACTGCAGTGATTCACTTAACATATGTGACCAGAAAAGTCATAAAATGGTGCAAAATTCACTTAACAAATTTCTCACTTGGCAACATAAATTTTGAGCTCAATTGTGGTGGTACTTTGAGGACTACCTGTACTTATTTTTAAAAAAATAATAATAATAGGGGTACATTTGGTGGAAATAGTGCAAGATCAGACGATATGGAGAGACCTGGCCCATAGAATTGCTAAGAGTCAGACACAACTGAATGGATGAAACATCATGATCACATTTGTGTGGTGGGAACATTTACATTTGTCTGAAAAGAAGTGAGTTAGTTAGACATTTGTATTTCATTTAGTCCTAATTTCAGCATTTCTCTTTTTAAGTCTCCTCTCAAAGATTTCAAATTGTAAATTTCTTGGGATAAAAAGCTGATTTGTGCATTTATAATAAAGTACACATTGCACCATACACATAAAGCATTGAGTGTGAAAAGTATTCATGGTTATTACAATAATGCGTTTCGAGATGCAGTGTGACTGTGAGACAATCAGCTTGTCTCAGCGCAGCCTATTTCACTGGGTTGTTGTGGGGGGGAAGTGAGAAAAAGGAGCCCTGCCTTGAGATCCTAATTAAAAGGCAGGATCCAATAAATAAATTAATCTAAGTGAATCATTAAATAATAAATTCCCCATGGATTAGTTACAAGGTTTGTAACAAGCCACAACACTTCTGTTCTCTAGTGTTGGTTGCTTCTAACTGAAAAAGTGTAACTGAAAAAGAGAAATTGAACACACACAAAATAAAAACATTTTTCCATTTCAATTGGTTAGCTAAGATGTTTAATTTTTAAACCACCCAACAGTTTCTTTGCGCCTTTTAACTGACAAGAATGAACTGACTGACTAAACTCTGTCTCATAAATCTAAGGATGCTAATGAAAATAGGACAGCGGGGTTTTTGTGTTGTAATTCAACTTTGAATCCACCAGCTTTTTGCACTTATTCATCTATTGACCACTACATTCATGTAATTGATGTACAGACAATAGAAAAACCTGGATTTTATTATACAGGTAGTCCTCATCTCACCACCAGAATTTAGCCAAATTTCTGTTGCTAATGAGACAGATGCTAAATGAGTTTTGCCCCCATTTTACAACCTTTCTTGCTAACAATTGTTGTCACTACATTTATTAAGTGAATCTGGCTTCCCTTTTGCCTTTGCTTGTTAGAAGGTCACAAAAGGTGATCACATGACCCCGGGACACTGCACCCATCATAAATATGAGCCAGTTGCCAAGCGTCTGAATTTTTACCACATGACCATGGTGATGTTGCAATGATCGTAAGTGTGAAAAACTGTCATAAGTCACCATTTTCAATGTCATTGTATGGTTACCAAACAAATGGTTGGAAGTTGGGGGCCACCTGAATTTCCTTTCCTTGTTTCAAATACTTTCCTTGCATCTCTCTGCCTACAAAGCCTCATATTCATTAAAATGATATTCTCAATATGTTCATTTTTTTTTCTGAAGTCAGTTTTCTTTCTCTTTTGACTCTGACTTGTGCAGTTCAAGCACTTATCTGACTCACTCTTTCTTCACAATGTAGAACACCTATCATCATATTGTTACCTTGCCTTTATTTTTCTCCCATGCAAGCTGCAGCCTCAGGAATTCTTAGGAAAAGTTATAACTTTGATCTTACTGTTTCTGCCTCCACATTTTCCACTGTTTACTTTAGTCCCATTTTAGGCATGAAAACCAACTGGGTGACCTTAGGCCAAACACTCTCTCAACCCAACCCACCTCACAGGGTTGTGGTGGTGATGAAAATAGGAGCAGGAAGAAGTATTAGGTATGTTCGCCACCTTGAATTATTTATAAAAATAATAAAGACGAGATAAAAATAAAAGCAAGACAATAAACTCAGTTTTTTTCCAACTAATAATTTCTTCCCTTAGCATCCAGATGATATGTCAGATTGTTATGATGATTCCTTATCTTTTCTTTCAACATTGTTTTTCAAGTCACATATAGATACGTTAAGTTTTTAAAAATAGATATTTGGAGAATCTTGTCTGAATATGCATGAAATAGAGTACAAAATCATGCCTATTTCATGTTCAGTGATCATGTTCTGGCCCAACAGCATTCAAAATAATACAGGAAAAAGTCTATAAACAGTATGACAAGCATATGAAATGTGGAGCTTCAGGAGATATTTTGTCTGCTCAAATGTCTTCAATAGTGTAGATGTTATCGGGCATTACAATGAAGGCATATCGTAGGCACAAATTGTGAACATAATGCCACTGCCTCTTTTTCCTAAATTTAGACAACAGGCTAGGCCTGTGATGGCGAACCTATGGCACGCGTGCCACAGGTGGCACACGGAGCCATAATAGTGGGCACGCAAGCGTTGCCCTAGCTCAGCTCCAGCGTGCATGTGCACATCAACCAACTGATTTTCAGGCCTTCTGGTCCCATCGGAAGTCGGGAAACTGGCTGTTTCCGGCCTCCGGAAGGCCTCCAGGGGGAATGGGGAAGGCTGTTTTTGCCCTCCCCAGGCTCCTAGAAAGCCTCTGGAGCCTGGGGAGGGGGAAAAGGGGGCCTACCGGGCCCAGCGTGCCATCGCGTGCCAAAAGCAGGGGGAAGTGGGGGGTTCATGTGCAGGAGGGCGGGGTGCATTGAATTATGGATGTGGGCACATGCAGCCGCGATCCCCCCGTTCCCCCCGCTTCTGGCACGCGACAGCAAAAAGGTTAGCCATCACTGTGCTAGGCTCTTGTTTAGATACAAACCTGAATTTATTTAATTTATTTCAGGACTGGCACCAGGAAGAACATAATCAGACATCTGCTAGGTCCACACTTCAGCAGAGGCTCTGCTGATATCTGGTGATTTGGCTGTGCTGCTGCTCTTGTTACGTGTGCACTTGTCTTTTCAGAGTACAAACACTGACAAAATAGTCTGATTACCAAAGAGATGTTATTATTTATTTAGAAATAATGAGGTTACGTGAAGAAAATAAAGCGAAGGTGTAAGAAACAGAAGGTTATATTCAGCAGCCAGTAATTAAGGCTCTCTTGCTAAAGGGCCTAATAACACCTGGAAAGGCAGAATCATACAATGATTTGTTGGAAAAAAAATATTATTTAAACTTCTTTAAGGCTTTGCACAGAATGCATTGCTTTCCAATTGTTTTCTTGAAAATATAGCTCTCTTAAGATTTGTTCTTCAATAGTATTGTACTAATAAGGTATGCTGCGTTTCCCTTTTTTGTAACAGGAGTGTTTGAGACCTGTTGCTTTCTAGCTGTTCTGCTTTCATGAGAAATAGATCTGTTCCCAATTGTTATACCATTCCAGGTTTTCTAACAGTCTAAAATAAGTTTATCACTTTATAACAAGTACAAGCTGAGGGTGGTTGGTTTAAGTATGGCAGAGGACACATGAAGATCCTTTCAGCTCAAAATAAATGCTGCTGGCTGAGAATAATAAAGAATGATAACATTATAGGTAGATGGTAAGAAATGGCAAGCTTTAAAAATTGTTATTTTCAGCTGCTCTAATAGGTTGCTAATGTCTAAGCAGCAAAGCATTTCAGCATTTAAGTGGCCGTGAAGGGGATGTTGCAGCTATTAACATCAATAGTGCAATTGAGGCCAAGCATGGTAAAAGAGATTGAAAGTGCTAGAGTGATTTATGTAGGATAACACGGGACACTCATACACACCGTTTCATTATTATTCTGTTAAATGGGCAATAATTACTTTATATTATGGACAGATTTGCATTTTCTGCTTGGACTATTCCTGGTACAAGCCACTCACTATTTTCTGAGCCTAGAAACAGATAATATCATTCTCCTCCTACTACCAGTCCATTACAAATTTATATATGCTTAACACATTGTAAGCCGCCCTGAGTCTCTGGAGAAGGGCGGCGTATATATTTGTATATATATATATATATATATATATATATATATATATATATATATATGTCTTTGGTTATTCGGGTTTTCTCCCGCGTAA